>CP073217.1:0-1200000 GCA_020342235.1 Saccharomycopsis phalli
AATCCATTAACCAACTTGAAATTGATCCAAATAACACCAGGGCACTAGCAATATAGGTCAATGACCAGAGTCGAAAATTCGTTGGACTCACCGAGGAGGACGAAACCGACCCCTCAAATGACGAAACAAGCGGGTATGCTACTTTAGCACACGAAAACTCGCCACCTCTACAAACTTGGAATTAACAAAACATCAAAGAAAGGCTCATCCAACCTTATTAATCCAGCCACCCCTCCCAATGCGGGAACTCAAATTACACATTTGAGAACGGGGCTCGTGACGCTATAGAAACCTCTAGAGTACTCACTAAAGCAATTGGTGACATCGCCAAATCTTTCCAACTCCACGTAATGACCCGAACATGCTAAAGGCGACAGCCCCACCTACCCAAGATATCAGATCGGTTGAATGCGGTCCTTTGATCACTTAAAAAAACGAGCCGATTACCGACTAGAGGAAAAGCGACTCAAAGTAGATCCACCACAGATACAGGACCTACAACAATCACGCGTGAAGATATTCAAAGGAATGGCCTCAGATCAGGCAACCAAATAATGGCATGAAACATTCACCTCCCGTAGCAACTCACTCCTCAAGCACTACAGGTACGCAACCAAAATCAACGCCATGCCGCTCAAAGTGCATCTATCGTGCATTGATGAATTATTAGATTCAACACATGCTGGGATTCAGTGGTCAAACGTGACAATAAGGACAACCAGGCTTCGTACACAATCAATATAGGTGCCGTCGAGAAACACTCCTTTCCCTTGATTGATTATGGTTAAATCCAGACATTATAGAATAAGTAAAGAGTACTATATATGTTTTATTGTTCCTTTAGAATAAAATGATTGATTAATGAATAAGTGATCCTTCTAGTTTCCAGTTGTCCTCTATCCGGTAAGGTGATCTCCTGTTATAGTTCACGCTACTATACCTCTGATATAGCATTCCCAGGATATCACGACAGGTACCATGTCTGATTCAGAGAGATCTATAAACTCCGACAGGTGAACTCTCTTATGTACAAGATCTCTGACGATCTTCTTAATCCGTGAGATCTTCGACAGACAATCTCCTTACTCCGAGATATACAACATCTCCTATGCCATCTTATGTGCATGCAATATGATGCTTAATCAAGCCATTTAGTCTATTTTTATCTATACTCTACATGCCTCTTCATGCACGTATCCTCTTTCTGTGCTCAATTTCACTACCCCCATTCTTCCCTTAATATCATTCTTTTGTATATGGTTCTCATTCTTTTCTTTATTTTTATGCAATACTTAATGTCTTCTCTTCCTAATTTTTCACTTTAATTTTTTCATTTTCTTTTCTCGCAACATAAATTCCTCTGCACCTCTTTGGCCTCTCGTTCTCATCCGATGCATTGGATAATGCCGATCCAATCATTACTTGTGATCATACTCCCTATAATTTATTCCCTACATTATATTAATCATACATCTCCCTATTGAAGATTTCCTAATTTAAAATATTTCAGTTTAACGTATATTATCTGTCATCGCTCAATAGATTTTCCTTTTTGCTTGGTCCGCTCATTCCTTTTTATCTATCCTTAGCCGTTCAGCAATGCACGGCTGTCAATCTCTTTAACAACAATAATACATAGCCTAGTTAGCATTTTGTATAATGCCATTATTTCTTCTTCTTTCTTCGCAATGCTATTTATAATCTTCTTTTTCCATTTTTTATATCTAGTTTTTGCAGAAATCGTCACAAAAGATAGCCAAAAATATTTGGCTCGCATATCGAGTCCTGCCCACATTCTACCTCTAACTGGCCCTTACCACTATACATATGACGATAATGCCGGCGAAGGTGTTGCTATCTACGTTATCGACAGCGCTCCGCTGATACCATTGTATCGCTACCGACATCGTTTCATCAAAGAGCCCCAATTTATTTATAAGCGCCCAAGCGATGAGAAACGCCCACCTCATGATAACTCATATCATGCTATTAATGTTGCCCTTATTGCTGCGGGAAAAGATACAGGTGTCGCACCAAATGCCCAAGTTTTTATTATCCCTATAAAATTCAAAGATAAGCCGTTGAATATGGGAAACATTATTAATGGAGTTAACCTTGCAATCAGTGATTATCACTCAAATCGTCTACTGTCACATCCAAAAGGCATTGTAATCAATATCAGTCTTGGCCATGACTCTACTCCATATGATCCACCACATGAAATCCTGGACTATTTAGACGATATCCTTTTCGAAAATCCTAATGTTCATGTCGCGATTGCTGCAGGTAATGAAAATGAAAATGCCTGTAGAGTTCCGTTGGTCTCTTCAAAATACGCAAGTGCCGTTGGTTCATGCAATTATCGCGGTATTGAGTCGCAATTTTCTAACTGGGGAAGTTGCGTCGATTTTTTGGCCACAGCTGAAATGATTAAATATGATAATACCCAACTCAGCGGTACCTCATACGCCGCTCCGCAGGTATCTGGTCTCATTGCTTACTTTATTTCAACCAATCCAAACCACGAAAGCACCTATAAAAATGGTGATTACGATTCACAAGAAATGAAAAACATTCTCAGACAACACGCCAAAAAATTTCGCATTACTCTGTATAAAGGTACTAAGCCCCATTGATTGGAAATGGCGTTTAAAGTATAATCCTTTAACCATTTTGTGGCTCAGTATTGTACTGCTGTAATGTTGAAGCCTATGACACAAGCTACTTGAGCATACTTTGAAATATCACGCAATGCCATTTCGCAGCACCACCAAGTTACAAAGTATGCTCTATTCTATCACTATATGTGATATCTGACGAACACCCTAATCCAAGATATTCAACGTTCTAGTTGGGGAGATACATGCCATAATGTTCCAGATCATTTAAGAAACCCAAGCTTCGGTGCCATGAGGCTCAGTCGGAACCAAAGGATTCTTGGCGCCTTAGCTTGTTTTCATCCGAGGAAAAGGTCTCTGAGGTTGGCACAATAATTTTTTAACTAAATGAGACAGCTATGTTGAGTTTTCTGGCAAAATTGGCCAGCGACCTTTGGGATGCCGAAGTAGAACTGGTCCGCTTTGTCACTTATCCACTTCCCATCTTATGGGTTGATGAATTGAACTACTATTCCTGACATTGCTATTTCTTTTCCGGCTGGTGTTTTGGTAGGCTGGTGTAATATTTTGGTCGTTGATCGGCTGATTGGTGCCGTCAAAAAGTTTTATTCAGTTTTGAAGTGCTCACTCATATTTTGAAGGCCTACATTATTGAGTAGTCGTGCCTTAGGCTTGCTTTTGAGTGAGCAACAGAAGGCGCCGTTGACTTGTGTGATCAAGCCGTATACTATTTCGGTAGTTTGCGCCGTCCATACAAAAGAAATGTAAATTTCAGCATTAGGAGCAATTAATGGATTTGTGAGGTTAAATAATCATTTGTTCAACGTTTCGTCGATTCCGTAATTGTGGTAGTACTGAGTCTTCATGGTTTGACGTCTTATTCCCGCTCGTATCATCTTTTGAGAAGTCACTTTGGTCCTTCTCAAGTAGCCCATGAATGTATTTGGGTCATATCGACTTGTGTGAATGAATTCTCCATGACAGTTTATTTATTTTTCTATCATTTGGGGTCTTGAGGTATTCCGCGTATTTCGTTTTTTTGCAATGGGAAGATTTTTTTTTTCTTCTTGGCAGAGGGTAATGCACAGAAGTTGCAATGCATTTGAGGTAATGCCCACAGGAGGAAAGTGTGATTGAAATAAAAGATATAACCCTACGCTGGAAAGACCTTGAATGGCAAAAAAGTTATGTAGGTAAATCACAAAGATAGATCCATTAATAGCAGTGAGATATGGATACTACAATTTTCTGTATCCAATATACATGACATCCATAACAGCGGATCTTATTTCCTATAAATAATATAATACTATATATATCTTATATCCAGTGCATTACTTACTTCCTACGTCATACATTAATTATCACTTGAACAAAATTTTTCTGTGGCCCCTTCGTCTCATAGCGCCGCTCCATACGTATTAACCCATACGGTATAATTTCCTTGCTTTCTTTTGTCAATTGTACTTCCCAATTAGATACTTCAATGTATTTATTATTGTCTATTGTTACGCAATTCTCATATTTCATCCTTGAAAAATAATATATGCTTTCTTTTTTTATTTTCTGTTTCAATTTTTCTATACTCCATGATCCTTTAATTTTTGCCTTCTGAGTACCCTATCATATTTATTCTTTCGCCGTTCCATCAACATGCACGGCTATCCCTTGAGATATTCTAATATATTAATCTACTTGACTATTTATACACCCTCTGTGTCCTTTCTTTGAGATACTCATCTTTTATTATGCTCTTTACAATTCTCTTCTTTCATCTCTTTCACTTATCTCTCTCCCTCATTATTACAAAAGAAGCCCCAAAGTATTTGGCTCGCATATCGAGTCCTGAAAGAATCCTACCGGAAAGTGACGTTTACAATTATCAGTATCAATCTCAAGCTGGTCGAGGCGTGGCTATTTACGTTATTGATACCGCTCCTCCAACAGACGCGTCTAGTTACAAAGACGGTTTCATCAATCAACCTAAAATCCTTTATAAGGACCCAAGTGATAAAAATCGCCTACCACCAAATGATTCATATCACTCCATAAATGTTTCCCTTATTGCTGCTGGAAAAGACTTGGGAGTCGCACCTAACGCTCAAGTTTTCATCATCCCAGTGAAATTCAAAGAAGGATTTACAAGAACTGGCATCATGAAAGGAATTAATCATGCAATCAATGATTATCACATGAATCGTTTAGTATCTCATCCTAAAGGTATTGTTATCAATGTCAGTGTTGGTTTTAGCACTCCTCCAGCCGAGTCGTCTGATTCCCTCCAGGAAGATATAGATAATATTCTTCTCGGGAATGAAAATGTTCATGTTGTTGTTTCTGCAGGTAACAGAGATTATGATGCCTGTAAATTTCCATTGGCCAGGTCACAAAAAACAATTACTGTTGGTTCATCCAATTTCAATGGTTTTGAGTCTCAATTTTCCAACTGGGGAGAATGTGTTGATTTCTTTGCTACAGGCGAGGAGATTTTTTTAAGTGAAACCCCAATCATAGGTACTTCATTTGCTACTCCACAAGTATCGGGACTCGTTGCTTACTTTATTTCAACTTACCCAAAATCCCGAAGCTCTTATATGAATGGCGATTTGACTTCAGCAGGGATGAAGAAATTACTCGCACTACGTTCCAACAAGAATCCTATAATTCTGACTAAAGGTACCAAAGCACCATTAATTGGAAATGGTATTGTGCCATAGCGCTTGAATCGTAACCCTGGCTGCTCTACTAAACATTGTCGTGGTTCAGCGGTTTACCGACTGAATCCGTAGATACTGAACATGAATGACCAATAGTGAGACAAGCATTGTCTTACACAAATGTGGGGACAATGCCTGACCACACGGATACATACATCCGACCTTGTATAAAAGGTAGAGAAAACACTATGACAACAATCAATTATCGTTTAGCTATCCCACCCATCCGGTTATTCAATATAAAGGAACAAAACAATTATTTAAGAAGTTTATAGATATATCCTAATTAATCATGGCTAACCGCTCCGGTAAATCTAAACTTCAACAAACATATACTTAGTTGTACTGATAAAATGTTATAAATTCTTGTAATATGTTACCACTTCGAATTTAATCATTAATATTCATTAATATTGGATGTCTTCCTTTTTATAAGAAAATAGCCTCAATCCTTTGATATTCCTGCAGGCGAAATATTTTATAATTCAGCACATACCTAGTAATAATAATAATAATAATTGTCGATGTCTATATCCTCGTCCATTGAGTGTGACATCGTTACAAACTTATACTCAGATATTTAGTTAATTATAGATGAGTTTTTGTTCCTTTATAAGTGAATAATCGGAACGGTAGTGATGATTGGATTGATTTAGTTGTTTTCTTTGAACTACGGAAATATCCTCTCTTTGTAGGAGATAATATTCCCTTATAAGATCCTATTGTTATGAGTTTCACTGGGTATTACAACAGCATAACCGCTTAGTTGTCTTACTCAGTGAGTACATTACAACGTAGAATTGCTTCTCCGTTATAGGTGTCTTACTTGTGGTTCTCAACCTCAACAATAATAATAATAATAATAATAATAATAATAATAATAATAATAATAATAATAATAATAATAATAATATAATAATAATAATAATAATAATAATAATAATAATAATAATAATATAATAATAATAATAATAAATAATAATAATAATAATAATATAATAATAATAATAATAATAATAATAATTGACGTACTTAGTGTAGTCTCTTCTCTGATGGGGACTCTGCACTAGTAGTAGTAGTGAGTCCAGTAAGTTACGAGGTATTATTGATAGTGCCGGGCTATCTTACAAACGTATACTATATTTATCTTGAACTAAAGATCTTCAGGTCTAAGCTACTATCTTTTATACCTGCATCTCTCACATATACGTGTCCACTGTGTGCTGGCGGAGTCATATTGATCATCATCATAAATCTGTCGAAATCTAGCACTTCTCCTTATGGCAACCATATCTTCTATTATTGATAATTCATCTTCTTGTTACTATTCTAGCTATTTTCTGTCCTATTTATATTATTCTTTAAGATGCATTCAGTTATTCTTAACTTCAGATGTCTGTACCGGTGATCTCCTTAATGTATGACCCCACTGTCCATCTCCTTAATTTATGAGATCCCCAATAGGACGATCTCCTTAATCTCTAGGATCTTCGACATCTTCAACAAAATCGGCGTCCATGTTTCCCATGTTGCTTATTCCGCTTATCACGTGATCATATTCTTGTATCATACTTCGTATGACGTCAAAGAAGTACTACGTTGTTTATTATATTTACATCTTTTATGATAACTACTTATGTAAGTAACATTGAGCATCATCATTATATTACGCAGAGTTGATTACTTGAATAACAAATGGGTTCAGTCTAAAAATATCTGTCGTAGTTAATAGTATCGCCTGAATTAGACATAGTATTATGTGAACTATAAACTACTTAATTATTTGTTTTGTTCCTTTAGGATTTGGATAACCGGATTGGGCTTTGCTAGATATAATATCTAGCTGAACTGTTCAGTTGAATTGTGTGTTCTATAAGAAGAGAACCCCTCCTTATATAGACTTTCTCCATCTCTTATCAGAATATTATCTTCCAATAATATCAATTCCAATATAACTGGAATTGGAGTATTCAGTCTTATCAACACCGGGAGTCGGTAATGTTCTTACCGACACCGACGTCGCACAGGTGAAATTGTTCTGCAGTGGTTGTTAACCACGACAATATCAAAGGGTGATATACTATCAAAAAACCTTAGACTGTGGTCAATCACAAGGAAAAACTTAATATGTAAATACGGCCCACATTATTAAATAAATAATATTGTAGGTTCGGAGCACAGAACTATCAGTAGCTACTATAACAATTATACATTGTTCCAATCGATACCGTAATATACATTCTGTATATAAAATTCTGAACTAAATAACTTGGAGGCAGTAAATCCCTTTTATAAAGTATTATGGGTAGGGTAATACTGCTCCATCCGGTTGTAACCACATCATCAATAATCGTGGTTACGAGACCAAGAACTCTGATAGGATAAGTACATTTCACTAATGTACGTCATCAGCCCCAAGTTATTATTAAAATTGGCGAATCTATGTATGAGCTGAATAAGAATAGAATATCACAATGTAGATATTCATCCAAATACTGCAAAATCTACTCAAAGCTAGATCTTGGCTTAGTAAAAAAGATGACGTCACAGACAGGATTCGAACCTGCGCAGGTAAAACCCAATGCCTAACAACTAGATTTAAATCATAGCAGGGCATCGCCTTAACCACTCGGCCACTGTAACCAAGCTTTTTCCTCAAAAAGGTGATCTCCGATACCTTCCCTCTGGTGCATAGAAAGTACACGTGCCGTTCACGTGCATATATTTTTACTCAAAGGGATGTTGGAGACAACACTTCCCCACAAGAAGGTCGAGACAATTCTTCTCCACCAGGACGTCATGATGACGTACCTCGAATTTACGGGGTCACTTTAGGTTGTTGGTGGGTTGTTGGTGGTTTGTTGGCAAAAGTATCAGTGGGTAACAGTGTTGCGTCGGTCACAATGCACGAATTACAGCCGTAATATATGTATAATAATATATAAAAATTTGCTCCCTGATTTAGTGGACCTCCTGTCCTTTAAATACTAACTGGTGATTGCTTATTGTTCCTATTGTTCTCCTCCTCATCCTGCTTATTTATTATGATTCCTTTCTGAAACGACCTTGATTATTCGTCACATACGTAGTATGTACGTCACATGACTGTCTTAGTTTGATCAATAATTTGCCTCGTCTCTTTCAAGAGCCTTTGTGAATTTCTCTAGGGAATTCAGTCTTTGCTGGTCATTCATTACCTAATTCCTCATACTGTCCAATGCAGCTTTGACCTCCGGTATGGACCATCTCTTTGACAGGTGACTGTCTTTTTCTTGGAGTGTATTCTGTGATAAGCATATGAATTCGCATTGTGAACTAGTTGGTTACCTGTTTTAGTGCTTGAGAGGACCTGAGCTAAAGCTTTGGCCCCTGGCGATCCAGCTCTTCAAATATTTTTCAGCTAGGAAGTATTGGAGTATTCGGAGATCAAAATTAAGGGATCTTGGGCCTTTGTACCCGAGCTTCTGATTTTGACCCTGAGGCCATGATGATCAGATTCGAATTGTCAAAGTTTCATTAGGCTTACCGTATGATATAAAGTGAAACTTGCAAAAATAACATCGAGGACGTACTTAGTGTTGTCTCTTCTCTGATGGGGACCTTGCACTAATAGTAATAAATAAATAATAAGTAGTAGTAGTGAGCTCAGTAGGATACGAGGTGTTATTGATAGTGCCGGGCTATCTTACAAACGTATACTATATTTATTTTGAACTAAAGATCTTCAGGTCTAAACTAATATCCTTTATACCTGCATCTCTCACATATACGTGTCCACTGTGAGGTGGCGGAGTCATATTGCGTATCATCATAGATCGGCGCCTATGCTTCCCATGTTGCTTATTCCGCTTATCACGTGACCATCTTCTTGTATCATACTTCGTATGACGTCAATCGAGCGTGTTGCATCCTTGACGTGTAGAATTGACAAATTAATTGATACAAGAGAGGTCTCGGAGCTCAATGGTAGTATTAATAGCAGCAGTGTTGGACGCGGCGCATTGGCCTGGCATGATATGTGAAGTGAAAAATGGACGCGAGACATTTATTTCTCTCATAATGATGCCCTTATAACGGCCTCATAGGGATAAGGAATGTTTCTGGGGTATCTCAAGAGACCTGGATGAGATGGACCTGGATGTCACCCGGGCGTTATAGATGTTGATGAGATTTGTGGAGAGTTTTTTTGAAGTTATCGTGATACCTATTATACTACTTTTGCGTAATATACCAATCTGGCCGATCCAGAACTTTGGCGACTTTGCATCGATGAGATGGTTGCTGAGATAGTTTACAACTCTGGAGCGAATAGTGAGTTCTCCTAGTGGAGACATCTTCGCCTGTTCCTCATTTACCTAAGGGATTAGTTGTAATTCAGTAACTTCGAAAAAGGTGAAAGCTTCTCTGAGGATTGTGAACCCTCCACGCACCGTGACTAGATAGAGGTTATTGGACCATGATGATGGCTTTTGAGTTTTTATAGTGATAAAGGGCGACTTTGAGCATAGCTAGACTTTTTATTTGTTGATGGAAGTAACTAGTATCTTCATTATAGCTGGCAGCGACTAAGCTCAGTAATTCTCGCCTGGTGGGCTTGATCTAAGGTTAATATGGTTCAAGGTTGACTCTCGAGAACCTTGTTTTCTGTTTCTGCCATTATCAATCACTGGTTGGTAGTGGTGCCATTTATGGATGCGATTGAGAATTCTTCTGCTACCTGAGAGGGCTCGTATTATTAGCCCAGAGGAGGCTCTGCGTCTTCATTCTTGTCGGTGTCCGAGTGAGAATCATCACTTGGTCATCATGTAGGTTCTATTCCAAATCCAGATTGGTCAATTCGTTGTTATTGTTCCCTTGGTGCGTGGGGAAGTTGTCAGTGTGGTTCTTGTCATTATTCTGAATAACAGGCGTAGTCTAGTGGTTTGGAGTTGCTGGTGGGAAAGTCACTTGTGGTGGGATCTTTTCATAATTCAGACTTTGTGAGACTATCTCATTATCCTGGCTTATGATCTGTTCTTCAGGTGGACTCATGTATTGCCCCTTTCTTGGATTTGACCGCTCTCTAGTAGCATATACTGTGTGGGATTGAATCTGTTGAGGTAAGACTTCTGCTTAGTAAATAGGTAGCGGTGACTCCATTTGAGAAGAAAAGCTTGGCACCATGAGTGTAGCTGTCTTTCAGAGTGATATTCCAGTCAATATGGGGATCTCCATTGATGGGATCTCTTGGAGGAATGGGGAAGAGTGTGCTCTCCCAGATTGATTCATTGGTTTTGTTAATGAGTAAAGCTTCAAGGTTGGTTGGTGAAAATCGGAGTGGGATGCTTCCATGCACAATGACTTGGGGACGTGAATTCTGAGTTCTTGGAGTGAGTGTCTGTCACATGAGACGCTTCAGGGAACTGTTCAAAGTTTCGACTTGCTTAGCTTGATGGTCCTTTCATCTTGGGAAAATGGGCCTTGATTTGGGGTCTTTAGATATGAAAGTTTCGCCTGGACATGCAATTCCCTTTCTTCAACGCGGTCAGGGGGTATTTAGACGCCCTTTTTGGATTGGTTGGGTGGATCAACACTGCTTTTGCCATTCGCGGGCGGCTACTTGGGCGTAACTGATATCTTTTTCTAGACCCTACTTAGGCCTTAAGCTTCCGGGCTTTAGACGAAAGAGTAACTTAGTACCATTCGGTTTCTTTCTGCGCTTGGAAGAGGTAGTTGTGGTTGTCTATGGTTGATTTTTGTCAGTTGGTGGCCTTAGCTCGTTCGGTGCATGTGAGTTTGAGTGTGTATGAATTATGAGCCCGGGTGTAATTATGAGGTAGAAAGTCTTCTCCAATCGGGAAAGAACCTATCTAAACGAGCCTTTTTACAAGGGTCAGAGATGGCTTAAGAAGTTGAGTTGTATATCAATGATAATTTGTGAAATCTTCAACGTGCAACTCTCACCAGTTATGAGTTTAGTTATTCTTTAATTCAGAAGTGTGTACCGGCCATCTCCCTAAATCTACGAGATCTCTAACATAACATCATAATAATAATATGATTAGGTACTTCTATAGCTAGGAAACTGTTAAAGAGAGATGACTCGGAAGCAGCTGTTCAATCTCGCCCCCGGGGGGAATATCTGTCAAGTCGCCCTTCTTGTGATGCTGTAAAAAAAGGAATTTGCCCATCCAGCACTAACGTGTAGAATCCTATAAGGGAATGAACTGATTTTGCGTCTATGAAGAAGCGGCGAATCTGCGCTCTGGTTGTGAGGCCGTCGCATATTGTTTCCTGAGTTTGGAATACCTCTATGTCTAGCATTACAATCTTCTTAATTTGTGATATGCAAAACATGGGACTGAAGAAATTAATTAATCCAATAATTAACTTCACAACAAACTAGAAGATGATGAGACTGCCATTTATACTATTATGCTTTTTAAGTATTCCGAAGAGGTCGTGGATTCATGCTATAAGACGAGAGGATTACTTCCACTCATTAATTAGTTATTGCTAATTAGAGTAGTTTATAGGCTTACCTTGTTTAGACATAGAATTACAGCGAATGGTCAGCCTTCTAATAGAGAACACCAATCCTCCTAATAGGTTATTGTCCACTAATCAGAAAGTGGCTACCATTGATCAGCGTACGCGCTACTGTATTCTGTGGCTGGGTTTGGGAAGCTACTCCGAACTCCTCCTGGAATACTAGATCTATTCTGACGTGGTTAGTTAACCACGATACTAATTAATTGCCCAACAAACCTCGGGCGTATGGATTATAGAATATTAAATGATCTGGTAGAAATATAAATAGGATAGAAACTAACTAAAATTCATCACTAATTGAATTGTCTACTGTCGTGGTTCAGCGGTTTACCGACTGAATCCGTAGATACTGAACATGAATGACCAATAGTGAGACAAGCATTGTCTTACACAAATGTGGGGACAATGCCTGACCACACGGATACATACATCCGACCTTGTATAAAAAGGTAGAGAGAACACTATGACAGAAATCAATTATCGTTTAGCTATCCCACCCATCCGGTTATTCAATATAAAGGAACAAAACAATTATTTAAGAAGTTTATAGATATACCCTAATTAATCATGGCTAACCGCTCCGGTAAATCTAAACTTCAACATCTACACTGGCAATATTTGGATGCCATGGCGAGAAATTCTAAATTGCGATATCCTACAGTATATATCCAAGCGAAATTTAGCACTGAAAACAACTTTAACATCCTTATATCAAAATATAGATACCAATATAATCCTTCATATATGAAGTCAGTGCCTCATTAAGGTCTCTGTAAATACTCCTCAATTCATGTTAAATAACTAACATATCTGCTATATTGCAACTGAACAATACTGAATTACCTCACTCGCATAAATAGCTAAGCAGTTATTAGTCAATGTATAAGCTGCACAGTAGCCAAAAATGAGATACAGAGAAGAATCACAAAAGACAATTGCTAGACAATTAAAAACAAAGGAATTGACAAAAATAAAAGGAACTAGCAAAGATTATCAAAAAGATAATGGGAAAAAAGAATGAAACCAAAAAAGAAGTAAGGCTGCTGATTATAGTCATCATGCAGAACTGATTGCGTTATATTACTTATTTTTCTCTATGACTGTTGTGATTTTGTGAATTCTCTCTATAATAACCTTCATGCATTATTGCAGTAGATGATTTGGCTTTTACTATTTTTTCTGACTTATTGTATTGACACTTGCATCTTTGCTGCATGGGACTATAGTTAATTTATTCTCCATAATTTTCTAGTGTGATTAGTCTTCTTCCATTGCATCCTCTTGCTTTGTGGATCTGAGCGTGATATCTAATTCCATACATGCACAACAATAAGGTAGCTTACTGATTAACGCTTATTATTTCATATATTTTCTATAACCTAATTTCTTGTATACTTGTATAGACGCCAAATATGCAATTTAAAATTTATATTCTATTTATTTAGATTAGCAGCCGCTACATTGATAAGTCACTCTCAGCAGACAAAATAAATTGTGATTTCACCTTCAGCAGTATGATCTTGTTGTGATTAGTCTAGAACCTTGTTAGCCACTGAAGAATAATTTGAGTATTTAAGCAGGATTCAGAAACGGAGTTATCGACGTCCGTCACTAAATACAATATTGGGTCATCTATTCAGGATCCAACGCCATCTGAATTGTTGACAGTGGTTCCTGAAGAGACTTGTAATTCACTATAAGAAGGTTCATTTCGGCTGTAACTGTCGTAGGCTATTGGTCTACCCAGGTCAGTCATAGTATTAACATAAACTTTAAACTACTTAATTATTTGTTTTGTTCCTTTAGAATTTGGATAACCAGATTGAGCTCTGCTAGATGCAGTGAGCTAGATGAATTACTATTGTGTTTGTTGTCTTCAATAACGAAAAGTCGACACCGCCTTAAATACATGACTTGCTCTGTTGTAGTTAGTAAGTAAGTATATCTATTTCTGTATTTAGTTATATATTGTCTTCGGAAACACTGTGATTAGATAAGTATATATTTACTCAGGAACATCCTGAGGCAGCATTCTGTTGAAGAAAACCCTTTCTCACCCCAAACGGTTATATGGGCTGAAAACCTTCAATGGGCGCAGTGTTGTTAGTGGTTTAAACATGACTGTCTATTGGTTGTGCAAGTCTGACTTTCCCTAGGCTATTGCCATCAGGCCGCTGAATCTTGTGACGATGGGCGCACGACTCGCCGGGGTCTATCATTGCTCGTTATCGAGACTTCCTAGTATTCCTCTTCCGTGACTTTGTGTTACTCTTTCAGGAAACTTTCGTGTATTGGAGTGGTTGGCGGGGCTCAAACCCGATCACTACCTCATGATGCGCCATCCATAAGGCATGAGGCGTTGCAGTGGTTAGTTAATCACGCAATAACATATAACGAACTTTAAAACTAATTCAGCTAGATTAACGTATCTAGCAGAGCTCAATCCGGTTATCCGAATTCTAAAGGAACAAAACAAATAATTAAGTAGTTTAAAGTTTATGTTAATACTATGTCTGTCCTGCGTAGACCAATAAACTACGACAGATTCGGTTTTCTATTTCCCAACAATAACTGTCACTTCTTACATGTCGTGGCAGCTGGTAACTTATTAGCATGTTTTGCAGATAAGCCTGGAATTACAAGCAGATGAAATTTGCTACTCGATATTTCTGAAAATAGAATAACGCAATATTAAAGTGGGCAAGTTATTAGCGAAGCAAGTGGAAGTAGCGATACTATTAATATATGCATTATAATGCACATGTCAATCGACTAATTAAGCTATTCTTGATACTTGGCATATAACTGCCTTGCATAAAATTTCCACCGTGACGACTTAAACAACTAGAATTTAGCGACCTTAGTCGCTAATTAATATGTTTCATAATATTTATTACATACTTATTGTAATCTAATATTAAGAATAAATATCAAACAAATGTGTCATTCAAACACTAGGCCAGATTGAAGATTTTGGATTTTAACCTACGTGAATTTCAGATAGTGAATTGCTCCAGCAAAATAATTATTAATAAATAAGATGGAATATTCTTTAAAAAACAATGCAATTAGGCTTAAAAATATTTAGGTTCATTTGAATAATTCGTTGAGAACAAGCAAACCTGTATGTTTATATAAATTTTACTCAGCTGATGTTTTACACGCGCATATATATAAATAGGTAATTTTCAGAAATATTTGATATCCAAAATTTGATAAATGGCTGATCTAATTTTCCTGCTTTTATTATTTATATTTTTTGGTATTGCACTGTCTTTGGAAACATCACCTAGCGGTTGTAGTGCAAGATCTCAACCAACCGGTACTGGATTCGATGTAAATATTTACGGTACATTATATAATGGGGAACGTGTGAATATATTGACAACGAGTGGATATAAAGACTACCCACTTGAAGCCACAATCAAAGGTGTTAACAATGCCCTGTTTCTGTTATCTCCTCCGCAAGGATATTACGAAGATTACTTTTATGGAAAAAAAATTTTTGTTTCCAATTTCTCCGCCGAATTTAAAGGGTACTTTAAACCTCCTCAAACTGGATTGTATGTGTTCAGTCTTAGCAACGCTGACGATGCTGCTATTTTATTTTTTGATACAGATTCTGCTTTTCATTGTTGTGATAGTTCAAATATTCCTTCGACATCCGTTCCAAAGAATTACGTATTAATTGGGACAGAAGCTGGTCCTTATAGCTGGACGGTATATCTCTACTCACAATACTACTATCCACTTAGAGTTGCATACGATAATGTTGGGAGATATGCAACTCTAACTACGACTGTTCAGCCGCCTGGTGGACAGCCTCAAACTGACTTTTCAAAGTACATTTATCAGTTTGATGAAGGTAACCCTGGTACCTGTCCAGTTGACACCACGCCAAGATCCACTACCACTACCACTGTTCCATGGACTGGCACAGTCACAACTACTGAAACAAGTACCGACACTACTGATCCTACTGCACCTGTTGTTATCAAAGTTGATTACCCCCGTAGTTATACATTAACTACTGAGCCTTGGACTGGGACAAATACTGTTACTTCCACTATCACTCCGACTGATCCAGCAGCACCATTAACAGTTGATGTTCTTACCCCTAGAAGTTATGTTTTGACTACTGTGCCTTGGACCGGAACCAACACTGTTACATCCACTATCACTCCAACTGATCCAGCAGCACCATTGACAGTTGAAGTTCTTACACCTTTAAGCTATGTTTCAACTACTATGCCCTGGACCGGAACCACAACTGTTACATCCACTATCACCCCAACTGATCCAGCAGCACCATTGACAGTTGAAGTTCTTACACCTTTAAGCTATGTTTCAACTACTATGCCCTGGACCGGAACCACAACTGTTACATCCACTATCACCCCAACTGATCCAGCAGCACCATTGACAGTTGAAGTTCTTACACCTTTAAGCTATGTTTCAACTACTGTGCCCTGGACCGGAACCACAACTGTTACATCCACTATCACCCCAACTGATCCAGCAGCACCATTGACAGTTGAAGTTCTTACCCCTAGAAGTTATGTTTCAACTACTGGACCTTGGACCGGAACTGATACTCAGACCTCCACTATCACCCCAACTGATCCAGCAGCACCATTGACAGTTGAAGTTCTTACCCCTAGAAGTTATGTTTCAACTACTGGACCTTGGACCGGAACTGATACTCAGACCTCCACTATCACCCCAACTGATCCAGCAGCACCATTGATAGTTGATGTTCTTACCCCCATGAGTTATGTTTCAACTACCGAGCCCTGGACCGGAACTAATACTGCTACATCCACTATCCCTCCAGCAAATCCAACAGAACCTGGAACGGTTGTCGTGCTTACTCCGCCAAGCTACGTATTCACTACTGATACTTGGACTGGTACTTTGACCACAACATCAACAGGAACTCCTGCTCATCCTGGTGACCCTCAGACTGTTTATGTTTTGACTCCACAAGGTCCTTCTCAAGGTACTGTTTATACTACTGGTACTTGGACTGGTACTTTGACCACAACATCGACAGGAACTCCTGCTCATCCTGGTGACCCTCAGACTGTTTATGTTTTGACTCCACAAGGCCCTTCTCAAGGTACTGTTTATACTACTGGTACTTGGACTGGTACACTGACCACAACATCAACTGGAACACCAGCAAATCCTAATGACCCGCAAACTGTTTATGT
The DNA here is from genome assembly GCA_020342235.1 of Saccharomycopsis phalli. Classification (NCBI taxonomy): domain Eukaryota; kingdom Fungi; phylum Ascomycota; class Saccharomycetes; order Ascoideales; family Saccharomycopsidaceae; genus Saccharomycopsis; species Saccharomycopsis phalli. Next base: position 17,080 of record CP073217.1, read on the forward strand.
TTTGACTCCACAAGGCCCTTCTCAAGGTACTGTTTATACTACTGGTACTTGGACTGGTACACTGACCACAACATCAACTGGAACACCAGCAAATCCTAATGACCCGCAAACTGTTTATGTTTTGATTCCACAAGGCCCTTCTCAAAGTACTATTTATACTACTGGTACTTGGACTGGTACTTTGACCACAACATCGACAGGAACTCCTGCTCATCCTGGTGACCCTCAGACTGTTTATGTTTTGACTCCACAAGGCCCTTCTCAAGGTACTGTTTATACTACTGGTACTTGGACTGGTACACTGACCACAACATCAACTGGAACACCAGCAAATCCTAATGACCCGCAAACTGTTTATGTTTTGACTCCACAAGGCCCTTCTCAAGGTACTGTTTATACTACTGGTACTTGGACTGGTACACTGACCACAACATCAACTGAAACACCAGCAAATCCTAATGACCCGCAAACTGTTTATGTTTTGACTCCACAAGGCCCTTCTCAAGGTACTGTTTATACTACTGGTACTTGGACTGGTACACTGACCACAACATCAACTGGAACACCAGCAAATCCTAATGACCCGCAAACTGTTTATGTTTTGATTCCACAAGGCCCTTCTCAAGGTACTGTTTATACTACTGGTACTTGGACTGGTACATTCACTACCACTTCCACTGGAACTCCAGGGCATCCTGGTGACCCGCAAACTGTTTATGTTTTGACTCCACAAGGTTCTTCTCATGGTACTGTTTATACCACTGGTACTTGGACTAGTACATTTACCACCACCAGGACAAGTTACCAAACTGACACTAACGGAGTAGTCAGTGTGTTTGTGGAAGTCCCACACGTTCCTTTTGAGCTCACTTCAAGGTCAAACGAGCCTCCTAGCCAACAAAGTGCCCGCTCCAGGGCTCCAGATGGTGCTTCAACACCATCAAATTCGGTGTCATCAAACCAACCTAGTTCCAGTTTTACACCATTAGTTGGACAAAGTTTAGAGGGGAAATCATCAAAACTTGTTTCATATGGGATTGCTATTATTGCCGTTGCACTTGCTACTATTTTGATAATTTAAGTGTTTTGTACACTAAATTTTCTAACTGAGCAGAAATTTCTGGTGTGAATCTTTCAGCCGTGATGTTAAATATTTTGTACGCTCCTTTATAATTTTTTTTTGAACTTGATTTTATTGACTGTGTTATTATTTTGGTAGTCTAAGAGCTTAAAGTTTTCAATGGTATCGACAAAGGCATTGTCAATGGTACTGGCTGAAGGTTTATCTATAGTGCTACAACCAAGTATGCCATGATAATGCCTTTAGCTCCGGTCACATTAAAAATGCGATAATCTAGATTAAAATATTTAAACTCGCTTCATCCGGTCCTTCGTAACAATCTGCTGTAATGAAATACCCAAATACACATACTTTAATCAATATGTAATCATTAAACTTTAAATAAATTCCTTTCTTCGTGACTACTAAATCACAATGTTAATGCACTTGTCGTTTTTCTGGTACAGAAGATTTTGATACTCAATCAATCATTTATATACCAGATTACATGATTCCCGTTAGTGATACTGTTGAGTTTCATGTAGATCACGCCGTACCTTGGCGAACTGTGCTTATTCAATTCGAGTTTTGCTCTGGTAATTTGCTGAGCCTGGGTGTAGAAGTATTACCCTACCAATGATGTCGTATAAAAGGAATCTACTTCCTCATCGATTTTTAGTACATAATAATAATAATATTTATTTTTGTATTTAGCTATATATTGTCTCCGGCAATACGGTTATTCGACAGATATATTTTCACTCAGGAACATCCTGAGGCAGCATTGCTGTTGAAGAAAACCCTTTGTCAACCCTCACTTGGTTGCTTGGGATTAAAAGCTTCAATGGAGGCAGTTATATTGTTGGTGCTTGGTGCTTGTATGGATTGTGTAAGAAGCCTGGTCACTCTTGTTGTCGAATGTGACCGCTGAATCTCATCATGTGTTGGAGGAATCATATTCCAACACGTTCTGGTAGAACTCAAGGAGTTTGTGGACTGATTTTTGGTCGGCAAACACTTTTCCAAGCGTATTGCGTATGCCATGAGTGGAATCTAGTATGTCATCAATGCGCGATAGAATTCGAGCTTCTAGGAGCTCTGGGCATCGTAGGTCATGTATGATGGAGGGGGAGTGAGTCCCACATCGTTTGCACTTTGGGTCATCATTGCCAAATAATTTGAGCAACGATCCGTCTGTGAGGCTCTTTCCGCTGAGTAGTTGTGATGCCAAACTGAGGATTGCCTTGGGGCCTGCAAGTGCTTCCGTGAGGAGGAGCTTGGTTTTGTCTCGGTGCACTTTGAAAGGAGTGGTGCTGATTTTGCGTGCGTTCCTATAGTGGTTTGGGAATGATTCGCTGGTTGAGGTGATCATTGCTTGCCACTCTTTGGTTGCTGCGTCTGAGGCTATTTTCTTGAGCATCTGGATGCGGGTCCGTCTTGGATCTTGCATCGGTGGCGGGTCGTCCTCGAGTCGTTGTTCCTCTAGTGCATAATCCGCGCGTTGTTCAAGTAATCGAGCGGCTGCGTCAAACGTTCTGATATCTGGATTGTGGGGGCTGTTGCCTGTAACATGTCCTGGATAAGAGGGCGCTTTGGAATTATGATTCTCGTGCTTCCATTGATCGTGGTAGTTTGGAACAAACTTGAGCGGACTGGGTTTTGGCGTGATGTATTCATGAACCATCTCATAGATTTCATTATTGCCAAGGACTTGAGTAGGATCGTTGGTGGTGGAATACCACTTTCGATATAGATGATCGGGGTGGACGTGGGTCTGAGGAGGCCTAGCGCCAGTCGTAGGATTGAGTTGAATATCACACTGACCTGACCCCATTGGGTTTTTGTCATGCTGTTATAGAACACCTCGAGTCCATACGATATGATGGGGACTGCGCACGTTTTGAACAATATTATCGTGGTACGTCCCGTGGTTCCTCGTGTCATTCGGCTTAAGTACCTTATTTGTTCAGCAGTACGGCGCATCTTGGACAATGTTTGTTTTAGATGGCTCCTGAAGCTGAGTCTTGAATCAAGGGTAATGCCTAATAACTTGACCTCGTTTGTTTCCTCCTTTCGTCCTCCGTTCGGAAGTTGGAGGCTAGATTCACAGTTCGGTAACCGTCTTCGATTCGGGAAGAATCGTATGTATTGTAGTTTCGGGCCATAGTCAAAGCTTGTGAAATTCTCTTGACCCCATTGATGGCATTCCTGTAAGCATCGTTGAAGTGTATGCTCAATGTCGCCTCGGGATCCCGTTTTGACAATTGTAATGTCATCAATGAATCCTAAAGCCACAGCCCCTTTCCGCTCAAGCCGGTTGTAGAGGTCGTGGGTGTAGATCATGAAGAGGATTGGAGAGATTGGAGAGCCTTGTGGGACACCGAACGTAACGGGGAGGTGCTGGTCTGATAACTGTCCATCAATTTTTAGCTGAGTGCTTCGGTTCTGGAGGAAGTTATTAGTCCAATTAATTATCTCGGGTGGAGCGCCGACGGCCTGCATCTTTTGTAGTAGGATCGGGTGGCTCATGTTGTTGAAGGCACCTTCAATGTCGACTAGGACTGCTCCGGAGTGGCTGGAGTTGTCTAGTGGCATTTTCTGGTTGTCCTTGAGGTGAGTCTGGGCGTGGACCTTGAGGTTATTTACTAAGGTTGTAACCGCATCCGTTGCGCAGTACCCTTTGCGCCCCCCAAATTGGTAAGATGGAAGTTGGATTTTGGCAACCAATCTTTGGGTCATGATTGACTCGAAGATTTTCCCAAGTATATTGAGTAAGCTAATTGGTCGAAATGATTTTGGTGTCTCGTAATTGGCCTTTCCCGGTTTCGGGATTACTACCGTGATGCTGGTTTTCCACTGTTTGGGGAATGCTCCAAGTTTGAGGCACGCGTTGTAGATCAATTCCAACTGGTCAGGGAAGGTTTTCCCATGCCAAAGCTCCCTGATTTGACCAACGGTGAGCTGGTCAGGACCTGGAGCTTTTTTGAGCTTTAGGTATCTGATGGTGTTGAATATTTCCTCCTTCGTTATTGGTTCGATGTCGTCCCAATGAGTGTTGTGCGGTTGGAACGAAGCTGGCGTGAGGCTCTCACCTACAGTGATCTGTGGGTAAAAGGTTTTGCCAAAGGCTTCGTGTTGTTCCTCGTACAGTTTCATCATTCTATGGCGCTTTGCTGGGTTTGTGTATCTGTAAGCAGTCCAGATGGTGGTGTGGTCCAACTTGAGTAAGAAATCATTCCAGCACTTGGATTTGGCTTTTTGAACAGTTTCCTGAAAGGCCTTCTGAGCATTGCTTCGTTCTGGATTGTCCATTGCGAGGCTTGTGACAGTTCTATACGCGTCTTTGACTTCTTGAGTGAACCACCTTTTTGAGCGGCTATTTACTAGTTTCATCGGGGTGTTTCTGTCAATTAGTTGCCTTAGACTCTGGGTTAACTTGGCGGATGCCTTGTTTAGTTCATCCTCTGTGTGGATGGCGCTTGCGAACCGACGTTTATCTAGTGTTGCACGTACCTTTGACCAGTCCGTTTTAGAGTAGTTATGCACCGTTTTTGGCTTGATCTTGTTCGACATGTCGGGAGGGCGGAGTGATACGCGAAGACCGAAGTGGTCGGAGCCGAATTGCCGAAGCTTTGGCTGTGGTGTCACTTGCCCTTCCAACTTATCGCTGATTAGTATAACATCAAGAGTGTTACCGTCACGGTGTGTGGGCTGGTCGATGATGTTAAGGCATTGGAGTTTCCCCATTTCCATGATGTCATCGATCCTCAGTGTGGCCTTCCGTGCTTCCACCCCTGCTATGTTGCGAGAGGTAAAGGCTGGGTGGGCTGCATTGAGGTCGCCCATGATAATTCCATTGAAAATTCCTTGTTTGTCTATAATGTAGTTTCTTACTAGTTTTAGCGACCGGGACTTGAGGTGGGCCTTGGAATCGTGCGGCGCATTGTAGATGTTGATGATGTCTACAACTTGCTTTCGTGATTCTAAGGTGATTCCCACACAGTCTCTATCTTTTAATTCATTGATATACCTTGTGCGGTAGCCATATTGTTGATCTTTAATTTTCTTGTTAACATATGTCGTGGCCCTAGGTCGGGCTGACTGGTCGTTTACCTCAGGGAGGTAATCATATTTGTCATAGGCGGCGTGGTTGCAAGTCTCATCGGGGTTGCACTGACGTGCAGTCTCCTGGACTAATAGTATTACTGCCGAATTCTTGTAATGGTCAAGGACCGCTTCTAGATGCGGCCTTCGTTTCTGGATGTTGATCGAGATGATTGTTATCTTCATTGTGATCCAACTTGGCTTGAGTCACTGTGGGAAACCATCTGAGTTCGACTTGACCGTAGATTATATCTTGATGTCGAGTTCTCATCAGAGCTGGGTAAGTCTCCGTCGTATTGATCACTAGATCTTTTGGGATCTTGGGTTGACTGGAGGGGTTACTCGTGGCGTTTGGGTTTCCCGGTGTGCCGCTTTGTGCGGTGGAAGCAGGAGGGATGGAAGATGGTTGGCTCGTTTTTGACTTGGAGCCGCGGCTTCGGCGTGGCCGTCGCGGTGACTCTTTGAGGAGGTCAAGGTGAGTCCGTTTCCGGATGTTGCGCTTTCCCTTGTACTCGGTTAGTCTGTGGATTTCTCCTTCGATGCAGTAGCGTTGTTCTGACGCGAATTGCGCTGTTGCCTCGTCCGGGAAGAATAACCGAGCTGAGTAGCGTTTTGTGCATTCGATAGGGATTGTGGACCAATCCGGCATGTTTTCTGGGCTAATGAGTGGTCTTGGTGCGGAACACAAGGCTTCTCCTTCCCACTGCGCATTTCTTAAGGTTCTCGAAATTTCGAGTGCGACGTTGTCGGGGGAGAAGGTTGCTGGGACGTTTTGGATTACCCGTGAGACCCATGGTTTTGTGTTGAGTGGTCCTGGTGATCCGAGCGCAGATTGGAGTGTCAACTTGTTTTCGTCGGTGAAGGGTTCGTTTAGGTGGACCCTGAAGTGGTGCGCCGCGGTGAGGCTGATCATGCTGATCTTGCATGCCGACTGGTCAATGATGGCTTTGGACTCAACTTCAAATTGGATGCGTTTTGTAGCGTCCCATGTTCGACTTTGAGGATTAACGTAATAGGCTAATCTACCAGCGGTTTCAAGGTCTTTGCCAGTTGGTCTTTGCTCCCGGGTTTTGGTTCTGGTTGCAGTGTGGCCACGTTTTGATGAGGTGGCCGGGGGTGCGAGGAATGCATGTTGGGTTTGTAGAAACTGAATGGCTTCCTCCTGTCCAGCTTGGCGGAGGAAGGTGGTTGTATCAAGTTTGTAAAACCGGGCGGCCCCAGAGATTGCGTTAGTGAGTACTCCCTAGGCCTGTATAGCGTCACGAGCCCTGTCCTCAAATGTGTAATTTGAGTTCCCGCTTTGGGAGGGGTGGTCAGTTTCATATGGTTGGATAAGCTTTTCTTCGACGTTTTGTCGGTTCCAAGTTTGTGGGGGTGGCGAGATGGCACCTGGTGGGGTGTTGTATCCGCTTGTTTCGTGCTCTGAGGGGTTGGTTTCGTCCTCCTCGGTGAGGCCATAGGATTTTTTAATTTGGCCGTTGGTGTGTGTTGCTGGTGCCCTGGTGGCACTTGGGTCAATTTGAAGTTGGTTAATAGATTCGCCGTGGAAATCCATACGGTTTGCTATTGTTTGGGGCCCTAATGGGTCGCCCGGGGGTTCAAACTCATTTTGTGTTTCACCAAATTGGGAAGAACTCATTTTTTTTTTTTAGTACATAATTTTATATACAGAATGTATATTACAGTATCTATTAGAACATAGTATGACGGACCTCCAATTTACCGACCCACTTTAAGTTGGTAATGGTAGTTTTTGCCAAAAGTATCAGTGGGTGATAGTGTTGTGTCGGTCACAATGCACGAATTACAGCCGTAATATATGCATTTTAATATAGTAACTAAGATATGACTTAGTAAAATAGCTAAAATATATTTGCTTGACTATTCAGAGAATACTCTAACTATTTATATCTGGAGAAAGTAAGACACATTCTGATGTACTAACAAAAAAAAACCTTAGACGGTCATCAATCATAAGGAAGCACTAGAGGAACAGCGACTCGAAGGCGACCCACCACCGATACAAGATCCAAGGCGGGCCCGCATCCAGATGCTCAAGACAATGGCCTCAGACGCGGCTACCAAAGAGTGGCAAGAAATGGTCACCTCAACCAGTGACTCACTTCCAAACCACTATAGGAATGCGCGCAAGATCAGCACCAGTCTGTTCAAAGTGCACCGAGACAAAACCAAGCTCCTCCTCACAGAAGCGCTTGCAGGCCCCAAGGCAATCCTCAGTTTGGCATCACAACTACTCAGCGGAAAGAGCCTCACAGACGGATCGTTGCTCAAATTATTTGGCAATGATGACCCAAAGTGCAAACGATGTGGGATTCACTCCCCCTCCATCATACATGACCTACGATGTCCAGAGCTCTTAGAAGCTCGAATTCTATCGCGCATTGATGACACACTAGATTCCACTCATGGCATACGCAATACGCTTGGAAAAGTGTTTGCCGACCAAAAATCAGTCCACAAACTCCTTGAGTTCTACCAGAACGTGTTGGAATATGATTCCTCCAACACATGATGAGATTCAGCGGTCACATTCGACAACAAGAGTGACCAGGCTTCTTACACAATCCATACAAGCACCAAGCACCAACAATATAACTGCCTCCATTGAAGCTTTTAATCCCAAGCAACCAAGTGAGGGTTGACAAAGGGTTTTCTTCAACAGCAATGCTGCCTCAGGATGTTCCTGAGTGAAAATATATCTGTCGAATAACCGTATTGCCGGAGACAATATATAGCTAAATACAAAAATAAATATTACTATTAAACGGAGAAGAGACTACACTAGGATCGTCATCATGTGACCAACTTTTTATATCAAATAATGTGAAATAACACATGAGGTATTATTCCATATAATAAAAATTAGGTCGTACCCGGGTTCGAACCGGGGTCTACGGAATCAGAATCCGCCGTGTTAAACCTCTACACTATACAACCACTTGTTGAGAAATTTTAGTAAGTGTGGTACATTACCCTGTTCAACAAAAATCCCCTGTAACGAGAAAAGGTCAAGACTACTCTTCACGTGATTGTACCCTGTGATAATGTTGTGATTGTGTTCCTTAGTACTATTGTGATTGTGTTCGGAGTGTCCCACATATTACACAAGTACAAATCCATTCTTAGGAAAAGTATAAATAGCTGTTTAAGTTGCTAGTAATGGGATATCTTAAGTTCACTTTAGAACTATTTACAACTTATATTTGTAGTTACTCTTATTATCTTATTGATTAACTCGATATAAGTGTTATAGCAGAAGCGTTGAATAAATTCTGTTATATCCCCTTGTAACGAGATAAGGTCAGGACGCCCTTAGTCACGTGCTCATATGGTTATGAAGGTATGCATCGCGATATCTGGAGGGTATTGGATGAAGTAATTAGAAGTGGCGCAGCAACTGCTTACGGGAGGTAGCGTTAGTTGATGTACTAACAAAAAACCTTAGACTGTAATCAATCATAAGGAAAAACTTAATACGTAAATACGGCCCACAATATTAAATAAATAATATTGTAGGTTCGGAGCACAGAACTATCAGTAGCTACTACAACAATTATACATTGTTCCAATCGATACCGTAATATACATTGTGTATATAAAATTCTGAACTAAATTACTTGGAGGCAGTAAAGCCCTTTTATAAGGTATTATAGGTAGGGTAATACTGCTCCATCCGGTTGTAACCACATCATCAATAATCGTGGTTACGAGACCAAGAACTCTGATAGGATAAGTACATTTCACTAATGTACGTCATTAGTCTATCTACCTTAGGTAGCATCGGGCTACCCTACTTAGGAAAGAGTATAAATATGAAGGAAATACAATATTGAGGACAACCAAGGATTTGGAGATCAACTTACAACTTATATTCTGTAGTTAGCGTATCTTGTATTGCTAATTGGATTGTATAAGTGATATAACGAACCCATCGAACTAATTTCGTTATAATTGCACGTGATGAAATGTCAATTTGTTGATAGTTTTTCAGGATTGGGATCCACGATATACTCGCCTGGCATGTGTTGTGTAAAGTGATGAGGTAACTCCTGAAGTTAATACAAAGTCAATATACTATGATTCATTTCCTATTTTTGTCTCAGGGTTTACTCGGGCGGTTACATAACTAGTGTGATGAGTCCAAACATGCAAGTGAACAAAAACGACTTGATGAAAACCTTTTTCTGATACAAAGGTTGCAACACTCCCGTTCTCAGATGCTAGAGGAAAAGACGTTAGTGCATACAATCAAAGAGAGACAGGGAATTGGCACATCTTATAGCGACCATCTCCTGGGACATTATTGAATAGCATGGCTTAAGCGTCAGGCTTTTACAGTGCATATAGCCAGAACCAAACACCATGTACCAAGGGTTCCTGTAACTGCAAGGGAATCCTCTGTTTAATTTCATTATTTCTAAGTGAAGCAAGCTTCACAAACGGCAAATGGTTATGATTTCTAGCTTCGGCTACCTTCAACAAGAAGTGATAAATGTTATAACCTTGCTTTGGAAAGAACATAGATAGTATTAAGGTAGTTGGATAGAAACTAAGAACCAAACTATCTAAAGTGAGTGGGATATGTTTCCTATACAGAAAACCAAGAACGATGCAATGGCATTTCTTTAGACACTTTAAAGAAACACAATAATTGAAGCAATTGACAGTTCTTGAATTATTTATGAGTAGGTTCTACTTCAGCACCGCAACAACCAAGCCCATATCAATAACGAAATAATCGGGTATTCCTTGGGGATACTTCTTTTACGATAAGTTTAAATCAATGAACAGATAATTCAATACGCAGTTAATCAATTCACACTTATACAACAGGCAATCAACTGTGTTAATTACATTTTCCATATTTGTGTATTAGAAATCTATAAGCCAGAACATAGTGCAACTGTGCATCGGTAACAACAGAAGGTCAAAATAATGGTGATTTGCGCCAATTGTGGAACAACCAGTCATATTTTACAGTGTTTAAACGTGCCTTCTGATGATAATAACAACAAGAGTGAGATAATTTTACGACGGAGAGTTGTTTCTCGTTTTCCTACTACTGAGTTGTCCAAGATCAAATTACATACTTTGACTTTGTCGTAATTTAGCATTTCTCACAATGTCTTACCTGTGGAATATATCCGGCTATCCTTCAAATTATGCTGTCTAAGACATCAGTTGTTTACCTGATATCTTAACTTGCCTTTTTATCATCTGCAACATATTATCTGCGACAGAGGGCTGTGCTTCTGCTCATTTGCATCAGGGAAAAATTTATCAGGATATGTTAAAGGGCGTAGTATAGTACCTAAGGTATGGTTTATTAAAATAGCTAAATTGTGTTTATTTAGCTATTCAAGGAAATGTGCCTATTTTTACTTGAGAAAGAAGATCTGGTTTCTTGCTAGAATAGGAATGGACCTTACTAGACAATTACCCTTAATACAAGAGATAGAGTCAGAAAGTCATAATATATTAGAAGGAGTAAAAAGTGTTGAAGATGTCGAAGATCTTGTTGAGGAAGTTAACTGACCTAATAGTATTATGAGGCCGTACGGACAATGATCTCAGAAGCCGAAGGTAACTGAAGGCATTCCAGAAAATAATATAAATAGGATGAGAAATAGCTAGTATAGAAACAAGAAGATGAATTATCTATAACAGTAGTTATGGATGCCATAAGGATCTGCTAGATTACGACAAAAAGGTCAAACATGGGGCTAAGAAAGTTAGAGAAAGAGTTAAAAGGAAGAGATGAGAATGATAGCGAGCAGAGTCAAGAAGTTAGAATCCCTCTTTTTATTCCAAAGGGTATGGTGGCACGGTAAATACTGTTTAAGACAGCAGGTATATTACTACAAAAAGCAAGTAAAATATTAATTCACCTGGAGGAAACAGCGTTCAAATGAACAATACGCTATACGCTTTATGTCATTAACCTTGTCTCGGTAATAGGCGCCACCAATAGAGGCGCCTATGATTTTAATGTTGAAATATAGAATTGCTAATTATTTCATTCTGGTACCAGTGTAGTGAATTAGTATAACAAGGAATATGGGCTAAGCAAGACTGACAATCAAGTGACTAGTTGTTAACAACGTACTGTAGTCAAGAAGATGGTTCCTACACCAGAGCAGCACATCGTTCAGCCTGCCCAGCCGCTTAAATTTCTACACGTGAAGGCGTACAGACCTTTTAATTATAGGTCATGGGATAAGTACACATATTTCCTGACTATTATTGATGGTTATATTAGGTATAGCGGCTAAGTTTCTTATGATAAGTATCCAACAGAGCAGGATCTCTATTACACTACTGTTGAATAAATATATTAAAAATATGTCATCAAAATTTCAGGTGGAAAGTGTAATTCTAGTTTTAATTCTTGTTGCTGCAGTCCAAGATCACGCTGTATGTGATCGTGACAAAAAGTTATATGACGCTGTAATATTTTGGGGTGCACCGATGCGACTAAAGATGTGTTAGTTTTTCAACCCGAGTTCCCAGAACTCTGTAAGTTTGTGGATCTTTTTGCGGACGGTAAAAGGATTCCGTAGAAAATTCCTGTGATTGCGGTTTGTATTTAATTCTTCTAATACGGCAGTAGGTGTCATAGAGGATTTCAGGAAATGGAGTTCCGCACTTGATGCAGATAAGGCTGTTCCCTGTAATGAGGAGGCGTATCAAGTTATCCACAGGAATTTTCCCGCTTAATAGTTGACTTGTTGAACTGAAATTTCACTTGGGCCTTCAATGGCTTCGTATAATAGAACTTTGTTTTGTCAGTGTATACCTTGATTAGTACACAATTGGTTCCCCCAGCACAGATGTAGTGCTCTGGGAGGGCAATATCCTATTTATAGTTACTGTAGACCCCGCATGGAGTTTTCCTACCCATTTGAAGGGTTTTCTCTAAGCAACATATATAGCGGTGCGTGCCTAGTCTTAGACGATGAAGTATCAATCTCTCTGGAGCCGAAGTATAACTATAGTCTTAAATTAACAAAATATGAAAAATGAGCTGCTGAGATGTGTAAACTAGGCCTGAAAGATGATCTTTTAATATAACACATGTACTCTCGATATTTACTTCTGTGAAATTATAGAAATTTGTCTCGGCACCACGTCAACTACTTTTCTCCTAGCACGCATTGTTTCTCAAGTATTCAATCAACTTATGTTGTCTGTTTTGTCTAAACTCATCAGATGGTTCTTTTCCTATTGGCTTGCAAACCTGCTATTTTTATTTTGTTTCGTGGTTTTGGCACTTATCTAACAACTTTTATTTGTTTCTCCTTCTTTTCTGTCAATTCAAAGGTGCATACTTCACCAATCATAAATTAAAGACGATCATTACTTAAATTGAACTATATTAGCCTTGGCGCTTCAGTCATTTTCAAACAAACATTAGTGACGTGATTGATGTGATGGTCTGCTAAGATGAGAAATTTTTAATAATTTTAAAAAAGAATATGCCCAATATTTTCATTTAATGGAGAACAATTGAATTTACGAGTGTCTTTAATTCGGTGAAGAACCAAATGGCATCTGCTAATCAGTTAAACCTTGCATAAATGTGCTTTACGTTTGCATGATTTTGCCATCCCCATCAACGAATAGTTAAGTCAGTAATTCGTTTTCTCCAATTAAATTAACCAAAAAAGATCATTATGTATATATTTACGAGAGCATCAATTAGGTATAAATTGTATTACACTTGCATTGCTGCTTTTGTGGTAGATTACAGGAGAGCTACCCAATTGGTAGGCCATTTAGTGGAGATCTTTCGTAACCTGTAAGCAAAATTTCTAATAGTTTTACCTTAATCTTTGTAAATTTTGCTATTCAAGTACAATCTTTCCGCAAAAACTCTAGTAGACTGAATGGGATTCTTGGTATCAGTTTTGTTGGATTTCTGGATATACCATGTAGAATTTAGTTTGTCAGAATAGGAAGGTGATGCTGCAGGTGGAGACCTTGTTTGCTTAGAAATACGATGCTATTTGATATATTGAACTTTAATATATTTTGGCAAGATTTAATTTACAGCATATGGCATGTAATTATCATTATTGTGTGATTGACACAATTTAGGACACACACTAATCCTCTTAGAGTAATAATCCATTAGTACCATTATTGTGTCACTAAAAACTAATGATAATAATAGACATCAAAACTATACAATGATCGAAAGGGGTAAAATTTCTCATCAGTTAATTGGAATCTGTTTGAAGATTTTGCGTATTCTGAGAAATTATACTAGTCAATAGCACTTAAGAGTGATCTCATTAAAAATTCCGACTTTAGTCTTTTGCTGTTATGGTTTGGTCTGCAAAACTTGAATATACAACCAAAGTCACGTGCAAATTACTTCTACATAACCCATGTGCAGCAGTACTAGTAACAGTGAACCTCAAAATCTACAAAAATATTACACTTTACAACCACTGTAATGTAACCTGATACTTCAATAGACTCGTACTTTTCATTTATGGTTCCTCAGATGATATGACTGCAAAGCTGTAAAATTATCAATCTGGACTTTCTCTTATTTGATTTTATAATGTTGAAATACTCAATACAAAAGGAGCAATTCTAGGGTACAATTTATACGACTGATATTGTTATTGAGGATAAATCATCCAGTAAATGTGAACTGAGATTCAAAAATGTAAAAGTTAGCAAATCTTGACTTCTATGTATTGAACTAAAAAGTTATGTATACCATAATTAAGTACTTTCTTTGCCAAATACAACACTTCAATTGAATGTATTTAACTAGTGATTGCACGTGGGATAAGTTAAATTTGCAGATGGCTACAGTGACATGATATCACCTGAAAAGTTGTATTAAATTCAAAGTACTGTCACGTATTTTTTCATAATTTGTTTACCAGAATTTAATTATTTCATTGTCTGATATATCTGACTGCTGCGAGGCAAATTGAGGGTATAGACATGCAACCAGGTGGCTTAAAATTGCACCTCTATTCAGTTAAAGAGTTACTAAAGTATCTACACTTAAAGTTTTAACAACATTGAATCTTTAGGAGCTAGTAATTTGTTTCTGAAGTGAATGTAGCCTTCAATTGGATCATATATTGCGTAGGATGGCACAATCAGAATCCTTGTTACTTCTACATAAAACAAATTTAATCGATTGCAGAATATCATAGCGTGTTAATTAAAAGTGAATTCTACTCCACTTTGAATATGTAGTCTTGCTAAATTAAATTCACCAAGCCTTGCAAACAAGGGATTTTATACGATTTAATTGACATGCATTGGATCCAGGAAAACGAAATTTTTGGGCTTGTTCCAGCTTACATGAGATGGAGGCCCAATTGGTACCAGTCAAATATGCCACATTAGCATTGTTCTATTGTTATATTAAACCTTAATACATGTAATTAGCAAAAAATATAGTCATTATACAAGACATACTAGTCAAAATATAACTTATAAAAGGATGCCATTTTTCAACTATGTAAACCTAACGAATTCATTTTATTGCACTGTTTGTTAAAATGAAAATTGAAATTCTAGCACTATGTGCGTTTACCTTCTTTGGGACTTCACTCGCGGTAGAGGGAGATCCACTGAACTTGGGTGCAGTCAGTGCAGTTGATGGTTGTGTTATGACTGCTCTGCCAATTCGGTCTGGATTTGATGTTACCTTTTATCAAAATCCAATTTGGGTGCCACTCCAATACTCTGTGATTCAAGATGGATATAGAAATGGTGCTATTGTCGGATCAGCTACCGGTATTAACAATGTCAATATAAACATTCAAGTGCCTTTAGACAGTAATGTTGTGGATGGACAGGTCTTTGGGGTTCCCATTACTATTTCCAATTTTAGTGCAGCTTTTACTGGGTACTATCAAGCTCCTGAAAGTGGCTATTATAATTTCCAGCTTGACAACGTTGATGATGGAGCCGGCTTCTTTATTGGTGACGGTTCTGCCTTTAGCTGTTGTGGCAGTAAAGGACAGCCACCATCCATTCCAGAAAATAACATTTACGCAATAGGTGTCGGTATTTCCCCATCAAGAAATATCTATCTTCAAGCTGGAAGCTACTATCCAATTCGGGTCATGTACTTCAATGGTGGAAGTCTTGGCTCCCTACAGTTTGCTGTTAGGTTACCTAGTGGGGCTACAGTAACCGATTTTGGCAGTACTGTCTCCCAGTTTGATGAAACAGGTACATGTCAGTCTATTGTTACTACCATCACAACGTCTCGAAGTACAATAACAAGCCCGGTTCCTTGGACAGGTACAGTGACTAGCACACTATCTTCTATCAATCCAACTGACCCAGATGTACCTGTTATTGTGTTTGAGGAAACTCCGCGGACTACTCTTACCTTAACAGTACCTTGGACTGGGACAATAACAAATACTTTGACTAATACTGACCCAAACCTTTCATCTCCTGTCACAGTTATTGTCGAAACCCCCCGTCCTTCCATTACTGTCACCGCGCCTTGGACTGGGCTGACAACCAATACCATCACCAACACCGATCCTAATCTTTCATCACCAGTTTTTATTGTTGTTTTAACTCCACAGGGTCCAACCACAGTGACTGCTCCTTGGACGGGAACAATCACAACTACCTCGACTGGTACGCCTGCAAACCCCGGTGATCTAACAACAGTAGTGGTCCAAACTCCTTTCAATAGAGTTACAACTACTACCCCGTGGACTGGTACCACTACAGATACTACCACTATTTTCCCAATAGGTAGTACTGGTGTTATCTCTGTTATTGTTCAAACACCGGATATTCTGACAACAACCGTCCCTTGGACTGGAACTACCCCACGAACTTCAACTTATCCTCCTTTAAATCCTGGTGACCCATCATTGGCAGTTGTTGAAACTCCGTTCTCTAGAACTACAACAACTACCCCTTGGACTGGTGTTAGTACTGATACTACCACTATTTTCCCAGACGCTAGCACTGGTATAATATCCATTATAGTCTTAACTCCTGGTGTTGGTGGAGGAGTTCCTGTTACGGTGACTTCTCCTTGGACTGGAACAACATCAACTACTTCCACTGGTACTCCTGCAAAACCTGGTGATCCAACAACGGTGGTTATTTTGACTCCTACCAATCCTGGTGGTGGAGCTGGAGGACCTCCAAGTGATACCACAATAACTTCTCCTTGGACCGGTACTACCATAACTACTTCAACTGGTACTCCTGCAAACCCTGGCGATCCAACAACGGTGGTTATTTTGACTCCAACTGTCACCGGAAGTGTTCCTGTTACAGTAACTTCTCCTTGGACTGGAACAATCACAACTACTTCAACTGGTACTCCTGCAAAACCTGGTGATCCAACAACGGTGGTTATTTTAACTCCAACTGTCACCGGAAGTGTTCCTGTTACAGTAACTTCTCCTTGGACTGGAACAATTACAACTACTTCAACTGGTACTCCTGCAAAACCTGGTGATCCAACAACGGTGGTTATTTTGACTCCTACCAATCCTGGTGGTGGAGCTGGAGGACCTCCAAGTGATACCACAATAACTTCTCCTTGGACCGGTACTACCATAACTACTTCAACTGGTACTCCTGCAAACCCTGGCGATCCAAAAACGGTGGTTATTTTGACTCCAACTGTCACCGGAAGTGTTCCTGTCACAGTAACTTCTCCTTGGACTGGAACAATCACAACTACTTCAACTGGTACTCCTGCAAAACCTGGTGATCCAACAACGGTGGTTATTTTGACTCCTACCAATCCTGGTGGTGGAGCTGGAGGACCTCCAAGTGATACCACAATAACTTCTCCTTGGACCGGTACTACCATAACTACTTCAACTGGTACTCCTGCAAACCCTGGCGATCCAACAACGGTGGTTATTTTAACTCCAACTGTCACCGGAAGTGTTCCTGTTACAGTAACTTCTCCTTGGACTGGAACAATTACAACTACTTCAACTGGTACTCCTGCAAAACCTGGTGATCCAACAACGGTGGTTATTTTAACTCCAACTGTCACCGGAAGTGTTCCTGTTACAGTAACTTCTCCTTGGACGGGAACAATCACAACTACTTCAACTGGTACTCCTTTAAACCCTGGTGATCTAACAACAGTGATTATTTTAACTCCTATTCAAAGGGTTACTACCACAGTTCCATGGACAGGTGTTGGTCTTACTACAGCAACTATTTTCCCAACTGGTGGAAGTGGGACTATCTCTGTCATCATTCAAGTTCCTCATTCATCCGGATATTTTAATGCAACCACAACCACTACAACTCAAATCAATGGTGGCGGACCAAATACCAGTGGTGTACCAAATACTAGTGGTGTACCAAATACTAGTGATGTACCAAATACCAACGGTGGAACAGGTTCTAATGGTGGAACAGACTCTAATGGTGGAACAGGCTCTAATGGTGGAACAGGCTCTAATGGTGGAACAGGCTCTAATGGTGGAACAGGCTCTAATGGTGGAACAGGTTCTAATGGTGGAACAGGTTCTAATGGTGGAACAGGTTCTAATGGTGGAACAGGCTCTAATGGTGGAACAGGCTCTAATGGTGGAACAGGCTCTAATGGTGGAACAGGTTCTAATGGTGGAACAGACTCTAATGGTGGAACAGGCTCTAATGGTGGAACAGGCTCTAATGGTGGAACAGGCTCTAATGGTGGAACAGGCTCTAATGGTGGAACAGGTTCTAATGGTGGAACAGGTTCTAATGGTGGAACAGGTTCTAATGGTGGAACAGGCTCTAATGGTGGAACAGGCTCTAATGGTGGAACAGGCTCTAATGGTGGAACAGGCTCTAATGGTGGAACAGGCTCTAATGGTGGAACAGGTTCTAATGGTGGAACAGGTTCTAATGGTGGAACAGGTTCTAATGGTGGAACAGGTTCTAATGGTGGAACAGGTTCTAATGGTGGAACAGGTTCTAATGGTGGAACAGGTTCTAATGGTGGAACAGGTTCTAATGGTGGAACAGGTTCTAATGGTGGAACAGGCTCTAATGGTGGTTCACAGCCTAAGGTACCAACTCAAGTTCTGACCCTCGTTTCCTTGAATTCCCCTTCACCATTAACTCAATCTACTCCATCAATTGGCCAAGCGTTCCAAGGAGGCTCATCTAAACTTGTGTCTTTCCATATTGCTGTTCTCAGCATTATCGCTGCAATTGTAATGGTATAAGAGCTTAACCAACGTATTGACCCATTGAATTCGCCTATTGGTCTCCCTTTGTATTCCCTTATTTTCTTCTTTATTTGTGTTTACTATTGGACAGTATGTATTTTTCTTCCTTCCCTGAAGAAAATCAATTTTAAGTGTGTTTGTGACGAATCTTAGGTATTTTAGACAAGATCCTGCCTTGAGGAAATGTGTAAATTTTCATTTCATTGATTATTTATATGTCAATAAATTATTGATTTATAAGTGTAGGTAAATAGAAAAATCTTCTTAACATTTATGTCTATTATGATTTAATTTTTTTTAGATAGTTGGGATTATAAATTCAAATGCTATTGGAATTTGAAATAGTTTAAAAACTTTTGCAAAGACACACTGAGGAGCAATTGAACATGATTAGATTCAATCGCAGAATCTGGCACATTAGAATATACGTTCGTAATCACAATAAATCGTTGACTGAAACACAGTAAAAGTCACCGTAGTGAAAGGATCCACAATTCTGATAACTGAAAAGACAATTATTAGATAACCCATACCGAGACTTGTACAGGTTTCTCGAGGGCCTGTTCAAGTTAAGAGCATCTTGTCTTATAATCAATTATAGAGTCGTTGGCCCTTCTATCTGCGGCATGGTAGGAGGCACTTCGGTCATTAACCTAACTTAATGGTTTCAAGTCCATTTCCCATCTATTTGAAAGCAAACTGGCCCTTTCGTGGGCTTTCTATCGTACTTTAACCAACTCCTTTAACAGTCGTACTTCCTGGTTCACGGCATTTTTTTCAGATATTCATATAGCGGACCTGGACACAGTATTTGATGGAAAAGGTAATCTCATTTTGGGACCTAGAGTATGCATAGTCTTGAGCAAATCCAATCATCACAATTGGTTGCAATGTCCATCATCACTCCTTACTAATAATAACAAAATTGTAACATCGAAAGATCATAAATAGTGAGTAAATTATTATTTCTGTCGCAATTGAAAACACATGATAATGTGCAATTATCACCACTGGAATTAATAGTTGCGTAATACGGTAGAATGCGTCGTTACCTTGTCACCAATGTGAGTGGCTCTATCACGTGAGGAAAACTTTCATTGTCAGCGATTTCAGATATTCACTAATAACCTGTGGTAACAAAATGTGCATGATGTTTTCTGCATTGGTTTGGAAATATTCTGTAATTAGGTTTTAATGAATGGATCAATTTCAAAACGAACTGACATACCTTGAAGTGAGAAAGTTTCCTTTTATTTAATTGTAACCACAGCACTTGATTACATAATCAAGGTATCAACATCTTTTTTCCCGTTGGAAAATTGCTTCTGAAACGTTATAATTATGGCACATACTACTAATTTGTCCGCCGATCAGCAGAAAGTGTATTCGATATTCTATGGAAACAAGAACTTTGTTCTAGCGCAACCTACCACTGAACCCTGAAATCCTTGGGTACAAGCTATACTTTGCATTTTTCAACCAATTCTCAATCGTCACATTTGATGTTCACTTTGATACATGCATTAATCATTGGAGGTACATTTGGTATTACCAATATCCACTATAAGTGGCATACCTATATCTCATTGTTCTATTTGCCATGAATAGCCCTGTGCAGTTGTCTTGCTAAGAATAGATAAGTTACAGTTTTCAGATGTTTTGAATGCCTCAGTTTGGCTACTATTTATTATCAACTTCAGTGCCTTCTATAACAATTTT
The DNA here is from genome assembly GCA_020342235.1 of Saccharomycopsis phalli. Lineage (NCBI taxonomy): Eukaryota > Fungi > Ascomycota > Saccharomycetes > Ascoideales > Saccharomycopsidaceae > Saccharomycopsis > Saccharomycopsis phalli. The sequence goes on from CP073217.1 coordinate 37,186, forward strand.
GATGGCTAAATGATTATCTGACTCTTTTGATTGGTTTATGAGTATTTATCTTAACATATATCTTTATTAAGTTTTTCATGGGTCTGACATCTATAATCCCACAGTAACATTTTAGTGATGTACACAGATACTCGAAAATGGTGGCTACCATAAAGCCAATACTATATAAAACAGGCATATCATGGGAAGATATTCAGATTCCTCTTTTGTAAACGTAGGTGTCTTTGAAACGTCATTTATTGCTGCATGATATTAATGGGATCCCTGTTGGGACTTTTTTACAATGGATTGCACTCATTAGTGAAACAGCCATGCGCCCTGCATATTACCACTTCACAGGATACATGCGATAGGTACTGTATATATATACAGTGAAATGGTTATGAATAATTTATAGCAACAAAATGTTTCTGCTTTATTTTATATTAACTCTATCATTATCATTGGCTCTACCTCTAGAGAACTTACCAGTGAATCGTCAGCGAGTTGACATTTCTCCTGCGGGAAATGTTACTTCCCTGGAACCAGCGAGCGAGGATATGGAGATGAAAAAATTACAAGTTTCACACCCACATCCTGCTTCTAATTTGTTGGATGAGCCAGACTATGAATATGTCAACATTTACAATTGTGATAATATCAATGCCAACGAGCTTTCTGATATCAACAACGCTCCGTATGGATGTTGGTACGAAGCTTCTATCGTTTACACCATGAATCTAGGGAAAGCGGCATCGTCTAATATCTCAAGCACCATTGACAACATGAAATCATTCACAAAACAGTACAAGGCCTACTTGAGATTGATGCAGCATGCTTTGTATGACGACTGGGGGAAATGGTACGCGAACAATCTGGGAAGGCAGTTCTACAGCTGTTCACAAAAGAAAAAGAAGGCTTATAACACCGTTGACATTGAAAAATGTGAACATACTCCTCTTCCAAGCACTAACCAGTACACTATCATGTTGAATCAGGATCTCAATATCAATGTTGAGAATGCGTTTATCGGCGATGATAAGATAAATGACGCATGTGCCTCTATGAGTGATTATTGGAACATAACGTTTCATCCACATGATTTAGGCCTAGTCAATTATTCGACTCGCATGCACGGCAGTAATGATAAAAATGATAATAGCGAATATGCCATCCATAACACTACAGCTCCAAAGATCATGAACATGATTCCAAATCCAATGGCTAACATGACGTCACAAAATGTTAGCGATATAAATAGTTTAATTGACTTTTTAAATGATAATCTTTATAAAGAGGCAGCCTGTGATCTTTTTGACTTGTTGGCACCAATACAGGTGTTTGCTACAGTTTCAGACACTGTCACCAACATCAAAATACAGGGCCAACAGGAAATGCAATTTGAGAAGAAACAAAAAGAAATGATGATCTTGAGTATTGTTCTCGGAATTGTGGGAGTTTTCAGTGTGGTTCTAGGCCCAGAAATGGCAGTGGCCCTTGATGTTGCAGTAAGTACCGCTGGAATTGTTGGAACATGGGCTATACAGGGACACATTTCTGCCGGCGATATTATCTTAAACTTGGTAGGTGTTATTTCTGAAGGGCTTCGTGGTATAGCAGGTGGCCTAAAGTTGGGTCAAGTTGTCAATACATTCAGATATGAACGCTCCTTGGGAAACTTTCTCGGTCTGATGAAACATTTTCCTCATTATGCAGACACAATGACTACGTTGTTTGGGTTGGTTTATCAACCGCCACAATCATCTTAATCGTGCTTTTGTCGAGGGAAGTAGATGTGTACTTAATCCAAGCTGGTTCTTGGTAGTCACTATTAAATACTAGTGGTTTCTCAATGAGGCTAGTGGTATAGTCATATATGAAACATTAGAATGCTTTTACTTCTATGCTTTTGGAATTTTAACTGAAAACATGATGTTTTCTATCTCACAAATGATAAACTGATAATAGAAAATTATAATCTTTAACTTGAAATATACATAAATATTATTATTGTATGATAATACCTTAATCTAGTAGCATTACCATTACTTGCGTATGCTATTGAGCTTGTAAAATTCTTATATTATGCCATTTATGGTATCAAACGCGTGTCAGGTTTCTTAATATTACTACCCATACTATCAAAACACAGAATAAGCCTTTAAACTGACGCAAAATCCAATACACTTTAAATACACCAACATACCATATGCTGACGTACATTAGTGAAATGTACTTATCCTATCAGAGTTCTTGGTCTCGTAACCACGATTATTGATGATGTGGTTACAACCGGATGGAGCAGTATTACCCTACCTATAATACCTTATAAAAGGGCTTTACTGCCTCCAAGTAATTTAGTTCAGGATTTTATATACAGAATGTATATTACGGTATCGATTGGAACAATGTATAATTGTTATAGTAGCTACTGATAGTTCTGTGCTCCGAACCTACAATATTATTTATTTAATATTGTGGGCCGTATTTACGTATTAAGTTTTTCCTTATCATTGATCACAGTCTAAGGTTTTTTGTTAGTACATCATATGCGTTCATCAATTTAAGCACCGCAAATTTCAGAGTAGTACCGCTAGTTTCTCAAATCAATATAACAGAATTTATTCAACGCTTCTGCTATAACACTTATATCGAGTTAATCAATAAGTTAATAAGAGTAACTACAAATATAAGTTGTAAATAGTTCTAAAGTGAACTTAAGATATCTCATTACTAGCGACTTAAACAGCTATTTATACTTTTCCTAAGAATGGATTTGTACTTGTGTAATATGTGGGACACTCCGAACACAATCACAATAGTACTAAGGAACACAATCACAACATTATCACAGGGTACAATCACGTGAAGAGTAGTCTTGACCTTTTCTCGTTACAATCAAACATTTTTGTGGCCATCCATATATCCTAACTAGAAAATTAGTTTTCAAGTTGGTAACGTGGCCGAGTGGTCTAAGGCGCCAGGTTAAGGTCCTGGTATCTTCGGATGCGCGAGTTCGAATCTCGCCGTTATCAATAAGTTTTTGCATTGTAAATTAATGTGTGTGAATAAAATTACTGGAATTCCCTTTGAAATATTTTTTAAGTGGGTCGTCAAGATACCAAGAAAAAGGTGTATGTCTAGTATAGCCGCACGTTAACCGTTGTGAATAGAATTTCCATAACCCCAGTAAGGTAGCTATCAATATGGCAGCGTAGATATTCTAATTGTATGACCGTATTATACGGTTAATATGATCTATCATACACCCAAGACAATAGTATGCTGTAAGATTACAAGTATAGTATGTCACAAACGTATCACGAAACGGAATGTGTACATACGAGATCTATTATAAAAGATGCAAGCTATTGTACTTTGTTTGGAAGTTAGTAAAAATCACAGCAAAAGTAGTGCCAGGGGACTGATAAGAACGTAATCTTTCCCACCAGTGTATCTTGGACTCGTCTTATATTTGCTACGTACTCGAATAAATAGCCAGTGCACCCTTTTGAATCGTTTGTATAGAACCCTCGGACTGCTTATAATTACTAACAGCGCATATGATAGCACCAGATGCGTTATTGTCTGACACAATGGCGTTTTAGTCGGAGTGAATCTTTTTTTGCTTACTGACATATTTGTGCCGCACGATGAAATTAGCGAGGTACATTCTGTATGATTTATTACTTCTACTGTTTGGCCGGTTATTCTCTGTTACTGGTTAGACAGGCAGTACCAGTTTCAGGAAGTAATTTTTGATTAATAAAAGTAAGAATTAACAGACAAGAAAATGCAAGGCCATGCTGAAGCTTTAATACTTTTTATTACCGAATTTCATCTGCTTCACAGACGACAAAAGGGCAATCAGGCGAGTCTTCTAGGTACTAATTTGTCGTGGCAATGAATAATTAAAATAATATCAGTGATGAATTCATCACTCGGCCATTTTTTTGTAGTTTATGATTCCATGAGTAGTTTTCTTCCTGTTGACAACATTCAATACCGATATGATATTTTTTTCCCAATGAGAACAACAGTCAATGGGCTCTTCATTGTATATAAAGACAAGTCGCTAAATAAGGAATGTGTTGAACTAAAAGCTAGATAGAAATATGTTGGGAATACGTCTCCGTTGATCAAGAATACTGGCGTCCTGAAGTTACCCGCCCGATGTAGTGATAAATCTTTTGGGCCATTGAGAGTGACGGCATGTTGTCGAAGAAGATCATTAGGACTGGTATATACATTAGTTCCTTTATAACGACTCTTTTTGTGGTCTGGTACTTTTATTTCCAACCTATTTCCCTGGAAGGTCAATTAACCATCGACTATGAGCTTGATCCGTACATTGTAGATGTTCGATTCAAGACATGTTCGAGGTTGAGTAACAGTTGCGGGATAACTGATAATGATACCAAGAACTCTCCGAATATTATGTGGGTTAAGATTGGCAAGAAGTTATATCTCAAGAACCAGCATCAGTGGAACTGGAATTTCAATGAATATTATCTTTTTGTGAAGCTAGTAATGAGCAAGCAGTTGCAGAGCGACCAGTATTTGCAGGAGAATTTTTACAAGAAGCCTCGATTCTTGAACCATGTCTCTGTTTCTGATCCAGCAACGGATATTGACGGTTTTCCGGTAAGAATCGTTGAGGATTTCAATAATAAGGCCGAGTCCTTTTCTGATTTGGTGATGAAGTACACCAAGAACATTTTGTATCTGAATAAGCGAGGCATCGACGATTTGAAAATTCCAAATAACGATGAGGTTCTGAAGCTCGGGTGGGCGAGAATCAAACACGGCTTGTGGGGTAAGTATGGGCCGTTGGATATCGCGAATACATTAAAAGCGATTGATATTTTATACGGTGAGGACGCGGTGGAGCCGCGGCCAAGCTGGTTCAAGCTCAAGAGCCGGTTATTGATAACTGGACAGGACTATGTGACGTTTCTCACTGTTTCCAACAAGAAGTTGCAGGACTCGTTCCGGGCCAGCTATAAGAAGCCCGTGTTGAAAGTGAACAAGGACGGCAAGTATAAAATCATGCAGGTGGCGGATTTGCACTTTTCCAACGGCTATGGCAAATGTCTTGAGCCAGTTCCTCCAGAAACCGCGGCAGGTTGTCAGGCAGACCCACGGACGCTCCGCTTTGTTAAGAAGATGTTGGACCTTGAAAAGCCGGACTTTGTGGTTCTCACAGGTGACCAGGTGTTTGGCGAAACCGCTCCTGATGCCCAGTCTGCTCTTCTCAAGGCGTTGGCGATCTTCATCCAGTTGAAGATTCCGTTTGCTATCACGTTGGGAAACCACGATGATGAGAGTAGTTTGAGCCGTGTTAATATCATGCGGCTTGCCCAGAGTCTTCCATATTGTTTATCTGAGATTGGGCCTGATAATATAGCAGGTGTCGGTAATTACTACCTTCTAGTGCAGGGTCCGAAATCCAAGAACCCTGCGATGCTGTTGTGGTTCTTGGACACGCACAAGTACTCTCCGACCCCAAAGACCAATCCTGGGTATGACTGGATCAAGAACAACCAGCTTGACTGGGTGGAGACCGAGCGGATCAACCTCCGGCCGGCAATCAATAAGTACACGCATATTCATTTGTCCATGGCGTTCTTTCACATTCCTCTTCCCGAGTACGGCAAATTCCAAGAAGGAAACTCAGTGGGCAGTTTCAAGGAAGGCATCACTGCTCCTTCGTACAACACAGGTGCTCGTTCGGTGCTAGGCAGAATGGGAACCAGCGTGATCTCTGTGGGACATGACCACTGTAACGACTATTGTCTCTTGGACCATGATGACACAAATTCGAACGATGTCTGGCTCTGTTATGGAGGTGCTGCTGGAGAAGGTGGATATGGTGGGTACGGGGGAACTGCTAGACGACTCCGGGTATTTGAGATTGACACAAACATGAACAGTATTACCAGTTGGAAGAGAGTTGAGGGAAGGGAGAATGAGGTTTTGCACAAACAGACTTTGGTTGATGGCGGTGTTGCCAAATGATCAAGTGAACAGACAGAAACTAGTAGATATTAGTTGGTCGTTGAGGTGATTCTAGTGAGCTGGTATATTATTAGAAGCAATTTAGTTTATAATTATAATAAACTAGTTTATTGGAAATCCTAGTTTGATATTAATAAAAATGATTCTCATAGACTGTTTACAGTTGCAAGTGATGCAACCAAGTTGACATTGACACATGGAGAAATCTGTCATTTTATGCAGGCACGGTCAAATGACAGACGTTCAACTCAGACATGTATCCCAGAGACGTATGGTTATTAAAGGTGATGAATCTGGTGAATATTACGAAATAATGATACTATGTTATAGTGTCTGTGCTTAAAATGTTAGAGGTTTCAAATGTAAGCCATTATACCCTAGTTTGAGCGTACATTGGCATAAGAGACACAACCAACGTTTGAATTGCTTATTGTAGCATTATAGTTAATAAATATAAACATCTCTTACGGTGTAATATAGCAACTAGGATACGGGTTTGGTAAAATAGTTAATATATATTCGCTTGACTATTCAGAGAATAGTCTGACTATTTATATCTGAAAAAAGTAAGACACATTCTTTGGTCTAAGGGAATGGACTTGGCTAGACCATTGCCTTTGACTAGGAGACTGGATCAAAAAGCAAGCATAACAGAAAAAGAAAGGAAAGAACAAACAGACGGTAAATAAATCTTTAAGGTAACCCTTTCATCTTCTTCATTACATACGGTTAAAGATATCTATATTACTATTAGCAAATATTTTCAGATTCTAATACACTATTTACAAACCCTTGGCAAGTCACGCCCCCACCAATCGCAAGCCGTCTTCATCTCTTTTATCATCTCGTTTTTCGACGATTTCAACGTCTTCCAAACTCTGCACCAAGATCTTCTCATTGCCGCAGTTTAGCTCAAAGATGAATACGCCACTAATCACCCGCTCATTGTACCCACCGGCAGTGAATATCCCGCTCACTGTGTTATTAAGGTCGGCAATATTGATTTTCTTATAAATGGCCTCGTCGAATTTTGTAATGTTATATCTGCCCAAATTCGCGTCGTTGGTGTCGTGGAACTTGCTGTTTCCATCCAGTAGATGCTGACACCCGTGGCTACAACTTTGCCATTTAATCACAATCTTGTAAGTCCAGTCGAAGATCCCGTTTCTTTTTATCGCGTCATTAAACATGGGCACGGCGTTCACTAAATCAGACTCTAGGTCCATGCCCTGATGAACTTCCTGGGCAGGTTCCTGGAGAGAAACGTTGAGGATATGCAACTTGACATTGGAATTTAGCAAAAAGTTATTTACAAGCATGCGAATTGCCCTGTGGGTTGCAAAATAGGCGTACTGGCCCTTTATCACGGGGAGATATGGATGGGTGTGTGGACATATTCGCAAGATAACGTTGCTGCTAATAAGATCCGACGGCAAATTGCGGTCCAACAAGTCAGGAACCGTCTCTTTCAATTGCTCAATTATTCTGTTGGCATTCACTAGCCGTTGCTGTTTTCTGGTATTATTGTCCTGGTTTAGTGTGCTGAACCGGAGAGGTTCGTCCAAACATCCAATGAAATGGCGATTGGGTCTGAAAAATCCCCGCCGGGCTACTCTTGTGGTTAATAAACTGTATTTTCTAGCAACACTCTGGCTTGAAATGAGCATTGCTCAGTCGCGATGCTGCGCGCCGAATCTGTGTATACCGGGCTCGGAACCATGTGGAGGATGAGTGTGGTTGAGTGCGGCTGTGGTGATGTTGTGTTTTTGTCATTTGGAAATGGCCGAGATTCGGTAGTGGGCAAAGAAGGGAGTATGGTTTGTACAAGTTGATGTAGTCTAGTTGTTGTGTTATAAAATTGCAATGAAATGGGTGTAATAAAGAGTAGTTTCCACTCATGGCATACGCAATATGCTTGGAAAAGTGTTTGCCAACAAAATATCAGTCCACAAACTCGTTGAGTTTTACCAGAACTTGATGGAACATGACTCCTTCAACACATGATGAGATTCAGCGGTGACATTGGATAGCAAGTGTGACCAGGCTTACACAATCAATACAAGCACTAAGTACCGACAATATAGCTAAATACAAAAATAAATAATATTATTATTATAAAGAGTAGTCACTTCTTGCTTCTAGTCTAGTCCATTCTTTCTAGTCCATTCTTTCCAGCCCAGTCCATTTCATTCTATCACTTTGTCGTATGACTTCTTCCTGAACCATATCTTTGGTACATAGATAACGGCCTAGTCAAGCCCTTTCCTATAATAATATTCATGTATGGCTATAGCTATAGTAGACTCCCAGAGGAGATTTATACATTGCCGTAAACGACAAAGGAAACTGTGATGGCAGCCCTCCTAACGTGCTGTAGCAAAAAGGAATACTATGTCGTAATCTGGCGTTTCTCTCAATGGGTTCCATGTCTTACTATTGTAGATATTCTTATTCTTGTTACTATTCTAGCCATTTCCTGTCCTATTTATATTCTTTTCTGATATGCCTTCAGTTACCTTTAACTTATGAGATCCTTGTCAGCATGGCCTCCTCAACAAACTACCAGTCCAACACAGACGAGTAGAGTCCTACATTTTAAGCTTTGCCATATGAGAAAAGGCGGGCTTGATTAGCGGTGGTAATTCCTTTGTGTCTGTTTTTGGGCTCGAAAGGCCAATCGTGCTGGGCAGGTGGCCCTTTCGTATCTGAGGATGAGTCGAGAGAAAACCCTTTGAATGGGGATAAAAACTTTTGAGTTGATCTTTAAGAAACTGTTGAAGAGAGATGGCACAAGTCACCTACGACGTAGGAAAGCTCACTCCAATGTTGATTACTCTGGATATTTACCAATGTAGGTTGAATTTTTTCTCTGGCACAGTTTCCTTGGTCGCAGATGGCAAAGTATAAATCTCCTCTGAGCCTAGTATAGCAATAGCCTTGAATAAATATTACTATTATGTTACTCGCAAGAGGCGGGCCAGATTAATTTAATGGCATGTGATGGCCCCAACTGATTCGATGCACACCAGCTAAATTTCAAAATTTAGTGAGTGTAGGCTGAACAGAATAAACGAGTTTGATAGCTATGATGAAATGTAGCGATGACTACTGTTGAAACTGCTGTGAGATTTCCAAGCGACTACGTTCAAGCATATGGCAAGGCTCTGGTAGATGTGGTGTGGTAGAGTAGAATAGTGTTGTTATTCTAGTAGAGCTGAGCTGGACTAGAATAGTGTTGCGTTATTCTACTAGAGCTGAGCGGGACTACAACAGTATTACATTCTAGACGAATCCCTGTGCGGCAGAGTATAATAATATTACATTATTCACTAGCCCTAGCGGCACTACAACAGTATTACATTATTCTAGACCAATCCCTGCCGGAAAGACTAGACCAGTATATTACGTTATTCCAGCCCAAAAGTACGCTACTCTACAATAGACGGAGCCCCTGAGTGGCAGCACGGGCAATAATCTCAGCCTTGGTGGTCAGCGCAACCTTCTCGCGCTCCAACAAGCGACGAGCAACATACTGTTTCTGATCCTTGACAATCAATATACGAAGGATAATGTCTTCGGTCTCGGCGATGCGGGACAACGGGTCCGACTTTGCCGCCTGGACTTCCTTTTCTGCAATGGCACGGGCCTTTGCTGATCCTTGGGCCATAACGGTACGCGAACGGGCGACGGTTCCGGCTCTGGTCAATTTGACGTCCAGCTGGTGCTTCAACTTTGCCTTGGCAATCTCCGGGATGGCATAGTAGTTTTTCTGTGAGATGTACTTGTTGACGTCAGCGACATATTGTTTCTGCTCATCAATCAAGTCGTTGACCGGAGTGGTGTAGTATGCGTTGATGAGAAACAACCGTTGGTAGCGCAGGTTCTGTAACTCCTCCAACGGCGGTCCTTCGCCCTTGGAATGGAAGAAATCGACGCACAAGAACTTGATCCAGGTGAAGCAGACCTCCAACTCCTTTTGGGTGAGCGGACGTGTGTTGTTTCCTGTAAGGTTAGCCCGTGCAAGTGTGCTTGTGACGGCACTCTGCCATCGTTTTGGTTCGGCGGAACCAACAAGCAAGGAGTTTCGTGCGACGCTGAGCGGCGGAAGAAGCAACAAGTCTGCGGTGGATAAGATCACGGACCAAGCCTCCAAAATGACCTTGAAGAGGAGCTTCTTGGTGAGGGACTTGTCGAGAATGAGCAAGTTGGAGTTCAAGTACGTGCCAAGCGGGTATATTGCGTCGATTTGCTCGGCCTCATAGGGCAATGCTGCGCCATTGTTGCCACAGACGGAGCGCAACGTCTGGCGCGAGATGGAAAAGTGAATGTACCCGCTAAACTTGTTGACCATCAAGGTGATTGCGCGGTCACGAATACGGATCAACGAGCGATGTGCGCGGCCAAGACAAAAGAGCGCATCGAGCTTGTCACTCTCCATGGAAATCAGACACAACAAACGGCCCTGGGTGTCCAAATCAAGCCACTTGTCGTGCGGAATGCCATTGTCGTTGTAGTTTCGCGGATCAAGATGGATCGTGCATCGGCCCACAATCTCATGGCTTCCTGCTTTGCTCTTGGAGTCGTCCCAAATGGTTGCGGTGACAAATCCGGGGTTTGATACCGGCACATTGAGCTCGAACTCCTCGTTCCAGACCGGGTTCAAATCGTCCAAGATGATGCTGGTTTTCCCGACAGTCAGCTTCGACGACGAGTCTGTGAGCACAACATATGTGTCTGAGTATCCATCTGCACCAAGAGCCGGCAAAGCTTCAGCACGAGCGACCTTGATGGAGAACAAATTGAGCGAGTTTGTGGGCTTGGCCGGTCCCTCGTGCTGCTGGATCGTGGCTGACACCTTTTCCGGGTTGATTTGCTCCTCAAGCCGATCAATGTTCTCGAGCATGGCGCCAATGTTGTTGAGAAGCACACATGTGCGTTCGCTGAAGCTGTAAGGCTGCGGAGCAACGAGCTTGGCGCCAGTGACCGCGGCACGTGCCTCGGAGAACCATTTCATGGCGATGCTGTTGCTGTTGCTGCTGCTGCGGTTCACGCCGCCGTCGTCATCTGGAACCGGGTCATCTGCATCGTCCAAATCCAGGGCAATGAGCTCGGCGCACCGGTATCCATATGTGATGATCGACTGCGAGATCCCGCCAATGATGACGGTGTAGAGTTTGTTGATCTGGTACTCGTTTTGCCAGTCGAGGTCCTTTAGAATTTTCAATGGTGCCTTGAAGATCTCAAAGCAGTCGAGCACCGAGCTCGAGCTCTTGCTGAAACTCGACCTCTGTTCTTCTGCCAACGAAAAGTCGTCCTTTGCAAGCGCATTCGCCACCAATTCGGGAAATCGTTGCACTGTGGCGTCGACAAACCGTTCAACGTACGGGTAAAAGAACGTCTCGAGCTGGAACGGGAAGGGGTACTTTTCTGCGTCGACGGCACGCGCATATGCTGCGCGGATGTCCAGGAGCCGGAGGTAGAGTTCCTGCGAGTCGTTAAACGGTACTGCGTCGATGCCCGCGCCCGAGTCCTGGAGGTGCCGCAGAATGTGCCTGAGCATTGACTTGGAGTCCTTGGCAAAGCCAAGCGTGAGCTCGCGCGTGACGATGCCGGCAATGTCGAGGAACCCGAGGAACGGCGCAGGGAACCGCGTGCACGTGGTGTCGATGACGCCTGCAATCGCAAGCGCCGCCTCGTAGACGTTGCCAAACTCAATCGAGCTGTCGCGCGGAATCTGCGCGAGAATCGCCACGTACTTGGAGTCAATCGCCTTGCCGAGCGCGTGCGTGAGCTTCTTTTCCCACGACAGCGCGTACTTGCCGTCAACAACCCGCTCGTCAAACGTCGGGTCCTGCGCAAGAAACTCGAGAAACCGCTTGTACTTGTTGAACTTGGGCCGCGGCTCGGCAAAGAGCGCAAGCATGCGGTCGCGGACCATGGCCATGGTGTGGACGTACCCTGTGACCACGTTGTTCCCCCACTCGGCGCGGTCCGGCGCGGGCCAGGCGGCGATGTCGGCGTCGGCGTCTTTCAAGGACACAAACGCATACGTCACAACGTCCTCGCAGGCAGCAGCGTCAATGTCGGTGATCTCGCCGCCGGGAGACGTCACATTGGCCACACTGTTGCTGGCAGCAGTGTAGAGCAAGCTGCTGTTGCTGGTGTCGCCAATCCGCCAGCAGCGCGCGACGTCGTGGATCAAGTCCTTGGTGGTGTTGGAAAAGAGCGTCGCGTCCGCCGCGTGGAACCGGAGACACGCCTCAAGGAACCGCGTGTAGTACGCGCGCGGCTGCGCAGGGATCACGTAGTACGGGCCGTCCTTTGCCGGCGGGAGCGGCTGGAAGCGCATGCCGGCAGGCCGCCGGAGCCGCGGGAAGAGCGCCTCGGTCGCGTCCTGCTCTGCGCGCTTCCACGCCTGATACTGCTCCTCCGAAGCAAAGTCCAGCGGCCGGAACGTGCCGTCGTCTGCGTGGGTGTTTTTGAACAATGCAACCAAGTCGTTGAGAAGCGCGGTCTCGGTCGACACCCCCCGCAACCGGTTGACGTCGCTCTGCACCGTGGCAGAATCCTTGCCAAAAATCTGTCCAACCAACTGCGCGGCTGCCATCTCGGACACGCTGCACAGCGGCTCGTTGTACACAGCCTCATCGAGGTTCGCGGACAGCACTGCGCGGTTTGCGCTGCTGAGCGACTCCTTTATCTCCTGGAGCTGGGCGATGCTGCTGTCTGCGCCCTTTTCGTGGCGGATTGCGCCCATGAGAATCGTAATGAACGTGCTGACCTCGTGGAATATCCGGGTATTGGCCTCTTCGCGCTCGCCCTTGATGTAGGGCAACTCGCGCTGCACGACCTTGGTGTACTCGCCGATAAGCGTGGCGGCGGTGCGGCTGTCGCCTGGCGAAAGCGTGCCCTTGCTGAGCACAGAGAGAAAGCTGAGACAGCAGCGCTTCGACGACTCGGGCAAGTCTGCGTGCTCCTTGCGCAACGCAATGTTGGTGAATGTGCTCGTGAGGTTCTTGACCGTGTCCTTGGGAAGCTGGCCCGGCACGTCGTCCCGCTCAAAGTGCAGCTTGAGCTTTCCGATCCGGTTGTTTGACACCGCGCTGTTGTACGAGTGCCGGCGTGTGTTTGTGACGCTCGGACTGAGACTCGCGCCGCCGCTGGGCACAGGCGCAATGGGCTTCCTGAACCGCGGCTCAATCACGTAGTTGATGATGGCAACCTGAAGCACCTTTTCGTACACCTGCTCCAAGGCCACCTCGCCTACCAGAAGCCGCGCCAACGAGTCGGTTGCGCTGGTTACCGACAGTACAGTGTTGATTCGTTGCATGGCCTTGGGGAAAACCACCCGTGCCACTTTGGCCCTATGCACGTCCGGGTAACATGTATATTGAGGGAGCGCTGCGGCACGGGGTCGCAGGTTCCATGGACAGGTATGTCAAGATGATAGATGTGCGTATCCCGCCAACCTGAATTGTACTGACAAAAGGCGATATTGAGCGTCTCGGACTTGCAGCAGGTGTCTGCCAAGCGCATCCGCGGCGCATTGGAGGCATTGTACGCCGAGGACTTGCTGGCCCACAAAAAGCAGCTTGGCGGACTCATTATGCAACGGTACCAGCTTTTGCTCGACTCCAAGGCGCTGCTGCCGCCGGAAGATGCCGTAATGGCCGCCGAGTTGGTTTCCCTGCTGGGATCCCGGCCCTCGGGCTCCGTCAAGGTCCTGCGCCGCAAACGACAACGGACCGACGCTCAGCGCACCCTGGGACTTGCCAAGAAGTTGCAATTGAGCGCCGACTTGGCTGCTTTTGTTGGCGAGGACCAGTTGGCGCGGACTCAGATTGTCAAGAAGACATGGGAGTACATTAAGGAGCACGACTTGCAGGACCCCAAGGACCGGCGGAATATTCTCTGTGACGAGAAGATGGCGCGGGTGTTTGGCAATGAAGTTACAATGTTTGGTTTGAACAAGGTGATTGCCCAGCATGTGAGTGCGATAGAGGGAGGTGAAGCCGAGGGTGAAGATAATGGTGGAGGTGGAGGTGTGAGTGAAGGCGAAGGCAGTGCCTGAATAGAATTTATTGCGAAATGTAAATCTTGTATATTGAGAATATTGTACGTCTGGTTTTGGTAGTGTATTGGACTTGATGTATTTGTCTCAGTCATCTTGCAGGTCAATCAACATAACATGTTGGTTTCATGTTGGCTATCATTCAGTCAATATCATTCAGTCAATATCATTCAGTCAATATCATTAATACTGGTTGTATCATTCAGTCAATATCATTCAGTCAATATCATTCAGTCAATATCATTAATACTGGTTGTATCATTCAGTCAATATCATTCAGTCAATATCATTCAGTCAATATCATTCAGTCAATATCATTAATACTGGTTGTATCATTCAGTCAATATCATTCAGTCAATATCATTCAGTCAATATCATTCAGTCAATATCATTAATACTGGTTGTATCATTCAGTCAATATCATTAATACTGGTTGTATCATTCATATTGATTGTATCACCCAGGTTGGTTAGTCGTCATTTAGTTTCGACATCATTCTGTTGGTCAAAAACATTAGGACCACCGTACTAGTACCTAGGAGGATGGCTCAAGTCACCTCCAAAGATCTAAGCAAAAACTCATTGTCCTCCAATGCTCACCTTACAAGCTCTAGTATAAAGTTGACACCTCCGTTGCAGAGTATTTGCAACAAGATAAAATGGTCACCTTGAAAATTTATTTACCATTAGAAATGGCCTAGCCAGGTCCATTTCCTCTACACAACATCACTCCGTCCTTCTCGTGACCTCTGATCATGGTCAAGGTCTTATTACTCTCCTTGAAATGCGTCTTATCTTCTCCAGATATAATTGGTCAGACTATTCTCTGGGAGCCTAGTATAGCTATAGCCTTGTATAATTATTATTAGATGTTGGTCAAATATACTGTTTATGTTGGTTGTTATCATCCAGTCAATTATCATGCATGGTGGTCAATTATCATGCATGTTGGTTGTTATAACATTTATTGTTGTATTTAGCTACATCTCCTCACTCAGGAACATCAGGCTCCATTGCTGAAAACTCAAGACTCTCAAATAGTCGCTTGGGATTAAACTTCAATGGGAGCAGTCATATTCTCGGTACTTGGTGCTTGTATTGATTGTGTAAGCCTGCTCACCCTTGTCGTCAAATGTCACCGCTGAATCTCATCTTGTGTTGAGGTAATCATATTCCAACATCTTCTGGTAAAACTCAATGAGTTTGTGGACTTGGTTGTTATCATTCATGTTGCTTGTATTGTATTATTCATGGCTATAGCTATACTTCCGCTCCAGGGAGATTGATATTTCACGTCCAAGACTAGAAACGGCGCCGCTATATATATTACTTAGAGGCCTTATCTGGCCCAACAATATTCCATGACCTACCATGCCCATGTTTAGAGGTATTCCAAACTCAGGAAACAATAGGCAAAGGCCTCTTAACCAGAACGCAGATTCGCCGCCTCTTCACAGACGCAAAATCAGCTCATTCCTTATAGGACTCTACACATTAGTGCTGGATGGGTAGATTCCTTTTCTTTGTAAAGCACCACAAGAAGGGCGGCCGGTCCTAGGAGCAAGACTCCACAGCTCCTTCTGAGCCATCTCTTCAACAGTTGAAGATCAAGTCGATAGTTTATCCTGTTACAAGGGTTTTCTCTCGACTCCAAAATTAACGGCGCCGTCCTTTGTTTT
Source organism: Saccharomycopsis phalli (assembly GCA_020342235.1). Classification (NCBI taxonomy): domain Eukaryota; kingdom Fungi; phylum Ascomycota; class Saccharomycetes; order Ascoideales; family Saccharomycopsidaceae; genus Saccharomycopsis; species Saccharomycopsis phalli. The sequence continues at coordinate 52,932 of CP073217.1, forward strand.
ACACGGTGAAATATCAATCATACCCTCCAGGCAGCCTAGTATAGCTATAGAAGTAAATAAGCATATTATTATTATATGTTGCTCAGAGAAAACCCTTCAAATGGGTAGAAAACATCTTCCCAGACCAGTGGAAGGAAAGCATCACAGTGGTAATCCCCAAGCCGGGAAAACTAGACTATAACGTGGCAAAGGCCTATAGGCCAATTAGTCTCTTGAACATGGGAAAATTCTACAAATCAATCATGACTCAGCGCCTCGCAGCAACAACTAAGCTTCCAAATGAACATTTTGGGGGTAGAGGAGGTTACTGCACTACAGACGCTGTCATGTTACTAGTCAACGAATTGTCACGGTACAGACAAGATCAAAAAGTCAGAACATCGTGTGTTTACAGAAGGAATCCGCACCTCATCCAAGCACCGTCATTCTGGGGCAGTATTGGTGGACATGGAAGGTGCCTTCAACATTGAACACATACTTCTCGCCAAAATGAAACAGGTAGGAGCTCCTCCTGAAATGATCAATTGGATCAGCAGCTTCCTAACTAATCGCAAGACAACGCTCCGAATCAATAATAAACTTTCGGAATCGTGAATTCCAGCAACGTTTGGAGTACTGCAAGGCTCGCCCATCCTTTTAATGATCTACTCACACGACTTCAACAAGCGACTCCAGACAATGGCATAAAAGTAATAGGATTCATTAATGACATTACAATCTTCAAACAGAAGACGATCCAGAAGGCTCTCTCGGAGAGCCTACGGATCTGCCACCAATGAGCACAGGAAAACCACACTAGTTTCGACTATGGTAAAAAGCTACAATACATTTGCTTCTACCCAAACACCACTGGATCGATCCTTCGCCTTCCAATTGAATGCCGATTAGCAACATAATATGCTCTTCCCTCCTCGCAAAGCTGACTATAAAATTTCTTTGGATTCCTGTACATTTCTTCTGCTGTAACTGTGTCAAAGCACTGCTCTAAGACCGCTGCAATTAGATTCTTTTGGATTGGCGTTAACTTTTTGCACACATTAGGTTCATCAGATTCAATAATATCCATGAGCTCTAGTTCCCCGAAAACACTTTCAAACTCTGTCTGCCAGTCTAAAAACCTAAAGTGTTCCGTCTGTGGAGGAAGCTTTCTTAACCGGAATAGACTGGGTTGCAGCACATGAAATCGACCTGGCTCAGCCTATTTTCAACATTGAAACACATTCTCACTTGTGCACATGCTAATTTAATAAATAATAAACCACATATATGATGACTGCTATTCTTGTATTTAAAATACAGATCAATTGTGGCCAACAAGCTTTTGAGGATATACCATGCAGCTGAACAACGCCAACTGAGGTACACAAGTGACAATATATTTATTTTGTATTTGACTATATAGAAAAATATGCCCACGCACATGCAACAGAAACAAAAGATTCACCCGACTCAACAACCACTATGGTGTATAGCACCCTTTAAAATTAAATAGGTCAAATCATGGATTGTCCCGCCAACAAAGGTTTGGCCAACGCCCATGCAGCAATGCATTCCAGCAAAACTGCACCATCACTTCATCGTCCCATTTGCAAGTTGACTAAAATTTTGCCCGCGATTGCAAATTTTCAACAATCAACGAAGAGGCACCACCTCCGCCATTACAAATCCCCACACATCCGTACTTTCCGCCTTCTTGGCTCAACACACTCAACAATGTGACCAAAATCCGCGACCCCGATGAGCCCAAGGCATGTCCTAAGGCAACTGCCCCACCATAAACATTGAGCCGCTCTGGCGGGATATTTAGGATTTTCTGGTTGGCGACTCCAACTGCAGCAAAAGCCTCGTTGATTTCAAAGAAATCAATATCCAGAACTTGCAATTTGCCGTGCTTCAAGGCCACAGGGATCGCTTTGGAAGGACAAGTAGTGAAATTGATCGGCTCCTGTTCAGCTTCTCCCCAGCTGACGATTCTGGCAAGCGGTTTAAGTCCCAACTCGCGAAGCTTCTTCCCGCTGACTAGCAAGACAGCGGAAGCACCGTCACTAAGCGGCGAGGAATTGACCGCAGTAATGGTACCGTTCTTTTCAAAAGACGTTTTGGCTTTACCGACAAACGGCTCACTAAATCGCAAATACTCCTCATCCTCAGTGAAACTTTTTTCAGCAGAACTACGGGTCTTTGGAATCACCACAGGCACAATCTCCTGCTTGAATTTACCAGCCTGCGAAGCGGCTCTGGCCTTTTTGTAGGACGCTATGGCAAACGAATCCTGCTCTTTTCTACTAATGCTATAATCCCGCGCGACTTTCTCGCCAGCAAGACCCATGGCAAATCCCTCAAGAGCATCAGTTAACCCGTCCCGTTGTAAACCATCCACCAAGTTCACAGACCCAAACTTTGGATTTCTGTCTGATTTCCGCAATTCCGTAGCATAATACGGGGCATTCGACATCGACTCGCTCCCTCCAGCCACAACAATATCAGCATATCCAGTTAGAATCGTCTGTGCACCAATAATGACAGCTTTTAGTCCCGAGGAACACACTTTATTTACTGTGGTGGCCACTATATTGTCTCCAAGCCCAGCCTTTTGTGCAACTTGTTTCGCAGGCGACTGCCCAAGATTCGCCTGAATCACAGACCCAAAATAAATCTCCTCAACGTCCTTCTTGCTTACTTGCGGCACTTTCTCAAGACACCCTTTGACAGCAATAGCACCTAATTCTTGCGAAGTCAACCCAGACAATGATCCTAAAAAGGACCCTGTGGCAGTCCGTGCAGCAGACACAATATAAACCTCGGTCATGGCGAAAAGTGGCTAAAAAATCAAGTATACTCTTTACTTAAATATTTCTGCCTCGACTTGCCAAAAAATACTCCACATTATGCAACTCCCGAAAATGATCCATTACCCCGGCCAAAAATAAAAGCCCAATGCGGGGCTCGAACCCGCAACCTTTCGATTAAGAGTCGAATGCACTACCGATTGTGCTAACTAGGCCGCTTTGTTTGAAAATTATTTTGAGGCCTATCTAAGTGATCAATTGGGAGCAGCAAAAAAATCTGCAACACGTGAATACCTGATGTGTAAGTATTTCGTATTCCCATAAAGACACGATGCTGACTACTAAAAAAAATCAAACAAAGCCCGCGAAATGTTGTATAAAATACGCCAGTGTGTTGTGGTTAGTCTGAATACCTTCACAATACGAAGCTTTTTCCCTTTTTAGTCGTAAGACCAGAGCCTCGTAAAGGCGCTGCACAGGCTAATGACCTGTGGTGATTTACGTTTCGTAAATAGAAGTCGACACTAAAAACACATTCAACGGCCTGCACCTGATATACGTTGGAACTATTGACACTAAATTAGGATTACCGTTGTTAGTTTATGAAGCCACATTCCAGAATATGGTCTGCTCGTATTTGCAGGTTTACTTATTTTGGGAATGGTAACACTACAAATACAGAATGACTTACTAGACCTTCTAAAAATAGCAGGATACATCATTCAAAGCCACCATCTAGTATGTTTGGTGTTGTCCTGGCAATTTGGTGCGTAGATATCGGAACCCCAGGGCTCTATCCCGAAGATTGCTGATATTTTCTACGAATCAATACATGGGGGATTTATACTCTGAAAGCAAGTATCGAGCGTCCTCTTTTTGTTAGACCGGTTGATCTCATAATTTACGTCACTAGTAACAGCTGTAAACTACTGTCGTGTCTCGTACCCCATCGGATCATATCTTGCATGGTCGTTACTAGTCTAACGTATAATAAACTAGACTTAAGTGAGCACACTCATCATCCATGTCAGGATAAGGAACCACGCAGATAGTAGATTGAGACAGGAAATTAACCAAGTCAACAGCTGCTTTTTTGTAGGGACGAGAGTCATTCTTCGGACCAAACATATCTTTTAGGAATTGTTATTTTGCGAGTCATTTCACTATCTTCACTTGCGGACTTTATATATATTAGCACTCCTTAAATGTAGGTTATCAGTAGTGTGCCAGTCATTCGATGACGTGCCTTGTATTGACTGGGTAGCTTAATTGGTGTGTGTGTGAAGGAGCAAAGATCTTTGTTGGTACAAAGTTGTTGCACAGTACTCTAGTTACCACTATATATATAAATATAAATTCGCTCCCCGATTTAGTATACTATCCGTTCCTTTGATAATGTGAGTGCCATATTTGGCTTGCATACATGTCTCAGATATTTCTTCACAAGTGAGCGTATATGGACACATTTTTGCCACATGACAAAGATACAAACTACCCCGTAAATACAAGGCAGTTGCCAAATGAATTAATTCAGGTGGCTGGTCAATAGTAATTCAACCTCTTTCAAGGCAAACTACTTGAATCTCCATTCCTTGGCTGAAAAGCCATCATAATTGATAAAATTGTGGTTAATTTGGGGCCGTTTTGTTCATTTCAGTCCACTCTATATTACAATTTGGCCATGGAATATTCAGAAAACATATTAGGCAATAATCTTAGGTATTTGATAGAGCTATTCTACCAAGATTTGGTCATTTGCAATCACCTCGACTACATTTTTGGCTGAGGTTATATACTCACAATGTGAAATCAAATTTCAAGGATGATGTGGTGGCTCAATGGTAGAGCTTTCGACTCCAGTAACCCAGTGTAATCGAAGGGTTGCAGGTTCAATTCCTGTCCATGTCATTTCCTTTCTTTTTTGCTTGCACTCAGAATGCAAATTAACTAGTCTATTTATGACTGTTTATCACAAAACATGTGACTAGTGGGATATTGTTCACCATCGCTCGTAACCGTGCGTCACATTAGTGCTCATAACCATTTTTGTTTATAAGATTTTTCTGGAGATGAATTTACATTCACAAAAGTTTTTGCATGAGGTAAGTTTAGTAAAGTTTTCTTCATATGATGACAACCATTTATTGCTTGATGTCCATGAGAGCAATGATTTCTCAATAGACTACAACGGTATCTGATTTGAAGTTAAAAACATTCATTTTATCTTTTGGTTGGCAGTACTAATATTAGTGGGTATAGATAGATAATAATACACGTTACACAACATGAGTAAGTACAAGCAGAGACTTCACCAGAAGTACCCAGATCCACTTCCTATAACCGTAATATTCGACCAAGCTGTCGTACCAAGTATCATTCCTCATAATTTAGTAACGTGGTTCCAGTTTATCGCTGAATATTGTTACAAGAGTGTGTTGGTCGCTCGTCGTGCTGCTGATCGTGCATGGATTACTGACTCGAAAATTTTGGTAAAGTGCGAACAAGGCGTGTTTAAAGTGGAGATTGACGGGCAAAAAGACGATGCGGCAAGGCTCTGGCGACAAGGATTTTTTGGCAAGGGAATTTTAAGCAGAAGTGAGCCGACTTGGTACGAAAGAACCGAGCGACGGTTGGGGTTGGTGAAAAATTATAGTGTGCAAGACTTGAGTTCGGAAGAGGTGACTGAATTACGACGACAGGAGCGACGAGAGTTCAAGGCAATGCGGGAGAAGTTTGAGGAGCAGCAATTGGAATTGGAAAAGCAGATTTCTGAGAAGGTGGGAAGTGAAGAAGCATCGGGTAAAGAGGTGCAAGAATTGGTGAGTGAGTTGGAGAAATTAAAAAAGACGAAATTGAAGAGTGACATTCGGCTGTTCCGTCGGTCACACAAGGTGAAATTGTACCAGGGAGAAATCACTCGTCTGGAGGACCAGCAAATCATTGAAAGTGGGGTCTTGCAGCGGTTGGAATATCTTCAGTTGATGCCAGAGGAGGTTTTCTTTCTCCAGTTTGCCGTGGGAATTGTGGATTCTGGGCTCTCTTCAGTGGAATTGTACAATGGCTTGTGTAAAAGTAGGCATTTTGCACGAAACTATGCGGTGTATCATTATTATCGGTCCAGAGGCTGGTGCGTGAGGTCGGGGATCAAATTTGGCGTGGACTTTTTATTGTATGAAAAGGGGCCGCCGATTTCTCACGCTGAGTACTGTTTGCATGTTGTGGACGAGAATTGCGACTTGAATTTCATTGAATTTTCAAGTTTGCAAAGAGTCATTGGTGGTGTTCGTAAAACGTTGGTGTTGGTGTATGTCAAGGGACCTGATGAATCAAAGATGAAAGAGTTGAAAGTGTACCAAGGAGATGAGTATTTGAAGGAGCTATTGAGACTGTATTCGGTGACAGAAGTGGTCTATCGTCGGTGGTTGCCTAGTCGAAATCGTGATTAGAAGTTATTGGTGAAATAGAGTGGAGACTAAACACAGATGGAGAATAGTGGATTTGGTAAAATATCAGTAAGCATGATTAATGTATGGATTTCAATGAGCCAATTGTAATCTATGATTTTTTCTACATCATCCCTGGAATCAAATTTAAGCTAATGTTAAGTATACGGTACCCACGAAGTTGCAATGACAAATATTTTGGTATAATTTGCAAATAGATTCAAAAGAATGAACTAGCCAATAGAAAAATTGGCAGAGAAATTGAGTAAAGAGTGCAAGATCATATTACACATGCTGTCAAACATGAATATTCAGTATTTGATATTCAATTCCATTTGTTTGCTCAATGAGAAATCACACAGAATGCTTCCCATTACATACATTACAAAGCATATACCATATTATACCACTTTAAAATACATACTGCACCAAGTATATACGAGACACTACGTCATCCAGCATTTCTGTTATAGCATTGGATCAGTATTGATACAACAATGTAATTGCGACATTATACTTTACCATTCCAAGCGTCAATCACCCATCCACAGTCCCTTACACCTTTGTTTTTGGCCTTACTGGCTAGCACCGGATCGTCATACACTTTTTGCAACTTTGGATCAGAAACAGCCGGCTTAGAAATGCAGACATAGTGCTCTCCTCCAGGGAAAACACACTTTAGTTGACTTTGAGGAAACGGACAGTCACAGTCGACTGGCTTTTGAACACACTGCTTGGTCGATGGGCAAAGATATTGCTGGCAATCACTATTTAAAACTTGTTGTTCATATGGTGGTTCTTCGTGATGCTGTTCTTCTTGATGTTGGAAATTGAAGTTGAAAAATGCCTCAGCACCAGCCAATATACTCAATAAGACGAATGCCTTCATGTTAACAAGTGGAGTTTTGTCCGCAGGCTGAAAACTATACATCACGTGATATGAAACATGGTTTGTGGCAATTTATACAGACGCAAATCGTTGCTGAGGTCAGATATTACTAAGCCAGTTAGCTGTACACGTAGAATTATCTTAATATTTAAGAGACGATATTTATCTGTGGAGAATAGTCATACTAGATTTATTATTTTTTTTTGGTTCTTGGTTATATAGTCTCGGGAAATGGCGACAAAATGTATTTTCACAATCCTGTGGCAGACAGTTGACAGCCATTGGGTAGGGCAGTTGACAACCTTTATTAGATCATAGCTATGGAGTTGAAACTTTTGTGAGAGCAGTTTTGTTGATTTATAGTAGTTGTGTCATTTAGAGAAGTACGGCGATGTATTGTCAAAAGAATTAGCATCCTAGCATAGCATGAGTCAAATGCTATATCAATGACAATAAACTATCAGATCTAATACATTACGCCGACACTAACCAACAGTAATTCAGTACTAATACCGATTCTAATACGCCAATTCTAATAGATCAATGCTAAAGGGCCAGAAAATTCCTTATAGCTTGCTGGAGCATTGTATAGAACTGAGTCTAGAATGGTTCAAAACTTATATCCGGTACATAACCCTGGTTCGAACCCTCATTGATACCTGAATTACACCAGTCTCAAGTCGGCCATTTGCCAGTCTCGATACTCCATCTGGTCACATGACCACATAAAAACATTTCGCGTACGCGTAGCTTCACCATGTATTTAAACCCCAATGACTTCCCTGGAGCGTTCAAGAAGATCAAAAAGACTTCGTTGACACATTCAACGTGCAAGTTGGTCATCTATGTATCGTGTCTCTCGATTGATTCGCTCTGTGGTGCCAAGGTCCTCTCGCTTCTTCTTCAAAAGGAAATTATACCTTACCAATTGATCCCGGTGGTGGGATATAGCGACTTGAAAGGCCACTATGAGAAGTTGGACAGCGAGATTACCAATGTGATAATGCTAGGGTGTGGAGCAATGGTTGATATTGAGGGTTTTTTGGGCATTGACGGAGCCCTGTATGTGCAGGATGGTCATGTGAAGCGACAAGTGTATATTTTGGATGGGCATCGGCCGTGGAATTTAGATAATGTGTTTGGGTCTGATATTGTGTGTTGTTTTGATGATGGGATGATTGATGAGGATTTGAAGGAGGAGAAATTGGCGTATGAAAAGTTGTTGGAGGATGACGAAAATGAGGATGATGAAAAAGAGGATGATGAAAAAGAGGATGATGAAAAAGAGGATGATGAAAAAGAAGATGACGAAAAAGAGGATGATGAAAAAGAGGATGATGAAAAAGAAGATGACGAAAAAGAAGATGACGAAAAAGAAGATGGGAACGACACTGATAATGACAAACCCGAGGAAATGGCAAATTCAAAAAGATCGCGGGACATTACCGAGTTTGAAGAAACCCTCGAAACATATTATAACCAGGGAACCACGATTTCCACTTCTGTGGCGGCTCAGATGTACTCGATGGTTTCGTCACTCAACAATGAGGCAAATATCGACCTGCTCTGGCTTACAATTATAGGAACCACGTCGCTAGATTACCTCTACCCCCAAGTATACAAGAAGTTCTATCCGTTGTTAAATGACGAGGTGTTGCGAATGGCTGGCGGGTCCGAGCGAAGCAGAAAGGCGGACAACATGTCGATTTCCATTGGAAAAGACTACTACTTGTTTCTCCTTCGGCACTGGTCGTTGTACAACAGTTTCTACTACTCCAACTTTGTCAATGCCAAGCTTTCTCTATGGCAGGAGGAAGGCCGGAAGAAGTTGAACAAGATGTTTGCGAAAATGGGCATCAGTTTGCAGGTAGCAAACCAGAACTGGCTATACATGGACATTGACGTCAAGCGCAAGTTGGACTCGATTTTCTCCAAGTATTTGGAGATTTACGATTTGCAGGATTTGGTGCGCGATGGCTTTGTAAGGCAGTTTGGCTATAACGGACAACTTTCAGCCAGCGAGTACGTGGAATCATTGATTGCGTTGCTCCAGCACAACCAAGTGCAGTCAGAGGAAGCGGTGGAGGAAAATTCACTTGACAAGAGCGAGTCTGATATTATGCGGCGAATTGAGGACAAGGAGAATGTCTGGGTGACCAATTTTTGGTCTTCCTGGGACGCGGTATCGAACCAGAGCGGTAAGAAGAACCGGGGCATGGTCATGATCAATAAGGGGCTTGAAATTGCGCGGGAGTCGCAGCAGATTATCTTCAAGACCGGGGTGATGGTGATGGAGAAGAAGATGATCAAGAATTTGCGGGTGTTCCGACTCGTGGTGCTCAAGGACGAGTCGATTCCGAATTTGGCGTTTTACAGAAATCCGCTTAATCTTACGCGACTAGGCCAGTGGATTTTAGAGAGCTTGGCGGAGATTGAGTATCTGCCTTTGCTTCCCCTTGTTCTTGCGGTGCTAGACGTGGAAACCGACACGTATTTGTTGATTGGAATGGCGCCACTTTACTCACGCAGCATGCTCGCCAGCAAGACCCAGGAATCACGGCAGACGCACCGGCACAAGCGCAAGCATCGTAAAGTGGAGCTGGAGGAGATTAATGTGAGCAAGGTGATTGTTAATACGTTTAGTATTGCGTTTAAGCAGGTGGCCAGTACTACAGGTGCGAAGGTGAGGATAGATAGTTTTGAGAGTTCGGTGATTGAGGTTCGGAAGGACGATTTGTCGCCATTTTTGGAGAAGTTGACTCTTTGCGGGATGGTGTGAGGCAAAGGGAAAGGGAAGGGAAGGGAAGTGAGAAGGTGAGAAGGTGAGAAGGTGAGAAGGTGAGAAATGAGAAGGTGAGAAAATGAGAAGGTGAGAAAATGAGAAATGAGAAAATGAGAAGGCGAGAAGGCGGGAAAATGAGAACGAAAATAATGTAAAAGGTACAAGGTGAGAGAGCAAGAGTGAAAAGGGAAAAGTGAGAAAGAAAGTAAATGTCAAAGATAAAAGGTGAGAGAATGTGAGAGAGTGAGCGTGCTGGAAAACGTAGATAGCATAATACAACGTCATTGTTACATAGACACTACCATGTAATATAAATCAAAGAGCCCACAACTTCTAGTTTGCTTTACCAAGACCTGCCTTTTATTGTTACTTCTTGACAATGAGAGCTTCCCCACATGCATATTGCAGAAGATCCGACTGAGCCGTTGTAAATACAACTATAAGTATGCGAGTTTTACATAATTACAAGTAGGAAATGATACCAGTGGTTTTGATTGCTATCTCATAATGTGTTTTAATTACACAAAACATTAATTACCTCAAACTGTTTTAGTAGCTGTCCATCCATCTTGGACTGTATCTTAGAGCCAACTACATTCCAGAACTAGCACACCACAAGAAAACAAGAAGCACCACATGCCAAGCGGATAATTGCAGCATGAACATGTACCATGATTCAAGTTAAGCGCCGAGAATTGTATATAAAGCGAGGTCCCTGCCAGAATCTGGCGTCCCGACTATTCCCACGTGACACGATATCGGGATATGTTCCCGGGTAACAAAACACAGTCCACACCATGAGCCACAACGACACAATAAACAGCGAAATATTTGAGGATCTGACCCGGAAACCGGCCCGCGGACCTGAGCGGTTCAGCAGCGCGATCTTCCGGTCGTTCAAGAAGTCCTTCTCGCCGCTCGGGCTGGAGTTCAGCGACAAATCAATGTCGACGCGCGACGAGTCGTTTGACTTTGTATTGCGCCGTGGCGGAACCGATCCCGACTTGAAGATGTTCAACAACGGCCGGCTTCTCCGCGAGTCGCGCATCAATTCGCTCCGGCAGGCCGAAGTGACGTCGGGGATAATCTTCCAGCAGATTTACGGCGACAACAAGCGAAGCCGGCGCAAGGGCATCTTGTCAGAGAAGAAAGGCCGCATCGACGAGCCGGACCAGTTTTCGTCTCGCGAGTCCAGCTTGGCGGACATTATCATCTCGATTCCGGGCGAATCGGCGTCGCTGCTTACGGGCGACTTGGCCGCGATAGACCGGCGGCTTGCGCCCGGGGGAATGGACGGGTCGAGTGTACATGCAGACGGGTTTTCTGCCAAGCGAGTCGCCGGGAGACTGCGGCTCTTTAGTCGGCGGGTGGTGGAAGACGAGGGCTACGGGCGGCAGTACCGGGAGCTTGAGGAGAAGTTCAGCCGGAGCCACGAGTTTGTTGGGGAGTTGAAGCCGGTGGAGGTGGAGGTGTTTTTGAAGCTTGAGCAGCAGTTCCAGCAGGAGCTCGCGGCGATGAGGCAGCCAGGGCCCGCAACCAGCGAGGATGAGTTACGAATGGCGGTGCAGAAATTGAGGGACGATAAATGGAGGTACTAGTGAGCTGCGGCGTCATGCGGTGCTGTGGATTCCAGGAAAGCGTAATCACATCCATGCAGCTCGCGGTACGTTTCCTGAAAATCTTTTGCTTGATATTTTCCCATTTTTTACTCAGAGCGATCAATTTTAGCCATAGCGCGCCATGTCTCAGATTTGTTATTGAGCAAAGAATGGGTCTTACATTCTTCACCGGTTATTGTACTTTTTATTTTTTTTTTGGTTTGGGCCAATCACGGCGCATGCGGCGGTACCACATGCACCGCCTGGCTATAATAAACTCTGCTTGACACAGGTTAGGCTTTTTAGGCTGATCCTAATCTGGAGCTCATGCTGCCAGCTTAAATATCCGTTGGTATCCACATGAACCAAATTGTGTACCAAACTGTGGTTTCGAAAGTGTTGCCATTGACTATCCAAAGACTTGCGGAATATACTGGTGATCTATTAAAGATATACATCACAGCTGATATCGTTCCACCCACCAGGCATCGTTTTGCACTTGGTTGTTTGACTGGGATATTTAAGTTAGTGTTACTTGACTAGCTTATCCAACTAGAATACTTGGACTACCCAGTTCCACTAGACTTGATGGGCCTTGGTTCTTCTATTCGCTCATCGCGTCGGTCATTCCGTGATGACCTCTCGGTACGATCCAAGCCACACACCATCAGCTACACCCCGCGCAGGCATGAAAATACCATGGAGCTCAACAACCACCAGGTGGCACTCGAACGGAAGTTCAACAACTATGACTACCAGCAGATTTCCAACGGACGCTCGCTGCGGCTCAAGTCGATAAGTGGCTCAGCCAGTAGCCGGTCTGCCCTGAAAAAGTCATCGCGCAACACATTGGCCCAGGACCATCACACCTCACGCAGGTTTTCTCTGATTCTGGCAATGTCGTCGCGCCAGCTGACCGTCGACAGCATTTCAATCAACATGCAGTCCGTGGCGCTCTCGTCGATATACCAGAAACACATGCATTTTGGCGTGCAAAACGACACGGCGGTGCAGACAAATTACGACAAGCACAAGGTGCGGATGCACTCTGAGAAACGGGCCTTTGGTGGCAAGAGCGCATATGACTCAGTAAAGACAAAGGATGGTTATTCAAGCTACAAGCTGGGTCTGAACCGGAGCGTGTACTCTGGTCATTCGCACCACAGTAGCCATAGTGTGAGGGGAACCAGCCAGGGAAGTGAAGGGGCAAAGGGGAATGGAAATGGATATAGAAATAGTCATGGAAATCACAGAAGTCATAAAGGAAGTCACAGCCATGGAAGTCATAGCCAAGGAAGTTATAGCCAGGGAAACCATGGAAATCTTGCACATTACAGTGGAAACACTAGCCGTCGTTCATCGAAACATTTCGACACACGGTCGACACACTCGGACCGAAGCTCGCTCTCGCGGGTCTACCTCAATGGGAAAAGCAGCACACAGTCATTGGGAATCGAGGAAGATGAGGCGTCACTGGAAGAGGTGTTTGACAAAGCACGGCCGGAAGTGACGCCCAACACCCTGCCAGAGAACCTGCCAATGACCAAGGCAATGTTGCTTGAATTGAAACACACCAACGGGCAACTCACGTCGATCACCGAGGTTGCCAGTCCAAAAGACGGGAAGTTTCGCTTGTCGAACCCAGGTCCGAGCGTGAAGCCGGTTTTGGATATGCCAAGCAGGGTTTCCCGGAAGGCGTCACGGATGAGTGTACGGACCGGGGCCAGTGGAAAGAATGTGACAAGCTCTCCTAAAGCGGTGTTCAGCCTCGAGGACACACTTCGTGCGGATATGGACTTTGATGTGCCAGAAAGCAGGCCGACGCACCGACGCAAGGAGCGGAAACAGTGGAAGGAGCCAGAGCGGAAACAATGGGGCCACTCTGAGCGGAAGCATACGGAGAAGAAGCGGAAGAAGGAAAGCAAGGGGGGCAGCGGGATAGGGGCGCTTTTCCGGTCGTTGTTTGGCAAGAAGCAGAAGCACATAGACAAGAGCAAGATCCAGGTGTTGAACCAGCAGATTGGGATTTGTTGAGGTGAGTATTTGGTATAATATATAATGGCATGTCGACTGTATACTGCAACGCACATAGATGTGCATTGCGAACCCCCAGCAATGGTACGATACTTGTGTCCAACATTTTCAGGAATAACCACGGAAATTGTCAATTGTGACCACTGGCAAAGATCCAGCGGCGCCAATGGTGACACATTTCTGGATTGGAGCTCTAGGTTTCATTTCCGGTACAAGGGATCAGCACTATTGTCATGTTTGCACCAGGACTGGATTGAGACTTGCGTCATGTGAATACACACACTAGTTTGGACCATGGGCGATCGGTTGCGGCGCCATGTCAAGATGGGCGGATTGCTGACGGTAGGATTCAAAGAGGGGCATGGTGCAAATTGGACGTACCTCATTGGGAAGCATGTGGTGGATTTTCCGTGGCGTTTGTGTGGACATTTGGCCCGGTTTAGCCGAGACCTGAACCTGAAACACATGGTAGGACGGATTCAAAGTGAATCCCGACGCATGTCTAAACGTGGAACCCAAAAGAAGGGCATGGGTCGTATGTTTTCTGAGTGGAGGATTGGCGTGGTTTCGCGAGGTTTCACCAGGGTTTCATGAAGTTTCGTGAAGTTCCATGAAGCTTCGTGTTGATGGATAAAGATTTTAGCATCGAGTACTGAGATATCAACAATATGTATGTGAATAAAACAAACGGGCCCAGTCAGCAATGTAACTACAATGATAGGCGGAACGGCAACTCAATGGTGCACGGTAGTACAAAGAAAGCTTAAACCCACAAGGATCAGGATAAATATCCGTAAAAGCTTATTTTAGACCCCTGGCAAAGCTTATTCTGCAAAGCTTATTGAGAATAGCTTGAGCCGGGGGCTAGTGCCAATTGGTTGAGTTGCATAGTGTCATTTAGTCTGACCTCACTTCAAGAAGTAAAATCTTGTGATGATCACAAGATTGAAATGCACTCCTAGGTAAGTGAATTCAATAAGCCTAGAGACAAACACCGTAGAATATAAAACGTCTTGGTGAGTACTGGTCGCAGTCTCTAGATAATATTTTTAGCATTGCATAACCTTAGTATGCAACAGTGACATCGATATTCTCAGCAATGTCTGCTTTTGGCACCGAGTAATCTTCCAAAAGTGTTTGACTAGGCGTGTGAATACGGGCTGACAGGAAGTGAAGACAAGGGGTGATTTGAGATGAATTAATATCCGACATGAGAGATGAATTGAGATGTCTTGAGATGGACTTGAGATGGACTTGAGATAGGGTTAAAAATAGGGTTGAGACAGGGTTGAAATATAAGGTTGAGACAGAGTTGGTAATAGAGTTTAGAATAGAGTTGAGACAGAGTTGCGACTGGAGAAAGTCTAGATTAAACAAGACTGACGAGACAGAGTTTACAATGACCAAGATGCAAATGGAAAACGGTTACAATACAGTTGCCTGACACCCAAGTCTTAATATAGTTGAAGGGATGAATCGTGGTACATGATTGGACGACTGGCGAGATAATAGAGGTTCGGGGAGAAATATGTCCCGGCAAGTATATAACCCAAAGCTTACTGTTCTTCCAATGGCAATTTCTCTACATTTACATCAATATTAGTCGGAAGTTTTTCCGCTGTACAGTTTTCTCCCGACAACTAATAGCCGTCCTGAGTCGTAGACAGCAAAGTATAAATCTCCCCTGGGAGCGTAGTATAGCGTTGAATAAGCATATTGTTATTATTATAGTATATATCCCGGATGGCTCGTTGCTTAAACTATTTGGCAATAAAGACCCGAAATACAAAAGATTGCGACACAATCTCCATTATACATGATTCCCATTATACACAATCTCCATCCAGAGCTCTGGCTTGATTTCTATCGCACATTGATGGAATACTAGACACCTCCTATGGCATCTACACACTTGAAAATCGTCAACCAAGGTGACTAGACTTGTTACAAAACAACCACAACTACTGTACACCAACAATAAAACTCCTCAAATTGAAATTTAATCTTAGACAGCTACTTGTGACTTTCTGTGAAATGACATGGCTAGATTACCATTGCGACAGGAGATTGGGCCAGCCAGAATAGAAAATCCCATTTACAGCACGGTACAGACGATTCTATATTCATTAATCTGTGTATTACATCTATCAACTCACATTTTCGGCATCATTACATCATGAGTCAATCTCCAATGTATTAAAATATTACCAATTCCGTAAATCAATTCATCATTCAGTCATTTAATCGTTTTCATTTCCGTCCCAGGTTTAATTTGATTTCAATCAACCACTGCCTTCACAGTCTTCAATTACCATGTTACCCTGTCGTATTTGCACCTCCTAACAAAACTCATAATCTTCAAACCGTCGTCGACTACAGGTATCCATGTCCCACATACTGATCCCCGCTGCCCCACCGACTATAATACTGCTCCCTGCACGGTCAAACGCCCAATCAATCCCAAAGATATCATACTCCGACCCATTGTACGCCTTTGAATCCCCCATATAATACGGTTCCGCCGCCTGCTGACCTTTGGCCACTCCTTGGAAACCCTCAACGGGCCACACATAGTTCTCTAGCGGCACACCGTAGTCGCCAACCACTGTCATGCACTCTTTACTTTTTCCATATTGGGTCGGGAGCGTCAAGACTTTGTGGCGCGAAAAGTCGCGCACGTCAATCACGTGTACTTTACCGGTGTGCTCTGCAAGAAAGAGATAATCGTCACATGAGCAGCCATTGGAAAACTTCAAGTGGCGGAACGCAGTGTCGCGGCCTGCCAGGTGGAACGTGTGCACCGGGTCCCTGGCATGGCGCACGTCAAACACCACCGCACGTCCACTTTGGAACGCAACCGCAAAGTACATGTCGCTGTGATGGAAGTCTACCGAAAACCCATAGTCAACCGTGGGGAGATCCACCGGAACCTTGTCAATAATACTGTGGCTGTGTGGATCGACCATTGTCACCGTGGCCTCGTCTCCTGAAACCACCACGATTTTCCCATCGTTGCTGAGTCTCGAATAGTTCAATGGGTATCCAATGTTCAACCCCGGTCCCGTGCTAAGCCGCGTGCTGCATATGTCTAATTGGTAAAGGCACATGTCGTTGCTACACACAAACGACCGGTACTGCCCCTCCAGAACCTTGCTCACCGACACAGAGTTGGCAATTACCCTGCCAACAGTCTCCGACGCCGACACCCCTGCATTCGCACTATGCACCCACACTTTCCCCGGAGTCTGGTCCGAATCAACCAGTCCTCCACAAACCACAACCCCGTCAACTTCCTCAAAGCTCTTGGGAAAAAAGTCCGTGCGACACACTACACTGCTCCTCCCTGAATCGAGATCAAGCTGCTTCACGTTCTTGTGCTCCAAGTACAACGCATGGCTTCGGCTTCTCAGAGTAAACTGGATGAGGTTGCGGAGCTGCCAGTGGCTGTTGGTGATGCGTACGTCGTAATGCGCGGCCCTCATAAAAGGGTACCGTGTGGCCGTGGTGGCGTAGCTGCGCACTAGCCGCCTACCTTCCAGTGCTTGAAGTATTGTCATTAATTCTAGCACAAGGCCCATGAGCAAATTTCCCCATCAGGGGGAGGGGGATGACATCACGTGAAAAACGCGTGCGCGTACATGGCAATGTCATACAACTCGAGTTCCATCATGCGGGCTTGGTACTTGCACCATGCCAGGGCAAGACCGAAAAACCAGGCAAAGCTGTACCGCTGATGCAGTTTGGCAGCTGCAGTCTTATCCTGGTTGTAAACCAACTTGGCACAGTAGCTGGCCATGATTAAAAACCCCCGTTCCTGGCCCAATGGGTTCTCGAGCCGCTCGTCGAGGTTCCGCACGAGGTCGTTTGTCTTGAGGATCAACAACACAATTCGTGGAAGACTTGCAAGTAGGCCCATGAGCATGGTTAGGAACGCGCCGTCCAGGAAGTGCACCAACATCTGCTCGATTTCTGCTCGGGTGCGTGGCGACTTGACATCGTGCACCGCATGGTCGTAGTCACGGCCGGTAATTGCCGCAGCAAATAGCGGGAAATACTCGTCGGACACCCCCGCAAATTCCTGTGCGTACTTCTTGACGTCTTGTTCACTCGAGTCAAGCAACGCAAGCCAAAGCTTTGCATACGCCGTGCGCATCTGGGTCGTCACCTGCCTATACTGCCCATGGTCGTACAAAATGACCTCAAAGTTGTGTCCCGCGTAGTTTGGAACTGCTCGGATCGCCAAATTGCCGCCATGCGGGTCACAATGGAGTCCCACTCCCGGGGTGAAGATCATGGAGTTGAAAATGTGGGCGAGGCATGCGCTTACTTGTGCACGGCTGATGCGGTGCTCTTTCAAATACTGCAAGTCGTCAAGACGCACTCCAGGAACATGTTCCATGATAAGAATGCGGCGCGACGCCCAGAAAATTTCCGGCACCTTCAATGCGGTGAGCCGCTGCGAATGCGCAAAGTGCGCAGCCGTGGCACGTGAGTTGGCGGCTTCAATGTTAAAGTCCAACTCGGTGTAGATTCCAGTCTTCAACTCGTCGCCTAGCCACGTGAGATCATACTCGGGGAAAATCCGGCGGAGCGCGCCAAACACCCCCTGGCAGAGCATCAAGTCAAGCGGCACAAACTCGTTTAATGAGGGATGCTGGCATTTAACTGCAACGGTTTTGCCGTCCTTTGTCGTTGCCACATGCACCTGTGCAAGCGACGCTACGCCAATTGGCTCGGGATCAAAGCTGTCAAACATGTCCTCGAGCGTCCGGCCAAGATCCGAGAGAAACAACCCCCGGATCTCGGACATGGAGCTACGCGGGCACTGGTCCTGCAAGGGCACCATGGCCTCGGTCCATTGCTTCGGCAACATGTACGTCAAAGCCGACAAATGCTGCCCCAACTTGATGTAGACCCCACCGTTGCGCGATAATGCACGGTACGTGATCCCAGCACAGTGCTCGTGACACCGGTTCAACGCATCTTCCCGTTGTGCCTCACTCTCATACTCGCGACCAATCACAATCTTGTATTCGGCCAAACACCGCGCAGTAGCGCTGATTACCGTACTTGTCCGATCGACTCCGTTGACAAAATGATGGGCACCAGTACGAAAATCCGAATTGAAATAATAGAGGCCAGAGACCAGGGCCAAGGAAATGGCAAAGGCGCCAGCACGGGACTTTGATTTAAATGGCCCGAACCGCCGAATTGTGTTTGAAATCATCAATAAACTTCAACGGAGTTTTCAGCTTTTTAAATAAATGTCACGTGAGTGCTTAGCCCATTTGCACGTGACCCCCGGCGTGAACAATAAACTAGAGCCTATATTTCAAAAGTGGTTTGGTTGAAATGAGGCGCAGAATATAAATTCATGAAACCAATTGCTCATTCGTGTTGACCGATGTACTGGAATCGCTCTTCTTTTATATTTTATCCTGCATTCCGTTTTCCCACATTCCCATTGGAAATTCTCGGTCGTTGCTGGATGGATGATGTCACGTGATGTGCCAATTATGTAGCGCAACCATCACGGTTGATTTTCACGTGGTATGCGGGAAAGTTGTGTTGGTTGTATCACGTGATGTACAGAAAAGCTGTGTTTGTGAGATAGTGATGGATCACGTGCTCACATGTATGAAGGGTGCCATTTCAAGGCTCATTCTCTAGTGACTTTAATCATCGCAAAGTATAAATTTATTTACAATTATATTAGCATGATTCATATGTTTAATTGAATTTCTAATGACATCACCATTGAAAGACCTCAAAGATGTTTATAAGCTGTCATAAGTTTCACATTAAACTTGATTATACACTAGACTCTGCCCTTGAAACATTCATCAAGCACTCGAAAACCAGAACCATACGACTGAAATCGTTCCTGAATCCTGGACAGTTTCACATTATTGAGCACCCTGGAATATCTCACCTCAAGAATCAACCACAATATATCCAAACTGCATTACAATCAGGTTCAGATCTTGGTAAACGGCTTTTACTATTTTTCCATGAAAGTCCCATCCATCTTTAAGAGGCCCAGGATCTAACTAAATATCGATGCAACAGATCTAGAAACACATTACAGGTCAGATGTAAACTACTTTCAACACATTCTTAATAGGCAGACACCAGATGACGAAAGAAATGGTAATCTCAAACCAAGAATGCCAGTGGACAACGAGATAAAGGAGTACCAACCCATCAGTCTCCTAAATATCATGGGGAAATTCACGAGCCAATCATGACTTGTTGACTTGTAGAATCAATCAGATTATCAAGCAGTTTCATGGCTGAGTAGTTATTGCCCGAGGGATGCAGTCATGTCACTAGTTAATGAAGCCATCAGGACTAAATAATTAGGATAATAATCTGGACAATAATCTGGACAATAATCAGAACAATAATCAGAACAAAGTACTCTAAACAAAGCAAATAGCAAAGATATCCGTGCCTCATCTTCAAAATACCAAATCACGACCATATCTTGGTGAATATCAAAGGAGCCTCCTCCTCATCACAAAAAAGCAAGTAAACCAACCTGAAATAATCAATTGGAAAAGCTCATTAACCAACACAAAGCCAGATCCACAACTCTCAGATTCATGGATAACGGTAACTTTCAAGGTGCAACAAGACTCATAATCCACTTCTATACTTAGAACCTCTACAAAAGAATTGCCACATGTTGAAAATCATTGGCTTTATTAATGACAACACGGGAAGCAAAAGACCCTCAAGAGCCTTAGATGTGCCACCAACGGACCAGGAAAACTACAAGCACTGACCATAGCTAAAAGTCACAACACCTCAGATTCTATCCCAATCTTTGTCTCGATCCTTCGTCTTCCCAATGAGTAAACGAAAGACGAAACTACGAAAGTCAAGTTTTTGGAATTGTCATTGACTCAAAACTCAGCTTCAAGCCACATTAACATAATTAACCGAACCAAAAGAATTCCAACGCATTTGGGCAAACAGGTGAGTAACCTACGGCACAAATGGACGTACTATACTCATCTTGTTCACTCATGTGCACTTCCAATAATAGCATATAGACTAGATAGCTTTTATTCAAGACCAAAAAGGTCAAAGGACAAAGATCAAAATATGCTGTATCACTATCACTCGTCTGGTCCTAGGCATATTAAAACCAGCCACCATTGGAATTGTCAACATTGAAACGAAATCATGATCTCACAAGCTCCTCCTAAAAAGATGGCTACTAAAAGACGTTTCAGATGGCTTACAGATACCCATCCCAACAATCCTATACAAGAGAATATAAGCACACAAATCGAAATGGGAGTTCATAATAACCAGCTCAGTGCATATCCCTTCAAAGAGACACGCAAAGTCCTTGGCATCAGTACACCTTATCAAAGGCCTTTTAGCAGCGTCTCAACGAAATTCAGCCAGTGAACTAAACAGACGATAGGAAATTTATCTAACAAAGTTAAAAACCGACAATGGTGGTTCTCATTGTTCACCGAAAAACATGCGTCCTCAAAGAAGCCCTCAAAGCTTGTTAGGAACACATTTGCTCCAAGGAAATCAGTCTTCAGATCCATTACAAGAATCTACGCAAAGCCTCACTCCGAGTAACTGCTGAAAAATCTAAACTACTCCTTTTGAAAGCTCTACACCATCAACATGCCAAATTTTAAACGATTCGCCCATTGGTTTTTTCGGGCTCAGACGCAAATCAACAATGTCCTAAATCCCCCAACCAAGCTGGCCGCCTCTTTAAAAGCGTAGGAGCCTAAAGACTAATTGAATGTTATTCCTCGGCGTTGGGCAATCTTCCTCTTTTCAGAAAATTGGAAAGACTACCAAGGTAATACTCTGAGCCAGATATAACAAGCCCACCCGCGACGTTTAGGATAACACAATACCCATAGTATCACACATTTACCTAACCAGAAGTTGATCATCTCTGAGCGCAGGTTTTCTTGCGACATACGTAAATAAGGCGCGGTTCTTAGTCATTGACCGTGAATAAATCTCCCGTAGGAGCCTACAGCTATAGCTTTAAACATATTATTATACTGGACTCGACTATGATGCAGCATCCACCAGCAAAAGATCACGCCCTCTTTCCTAGAAAGAAATCTTCAAATTCAGGCCATACCTCTTCACTTTCTCATATATATCCAAATCCAAAATAAACGCATTCCCTCTCACATCGATTTTCATGTTTGGATTTCGTAAAAACAAACCATCGATATCAGAAAACTCTTGCAAATGGCAGTTTCTTGCACTCAAATGTCGTAGATTCTTCAACGGGAACAACATATCAAGACGAGTCACATGTATGCAGTTGTCTATTTCAAGACTTTCCAACGACTGTAATAGCAGAATGTCCTCAGGGAGTTTCAGAATCTCGCCGACATGAAGCTTTTTCAATTTTCCCAATCCTCGGAAGGAAATGTCTCTCTGAAATGAGACGACTGACAATTCTTCTAAGTTCAGTGTTTCTGAAAAGTTCATATCTTTTAAATACAGTACCAGCAACTTGCGGAGCTTTGAAAACATTTTCGTGCTGCTAAGCGTCAATCCCCAACATTGAAGATGCAATTCCTCCAACTCATCCAAATTGCCCAACTCCAGAATCTCCTTCAATTCAAAGGGGCGCATACCCGGTGGATTCATCACGCTACTTTCATTTAAAATTAATTTCTTTAGACTGACATATTTTTTAAAAAATCCATGAGGGATTTGATGTGAGTGACGGTTTTCAAGCTCCAATGTGTGAATATCTTTGGCGTATTTCCACTTGGATAAGAAAGCAAAGGTATCGTCATCAATGCCGCAGTTTAAGAACCTCAAGACTTGCAACCGGGGAACATTCAAGCTCCTGAGTAATTTTTCAACCGGCAAAATATCCAGATTTTGCTTGATGGACAATTCGGTCAAGTTTGGAAGATCCAATTTTCCTGAAACATAGTAATTCGTAACGCCTTTAAGGGAAAGATGATTTAGTTCGCCAAAGGCAAGATTTCCAGTGAGTTTCACAGGTCCATAAGTGGTCAATGATCTGATTTCGGCAGCGTTTTCACATAGTTTGGCAAGGATGTCTGGCTCAAACTTCACTTTGTCAACCAGACAGGCAATACTCTGGAGTTCACAAACATTTACAGACTCACAAAACTCCATTGAATAATTTACAAAGGTAAGATGAGGACACTGCTGCAATATTCTTTGGACCTTTTCAATATCTGCCTGATAATTCCCAAATACAATGGTGCGTACATGCTGGCTAACATCCACAGGCACAGGGTCGTTTTCCCCCATTTCTAAGTTAAGTTAAGTATATTTAGTTCTGTATTTAGCTATATATTGTCTCCGGAAACACGGTGATTCGACAGATATATTTTCACTCAGGAACATCCTGAGGCAGCATTCTATTGAAGAAAACCCTTTATAACCCTAAACGGTTATATGGGCTGAAAAACTTCAATGGGAGCAGTGTTGTTAGTGGTTTAACGTGACTGGCTATTGGTTATGCGAGAAGCCTGGCCATCCTTCGGCTAAATGCCGGCGCTATCCGGCCGCTGAATCTCGTGACGATGGGCGCACGACTCGTCGGGGTCGTTCATTGCTCGTTTGCGAGACTTCCTTGTATTGCCCTTCTGAGGCGTAGTGTGCTCTTTCTGGAGACTTTCTTGAGTATTGGGGCGGTTTGGTGGGGCTCGAACCCGGTAACTACCTCATGATGCGCCCTCCATAAGGCATGAGGTGTTTTCCATTCGGCCAAACCTCCTGCCCCAGTTTATACTATAATTTCAAATCTGACATGAATCAAAGTTTACTCGCATTTCCATGTCAGGTCTAACGGTGTTGTAGTATATTTAGGCCAAGTGGCTACAAAATAATTTACATACAATTTTGAGAAGTTATTGTCTAGGGCTTAAGAGAATTACCAATGGTATTGAGAGCATTGAAATGCCAAGGTTTCCAAACAAGGAAATTGCCAGATGTAAAAGCAAATTTACGAAACAAAAGCAAAGTCTGCCAAAACTAAAACAAAAATCGCTAAAAATAAAAATCAACTTACCAAATATAAAAGTAGAATTGCCAAAAAGATGTTCCACTTACAGAAGATGCCAACTCCAAGAAAACCTTGAGCCAACGGATTCCAACGGGTTCAATTCGGAAATGGGGGTATGATAATGTGTTTTTGCATTTAGCTATTGTCTCCGGAACTATGGAGATTTGATAAATGTATATTTACTTAGGAAATCCTCGGAAATATACTTGGACAGTACTGCTGAGCTCTTTATTAATACTGTTGAAGAAACTCTGTATCAGCTTGCCCGTAGTTAGAATCAAAAACTTATACAAGAGAGTGTCGTGAATCAAATACTAGATGTGTGTGAGAAGTCATGATGCCTTTGAGGCAAGTTGTTGAATCTCATGTGTTGGATGCAATATGCTCCAATACATTCAAATAAACTTTATAAGAGTGGACTGATTTGTGACGAACTCATTCAAGTGTGTTGGCTTTGGCTTAAGAGTCGAGTACTACTTAAAGTATATTTGAGAGAGCTCAGATTGGAGGTTATGGTGGGAAAAGTAATTATACCGTTTGCCTATTAAATTTTTATTTACAACTTAACCACATACAATGAGACTTTTGAGCAAATAGAAGTCGAGCTGAGAATCAACTTGGAGTCAGAAGCACTTGTCATAGGAGCATTGTTAATGGTAGATCAACTTTGCCAAATGTTAACAGCATACCCCTGGGAGCCTAGTGTAGCTATAACCCTAAAATAAACATTAATATTATTTGAAAATAATTGTGGCATGATATTTCATTGAGTATATTATTCGATGGATTATTGATGGACTATTGATGGACTATTGATGGACTGTTGATGGAATATCGATTAGATTTGCCGGTCCTTGGTTCATAACCAATACAGTTTTCCTCGACTTTGCATGGTACCTTATCTTGTCACGTGATCATGGCGTTTAACTATTTCAGACTTGTCCTCTCAACGCTTCATGAATCTCTTCAACAAATCCGTGAGGAAAGCGTCTTATAGTTCACTTTCGCAGAAAATAAAAAAGGACGCAAAGAACTTCAAATGCTTCTATTGCAAGGGAGCAATAATACGAGACTCTGAATACTATCTTGAGGACAATAGCGCCAACCTCTACCACACAAAATGTCTAACTTGCCACCAGTGCAAACAGCCGTGTTCGAGCGAGTTTTATTTGACGTTCAAAAAGATCAACAACCGCTACGTGCCCGTGGTGTATTGCAAAAAGGACATGAACGAAATCTGTTCCGAGTGTGGCGAGGTCATTGAAAAAGGCGGCTTAGTAACGTTTCTTAACCGCAAATACCACCAGGACCATTTCCAGTGCAGCAAGTGCCAGACGCCGCTTTCCGAACACAAGGAGGTGTACGAGTTCAACAAGCGCTTGCTTTGTGGACGGCATCTTGTGGAAGAGTACCAGAAACGAGAACCGCCGGTGGAAGTGTCGAGTGACTCTGACTCTGAGGATTTTGGGATCGTGCGCGATTTCCGCAGTAACGATTACAACAAGAACTTGTACTGTGGCGGTTGTGGAACCATGCTTCTTGCGGGAAGCAGCACCAAGGAAATCGTCGGGAGAAAAGAGCACTGGCACTTGGACTGCTACGTCATGTTCACTCGCTACAAGGTGATTTTGAGTCCACGTTTTGTCGACCCACGGCGATTCATCATGTTCAACGAGAATGCAAAGTCAATGAACTTGACTACTGAACTTCGCACCATTGCCCAGGGCTTGGCAAAGTTCCGCACCAACTTGGAACTGCATTTTGACGGGGCTTACCAGCTTCCTCGAATGCAGGGGATTCTACTTCTGGTGGCAGCATTATTTCGTGCGGTGGACGACGTTGACTTTGTGATACGTGATCACGTCACCCGAATCAAGAACCACCGGTTCCCGCACAGTACCATGGAGCGGTTCAATTTCATCAAGTACAAGACGCTTGGAGACCGGCACGTGCGGCTTTGCGGCTCGTTTTTCAAGCTTTTGGCGTCGACACGGTCGTCGTACGATATCAACGAGTTCCACAGTCATTTGGTGCGACTAGTGGACGGGATTGTGGCGTTTGCGCTTCATCGTGTGCTTATATTCAACTATTTAACCAAGCAGAAGCATTTGCTTGCGGTTTTCATCAGCAGAATCAACCAGGAATGCCCAGTGACGTTGCGGGATTGTGATTCAATGGTGTGCAAAACGTGTGGGAAGCCAATTGAGTTGGAGTCATATGTGTTTTGCGAGCAGGACAAGTATCACAGCCGTTGTGCGGATGTTGATGTGTCGTGGAACATTCCAGAATTGGTGGATGCCTATGACGACACTCCGGAGAAGGAAGTGGGGCACTGTTTCGAGTATGTGCTGCAAATGGACCGTGTGATTGAGGAGTGTCGACGCATTGTCAATGAACGAGGACATGAGTTGGTGTGAATAATGGAGATGTGTGGTATAGAGAGTGGGTGCTCGGGTATTTATGATTTACGAATTCCAACACTGGTGTTGCATATTTGTAGATTTGTCAGGTTTATGAAAATTGTAAATTTACCGCAATACCAATTCCCACCATGGTCTAGAGTCCTGATTCAGGAATTGAAGCGAAATGTAACTAAACGGAGCGAAGTGAAGTGAAGTGTGAAGTGAAATACGAAGCAAATGTGAAGCAAATGTGAAGCGAAACATGAGTAGTTTAAATTGACAGGGCCATGTGGAGGATTTATAGAGTCAAAGTATTGAATTTGCCCAACTTGACCAAATGGAAATTCAAGGAAAATAAAAAAGAAGATGATAGAATAAAGTATGATAGAATAAAGTATGAGAAATTCTGTTTAATAGATTCCATACTTTAAATGCCGCCTTGTAGAATTTATAAAAAGATTTTGTAGCATGATGAAATGACTTTAAATGTTGGGATCAATGTTGTAACGAAAGCGAGACTTTACGTCTCTATTCTCGCTGACTCAAGTTTTGTCACAAGGCACTTTAACCAGTCCATTTCATTTCTACAACTTCATTGTCTTTTCATAACTTCTTTCTGATCCAATCTCCCATCACAATGGTAATGGTTTAGCCAGGCCATTATTTTCTACAACGATTAAATCTCGTTTTCAAGTATAGCCAGACTTTAAAAATAGTCAAGCAAATATACTTTGGCCATTTCACCAACTCATATCCTTGCTCCTATACCAGAAATTTAAGTATATATAATTGGAATGTGATTTATTTATACATCTATTATATCAACTTGAGATCAGCTTCGATTATCAGCATCACAACTATACCCAATGAACCTTGTATTATTCAGGGCACATCTTGATAAAACAGTCGCTGGAAATCAATGATTCAATCTAAATGGATCAACATTATACATGGCTGAAGTGTCAGAAGTAATGTCCTAGTCACTCAAGACTTTTCTATGAACCACCACATCTCAATACATCATCACTATTATACACTCTAATATTTGCATTAAACTAGCTATAAAACAAGACAGTCGTGACCACGCACCTAAAATACACTAATCCTCGTTAATATTAAACTTCATCAAGCTCGGCAACAACCCGCCGCGCTTCTTGCTCTTGCTCTTGCTCTTCTTCAAAACATCCTTCTTTTTATCGCGATTCGGCAGCCCTTCAATGGTGTCCAACTCACGCAATTGTGTTGTCGAGCTGCGCTCCATCAACTTGACACTGGGTTTTCGATCCACTGTGTTGCCAAAATGGCCCTGGAACTCCTTCAGATTCAATGGCTGAATCGGCGGCCTTTGGAGATTCACCTGCTCGCCTTTCCTACTGCGGGCTTTGGTATGGTTCAAGCTATCATTTGTGGTTGATTTGCTAAGCGTGCCAAAGAAGCTGGTGCTCACATCCATGCTCTCGTCCATGGTATCATCCATGACTTGACTGATGATGCTTGAGTCTCTGGCAGACACTTTGCGGATCTTACTGGGCCGAATATTGCGCCTAATGTTCTCCACCTTGTTCTCCATGTACTTGGTCTGCTCGATCATGCTCTGGAGCTGCTTCATGGAGTTTGATTTGATCAACCGCGACTTCTCCTCGGACTCTGGCTTCTCGGGAAGCGGCTTTTCGGGTAGCGGTTTCCGGCGGCCGTCATCGAAACTGGCCTGCAACTCAATCAAATGTGTCTTGGTGTTTTGGTGGTTTAACCGCTCCTTCAACAACAACTCGTCCTTGTAGTTGATCTCGCTCTCCAACAACGCAATACGCTCTAGCGCATCGTTGTACTTGTTTTCGATTTCGTCCAAATTCACACTCAACATCCGCTCGTTCTGCTCAATGTTGTCGTTCATGATCTCAATGTTGATCAACTTGCTGCGCACAGACTTCAACTCGTGCTTATACTTCTTGAACTTCTCCTCGTTCTTCAGCCCAAGATCGCCCAACTCCTTCTCAAGCGTCACACACTTCTTCTTCCAGCCATCCACCTCGCCTTGTTTCGCCACAAGCCGTTCCTCCAACTGGCTCTTTTTCTCCTCTAAGCTCGTCAACTCTTTTTCAAGCTCCTGCTCAAGCTCATAACTCGACTGCTGGAACTCGCTCAACTCGGTCTCCAACTCGTTAATCTGCCGAAGCGCGGTCTCGTAGCGTGACTCAGAATCCGACAACGACCCATCGGAATCACCTTCGTCTGTCATGTATGTGGGATAGTGAGGTAATTAGGTAAGATAGATCAGAGTATAATCAGGGAAATAAATCAGAGTAATCAGGGAAATAAATCAGAGTAACCAGGGAAATAAATCAGAGTAATCAGGGAAATAAATCAGAATATAACCAGGGAAATAAATCAGAATATAACTAGGGAAATAAATCAGAATTTAACCAGGAAAATGAATCAGAGTAATCAGGCAAGATGTTTCAGAATATAACCAGGCAAAATAAATCAAACTAACCAGGCAAGATAATTCTCAAAATATATTGACAACCTCGCAATATATTAAAAGCAATATATTACAACACAATATATCCGTCAATATATCAAATCAATATATCCAATGTCAAGATCGGGACTCCTCTTTGCTCACGTATCGTCCCACCTTCGACTCACGTGACCGTATTGCCAAAATCTTTTGCTCGCATTTTATACCACCCTCAATGGACTACTGCACTTTACTAAAGGATGTCTTGCGCATCAGATTGAGGTACCTTGTGTCCCTCATTGCGGTTCTCCTTGTGTTACCTAGCATTGTGCTCAGCAAACTCACGTTTTCCGCGTTTCTCTTGCTCTATACCGAACTCCTAGTCGTTGTGCTTGCCCTGGTGTTGCAAAAGTACTTTTATATCGACAAGGACTTGAACGTCAACAATATAAATACCGCGCGACTCAACTGCTCAAATTTCCGCATCTCCCGACGAAAAATCATCGCTCTACTCATCAATGTCGCCTCCACATTCACCTACTCCGTCGTCATGGACAAGTTGTATTTCGGGCTCCCGGTTTGGAACTCACACAAACGACACGAGCCAGCATCGGTCAGCGATACGTTCATCCACTACTATGTCTTTTCCATTGTCTCAGGACTCTTCAATGTGGCATACCTGCTCTGGACAAACTCAAACTTGATCAACGTCAACATCCGGTTCCACAGTAGTGTGGGCTCGCTCCTTAGGCACTATGCCAATGCGGAATTCGTGGCCCTGATACTCCACTACTTGAAATCGTTTGTTGGATTTGTCATCTTGTACAGTGTTCTGTTCAGGTACGTCAAATTAGCAGTCCAGCAGATCTTCTCAATCCAGGTCGCCGACAAAGGTCTTGGCTGGATTGAGACGTCGTATTTCGCCAAGCTCATTGTGTTTCACATGATTCTTCACACATTGGTCCGGACTGCTACTCACATTCTCTTCAACGGCTACATGCTTCTCGGATGCATACATTTCCACCAGCCAATCTCCAATTACTCGGAGAAACGCACCCAGCTTCTCTTTGACCATCTAGACAAGTCCTCGGGCCTCACCAAGATCACCATCTTGCAGGAAATCGGGTACTTGGCCGACACAAAGAACCCACAGTTTTACGAAAAGTTTGCGTCATACTACCCAGCATACTTTGACCAGGCAAAGAAGTTGCTACACACAAATGCAGATAAGCTCAAGCACAACAAGAAACACCACAAGACTCCACATCCACAGAAAACCGCAAAGGACCCTTCGGTGCCGCTTCTTCTGGCCCCAGTGTTCCAGAAACAAAAGACCTCGTTTCTAACCGGCATCCTCCACTCTGTTGTCAGCAACTTCATTAACTTGGCCCAGGATAAAAATTCCTCCGAGTCGTTTGCCGCCATCAGTTTCTTGAAGCGTCAAGTCGCCTATGGGTTGTCTGCATACGCGTGGATCGTGTTGAAAATTGCCCAGAGATTGAACTTGAACCGCGAGTTTCCATTGGTGGAATCAATTGCCATGTACTACTACTTCATCAACTTCACTCGAATCGTCAACAATGCAGGAAGCGTCAACAACAGCTTGAATAACAAGATTCTCTCTAGCATTGACCAGATTCTTGATTTGCTTCAGCATGCAATCACCTTCTGTGAAGATTATCCCGACAAAGAAATCTGGAGCACTGGCCAGACAACGAACCCGTTTCTTATTGCAGAACTCCAGCAAGAGTTGGTACAGACCTTTAAGGAGTTGATGAACAACTACGGTGACATCTTGAGCGAGTTGAACTTGAATGATAAGGTGTTGAAATTGTCGAAAAAGTATTTGAGTGAGAAGCAGCCAGTGGAATCGGACGAGTACACTTTTGAAGTTTCTGTCAATTATTAATCGCTGGCTAGCTGAAGAAATGTGGTTATTTTGAGCTAGTTGAACTTGCCAATGGCCTCAATACTACAACTTTACGTACTACAATTTTAAAGTATGGTATAGTGCCGAGGTTGGACATTTTGACAGTTTTGCTAGACTTTAAGCTTGATCCGACTCTAAACATACATTCCAATACGCTTGACATTATATTAATTATACGTGACTCGTCGAAGATTAGACTAGTTGAATATTGGGCTCGTTGAGATTAGGCCCGTTGAGATTAAACTGGCCCAAGATTAAACTGGCCCAAGATTAAACTGGTCCAAGATTAAACTCACCCAATGTTAAACTCACCCAATGTTAAACTCGTGGAATCAATAATCGTGACACCATTATCCAAGTACTGCTCGTCAGTATCAGGATCATTTTCTGAGTACACGCTCTTACTTAAATCTTTCAAGACAAACGTCTCATAGCCCAATTTGCTGGCACTTATGCCCGTATTTAATACACAGAAATCATATGCCAACCCCACTAGATACACCTTTTTTATGCCACTGTCCCTCAAAAGCTGATCCAATTCCGTCCTGTGTAATCCCCACGTGTCATTAAACGCAGAGTAATACTCTCGATCCTCCAAGTACCCTTTCTTCACTACAACATTGTCTCCCAAAGCCTCGGCAAACTCCTTTGGAAACTCGCTACCATATTCTCCCTGGACACAATGATCAGGCCACAAGATTTGCAGCTTGACTTCATTGGTTCCCAGAGGATTGCTAAACTCTCTAGTGCTAAATGGCTGCTGGTTCCAAGTGGATGCAAACGAGTAATGACCCTTGGGATGATAGTCCTTGGTGGCTATAATCTTGCCCCAAGGCAATTGTAGAAGTTTGATGATGGGATTGATGATCAAGTTGCCATGATTGACTGCCAATGATCCATTTGGCGGTAAGAAATCGTGCTGCAAATCGACTATAATAAGAGCAGAGTCGGACATTGTATTGGAGAGATGGCTTGATGGGTTTAGATGCGTGGTCACGTGGATATACGAGACGCATGTCTATATGATCACGTGATTTATATACATTCACGTGCATAATTTCACGTGCTGATTACACCAAATTGGTGGGCCATTACGCCTGGGAATTTTTTTTTTTCACACCACCCACAAGAGAACATCATGGTGCTCAAGTCTACGTTATCAAACAACGTATCTGTTTATCAGGTGAGCGGGTCGAATTTCTCGCGAGCTTTACCCGACTGGATTGCCAAGAAGCGGAAGAAGTCGCTCAAGAATGACGCGGAGTATCAGCATCGGATAGAGTTGATTCAGGACTTTGAGTTCTCGGAAGCGTCGAACAAGATCAAGCTAACAAGAGATGGCAAGTATGCGATGGCGACCGGGACGTATAAGCCGCAGATCCATGTGTATGACTTTGAGAATCTCAGTTTGAAGTTTGACCGGCACACGAATGCCGAGAATGTGGATTTTGTCATTCTTAGCGACGACTGGACGAAATCGGTGCATTTGCAGAACGACCGGTCGATTGAGTTTCAGAACCGAGGCGGGATGCACTACCGGACTCGGATTCCGCACTTTGGCCGGGGACTTGTGTACAATGAGGCGAGCTGCGACTTGTTTGTTGCTGCCAACAGCCGGGAATTGTACCGGTTGAACTTGGCCAAGGGCACGTTTTTGAAGCCGTTTGACTTGGAGACGGAGGGGGCCAACTGCATTGATATAAATAGCCGGAACCAGCTTGTTTCCGTGGGCATGGAAGCCAATGCCGTTGAGTTTTGGGATCCTCGGGCACGATCGCGGGTTGCCAAGTTGACGATCCAGGACACGGACTATCTCAGCGAGAACGTGCAAGTGACGGCGACGTCGTTCAAGTACGACGGGATGCACTTTGGGTGCGGCACTTCGAGCGGAAAGTCGTACATTTACGATCTTCGGTCGGCGAGTCCGTTGGTGGTCAAGGACCAGGGGTACGGGTACGAGATCAAGAATATGGTGTGGCTCGAGGACCGGAAGGACCATGTGCTTACGTTTGACAAGCGGATCGCCAAGATATGGGATAGTCGGAGCGGGAACGCGTTTGCGTCGATGGAACCTACGGTGGACATTAACGACATTGCGTACATAAAAAACACGGGGATGTTTCTCATGGCGAACGAGGGCATCCAGATGCACAGCTACTACATTCCAAATCTTGGGCAGGCGCCTTCTTGGTGTGCGTTTTTGGACAACTTGACCGAGGAGATGGAGGAGAAGCCTACCGACACAATCTACTCAAACTACAAGTTCATCAACAAGGAGGACTTGCGGCGACTCAACTTGACGCATTTGGTCGGCACCAAGGCACTCCGGTCGTACATGCACGGGTATTTCATCAGCAGCGAGTTGTATGACCGAGTGAACTTGATTGCGTCCACCACAAGCTCCAAGGACTTGCGCGATCGGGAAGTTCGCAAGAAGATCGACGAGGAACGGCAATCGCGGATCAAATCCAGTGGAGTCAACACCGGCAAGATCAAGGTCAATCGAGAGCTCATTGAGAAGATCCAGGACAAGAAGCATGGCGACAAGATGGCCAGCAGCTTGCTTGCCGACGACCGTTTTGCGGACTTGTTTGAGAACCCCGAGTTCCAGATCGATGTCGATTCGCACGAGTATAAGCAGTTGAACCCGGTCCGGTCCGAGAAGGACGTCACGGTTCGTGGGAAGACCGCTGTAGAAGAGGAGGAGGAGCAGATGGGGCAGTCCAGCGACTCAGAGAGCGAGCAGGATGAGCAGGACGAACAGGACGAACAGGAGTCGAGCGATAGTGAGGACGAAGTTGATCGCAAGATGCGGATTGCAGAAGAAAAGGCAGCCGCCAAGGAGCAACGGCGCATTGAGAAGTTCAAGGAGCGGAACCAACAGACCGAGGCGTTCTTGTCGCAGTTTTCCAAGGACAGCAAGACGTTGACTGCCGGTGTGGAGAGCAGCAGCAACGGAGCGTCGTTTGGCAAGTTGGTGAACGAGGCGCGGCGAAATCAAAAGACACGGACCTCTGGCAAGGATGTGCGGATCCAGCGACATGGCAAGGGTGAGGTGGAGATGAGCTTTATTCCTGAGTCGAAGAAGAAGAAGAAGAAGGAGGAGGAGGATTATGACGAGGCCACGCATGGTAGAAGAAAGCAGCGGTTTGAGGGGAGACGACGGGTCACTAAGAAGGCGATTTTTGATTAACATGGTAATGCATAGATGTTTGGAGAAGATATAACGTGTAGTGGAGTGGTGGAGTGGAGTGGAGAATTTGTAGAGCTATTACAATTAGTAGGGCTATTACAATTAGTATAGTTAGTAAATATATTAGAGCTGTATAGAGCTACGTAAAGTTATGTAGAGCTATTCAAGCTATTCGATTTATATAGAGCTATTCGAGTTATGTAGGTCTATTAGAGCTATTTGAGTTATTCAGATCTATTCGAGCTGTTAGAGCTCTGTACAGCTATACCAACACTATCTATGATATTTGTAAATGCTGGCCTTGAATATGTAAATCGCCAATGTTGTCTTTTGAGCATCTGTCAATCCTATCCCGCCATTTCTATCATGCCAATCCTATCCATTTCTTCCATCTCGTCATATATTTGTTCATCTCTACTTCATCAACGTAAACGTCCTCTCCTTGGCATATCTCAACCCTGTAAATCCAAGCGTACACACCATAAAACCCATGCTGAAAATCGCAATCTTCGCATAGAAACCAGCCAAATCCAAAAATATATACGGATATCTTTGCCCGCCAGCAGTATCTATAATATAATTTAACCAGCTCCAGTACGCAAAAGTAAGGGTAAATGCCTTGGCCACAATGTTAATCTGAGGAATCGTGAGACGCGGCAAGAACCAGTAATACTCGGTAAACAACGAGGCAAATGGAAGCACATGTACAGCAAAGTCCAAGACAATTGGCACCTTCATATCAAAGCAAATATATGGAAGGAATAGATGCAACGACCAGTACACTGCCGACACAAGAAACTCTGCCATCAATGCCGTAGGAAGCACGTAGTTGTTCTTGAATTCAAAGAGCGCCTTGTTTGTCAGAAAATACGACAAAATGGAAAGAAGCTGGTACAGCACAGTTAGCCATGCGGAAATCACAGTAAAAAACTGGTTTGCACCGGCTTTGGAGAGGTGTTCTGGAAGCAAATGCGCATAGGCATAGTGGCAGTAGAGTCCAGTGCCAATAACGACAAAGGAAGTGGAGTTTATCACAAGAGAATATTTGCTCGGCATCTTGATGACGAAAAAATTGCGCAAAAGGGTCTCAAGATATATGCCACTGCAAATTTTTAGGTCTTGTGGTGATATGCTAAAAGCAGTAGTCACACGAGCGCAAGCCAAGAATGTCTTGAAAAGATTGCAAAAACTGGATTAAGGTTTGACTTTCCGGCTGGTGGGTTTGCTCCATTTGGTGTTTATTTTGGACATTGGCATCTACAGTTGGAGGTGTGTTGATTAAGCTGTGAATATTTACTATTTGGCAATGTCTTGCGGTTGACTTTTGTGTGGATGAAGTGGTAATAAATTTAGCTTTGGTTGACGTGGCAATAAATCCAGCTGGATTAATGTGGTAATAAACCTAGCCTTGGTTGTTGTGACAATAAATCTAGCTTTGGTTGACGTGTGAATTATTTCCCTTTGACGTTAAATTGCAAGTGCCGTCAGACGTCATTTTAGTGCATGTCATGTTGACAGATGAGTGTCAAACGTTTGCTTCTATTGAGTGTCTGATGTTTGCTTCTAGTGAGTTTCTATTGTTATTTCTAGTTATAGAGGCCAACTTTTGAGTGAATAGAATTGCAAAGATTAGTTTTACCATTGTGGCTGGAGAGTATCCACTGCACTTAGCAGTTTGGGCCTTTTATTTAGTCTCAAGGGCCCATGTTTTCACTAAAGCAGAGAGATGTCAAACTGTGAGTCCTTCGTCTATTCGTACTGGGCTTGGATCATTTCAGTCTTGTCATTTGTCTTTAACATGACTTTTTCAAACAATCTTTGTATGTCGCGCTGATATCAAGTGTTCTAAGCGTCTCTCAAATGTGTGACTATGAGTAGGACTGTTGACTGAATCCTAGCTTCTGACTATTAGTGCAATACGCAAAGGTTGTAGCATACTGTGATAGATTTATGTTAGGTTTGGTCAATTAGTCGTAAAAGGCTTCTAGTCAGTTTTCAGTTTAGATACTGCAAAATACCGTATTGGCAATTAAAGTCGTATGTAGTTCAATGGCATTTTAAAGTCATAATGTAAATGTAAAAATAACAAAAAGAAACACAATTCTAATAATATATTTTTATATTTAGTCACATAACGTCTATGGAAGCACGATGAGTGACGATGTACTTCCTCCGAGAATCCAAAGACTACTATTGAGAAACCCCGTATCAGCACGTTTATCACAATCTGGAATCAAGAACCAGCATATAAACTGTAATGATGAATCATGATTAAACTCCCCGGTTAGGTGCCAGACTTTGAATGGTGTTCTCCGCGGCTCTATGATGTTGCACCAACACTTATAAATCGCATGCTACCTATACGCCTTTAGAATGTCCCATTTTGGCCACTTTATGTTTCTTACGACGAATTCCTGTAATCTTCTCATGGTGGAAAAGCCTAGGAGGCCAAAGCTGATGGCTAAAAAAAACACTGCTACTCTCACTGGAAGCATCACCGAAAACACAGGATACGGAAACGAGCCCTGAGTGATGCTGACAATGTAATGGACCCAAGCCCAGTAGGCATAGCCTAGAATAGCGAGTTTTGTGTAGATGAAGAAGTAAGATGTCTGGATTTCCGGAACAAAGAGTAAGTAGTCGACGGCAATGCATAAAAACGGGGTCAAATGGAGAACAATGTCGACATCTAGCGGCAATTCAAAGTCAAGGACAATGTAGCGTGAGGCCAAGAGCCGGAATGACCAGTACAATGACGAAACAATAAAGTCGGCAACAAGCACAGCAGGAAGGTAGTAATTGTTTTTTATATGGAAAATCGTGCTATCTTTTCGGAGATGTGAATATATCGAAGCACAATTGTAGGCCAATGACAAGTATCCGCTGATTATTGTAAGAAACTGGTTGATTCCGGCTTTTGCAAGATTGGAGGGAAGCACGAGGACAAAGTAGTGGTAATAGAGGCCATATGAGATGGCGACAAGGCAGGTGAAGTTGAGAAGGAGCGAGTATATGTTTCCGGGGATTCGATTCATGAGAAGGAAGTGGTATTTGGTTTGGTTTGGTTTGCTGCTGGTGAGTATGGTATTTCACATGTCAATCACATGCATTATGAGGAGAGGAGATGAATTAGTGATGATTAGTGATGATTAGTGGTAATTAGGGATGATTAGTGATGGTTAGTGGTAATTAGCAAGGAAATTGCAAATAATTTGCGCGGTAGGAGGAAATAGTTTGGTGAGATTGAAAGGTTGGATAGATTAGAGGAAATCATCTGGACAATAACAAGGGCAACTTGCCGATTAGCAGCCAGGTGCATGAGATCATTTGCCCACTATAACTAGAAACTACGATATCAAATATTTATATCCATTTCTGAGCAACATATTTATATTCATTTTTGAGCATCAATATTATATCCATTTTTGAGCAACATTTATATCCATTCCTGAGCAACATTTATACCATTCCTGAACAACATTTATACCATTTCTGAACAACATTTATATCATTCCTGAGCAACATTTATATCATTCCTGAGCATCAAATTATCATCTCCTATGCCAATTTCTTCTTTGGAGCAGCAACCACCACATTGTGAAGAGCTCTTATACTTGTAAAGCCAATAAACGCCAACGAGCCAACACCAACGAAAATCACTGCCCTAATGGACTTTTCAACATTCAAAAACGGATATGGGAAGCTCTGGCCCGCTTCCGGGTCGATAATCAGGTGGAGCCACACCCAGTAAGCAAAACTAAGAGCACCGCACAAGGCAAATGCCATTGAGTGTGGGAGTTTAACGTGGGGCATAAAGGCAAAATAGTCGAGCACCAAGGTGAAGAACGGGGAAATGTGCACGGAAAAGTCGAGAACAAAGGGAATTTCCAGGGTGATGATCAAGTCCTGGTTGGTGAACTTCAAGCTCCAGTAGACAGCACTGACGACAAACTCGGTGGCAAGAGCAACTGGGAAGAGATATTTGTTCTTCCATTGGTACAAGCAGCGGTTTTTGGTTGCATGACTGACAATGGCAATGGCAAAGTACACGTCGGTAACTCCGGCACTGAGGTTTGTGAGGAACTGGCTATGGCCGGCATCAACAAGAGGTAGAGGAAGTTCCAATGTGCTGACAAAATAGATTCCGTAGCTGATGATAACACAGCCAACGAGATTGAGAAGGAGCGAATAGGTGTTTCCTACTGTTCGAGCCATGTTGTGAAAAGAAGTGGTGAAACAAAATTGTGTGAAACGCATGTGATGACAGGGTGACGAGACTAAGGCAGGCGAAGAATAGGGGGTGGTGGATTATTAATTGGGTGGACTAGACAATGGGTGGGAAATATAGTTGGATGGAATGGAATGTGATGTGATGGACAGTATGAATTGGATGTAAGAGCATGTGAAGAGAAAGTGAGTGACAGTGAGTGAAGGTGAGTGAAAGTGGGTGAATGAGAAGATAAAGTGAGTGAATGAGAATGGAAAGTAAGTGGATGTAAAGTGAGTGAAAGAAACTACATGTATGGTGGTAAATTGAGTATTGAAACAGCCTAGATTGAAACGTATATACGCCTAGGCTTCATGTGCCTTTGGATCATTGAGGCTGTGTAGATACATGTTTTATTCATGTTTAACCATATTCGGCATAAACGAGGGAACTAGCACAATGAAAATTCAATGTGATAATAAAGTTGTCAATGCGAGACTCCATGTATGGTTATCGATACTTCATTTTCATGTGCAATTTTATTTTGCACGCTCTACCTTATCCAAGTATATTCTACACCAATTGAGTTATTCTTGTACACTTCTGATTAATTCAGTTATAATTCTTGTTCACTCTGGATTAATTCAGCCATGATTTTTGTTCACTACTAATTATTTTCAGCTATAATCCTTGTTCACTCCTGACTATTCTCTTCTATAATTCTCATTCGCTCCTGATTATTTTCAGCTATTAATTCATAGTTTATTCTTGATTATTTTCAGCCATAACCTTGCCCACTCCTGATAAATCCTTGACCATAAACTCACAATATATTAATCTGATACATCTCAGCAACTAGACATTCAATCATCTTAAATATCACACATGTACACTTGCTGGATTAAAATCATTGCCGAAATCTGTATTGCTCCAACTTCTGCCAATCACTTGACTTTTATATCCTCTAGTATTGCCATACCTGTATTGTCATACCATATTGTCATACCGTATTGTCATACCGTATTATCATACCGTATTATCATACCATGTATTCCTATCGCACCAGTCTTGTGCCCCTTTTCCCATATTCACCTCCCTCATATCAATAAATTAACCAATACAATAGATAACCCCGTCATTATTATAAACCCATCTCGTACCTCCATCCCGAAGTTATCTGGTGGATCCCACTCAACCACCGAAATCATCCTCCCCAACCTCTCATGCCGCTGATCAAGACGGCCAAAAGTCTCCCATCTTTTATTCATGGGTGATGTCAAATTAGGTGCCGTGGTCAATACAATCATCACCATAAACATCATCACGCCTATTGTCTTCCAAAAGTCGTTGCTCCTCTCAGCTGGCCGCATTATATTTGGTGTCGGCAGAAACATACTCTCCTTTTCTGTACATTAATTATCCTGATGCACAAACACGGACAGCGTCCTCTTTAATATTCAGGGTGTTAGTGCAAAGCGATGTCAAATGCACTGGGGAAAGATTTGTCCAGGACACGGCCAAATCCATCGAGACAAATTTCACTCATGGAACTCAATATTGTTTACGCCATCTGATTATCGGCAATATACTTTTCTACGTCTGGTTGATACAATAAATCTACTCTTTAATTATTATTTTTTCTCTGGCTTAATTAATGGACGTTTATTATCCATTGAAGAGTACAATCAGTACGAGTACATAACCAAAGACGAATAAACCAAACGATAAATCAGAAATACATCAAATGACAAATAATTCAAACGATAAATAATTCAAACGACAAATAATTCAAAGACAATTTAGAAATACATTAAAAGACGAATAAATCAAATATAACCAGAATATAAATACCAACACCAAGTTAACAACTTGTGTCCCATCTATGCGAGCTATTCTCACCCCGGCCAGGGCTCGTGTTTAATAAAACGGTCATCACTGGGCAAAAATCACACCCGAGTCAATGGTAGGGTAAGTGGATGACCATTAACTGAGTCCACTACTTGGGTATTATAATAAATGTTTACTCAGCTTATAATCGTACTAGTCCCCAGGGGAGATTATAGTTTGCCTCTGCGATAGATGGGCATTATTTGGGTGTTGAAAGATCCCTCCTCCAGCATAAAAGACTAGTCAGAAAGACTAACTGCAGGGTTCTGGTTGTAGAAGACTAGCTAGAAAGACTAGCTACAGAAGATAAGTTGTAGAAGACTAGATCCGATATGGTAAATGTAATAAGTCGTTAGGGATAGTATCCTTTCACCTAGATCACGAGTAACAATGGACACCTCAGGTATCAAAGTAGCCTTCTGTGCCATAAAGAGAATTCTTTTGGTTGGCATCTTAGCCCTCACGTTTGAAGTGGCTTGGGGTTCCTTTAATTTGACTTGGCTCAAATGTGCCGTGACATGAGGGACAATTCGCTATGGTATGGAGATCCGGCACCTAGTACAAGTTAGTTTCGACATTGAACAAATTCTCGACCTTTTGTGACGCTAAGCTTTGAACGCTGAGTAGTTCGCTGATTTTTCTGAGTGTTCTTTTGACCGACTGGGCTTCTGAGAGTAGCTCAGACTTTTTCAGTGGCTATACAGAGAGTGTATTTGCGTAGATTGGGTTTTATTGGTCCATATCCTCTATCATTTGGTAATAGCAAGAATAATAGCCAGATTTGAAAGTATATTTTACTCGAGGAACCAGTGGATTGTCCTCAATGCGTTTGAAGTAATGTCCCATTGACATTACTGAACCCCATACTTATCGTAAAGCTAGTCAAGAATTTTTATCAACAATCATCATCAAACAACCGTTTCATATCTAGACCCCAATAGACCCCAATAGGAATGCTGAAACGACAATAACAGTGTCAGAGTTATCATAGTCGCCCTCTATTCTTGTACTATTTTTGTGCTATTCTCAATGCCATTGTCGTTTCTTTTAATTGGTTTCTATTCCTCTTTATGATGGCTCGCTCCCCAAAAAATTCCGACAGAATATGGGAAATAATTAATTTTCACATTTTTTAAAGATACATCTAGTTATAGTTCCCGTGTCTCACTAGCACGATTCTCACGGAAGCTTTTCTTGATTTCTTGACAATATTTCATAAGTCTAATTTTTAACTACTCGGTGAAAATCAATAGTCACAGTAATCACAATACAAACTATGGTATAAAGTTTTGTTTTCCATAGTAATGGTTTCTTTTTTATTTTACTTTTTGCTTCCTTCTCCTTGTATTCCCTTACCTCATCAATATCTTCACTCATATATTTCTACCCCTATTTTCGTATTTCATGTTTATGCCACAATTTGTAGCTTCTACCCAATCCCACTATCCCCTTATTCGACCCTCATCATTTCCGTGTTCAGTTTTTTTACAATCCAATAAGCCTTCCTTATGAATCAATCCCATTGTCTTTCCGAGTCATCCAATACACAATTAGACAAGGAAAATTTAATATAAATAGCAGAAGCTATCTCAAGTTCACCATAAACTCTTCAAATGGGCAAAAAAACTCTGGCATCACAAAACACAGCAAATCAACTCTCAGGAGGAGTACGTCAAATGAAAGGTGGTATTTCTCAAGCTCAAAACCACATTAATCAGGTCCAAAATAACATCAGAAATGCCCAAGGCAATATTGGCAGACTGAATAATCCAAACCAACAGCATCAATTTGCTGCTCAAAACAGGCAAAGAGGGGGCGATGTTAAGCAACATCAAAACTATATTTCTCAGGTGAAGGGAAATATTGGTCAAGCTAATGAGCGGATCGGTAATCTCAGAAATCAATAGTAAAGCTATAAGACGTTGAAGTGACAATGCTCCTCCATTGGATTTGATGGTATAGTGAAATAATATGAATATCTTTTCGATCGTAAGTTCTTATAATTTGTTTGTCTTTTCGTATAATCGGAGGGAAACACAATGATTTGACGAGCTTATTTTCACTAAAGAAAAAAATGGGCTTATTAGCTCGTTTATCCTGGGATTACTTGCTCGGATAACCTGGGATTTAATATTTCAATTATCCTGGGATTTCTTGCTCGGCTGTCGTGGAATGCCTTTTTTTCTTGACAGAATTTCGTGAGTCTAATTTTTAAACTATTCGGTGCAAATCAATCACCACAGTAATCACAATACAAGCCAAGATATAAAGTTTTGTTACCGTGGTAAATATTCCCTTTTCTTAATTTCACTCCTCTCTTTCTTCTACAATGCTACCTCCTTTCCATATCCCCTTGTTGATACACGCCATCCTTTATTTATAATCCGAGCCTCTTATTTTTGTTCCGTAACTTGTAGTTTCTGCTTAATACCACTTTTTTTCTTTACTAAATCAATTTGCTGAATCATTCTGCTAAACCATTCTGCAGAATCATCTTTTCCTTGCTCATTTTAATACAAGCAAATAAGCCATGTTTAGCAAATCAATTCCATTGCCTTTCCGAGTCATGTGTATTATATACAGCAAGACACGGAAATTTTAATATAAATAGCAGATATTTTAATATAAATAGCAGATATTTTCTCGGGTTCATCACCAAGTTTTATTATGGGTAAAGGAAATCTGGCTGCTGCGCAAAACAAAGCAAATCAACTCCAGCATGAGGTGGATAAAATGAAAAGTGACATTTTACAAACAGAAAACCACATGAATCAGATCCGACAAAACATCAGAGAAGCCGAGGACAAGATTAGTAGACTGTTTGATTCAAACCAACAACAACAAATTGCAGCTCAAAACAGACAAAGAGAAGGTGATTATAAGCAAAGTGAAAACCACATTTCACAGCTTCAAAGAAACATTGAGATCACCAATGAGGAGATTGATAATCTCAGAAATCAATAGTAGAACTATGAGATGCTGAAAGTGAGGATGCTCCTCTGTTGGATTATATAGTGAATTAGTTTATATGAATATCTTTTTAAATTTGTAAGAAGGGATTTTCTTCTGGTCTTGTATTCCTCTTAATGCTGCCATTTTCTCCTTGTCAATGTCATTCTCTCTTTGTCAATGTCATTTTCTCTTTACCTTTATGCCCTCTTGTTCATGTTTCTGTCTTATTGCCTATTATTTGGACAATTTCTGCACTAGGTATTCATTCAATCTCCTCCTCATGGTGCCATCTAGATACACTTTCATTTTACCAAAGTAAAAGTCACCCGTGCAAGTATAGTCTGGATTAAATAGCCTAACGAACATCTCTGTCATTAGTAAGGCAGTAAACCAGGCTGAGAAGCATCTTTGGTAAAATCAATAGGACCAGTATCAATCTATTATAAATCGGAGGAAAAAACCAGCAATGTACTTTGTGACGTCAATTCCAAAGTGAAAATCTGTCAAGACTAAACTGTGGTTAACGTACCAAAACTTTGTAAAGAATATAGATTGTGTCTTCTGATCAATTGGTTTCTGGACTGTGAATGTGCGCCGATTTTAGGAAGAAACTAGGTAAGCTCCACGCCTATAAAAGGAGATATTCACCCGACGGAATCAACAAAAATACAGACAAACAAACAGGCAGTGCGGATTTTAACAAGGAAAAGTCCATCAACCTGTCTGAGCTATTTATGACAATTTCCAATGTCTGAGCTATTTGTAACAATTTCCAATACTAGCAACGGCATGAATAAGAGCATTTGAATTTATACCACTAGTGAACTTTGCTTTTGTAGAGTGAGCCTCAAACTCCTTAAATGGATATCGGTATCACTTATATATGAATCCGGAGCTATTTATCATACAATTTCCAG
This sequence comes from Saccharomycopsis phalli, assembly GCA_020342235.1. Taxonomy (NCBI): domain Eukaryota; kingdom Fungi; phylum Ascomycota; class Saccharomycetes; order Ascoideales; family Saccharomycopsidaceae; genus Saccharomycopsis; species Saccharomycopsis phalli. Next base: position 96,467 of record CP073217.1, read on the forward strand.
TACACATTCATGGTAGTAATATAAATTGTTAGTCGAGTTGCTGTGCCACGAGTCGATATTCATTGGCATTCACAAAATCCAATCACTAGATCACGTGCCACTGTCTGTGGGATGCCAACTATATTCAATGAATAATCACGGCAATTGTATCTATTTTTAAGCTATATTGGTGCCATTAGTTGGATTTTAATGCTCAAAATATCAAAAGGACCTTCTTACAGACAGGGTCCCATTGATGCATCCGGGTAACTTGTGTCAATGTTCGAGATGCCATCGGGCAAGTTGCGGCAAATGGATAAAACAATTACTTGTGGAGGCAAGTGGAGTATAAATTTGCATTGTGATTGTCGGGTTAGTTTTATTTGGACTTTTTAATTTTCTAATAAGTTGGATATTATACCATTTCCAATACCTCACAAAGGTTTCTGAATATTGACAACTGGGCGGATTTTACACTGGATGCCTGCCAATTTGTTAAACTAAGATGTGACATGCATACGAGCGTGGGAATTTTCTGTTCAAGATACAAGACAACGTGGTACAAAGAGTCAGAGAAGCAAGCTCAAGCCATGACTAGTCACGAAACAATAAATAAAAAGTCACTCGCAATATTGACCTTCTTGAAAGATTAATATATGCAAAACAGCGCATCAAGAGCCGCAAAAAATCACGATACTGAGCGGGCACTTTTGGCCGACTACACCACGATTATGCCCAAATCTTGATTCTCATCAAGAGCAACACGTCACAAGCAAATAAAAAAACTAGTATATTCAACAACCCGACAAATCCCACCGAAGAAATCACCCAAGCCATTCCATCCAATCCTAGGCTGCCAAGAGGCACCCCACCACGTGACCGCAGAGTGTTTCCGAGCGATTAAACAAATTTTCCATCAACCTCAAGACACAATGTCCTTCCTCAAACAAGTTGTGCGCGCTCCAGTGAGAAGCTATGCGACCCAAGTGGCCAAATTCAACGGCAAGAAGAATGCCAACGGCACTTATACCGTTTCTTTTATTGAGGGAGACGGCATTGGTGTGGAGATTTCCCAGGCAGTAAAGGATATTTACAAAGCTGCGGACGTTCCGATCGAGTGGGAATCCTGCGATGTGACTCCGTTGCTCATCAACGGAAGAACCACTATTCCACAGCCGGCTGTTGACTCGATCAACAAGAACTTGGTGGCTTTAAAGGGTCCTTTGGCCACTCCTATTGGTAAGGGCCACCAGTCCTTGAACCTCACTCTTAGACGGACCTTCAACTTGTTTGCCAACTTGCGTCCAGCCAAGTCGATTGTAGGGTACAAGACTCCGTACGACAACGTTGACTCGGTGTTGATCCGGGAAAACACCGAGGGAGAGTACTCGGGAATCGAGCACGTTATTGTTCCAGGAGTGGTGCAATCGATCAAGCTTATTACCAAGCCAGCTTCTGAGAAGGTGATCAAGTTTGCCTTTGAGTATGCTCGGTCTGTCAACAAGCCAGAGGTTTTGGTGGTCCACAAGGCGTCGATCATGAAGTTGTCCGACGGTTTGTTCGTCGAGACTGCCAAGGAGGTTGCCAAGAACTTCCCAGACATCAAGTTGAACTTTGAGTTGTTGGACAACACCTCGTTGAAGCTTGTCAGTGACCCTACCAAGTACTCGAACCTTGTCATGGTCATGCCAAACTTGTACGGTGACATTATGTCCGACTTGGCCAGTGGATTGATTGGTGGATTAGGATTGACTCCATCGGGAAACATGGGTGACAGAGTCTCCATCTTCGAGGCTGTGCACGGTTCTGCTCCAGATATTGCCGGTAAGAACTTGGCAAACCCAACTGCTTTGTTGTTGTCGTCTTGTATGATGTTGAGACACATGTCTTTGGACAGCTATGCTGACAAGATTGAGACTTCGGTGTTGAAGACCATTGCTTCTGGCCCAGAGAACAGAACCAAGGACTTGAAAGGCAATGCCTCGACTTCTCACTACACTGAGCAGGTAATTAAGAACCTTTGATTGTCCGAGCTATCATCTGTGGCCGTATACTAGGCACATGCTGTAAATGATCAATATACAAAGGCTGTTTTTGTAGAGTGGCCATGGAAAGGGCATGGAGTATACTTGAAGTTGGCTTGGTCATGTTGGTATAACAGATAATCCCCTGTAATTATCTTGCTTTGTAATTATCTCACCTTGTGGTTATCTTGCTCTTGGGAATGGAATTTTCCTGGCAATGGAGCTGCTAGTTAGTATTTGAATCCACAGGTGTATTCCAATCATCTTGGCTACTTTTATTTTGTTTTTACAGGTCACTATACCAAGCTGCCTGAATAATAGTCGGCCAAACAGATGAAAATACATTGGCAATTCTAGTACCTAGGTCAATGACCAAGTACTGATGAACCATGGCAATTTAATGAAGGACTCTACATACTCCAATACCCACTCTTGGAGCGTATTTGTTTGGTCAGATTAGCCATGATAATCAAGGGTATAAACTCTATATTATTTGATTTGCTCAGTTGGGATATAATTGAAAAGCGAAACCTTTTGATTCATAGTTTTGCTCTTGTACAAGCACCAGTTTCTTTAATTTAAACATGGGTACTAGGCCCAATTCAAGTGACTACTGATAAGTCAACATTACTACTTTCAGAAGCACTAGTTGGGCCCAAACGAGCACTAAGCATAATCAGCCAACTCCTTAGCGGCCAAAGCCTAGTCTCACATAAAACTAAGACTTTATTCAATGCCGAAGCGAGCCCATCATGCAGCCGATGTGAGGATGCTGCACCATCTATTTTCCACGACTTCACATGCCCGATACTATTGGACTCTCGAGCCCAAACAAAGATTCCTGAAGGAATTACCAACGCTACTCAAGCCCGTGTCTTATTCTCAGATAAGGCGAAGCTTAAAAATCTTATAGGACTCTACTCGTCGGTGCTGGACCAGTAGTTTTTCCCTTTTTGTTACAGCACGTTAGGAGGGCTACCGAATTAGTACCTTGGGGAGGGGGTGGCTAAAGTTACCTCCAAAGATCTAGGCGAAAAACTCATTGCCCCTCCAATGCTCATTACCTTACATATTTACAAGCTCTGATCGAAAGTTTTTTATCTCTGTTGCAGAGTTTTCTTTCGACGACTATATAGCAGCACCGTCCTTAGTCATAGACGGCGAAGTATAAGTATCCTCTAGGAGCCTAGTATAGCTATAGCCTTAAATAAATATTAATTAATAATACATGGGTACTGGTATGGTGTGAAGCTGGGCATTGTAGTTGTAGATCATAGTTACATCACGTGCTTACAGTCACCCACCTATTGCATTGTCTGGATTCAGTCACATGGTAGAGTCTGAATAAGTTTATATCCACAATCCACATTCCATCCTTTTCATATTGAATACAATTCACACATCACTTGTATTACAAAATCAACTTATATCTACTCTTTACATTCCACCTATATCTACTCTTCTATGTTCCACTCTATTCACGCCATTACTCTACGAACTCGTAACTCTGTTCACTCATTACTCCACTCACTCCTTTATATTTCAATTGGTCTAATCACTCCATTTCCATTACTCCATTACTCCATTTCCATTACTCTATTACTCCGTTTCATTACTCCATCGCTTCATCTCCATTCAAACCACATGACCAGATGACCCTGAGACATGTTACTCATCTCGCAGAACGTGCATGAAAATTTTCATGTCCCAAGTGCCAAACATCACTGTGCTAATCTCCGGTAACGGATCGAATCTCCAGAGCTTGATCGATGCGTCAGAGTCAGGCAAGCTTGCTTGCAAGATTTCCCTGGTAATCTCGTCTTCTCCAACAGCATACGGGCTTACTCGGGCTGGCAATGCCGGGATCCCCACAGAGACACTCAGTCTTAAAACATACTACAAAACAGTGCCAGAGGGGCTCAGTAAGGAGGAAAAGGCTGAGGAGCGGAAGAAGAAGCGCGAGCTCTTCAACCAGCACCTTTTGAATATTATTTTATACGGCAACATCAGCGGATCCGCAGATGAGGCTCACAAGCGACCTGACCTTATTGTGTGTGCCGGATGGATGCTTATATTATCCAAGGATTTCTTGGAGGCACTTCCAGTTCCAATCATCAACCTCCACCCGGCGTTGCCTGGTCAGTTTGAGGGAATAAACGCCATTGAGCGGTCCTGGAGTGCAGCGCAACAAGGCACTGTCAATGAGACTGGAGTGATGATCCACAAGGTGATTGCTGAGGTTGACCGGGGCGAGTTGGTTTTGGCCAAGAAGTTGGATATCATCAAGGGTGAGACTTTGGAGGAGTATGGGAAGCGGGTTCATGATATTGAGCATGTGGCTATTGTGGAAGGGACCATAAAGGCTTTGGAGGAGATTAAGAAATGAGGGAGGAAACGGCAAGACGAAAGAAGGGCAAGGACGGAAAGCTTGAGGAAAGCTCGAAGCTCAAGAAATAAAGTTTGAGGAAATTAAAATATAATGAGAATTTAAAAAATGACGAGGAAATTGTAAGATTAAATTGCCAGTCTGATCAAGATTAGTTATTGCTTGAAAAGTCTTGTAGTGGGTTGTAGCATGATACGAGCTTAACCTCTCGTAAGCCTGTCATGCAGCCATCTTAATAGTCACCCTTTTGAACTAAACAGCTTCTGAGTGCTTTGCCAGTTTTATAATATAGCAATCAAGATACAACTTGGTAAAATGAATGAAATATATCCGCTCGACTATTCAAAGTCAGGCCTTTCTTAGAGACTCGTCACTTGGTAATGAATGTGCACCAAGGTCAATGCCATCTGGAAAAGAGAACGAGTCAGAATGACGAAAGGAAAGTTAGACAGTCAAAGAAATCACGACACCTCTTGTATGTCCGTTTCAATGCTTTTGCTGCGAGGATTTGACAATTATCAAAGCAATGGTAATGTAACAATGTGCATCTTGACAGGAATCATCAACTCCTGTTGTAATTATCTGGACATGATTTCCCTCATTCATAATTTTCAACCGCACCGTATAATTGAAATCATCGCAATAATATTGCCTTGTGGTCTATAGCTATACATGGCTCCAGCAATGAGTGATATTTCCCGTCCATAAACGGCACCACAAATTCTTTGATACAGTCTTGATTATAATGAATTTTAGAAATGATTTTAGAGCATGGGTCCCGCTTATGCCATGAGCATGTCCAAATGTGGCACAAGTCTACATTGGCTGGAGCCTTGCAACGGGCACTTGAATTGCAATTTGCATCATAGTTTTAGTTTTATTTTTTCAAGGCCACTTTAGCGGTCTTTGGTTGTGCCAATGTTGAGAGGCTTGACGATTGATATTGATTCTAGGGTTCCTAAAATTGCCTCGACGTTTTGTTCTTGATCATTTGGGACGTACGAGCCATTTATTTTGCAAGGAATCGAGTGTGCTGGAGTTTCCAGCTAATGCCCTTTTCTGGTTATCCTAGGACCTTGGCCAACTGCTCATGGTGATAGTGTACCAAATACCATTAATCACAACGGCAATTATAAGTGCCTCTATTTCGAGTTTCCGACAAACTATGACCTGTTCCATGTTTATAGGCATGCTCTAAAATCATTTTGTTGTAGTTTGGCGTTTCATTCTACGATACCCATATTCGTCTCGTACTCATTTAGACTGGATACTATCATATTAAACGCTGGCTAATCTGGCACACATCACTCCTATATATAGTCATCCGGATTCTGGCACATGCTAAATTCAACCCCTCTTTATTTGTTGGATTTGCCTCATAAATATTCCGCATGCATTTCAGTTAACATCAATATCTGCAATATCCATGCTTTAAATATTTGCAGTAATATGCAACATTTTAGAAATCTGCAGCACCCCCTCCAACTGAAAGCTTCACATACCGCATGAATATACAAGCAGCTTGAACACTTTCTTCGGTAAAACTTTAGCAAACAAATCGGCTAGCATAATTCCTGTATTCAAATGCTGATGCTCGAACTCCCCAGCCCGAATGTGGTTTCTCACAAAATGATGTTTGACATTAACATGCCTTATTTTCGAATGGAGACCAGAGTATTTGGAAATACTAACGCAAGTTGGATTATCTCCACAAATGATTGTCTTGAACAAGCCAATAACATCAAGTTCATCAAACAATTGAATTAACCACAGCATTTCTTTGGCACAATCTCCTAGTGATAAATACTTGGCTTCAACAGTAGATGGCGCCACATTAGTTTGCTTTCTTGACTTCCAACTAATAGCACCTCCTGCAAACATAAACATATATCCAGTTGTGAATCTTCTGTCAGTTTTATCTGTTGCCCAATCGGCAGTATAATACCCACACAACCAGGATCACCTCCTCTGGAATAAACAATGCCTTTATTGACGCTTCCCTTTAAATATTTGACAACCCTTTCTGCAGCAGCCCAATGAATCTCCTTTGGGCTCTTGAGACATCTGGATAATACTACAACAATGTAATAAATGTCAAACCGAGCAGTGTTAGCAGCAAACATCAATTTTCCAACCAAGGAACGATACCGAGCAGCATCGCAATATTTTGAATCGTTTTCAATATCTGTAAGATCTTGGCCTGTAGTAGGTATTGCAATCAGATGTGCTTCACTTGCTTGAAATTCAGCAAATAACGTATTAATGTAATCCTTCAACAGTAGCACTATGGGCTCGCGATCCTGAGGGATATTCATACCAAAGAACTTCTTTGCAATTCCCAAGTCCTTCATCTCAAGGAACTTCGTCAACTGCTGCTTAACCTTTTGGGTTTCATACTGTATGTCTCCATCGAGAATTGCAGTTTTCATATCCATTTTATGCACGCAAAGTCCAAACTTTACTGCTACCATTAACATAACTCTAACCGACACATGACTGGCAATCGGAGAAAATGTTTCAGCGATATCAGTTTCTCTTGGTTTTGTTTATTCCCCGGCCACTAGCCTTGCCTTGTATCTTCTATCATCGTCAATGGTGATCAGCTATCGGCACGTGACGGGGTTATGTCCTTGGCGTGGGACTAGACTAAATGTTCGATTTGCATCGTGTTCCTGAACTTTTTCCATGATGGCATCTTCCATCTTGTGCTGTTTTCTCCTGTGGTGGCTTGTTTGAAAGTCATCAGGGCTTTATCAATTGATTTTGTAATCGCTATTAAACACGTTGCGACATAATTGACATTATCACTCATTGACTCGTTAGAATTATGTGAATCTTCAACTTGCATAGGAATCTTTGATGATGTTGAGCTGCTGCTCAATTCTAGGTTACTTCCACTGACAAAAATCTGTGACCCGACTTTTGTCATCTCCTTTTGAAGCTGAATTTGAATTATAGACTGCTTTGTCCAAGCTCGTTTGTGGGGTAGAGTAGTGTAACATCATGATGGATGTGTTAAGAAGAACCTTGGCATGTATCTTACTCTTGCTTCCTCAGCATGTTGGTCACGTGATCTGTCAGTATAACAAATGTGTAATATAGCAATTAGGATATGAGTTGGTAAAATAGCTAAAATATCATATAAAGATTGCATCTGAATCAAAACTGATAGCCAGTGCAATATACAACATCACTAACTGATGATGCACCTCTTGCTACTACACGGTTTACGAAAAGTGGATAGAGTCTACTTTACAAGAACAATGAGTTATGTATACAAAGCTCTGAAACTGAGTTGTTTGTCAATACTTTATTAACACAATAAGACATTTATGAATTTCAAGTTTGTATGCTTTTGCTAGAATACACTTTTACTTTCCAACATGTTTCAGGTTATTACGGATTATGTCAATTTCTGTGACCACTACTCTCGTGTTAAATCTTGGAATCTGCTTTTAGGACTACTCTCCAGGGTTTATCTCCCACTAGACGATGGGCCAACGTCGCTCAACATTGCCATCTGGAACACTCCAACCAAGACCTCGGTTGACATTTCTAGAGCACTTGGCCGAATTGTAACGAGAGTTGATATCACTAGACACTAAGCGAATACATATGACCAGACTATGAATCTATAACACTGCTAAATTAGCTTGATCCTAGAATGCCATTTGAGAGCCATGTGGTTTTTTACTTCCTTGGGAAGCCCAGACCTCAGTTTTGGGATCACGGGATGATGCGTAAAACGATGCATCTGGTATATTTAAGCAGTGGCAATTAGAGTGGCAATTTAACAGGGTGATGTTAATAATTCAAGCTAGGATGTTGCAATATAGGTATTTCACCATCCTGCTTAGCTACGCTAATTCCCATTTTACAATTCCATTTTACAATTCATCTTGTAATTCTCTTGGAATTCCAAGGTCATTTTCAAGCCAGAGTAGATGGTCCAACAATTTATTGGCCATTTACCAACTCGTCTTAATATTACATGTCCATATTACATACAGACTTGGTACAGGCTGACTGAAGTAGATTTATTGCAGATTTAGTAGCGTATGCAGACAAACAGCTCAAGAGACTATTAACCATCCAACCATCCAAGATACCAGACACTGGCCAATGCCTACAACATTATCCAAGCATATATTCACACGTCAATCTCCATTCTGTCTTCTGGAAGATTCGACAGCTCCTCCACATCCACCACATCATACGTGACACCCCGCAAAACCGCAGTGGTCCCCCGTTTAAACTTATAACTCTTGGCCTTTTCCTCGCGCACGTTTGGCGTAATGTAGTTGCGCAACAACTGGGCGTCCTTACCCTCCTCCATGACACACACGTCGACGTTGGACCCCGAGCCCAAATCGTTCCAGATTCCGGCCTCAATGGCATTGGCACAGAGCTTAATACACTCGTCCTTGGTCAAGTCCTGCTTCCACTGGGTCTCCATGACCGACATTGCTGCCAACGACCCAGATCCAAGAGTCTGGTACGGTCCGACGTCGGTCGAACCGTGGGCATGGATCGAAAACAAGTGCGATCCCGTTGGATCCACCCCGGCAACAATCAAGTACGCGCCAATGTGCCCCTGGTACTTGAACAAGTGCTGCTTCAACAACGTCAACGACGCCATGACCCGTGGCTCGCGGTTCGTGTACAACGAATGGAGCTCCAAGTTGCTGCCAATCAACTGTGTCACCATCTCGGTGTCAGCAGCAGTCCCCGCACCCGCACACCAGATCCGCGGACTGAGCTTGTGGAGCTTCTCACAGTTTTTGTCGGCGACAATCGGTCCAGCAGTGGCACGAGTGTCGGCAGCAATCACCACCCCGCCTTTGAATTTGCACCCGACAATCGTGGTTCCCGTCGACGTGGCCTTAGGCACCGCGTAGCCTTGTGCCGCTATATATTGGTTTCTCTGGTAATTGTCGAAACTGAGTCCTGCCATTGAAGTTTCGCCACCATTTGGGCGATATATGTGTTCGGGCGGGTAACTGGGGCATCGTCTCGAACGGTATTCAAGTGATGAGAGTAGCTTGATAATTATGGTTGAATAATATTATAGATAAATCATAATTATAGTTGAATAATATTATAGATAAATCATAACTATGACTGAATCATAATTATAGATGAAACTCTCAACTAGATCTGAAGGTAAAGAGTAATGATTCATAAGGAGCCATGGATCTCCTTAGGACTACTGGATATATCAGTGTATTATGATGATCCAAATTATTCAAGTCTGAGATATAAAGATTGAGGTATAAAGACTGGTGTATAAATTGTGAGTGTAAACATGAGGTATAAATTATGAGTGTAAACATGAGGTATAAATCGGTAGTCTGTCTAAAGTCTTACATCTAATGCTTATCCAAAGACTATCTAGTCTTCTAGTTTGTCCACTCTTCCAACTGTCTCATTCTCCATCTCCCAATTGCTCAAGACAAATCATAAAACCCATGTTTAACTTTATTCCAGTCCAAATTCAAACCCATGGCACCAAAATACTTTGATTAACAAAATCAAATCAGATCCAGACATGCCGTATTTTGTACAAACTCGAGCACCACCTCATAAGACTGTAAACTAAGACTATACACCTCTTGTCATCTTCTACAAGTAAACAGAACCCAGGTTACGCTATCCGTGTAGCCATATCAATGCACCAAGAAGTTAAACCAACTGGACTCAATACCAAACCAAAGTCGCTCCCGATCCAACTACTTCTAAAACAAATTACCACAGTTCATTTATACCTTCTCATCTGAAACCTTGAAACTCTTGAAATAGGCACCTACCAAAAATCATTCAAACCGCATGAAAAGTGTTGATCCGAGCCCCGTTGGAACAGATATATACCAATTACCGGCTCTTCTTCTGACGTAAACCATGGATCCTTATGACCAAGCAAACAATAGCTGATCAATGGTAACGATTCCAGATTACTCTCGCACTACAGGACGTCATGGGAAATGAATTTACAAAGGATGCAGCTGCCAAATTTCCAACTTTCTAAAGACCGGAATCCGAGTTTGTCGTCTCTTTACAGACGCAAAGCAGTTTGCTCACATATCGGATTCTACACATTGCTGGACGTGTAGACCCTTTTCCTCATAATAAAAAGGGCAGTCGGACAGGTGGCTCTAGTGAGATCCTTGACTCTAATCATTCACAAGATCCAGTCAAACGTTTTATCCCTGTTTGATCCATTTAGTGACGCTGTTTTTAAACAGTGAAGTAACAATCTCGTTGGAGCCTGTAGCTATAGCACTGCGGTAGCTAGAATATGAGTATGGAGTAGCTACGTATATTTGTTTGAGTCTCACTATACTTGGAGACTCATTCTTTGCAAGAGGTATGGACTAACTAGACCATTACCGTTGTGAGTGATGGTTGGGTAATTGGAGTTAAGAAGCCTATCGCTCTTGTAAGCCACGCAATTAAAGTTGTATTTATAAGTCTCTGATCCCGTCCATGACAACGTCTTGTTTGTTGACAAACTGCTACATGTCGAGTGAACTAGAAACCATTCCACTACTCACTGTCCGGTACATCTGCCTACAAGTATACTGTAAATCTATCGTATATCCATGTTATCCAGCAGCATAAAACTAATTATCTTTTTTATCCTTTTTGCTTGCGTTGTCCATTTCAATGCCATTGGCAGCAGCAGTTAAAGCAATAGGGGTGTATTTTCTGGTAAGTTACTTACCAGGTCAAGATCCATGCCGCCTCTCCACAGACACTCCGACTCTTGGGAAAAGTTTGTAAAAGACTTTTTAAATTTAAAGAATTTCTTGGCAGTCTGGCACCTGTCAGTATTTGTCAATGCCTATAGTGAGTCTGGTTGTGACCCGGTGTATTGACGTTCTGTAACACTCAATGAGTTTATGGAGTGATTTTTGGTTTGCAAACGCTTCAATGGTGCTGTAGTTTAATATAGACACCCGGTGGAATGTACACTTATTTGTCAATCGGGCCATGATTCTCCAGTACATGGAAAAGGCATTGGGGCACACAGTAATTGACAATAGTGCTCAAATGTGGGAAGGTTGTGGCTCAAGTCAACTACGACCTAGGAAAAGCTCACTGTCCCTCCAATACCCACTACTTTATATATTTGCAAGCTCTAGTCGAAAGCTTATATCTCTCTCAGAGTTTTCTTTCGACGACTGCATAGCCGTCCTCGGTCATGGACGGCAAAGTATAAATTTTGGGAGCCTGTCATAGCTATGGCATTGTAGAACTATTATTATTATGATAGTGCTCAAGTTTAAACCACGCTATTTGAGTGATGTGAGTTTAGCAAAGCAGTCTCAGGATGTGAGCGAAGATGTAGTTGAGTCAGTAACCAGAGACTACGGATGCACCTATATATTCATATCAAGACAATTTGAACCGATTGTGACGAGAGCTTGTGGATTGAGCATCTTGTGGGGTACATGAGATGAATTGTAAATAATGGCAATGAATCAAAGGGACTGAATCAAAGGGAATAATTTTGCTAATGCAAGAGGGAAACTTTGGATTGTTGTTTGACAAAGAGCTACCGGCACCTTGGGAATTAGATGGAATTAGATGGATGGCGACACAAGTTCATATAGATGGAATTTACATGGATGGTGACACCAGGTTCTCGCACATTTCATATGTTCAAGCCAATCTTATTTTGACATCTTAGTAAACTATATTTCAAACGACAACACCAACTCAATTATATTTATAATACATTCACCCAGGAACCAAAAGCTAGGACTCAGCGCACTGCACTACACCATCGCCCACAACCATCGCATATTCACTTTCCACCATCGCACATAACCACTACATACTTAATTTCAACACTTGTCACTCACACCATGGACGCATATTCATACACTACGCCTTCCCGGGTACGAAGTCTCTTCATTCCGTTGGAGGATCTTCCCCGGGAGACGTTTCTCGAACACTACCGCCAGTTTGAAGCACATTTTCAGGTGCGGCTTGTGGATGTGGCGCCAGGCGCCAGCACCACCAATGAGGTGCAAAAGTTCAATCCTCAAGGTTTCCCGCAAGGTCTGGTGGTGTACGACCAGCGGCTAGTCGGGCTTAATAATGAGGAAATGTTTTTGCAGGATCTCGAGCCGTTTCGCAAGAATTTCGTCGTCATTGGTCTTATCAATGGTGGAGAGGGCCGTTTGAAGCTGCATCTTGCAAACATGAAGGTGGCGTTTAAGCATGCAATTGTGCATGCGATTGTGGTATTTGGCGACGCGAAAGAAGGCGACGCAAGCGATTCGGGCGAGATTTTTTACGCGGGGCCGACGCCAAACTACTACAGCATCATGTGCGACGTGACGTCGCGGTTCCTAACCGCGCTCCACCACTACGCCCAGAGCTTCCAGCACGTGACCCTCCGCTCGCCGGGGCTGATCAACCTGGACGAGGTGCCGCGCGTGGTCTTGGCCAGGCCGGAAGACGCGCCCCCGGTCGCAGAACCGGCCACCGGCCCCTCGGGCGCCTCGGGCCCGTCACGCGACATCAAGGAGTCGCAGAACCGAGGGCGGCACGCAAAGTTGTGGGGCAGTTGCTACCTCCTTGCCGGGCGGTATCAGGACGCGCTCAAGGAGTTTGGCGACGCAGTGCAGCTTCTCCGGCCCAGCAACGACGCGCTCTGGCTCGGTAGCGCGCTCGAGGGTGTCGGGGTCGCGTTGGTGCTTCTCTCGCATCTCGGGGTCGCGTACCAACTTCCGGCTTCGGTGGTCCGGCTTCTCCACCGGGAAAAGTCTACCCTCGAAAGGTCCGCCAGGGAAACCGGTAGATCGACACCCAGTCGATCTACCAGGGACACCCGGGATACCCCCAGCCGGTCGACTCCTGGCCGGTCGACTCCAGACAGGTCGACTCGGGACGTCCCTGGCAGATCAACCCCCGACCGGTCGACCCCGACGGGGCTGCCGCGCAGCTCGCTCCTGCGGTCCGACGAGTCGTCGGCCCAGGTTCCGGAAACCGTGTCGAGCCTCGCCCAGCGGCAGACGCAGCTCTACCAACTGACCTTCACCAGCCACGAGGATTATGTGCCCCAGCTCGTGTACTGCGACGCGATTCTCCGGACGCTCAAATTCATGACCGCGGTCCACTGCGGCAACGGATTCACGCCACAAACGCTCCGGCACATTGTGCTTGGTACGCGGTTGGAGGTGCAGGAGAACGACTTCTTCTTTACGCGGCAGGAGATATACGAGCTCAGCCGGGTAGTACTTGCGGTGCTGCTGGCGAAGATGCCGCTCCCGACGCAGTGCCGGCTTTACTGCGCGGTGGCTGCAGTGTATGGCGACATTGGGTTCCGGCGGAAGCAGGCGTTTGTGCTTCGTACCGTGCTCGGAAAGTTGCCGCCGGCGCCACTTCCGGCCGCGCGCACCAGCGCCGACGAGTGGGTGCAGCGCCTGGCGGAAATCTTTGAGCGCGGGCAGTTGCAGCCGCAGGCGGTGCTCAACAACCGGATCCTCGAGCGGCCCGAGGGCGGGCTGGTGCTCCCGGTGTTGGAGCAGGTGCACCGGGCGTACCGGGTGGGTACGGGCGGGTGGTTCCCGGTTCAGGGGGCGGTGCTCAATCTCTCTATTGAAATGTGCAAAGCGGCGCTTGAGTTCCGGGGCATTGTAGACTATGCCGGGATGCTTCTTGAGCAGTACCGCGGTGGATTAGGAGCCCACGAACAGCGGCGGCTAGCGGCGCTTGTGGCAGAAGCGCAGCACAAGGCACGCAACTTGAACATGCCGCTTGCGGTGCAGTATTGGGACGCGTGTCTTGTGCGCGACGTGCGGGTGTTGTCCGATGGCGACGAGACGTTGCGTCCGGTGCGGCTAACCGAGGCCCCGGTGGACAAGGCGATTTACAATCCGTTTGATCGGGTGGAGACGCGGGAGGACGTGCTTCTTGTGCAGGACGAGGTGGCTGCGTTTGCGGTTTCTGTGCAGAATCCGTTTGCATTTGACCTTGAGTTGTCGGAGATTGCGCTTGAGTCGTCGGCGGCGGGGTTGCAGTTTGAGACCCTTGCCGGTGGTTCCCACGTGATCGGTCCGGGGGTGACGGATGTTCGTGTGGCGGTGAAGCCGTTGGGGTACGGTGAGGTGGCGGTGGTGGGGGTGCGCGTGGCGGTGAATGGTTGCGAGCGGCGGTTGTTTGACATTGCGTATGAGCAGAGGGTTTATGTTGAGCCAAAGCTCAAGACTGAGTCACGTGGGACTTCAACTGAAACATCTCAAGCATCTCAAGCATCTCCATCGAATCAATTGAATCAGTCGAATCACTCATCTCCATCAAATCAACCATCTCCATTGAATCAACCATCTCCACCAAATCAATCAAATCAACCATCTACATCAAATCAACCACCTCCATCAAATCAATTGGATCAACCATCTCCATCACTTCATCCCACCTCTCCTTCCACCTCCCAACTCAAAACACCATCGCTGGTCACTCTCAAACAACTAAACCTTCAGGTAATCACTCCCCAGCCCATTCTCTCGTTGGTCGACCTCTCTTTAAACAACGGATGGATCATGTTGTTGGAGGGCGAAAAGTCCAGCTTCAAGATCTTGCTCAAAAACTTGTCCAACATCAACATCAACTATCTTGCCTTCAGCTTCCTCGACTCCACCATCGAGCCGCTCAGCAAAGCCCTCCAGAGCAAAGACTTGCCCATCAACGAAATCTACGAGATCGAGTACTACCTCATCAAGCGGAAACCGCTCCGTATCCAAAAGTCCGAAGTCAACAAGCTCAAGTACATCAAGCCGCTCGACTTTCTCAGCCTCAAGTTCGACATCAAGGGCAAGCGGGGAATGCGCGACGCCCAGATCATCTTGGACTATGGGAATCGTGTTTCCGAAACCCCGGCACTGGAAAACTTCTCGAGCTACTTCCGCCGCATCTCGATCCCAATCTCGGTGTCGGTGTCTCCGTCGGTCGAATTGGCAGGCTGCGACTTGATTCCGCTCTTTAGCCATGCCAGTGGGACCGTTGGCACCGATGTCCGGCCGAACCTGAGCCAGAACTTGTGGACATATCTCCACCAGCGTACAGACAGACTTGCAGAGTACTGTCTTTTGGTCATGGACTTGCGCAACTCCTGGAACCAGAAGTTCAAGGTCACGTTAAGCAGCTCGGGACTCGTTTTTCCGACGTCGGAGGAGTTTGAGTCGGCATCTGAAGCCGAACGCCTGGAATTCAGCACCGACAACGAGGCATTCACAGTATCAGAGACAATTGCTCCGGGCCACACCGAGCGGTTTATTCTCCCAATCAAGCGCATCGAATTTTCGAGCGAGTACTTGGAGCGGCTGATCCCGAGTCTCCGGAACCGCCAGTTTGTGGTCCAGGAAAGCCGCTACTCCAAGGAGGAGTTCAAGCACATTCGTGAGGCGTTTTGGTACCGCAAGGAGTTGCTCCGCCACATCAAGGGCCATTGGGTCGAAGAGGGATCCCAACGACAAGGATATATTGAAATGAGAGGCATCCGGCTTTCTCCACGGATGGTCAGCGTGCTTCGGATCGAACGGGTCGGCATTGAAATGGAGGTTCTTGGTGCCTCGACCGCCGGATTGTACTGGCAAGTCAAGGCCGAAGAGCTAGTGACTGTGCGGACCCGGGTGATTAATCGCAGCAACAACGGGCTCCAGGGGATGTTGCGCCACGTTCCTATATCTGGCAGTGGGGCTATTGACCGCAAGATTCTATACAATGGCGTTTTGCAGTTGCCTGTGTCTCAGGGCATTGCTTCGGGTGCAAGCCGCGAGTTTGACTTGGGGGTGGTGTTTTTGGAAAAGGGCGAGTACGAGTGGGGTGCGATTTTCGATGAGGAGATGTATAATCGGACGAGTGTGGACTTGCAGCATACCCAGAGGGAGCCGTTGTTTATTCGTGTGATGTAGAGGTACGTTAATGAGTGGTGGGTGGCTACGACGAGGATTGTATATGCAATTGTTATATCTACAGCTTAATAGATAAATGCTCGGATTATTTGTAGTTGACAATCAAGTCCATTTACCTCCAAGTATGATATGTACTGAGGATAATCTGTGAACTGAATTGGTAGACAATCTGGGAACTGGAATTACTAAGACAACCCTCGAAAGCTTTAGAAGTCTGCGAAAATCGCTTTGATTAGATAATTATAGAATACTGGCTCTCCATATCAGACTCTCAGATTGTAAACTACAACATACCATTGCAAACTGCACTTGACATGTTAAATGTCAAATGTCAAATCATCGCCGGAATTTCTCCAACTACACCACTTCTAAACAACTGGCTATAGCATAATGTACAAGACCAATCAGACCCATCAGACAAAAAACGCATCCTTGATATCAAACAATTGACATTTTTAATCCCTAGCAGCCGGATGAGGGTTGACAAAGGGTTTTCTTCAACAGCAATGCTGCCCCAGGATATTCCTGAGTGAAAATGTATCTGTCAAATAATCCTAATTAGAAGTAAATAAACATTATTATTATTATTATTATTATTATTATAATCCTAATGCCGGAGGATATATATAGCTAAATACAAAAATAAATATTATTATTATTGATATTAAACCAGTAATCAATGACAATATTAGTGGATACTAGAGAGACTACTCTTCCGACCCACAACTCTCTCGAACCAATTCACCAAAAATCACCACTTTAACGATACGTCTCTACTTTGAGACCTTGGCTGGTCAAGGAAATTTCAAGCCATTTAGTCTACTCGACACAAAAGCCTAACATCAAGCCCACCATCACTAGTGGGACGTTTTATTCTGTTGGAGTCTTCTGCCGACTACATGGGGCACTGTGCTTGGTCTCGGACGGGAAGAATAAATATCCTCTGGGAGCCTAGAATAGTTGTAGCCTTAAATAAACAGCATTATTATATTGGGTAATTCATCACCTACATGGTGCTGTACATGGGAAAAGTCATTTGAACAGTAGTGTTGGTTTATGTGTAAACCGGCTCCCTTTTTACCAAGTTTGGCCAGAGTGGTATTCATCAATGCGCAATAGAATTCACGCCTAAGGTCACAGGTTAAATAATAATTAGACCAATGGGACTCATTAGGGCTTGCCCTTGTATCGTGAGGACCTACTCGACAGTAGCGTGTAGAATTCGATATAGTGAACGACATTGCGTCCAAAGGCAGCAAACTCGGATTCAGACAAAGCCTTTGTCTATTGATATCTGGACCAACACCCTTAAACAGATATATTGTGAAATCCGCAGGCACTTGGACTTTATCTGGTTCCAAGGGTCTAGATCTTTCACTAACCAGGATTACAACTGTACCTGCTGTGTGATTTATCATCTAGCTTAATCTTGATTTGTGCCCATTTCAAGAGGTCAAGGACTCATGTGAGGGCGTGGGCTCTCGGTTCACTTCCATCACCATTTGGTTGTAGGGAATTTGGGATGTTGATGAAGCATCGTATACTCATTTCCATGCCAACTTGTGAAAGTAGTTGGTGACAGGAAAGATTCAGCTTTCACACGGTTAAATGTTTGATGCTTGCTTTGTGAAGTTGCCAAAGGTATCAGCTTGTATTCACAGCCAGGTATATTCTCTAAGCTCATCAACTCATTTCATAATTCTAATCTTACCATACACATTCTACCCTTTAGAAGTAAACATTATTATTATCATCATTCTACCCGCGTGACTTTGCCCATACCCATACAAATCCAGCCATTCAAAGTCCGCACACTACGCTCTATGGTACGCTGATTGTGTATACCACGGCTCAGGGGTTGTACACATTTGTTCACTGAGCTACTACAAGCAATAGAGAAATGCCGTAGGCCACTAGAGATTACGGATTACAGTGTATAGACCCGCGATTTAAGTTTACGGTGGGCACTTTGCTGGAACCAGTAGCCAAAGTGAATACACTGGTTTCTGGTATTTTCATAAATGATTTAATCTGATTTAGCAATGATTTATCTGATTTAACAAACGATTCATCAGATTTAATAAATGATTTATCTGATTTCTAACAACTCAACAGCCAGCCTTGACTAGCAAATCCAAATAATCAGTTGTCGATTTCAAATGTGCTGAATCATGCGAGGGAGTTGATTGGTAAATGTGCCAAGGAAACACTCACATGGAACTGTACCTTTTCGTCCATTACGGAACGTAAACTAGACTAGTACTAGCGTGTATACATTTTTCCAGGGAAAATTTTTCGAAACTTGTTTCCACAACCACTTGTGTACTCATTGAGCTTCTAAAAATGGAATATTACGTCAGCTACTGGAAATCAACGAACCGGGAATAATGCGGCTTGTGATTATAGTCTGTTTTAGAACAATATCATGGAGTCTGGGACTGAGTGATTGGTAGGATTTGATTAGCATGTGAATGGGAAGATAAGAAATGGGTTTTGTAGTGACCATTTGTATTAAGTGACATGTCTCGGAGGTGACGTGAATATTGTCTCGGATTTTCAAGGGTAGATAATCTCAAAAGAAAATCTCAATTGGTTCAGAAAATCTCAAAAGGTCAAAAAAATCTCAAAAGGTCAAAAAATCTCAATTGGTCAAAACGGTCTTGTAAATATCACGATACACAGTGAAAAGAGATAATGGTTTTGTAGATATTACAATGGGCTGTCTGAAAAGAGTCAACGGATTGTTTAAAAGGAGTCAACGGATTGTTTAAAAAGAGACAATAGACTTGTAGATATTGCAATGTACAGTGAAAGTAGTAATTACTCTTGTAAATCGCAATATACAGTGAAATGGTAAATATTCTTGTAAATATCACAATTTACACTAAGAATAGCAAACAGCTTTATAGATAGCATCTATACTATATGCCATACAGATCATCCGAAATACTAAATAGCCATATAGATCGTCGCCTGAAAACTAATATCATATAATAATTTGAAAAATAATATCATAATAATCTGAAAAATAATATCATAATTATCTGAAGTATTCTCAAATAATTATGCAAACTACAGCTCCGCAGATCATTACCATACACGTCCCCAAGTGGCACTGAGACAACTCAATCCGGACACCAAAATCTGTGTGACACACGCAGTCATGCATCGCATAATACGCGACATGTCATGAGATGACGGCTGTACTCAGCCAACTTTTCCATTGTCTACAACATGAATGATAAGAATATTAGATTAAAAACGTCTGGTATTAATGCAGAATAGAATAAAGTACACCATAGAAAACCTATGCAAGAAACAGAAAAGGTCCTTCAACCTTACAACAACAAAACACCGGCAATTCCGGCAACAGCAGCTCCAGCAGCAGCCAACTTGTTAGCTCCACCAGTTGGGATAACGTGGTGAGAAGTGGTGGTACCGTTTCCTCCTGGGTTGGTTCCGTTCTTGGCTGGAGTAGTAGTGTGAACAGTAGTTGGAACTGGAGAAGATTCTGGCTCAGTTGGCAATGGGCAGAAAGTGGTGTATTCAGTAGTGACGTTAAAGTTGGTCACAGTGACAACAGTAACACCAGTAGTGACTGGAGTCTCTTGACATTTGTTCTCGGAACAAGAAGTCTTGGTGATGACAGTGGTAGAAACACCCTCAATAGTGGTGGTGTTGGTAGAAGCCAAAGCAACAGCAGACAAAGCAGAAATGATAATGGTCTTTGCAAACATTGTATTGATATTCAAGTGGATGATGAAAAGAGTGCCATTTGCCGGGATTATTTATACTTGATTCAAAGTGTGTTATGCTATTATCGTAACAAGTAATTTCCTAAAAGGGAACATGCAGCGCTGGTGATTGCTGCACGGTGCCTAAATAACCCAAATGCGCTTTTTCAATGTCCCAATATTATTTATGGTTTCACCTTCTTATCAGTGGCGTGGTAAAAAATTTATCCCGAGTGGAAATCCTTTGCCACGGGCGAAAAAAAAATTGCACTGGATCAACAGACCAGTAATGTACCATCTCGAAACAGCCCCAAGTACTCTCATTTAAATCTCTTGTCCAGCATTTCCAATCATCATTTGGCTGTTATCAGATAAAGTTCCTGAGCCATCACCAGCACGCGCTCCAAATGGGGCAATGTTACCCGACCGCATATAACCTTTTTCGGCCCCTATTGCATAATGACTCTTTGGAAAGATTGACCTCCATAGGCTTAGCTACTTGACAGGACCCGTAAACTATTTTGTATGGTGTATGTAGAGGAATAGGATGTACTGTTTGCGGTGAATTTGCACAGAAAATCCTTGTCTTCAGTCAACTAACAACGTTTTCCCTCGACGTTATCTCCTGTCACGTTTTGGGTTGCTCTCCTATTTCGCTATTTATAGCATTTCCCCATTTGACTTGCGTGCGTCAAACCTTATAAAATTTTCACTCTTACGTTCCCTGGACTAATATAAATATGGCACATTTCCTAGGATTCTATACAATCATTTTACACAATCATGTACGCTAAGACCATTATCATTTCTGCTTTGTCTGCTGTTGCTTTGGCTTCTACCAACACCACCACTATTGAGGGTGTTTCTACCACTGTCATCACCAAGACTTCTTGTTCCGAGAACAAATGTCAAGAGACTCCAGTCACTACTGGTGTTACTGTTGTCACTGTGACCAACTTTAACGTCACTACTGAATACACCACTTTCTGCCCATTGCCAACTGAGCCAGAATCTTCTCCAGTTCCAACTACTGTTCACACTACTACTCCAGCCAAGAACGGAACCAACCCAGGAGGAAACGGTACCACCACTTCTCACCACGTTATCCCAACTGGTGGAGCTAACAAGTTGGCTGCTGCTGGAGCTGCTGTTGCCGGAATTGCTGGTGTTTTGTTGTTGTAAGTTCACTGAATATCTCATTGATTCACTGAATATCTTGACTGATCGTTTCATTGATTGTTGATTGATCGGTTAAACGTTTTCTTCTTTGAACGTTGCTGAACGTTTTATTGTTTGAATGTTTCTGAACTTTTCTTGTTTGAACCTTGTTCAACTTTTTCTTGTTTGATTATTTGTTTGATTAATAGCTTGATTAATATGTAATCTAGTGACGATTGTTGCTTTGGCCAATTGACGTCTTTATACCAATGTTGATGTAGTTTTTGTTGTACTGGTAGGATTTTAATCTATATCAATGGACTTTGCAATGGTGTTATTGGTTTATCTATTATGGCACCTCTATCATTGGTCTTTATTTGGACTTACTAGTATCATTGCTTTATCTATCATGCCTTATCTATCATTGGATTTTAGTCCGACTTGATGACTTATTCATTATCACAGGTGACTCAATCAACCTAATCCAATTCATCATTTGCACAACTTCACTTGCTTCAAATTCTAGGCAACCTGTCATTCCTCAAATAACCGCAACTCCTTGAGGAAACTGTAATATTGCATCAAGCCAGCCTTCATGTGTATGCACCAATAAAGGCACGTGATTCTAGTATACACCAGCCATGATAAACTTGTCTCTGTAAAGGCTGGCAGCACCGGATTAATTGTAGTTTGTTGGGTACCGGGTCAATTATAGCTTTTTTAGTGCTGGATAAATTCCATGTGACAATTCCTGTACATGGGCAGCCTGCAATGCGCAAAATGTGCATTATGCCTAGATCTTCCAACACATGATGAGATTCAGTCGTCACGTTCGACAGCAAGGGTGACCAGGCTTCTTACATAATCAATACAAGCACTAAGTACCGACAGTATGACTGCTCCCATTGAAGTTTTTTATCCCAAGCAACCAAGTGAGGGTTGACAAAGGGTTTTCTTCAACAGCAATGCTGCCTCAGGATGTTCCTGAGTGAAAATATATCTGTCGAATAACCGTAATGCCGGAGACAATATATAGCTAAACACAAAAATAAATATTGTTATTATTATTATGCCTAGATCTTCTTACCTCATAAGATACTGTAAAGGTTTCTTGATGAATCATGAAAGGATGAGGTCAACACCAATAGGACTAAGGTCTTTTCCATTAAAGAGTCAGTTCATTTCAAGAATAAATCAGGCTTTTTAAATAGTCAATCGATGTATTGGCCATTTCACCAACTCGTACCTTAGTTTCGATACTACAGATGTTATAAAGCTTGAAATACAGTTTTGTCAAATTACCATATTTCTATACAATATGGTTAATGTTAAAATGATTACTAGCTAGATCTACAATTGATCTCAATTAGCATCAGGTAAATTAAAACACCGCCAATTAAAACACTGACAATCTTCAAATATACACTCCTGTGACATTTACAACACTCAAATAGTGTTTAGTCAATCATTCACTGGCCAATTAATCTGCCAAATTGTACCCGATTATCAACACAGATTCACCACCTAATTCTACACGTTTTTGTTGACGAATAGGGACAAGCTTCAAACAGGAGTTTGCAGCAATCATGGGCTTGATTCACAATTGCTTAGCCTCAAGCATGTTGCTAAATTGACATGTCAAGTGAAATGGATTACTTTCTCACAAAAAACAACCAATGTCTAGAGCCAATAAGAATCCTCTTAAATATAATAATACCGACCTACAAAATGTCTTTATTCCCGGATAGTGACAAGCGAGCCAATGGGTTTTGTCGACTTTGACTCGGGTAACTGTGCATATGAATATTATTTGGCCAACGTCATTTCACCGAGATACAAGTTGGTAGAATGGTCAATCGTATATGCAGTGCTATCTTTATGGTTAATTGCATTTGCAATGCTGTAGATGGTTAATTGCATCCGCAGTGCTATGTAAAATGTGTATTTGTGAGTAGGACGGCTCATCCGCTGGTATCAAAACTGATACATGTGGGACAGCTCTTGTGGAAGATGAGAAAAAGAATTTAGTTAAACTGGACAGACGTTATTGCGGCGGCAATTTTAATCGTATCCCATGATCTTGTTGATTTCCAGCAGTTATACATTGTGGAATTGCATCGAACATTTGGTAATAGAACTTTCAAGTCTCACTACAATAATACGTGTTATGCCGTGTATTGAAATGCAAATGATAAAGCTCAATTTATAATTGAGCCAAAATTGGTACAGTAAGAATGACAAGCAAAGGTGCAAACCAACTGACGCTCATTGACAAAGATCCTGTACCCTTGAAGACCGATGGGGCAATTGTTTCTGACGAAGCAGATGCTGTGATGGTGAATAAGGTGGATCGAGTGTTCAATGGAGCGGAGGTGTGTGGTTCTGCTTGAGATTCTGAAGGTTTAGTGGTAGGAGCGGCACCAGAAACTGGAGCGGCCGAATGGGCACCAGAAGAAGCTGGAGCAACACCAGAAGAAGCTTGAGCAACACCAGAAGAAGCTGGTGCAGAAGAGTGGACAGCAGAAGCAGCACTAGAAGCTGGTGCAGAAGTAGAAGCTGGTGCACTAGAAGTAGAAGCTGGTGCAGCACTAGAAGCAGAAGCTAAAGCAGAGGAAGCTGAACTAGAAGAACTAGAAGCAGAACTAGAACTAGAACTAGAACTCGAACTCGAACTAGACGCAGAGCTTGTAGCTCCAAAATCCGAATCTTGTGTCTGTGTAGGCTTATACTGCAGCAAAGTGTCCACCTTATCAGCCAAATTAACCCTCAAATTGAGCGACTGGCCGTCTCCACTAGAACACTTGTGCCCTTTTTCATAAATCCCATACAGATTGCCATCTGAGCACGCCACAAAGTCACTCTGACCATCAAGAGACAACACCGAGTCGCCTACGGAAAACGGACCGGCGCCAGGAGAATTGCCAATCGCCAATTGACCGTCCTTGATCACCACCACCTGGTCCTTGGAGTTGGAGTTGTGCAAGTACCCATTTTGCCACACTGCACCTTGGAAGTTCAGGTCCTGTGTGTTCAACACAAGCTTATTATCGCTGCTGACCTTTACCTGGGAATATTGGAGGTTTGTTCCCTGGTTTGGGACCACTGAGAAGAGGACAAATTGGTCGGAGTCTGCAGCAGATACTGTCAGTGCCAAAGTAGCGAGAAGCAAGCTAAATAACATGATGGAGTTTGATTGATGAAATGGAACGCACACAGGGTCCTTTTATATCCGAGGAACCAGTCAAAATTGTTCCTTCGTCTAGTTGGCCGTATAATATCGCCTGCATGCGGACGCAGGCCCATAGTAGACGACCCTTGTCAGAGGAACGGTAGTGACATGTTGCTAAAATTAGGAATATATTTGAATCTAGTGAGTACATACAGTATAGAGTGGTGTAGAGTAGAGTAGAGTAGAGAAGTCAGAGTAGAAAAGTCAGTAGAAACAGTAAGTTATACACTTCCCTTTGAAAACTCCTCCATCTGCTCCACAAGATATCCATTAAACCCCGGAATATCATCCAAATAAATATGATGCCCACAGCCATCAAACACCCGCACATTGCACTCCAATCCCTTTTGCTTGAGCACGGTTTGTGCCTCGTATCCTCCCCGTTTGTCCATCCAGTCAGAGTCACCGTAGAGCCACTCTGTGTCGCACGAGACCCGGCTTAAACGGGCGACATTCTTCACCAAGGGATGCCGTGGGACTCCCCCTGCGCTGAGAACGTAATTTAGGAGATATTCGCCGGAGCCTCGCGCGTTGAAAATCGCATACGAGTACCGGTGGAGAAGCACGCGTTCTCGAGCACGCAATTTTGCAAAACGTCTAGAGGTCCACCCCGAGACGAAAAGCGACCCCAACGGCCCGGAGTAGCGTA
The DNA here is from genome assembly GCA_020342235.1 of Saccharomycopsis phalli. Lineage (NCBI taxonomy): Eukaryota > Fungi > Ascomycota > Saccharomycetes > Ascoideales > Saccharomycopsidaceae > Saccharomycopsis > Saccharomycopsis phalli. Next base: position 121,550 of record CP073217.1, read on the forward strand.
CTAGCACAAACGGAGATACGTTTCGGTTCCAAAGAACGTCAAACCACCGGGGAACGGGCGCCTTGTTGGCCGGTTTGATCATGCCTGCAGGACTCACAAGAATCAACTTGCGGAACGTGCTGGGATAGGCAATATTGTAGCACAAGCTGAGGTACGCTCCCAAGGAATGCGCCACTACAAGGGTATTTGCTCCTACAGACCTCTGGGCCCGCCAGTTCTCCAAACTGTCCACAAACCAGGTCTCAAACTTCTCGAGCGTGCCATTGGTGGAGTAGTTGATTTCCGGCCGCGAAGATGCCCCGTATCCTAGAAGATCGATCGCGTGAATCGTCCAGTTTGGGTGGCTGTTTACATACTGCGCAATCTCCTCGAGGTTCTTGACGAAAAACCCCAGTCCTGCGCCATACCCATGGATTAGCACGAGGTGTGGTGAATTCTCGGCTCCGGCCTTTGGTTTCTTTGGCCTGATGCAGATTTCGTTGATGTAGTGCTGCTCAAGACCAGCAGTGCTCTGCAAATCCACATGTTTTACTACCCTCCCTTGCGAATCCAAGTATATCGGGACCTTGAGCACCTCAAGAGTGATGTTCCCAAGGGTTTCCATCTGCAATATCTTGAGTAGCTCTGCCTGGGCATCTAGAACCTTGTGTCGTTGGACATAATCGGCAAACGACTGCCGCACGCTGAGGGGAAACTTTACATTGAGAAATTTCCTAATTGGCAATCCAGCAGGAGCCGTCAGATGCCGGTGACGATGGTGTTTCAGATGGTTGGGCTGGACCAGTCCAAAAGATCGAGACTGTACAGTGATTCCAGTGGACCAAGTTCCAGTGGACCAAGTTCCAGTGGACCAAGTTCCAGTGGACCAGGTTCCAGTGGACCCGATTGAGGACTTTGGGCCGAGGCATAGGCCCCGGGCAAATGATTTATATATTATATTCGTCACCTCTGACACTCTTGACGTTTTTGAGTGGTGTTGATTTTTTTCACTCGGCGCACGTGCTCCGATTAGACGAAGCAATATGGATGCGTGGATGAAATTCGGTTGTAGACGGAGGACTGACGGAGGATTGGAACTAAGGATGAAGTGGTGATGAAATTATTGTTGATGTGGTAAGTTGATAAGTTGGTTGAGTTTATTACAGTCGATTGTACTTGTAGTCGATTGTACTTGTACTCTATTACAACCATGTCATTATTCACTGGTCATAATTGAACATCATGTCTCAGATGTATCGTCTAATACAATGCTATTCACGTTTATATTTCTCGCACAAGATATTAAAACCTCAATTCAGAGTCACTCTCGTCAAGGTGATTCAACGTTGCTCCATCGTAATTCTCCATTGCAAGTTTTTACTCGAAAACCATTCTAACTTGAATCCTACCAACCATTTTGGCTCGAATTAATCACACATTAAAATATTCAACTCTTCTGGATTTGCAACAAGCTTGTCAAACTATATGGACATGTTGTAGCTAAATACAATGATTATTATCCAGACCAGTGGTGCCAAATTCGTCTACAAAACACAATTTAATGAAACTGCCGTCCAAGTGGTTTGGTGAATTTACCTTTATGATATTATGCCATTTCAAGGGATTCTTTGGTTTATATAGGGTGTCATGTACTTGGATGACTGATAATTCTGGAGACTAGCATAGAACTTTGATGATAGGTCTATTATTACCATTACGCTATAACCGCACTATAATAATAATATTTATTTTTGTATTTAGCTATATATTTTCTCCAGCATTACGGTTATTTGAGGAATATATTGTCACTCCAAAACATTAGGCACCATTGCTATTGAAGAAAACCATTATCAAACTATTGCCACTATTGCCACTATTACACTACTACCCTTGGAATTATCAATGAACCAAAATACTACATCTACAATTTACTCATTGAAGTTTTTAATCCCAGGCAACTATTTGAAAGTTGTGGGTTTTCAGCAATAGCAATGGTGCCTGATGCTCCTGAGTGAAAATATATCTGTCGAATAACCGTAATTCCGGATACAATATATAGCTAAATACAAAAATAAATATTATTATCATTATTACAATTTACTCGTCAGCCGGAGACCACATACAATCCGAGCTGTACATCACGTGCTCCATTTATGATTGAACGATGGACAATTTGTACATCATGAGTGAGCAAGTTAGGATCATAAATGACATCAAGGAGCTCGAACTCATTCCGATTTTAACGGAGATGCTTGTGTCAGTCAACAAGGGCCAGCTCAGCGTGAAAGATTTAAACAATAGCGCCGGGAAGATCCGGAGTCGGCTCACAAAGTTCAAGGGCTGGTTAGGGGAGTTGGAAGGCATCAAACAGAGTCCAGAAGAGCGGCAAGAGAGCATTGATGTGCTCAAGCGGCAAATCCGGCGAAAGAATGAGATTTTGCACGGGTTTTCCGACACTATTATTGCCAAGCTTGGGGTGGAGCATGAATCGGAAAAAGTACTGGAGGTTGAGTTACAGAAGGACGAGGACGTGGAAATGGCGGTTGAAGAAGAGCCAAAGGACGTGGATTTGAGGCTGCGGCTTTGTGAGAAGCTTCGAGTGGATGAGGGCCAGTTGATGGAGCTTATCAAGGTGAATAATGAGGAAGTGGAGAGGGAAAGAGAGACGGAGAAGAGGATGAAGGAGGAGGAGAAGGAGAAGGAGGAGAAGAAGAAGGAAGAGAGAAAGAAGGAGGAGGAAAAGGAGGGGGGAAAGGAGGGGAAAAAGGGGGAGAATGAGATGATGGTGGAGGAGGAAAAGAAGAAAGTCGCGGAAGAAAAGCCAGACAAGGCTGATTTGCTTGAGAAGGATAAGCAGGGGGATATATTTGGCATGGATTTTGTCACTGGATTTGACATGGACTTTGACAAGGCTCTGGAGACGAAGGAGGAGAAGGACAAGGGGGAGAAGTTTGAGGATTCGTTGAATTTGAATGATTTTAATTTGAATGATATTCCGGAGAATCAGGATGATTTGTTTGGTAATTTGGAGGATTTTGGGTTTGATTTTGGGTGATGTGGGAGAGGAAAGGAGAGGTGAAGAGGGCGATGAAATGAGATGAAATGGGATGAAAGGAGAGGAAAGGAGAGGTGAAGAGAGGTGAAGAGAGGATGAAATGAGATGAAATGGGATGAAAGGAGATGAAAGGAGATGAAATGAGATGAAATGAGATGTAAAGAGGAGAAATGTTAAGAGGAGAAATGTTAAGAGAAGAAATGTAAGAAGTGATATGGATGTAAAGAGGAGAAATAAGGTCGAAGCTGATTAAGGTCGATTGAGAACTTGTCTGGTGAACATGCCATTGAATTTACATCCAACCATCTTGCCAATCAAATATTGTCTGAATAATAAGCATCTCAATTCAGAAGATGTACCATTGTCATTGGCAGTAATAATACAGAGCAATTTGCATCATGACGTTGCAATTGATGACTCTTTGGCAAACTAGTTATAGCCGAAATGCAGAGTAGCAGACTACATAATAGTAGCAAACTACATAATAGTAGCAAACTACATAATAGTAACAAACTACATAATAGTAACAAACTACATAATAGTAACAATATGTACCAAAGATCTAGGACGTATCAAAATACTCCACAAAATTTTCCATCTAATCCATCTAATTCATATAATCAATAAATCAACCCAAATCAGCCCAACTATTCAGCCAGCCTATTCAGCCTACAGAATGACCTCTCACGTGACCTCGTGAGCCGTCGGGTATCGTTGCTCCTTTTTTTGCAACGTCCAGCAACATGGCCACAAACACAGTGTCGCGAAAATTGGCCGTAGTCGGCGCACGAGCAGTTGGGAAATCGTCACTCACGCTTCGATTCACCGAGGAGCGGTTTGACGACATCTATTATCCGACGATTGCCAACCAGTACTTGAAGAGTTTCAAGATCAATGGCAAGACATATGCCGTGGATATCGCCGACACTTCTGGGCAGGACGAGTTCCTGATGATGGACCAGCGGACTCTCATTGGCGTCCACGGCTTTTTGCTCGTGTATTCTGTGAGTTCGCGCTCGTCGTTTGAGGTTTTGCGCACGATCCGCGCCAAGATCCTCGACATGCTCAGTTTTGGCGACGAGACAAAGGTGCCGTTTACTGTCATTGGCAACAAGACCGATCTTCCAGGGAACCAGCATGTGGTAACTAAAGAGGAGGGTGTTGCGTTGGCGCGCGAGTTCCGATGTCCGTTTTTGGAGGTGTCTGCCAAGGATAATATCAATGTGGAGCGGGCGTTTGAGGTGTTGTTGGTGCATGTGGATGAGATATTGTATCCACAGGAGAAGAAGGAGGGGTGTGTTATTGTGTAGGGGTGACAATGATACATTGGGTGAATTGGAATGAGTGATATAGTGGGTGAATTGGAATGAGTGATATAGTGGGTGAATTGGAATGAGTGATATAGTGGGTGAATTGGAATGAGTGATATAGTGGGTGAATTGGAATGTGGGGTGATTGAGGGATGAATGAGGAGTGATTGAGAGGTGATTGAGAGGTGAATTGGACAGAGGGTGATTGATTGGTGAAATTGAGTTACAGTTGAGGAATCTGAGTACATTGATAGAAATGCACTTTGCACGTGATCTAGATACTAATCATGGCACTATATTATAGCACTGGACGGCTTGCACAAGTAATAAATGGTCTATTGGGCACCTGTACAAACTATATGTCTTTTTGGCATTATATTGACATTGGCATTGACATTTACTCTATTCATTATTGACATTTACCTATTCATTATTGACATTTACCTATTCATTCGCTTGCTATTCACAATCCACTCTTGCTATTCAGTATTCACTTGTGCTCCATTCATTATTCACTGTACACTATTCATTATTCACTTGTACACTATTCATTATTCATTATTCACTGTATACTATTCATTATTCACTTGTACACTATTCATTATTCACTTGTATACTATTCATTATTCACTTGTGCTATTCGCTTACTATTCACAATTCACCTTATTCAATTCACAATTCACTTTGCTCAATTCACTTTTACTCCTTCTGCCTATTCTTACTACATCTTGCTAAAACCTCCAAATTGTATTCTCTCAACTATTCCATACTCATACTCCCACTGTATCCATTACATCTCATTCTCGACTATTTTCCTACCCATTTTTAATACACCAACTAGATGCGTTGGTAAATTGGCTAAATATATTGGCCGACTATCGAACGACCATTGCCTTGAGGGAAGTTGGAGAGCCAGGATGGAGTCATGAGTGAAGTTATTGTACTCTACTTTCAGTCAATCACCAATCTACTCTCCAACTACTCTCTAAACTACTTTCAATCTACTCTCCAAACTATTCTCCATTCTACTTTCACGCCATTCTCCAATCTATTCTCCAATCTACTGGCTACTCTCCAAGCATTCTCCAATAATAATTTTCAGTTACTTCTATAGCTATACCAGACTTCCAGAGGGCGTGATTGATATTTCACCGTGTAAAACAAAGGACGGCGCCATTAGTTTTCGAGTCGAGAGAAACCCTTCCAATAGGGATAAACTTTCGACTTGATCTTCAACTATCAAAGAGAAATGTCTCAGAAGAAGCTACAGAGTCTGGCCATGAGACGGCAAATTTATGCTCTGGCCATGAGACGGCAAATTTATGCTCTGGCCATGAGGACTTTACCTATTGCCTGAGTGAATACCTCTAAACTTGGCCATTATAGGTCATGAAATATAGAGGAATTGTCACGCCTAGGGAACTTGGATTGCAGTTCAGATTAAACTACTTACTAGTACTTGATGTCAAGCCTTTCACTTGGAAGTTGACGAGGCTACACTTTTCATTGGACCAATGCCTCGGCTAGTAAAAGTCTATCTTTGGCAGTTGTAACCACTGGTGAATCCGTCGCGTAGAGTTGTATAGTGGACTGAGAGTAATCTCACTGGTGCGTAACTTTTGCCATTCCTTGACTAACCTCTGTTTATTTGGTCTTTAAGACCCATTTTCCAATTTACTCTGCATTTTTACATTCATGCATTATTCTTGTGTACTCTCAACATACACTCCATTATCCTCCATTATCCTCCATTATCCTCCATTATCATCCGCCAATCCTCCATTATCCTTCATTTCACACATTTACTCTAATCTACTCTCATGTAATAAAGAGATTTATTCGACTCTTTCTGGCTGACCCAAATTGAAGCACAACGAAATGGTCTAACCAAGCCCATTTACTTACAAATAGAATGAGTCTTTTTCCAGTAGTCAGACTATTCAAATAGTCGAGTAAATATTTCAACTATTTTCCACGCGTATTTTGTCACTATATTGCATCTCATTACTCTCTGTCAACTCTGACTACAACACTTGCCTCCATATACTCATCTTTCACCCTCCATCTACTCTCACTACTCATCTCACTTTATCTCATCACACTACATCTACTCATTTCATCACACTACACTTATCACACTACACGTATCTCACCACACACATCTCATCATCTATACACTAGTAAACAACATCCACACCCCCTTGAGGTACCCAACAATCTCGTCCCCTCCCAACTTGCTCTCTCCATACAACCGGTCCACAAAGCTAATTGGAACCTCCCCAATGGTAAATCCCAAACTCCGCGCACGAACCGCCATCTCCATCTGAAACACATACCCTTTTGACACCGTCACCTCGATGATCTTCTCCAAAACAGGCTTCTTGTACAATCGGAAACTGCCCGTCAAGTCGCTCACCCGCGGTTGCAACACCGTTGACGCCAAAAAATTCGCGCCCCGACTCACCAACTTCCGCTTCAAGTCCCATCCATATACCCCACCATCTCCGGCGTATCGAGTTCCGGTGACAATGTCATAATCTTGTTCCTTTTGCTTCTTGATAAACTCAGGAATCGACTCAGGGTGGTGCGAGAAATCCGCATCCATGATAATCACATAATTGCCCTTGACAAATTGAAGCGCGTGCACATATGCGGTTCCAAGCCCCAACTTCCCTGCCCGAGGCTTTAAGACAATGTGTTCCGCGCCATAGACCTTGATCAATTGTTTTGCCACGTCTTGAGTGCCGTCTGGAGAGTTGTCATCGACAATGACGACTTCCCAGTCGAGCTTGTTGGCATCGAATGTCTTGGCTAGAAGATATACGATGATTGGCAAGTTCTTTCGCTCATTGTATGTAGGTAAAATCACAGAGTATTTGTCTGGCATGGTGATGGATAAGTAGTGGACAATTGGCGTTTTCTCATTGAGTCACGTGGGCGTGCAGACTACCCTGAAGTTGTCACAACAACATACACATATACATATACATATACATATACATATACATACCAACATACACATACCAATATACCAGATATCTTACACATCTCACATATATCTGTCTCATCTTTCTCATCTTTCTCATCTTCTCATCTGTCTCATCTTTCTCATCTTTCTTAACGTTAAATGTATGTGCCGGTTATTAAGTTCAATCCCAATTGCCTTGTTGACGTAATTCCGTCGTACCATTGATCTCTTGTTATACTATTGCACCTAATGTAACTCTTACTTTTCCACCCTGGTTCATTGAGCTTTCCCAAGACATGTCTAGCTAGTTTTACAAAACATTGGTCTCCTTGTAAGTAGTTGGAAGTTGTCAAGAAATTTAGCTATTTACAATCTATGGCTTTACATATCTAGTTCTATTTATATATCCAGTACAAGGCAACTCTTTACACACACTCGTACAATTAAACACACTTGAATCAACCACTCAGTCCAACACACACCAACGTCTACACAATCCCGACACCATCATATAACAATAATAATATTTGTTTTTGTATTTAGCTATATATTGTCTCTGGAATTACGGTTATTCGACAGATATATCTTCACTCAGGAGCATCAGGCACCATTGCTGTTGAAGAAAACCCTTTGTCAACCCTCACTTGGTTGCTTGGGATTAAAAACTTCAATGGGAGCAGTCATATTGTTGGTACTTGGTGCTTGTATTGATTTTGTAAGAAGCCTGGTCACCCTTGTTGTCGAATGTGACCGCTGAATCTCATCATGTGCTGGAGAATCATGTTCCAACATGTTCCAGTAAAACTAAACTCATGAACCGATTCGTAAACACTTTTCCAAGTGTATTATGGAGGGGGAGTGGATCCCGCATCTTTCCCACTTTGGGTCATCATTGCCAAATAGTTTAAGCAACAAGCCGTATGTGAGGCTCTTTCCACTGAGTAGTTGTGATGCCAAACTGAGAATTGCCTTGGAACCTATAAGCACTTCCGTGAGGAGGATCTTGGTTCTGTCTTGGTGCACTTTGATCGGCCTGGTGGACCCTCACATAATACAGGCCATCAAAGTGTTTAGCCCATCTATCAGGGCTGCAAGGGTTTCTTGACAGCATTGCAGTATTTAAAAGTCTGAATGAACATCTACTTGGAGACTCGAGCTCTTGGTCAAATGTGTGTGTGCCTAGAGGTGAATTACAGAGGGGAAGAGTGTCAAAAAGCAAAGCTCCTCGGTATTACAGATTTCAAAATCCATTGTCTCACAGACGGTTCGTTGCTCAAATTATTTGACAATGATGACCCAAAGTGCAAAAGATGCGGGATTCACTCCCCCTCCATCATACATGACCTACGATGTCCCGAGCTCCTAGAAGCTCGAATTCTATCACGCATTGATGACATTCTAGATTCCACTCATGGCATACGCAATACGCTTGGAAAAGTGTTTGCCGACCAAAAATCAGTCCACAAACTCCTTGAGTTCTACCAGAACGTGTTGGAATATGATTCCTCCAACACATGATGAGATTCAGTGGTCACATTCGACAACAAGAGTGACCAGGCTTCTTACACAATCACCACAAGCACTAAGCACCAACAATATGACTGCTCCCATTGAAGTTTTTAATCCCAAGCAACCAAATGAGGGTTGACAAAGGGTTTTCTTCAACAGCAATGGTGCCTGATGCTCCTGAGTGAAGATATATCTGTCGAATAACCGTATTGCCGGAGACAATATATAGCTAAATACAAAAATAAATATTATTATTATTATTATAAAATCCATTGTAAAATTTACTTGGCTAAATATCAAAATATATTTCTGTCAATGTCGAATTCCTCTTCTATTGAATGTGACATCGTTACAAACTTATCCTCAGGAATTTAGTAAATTATAGATGGGTTTTGTTTCATTGTAATTGAATAATCGGAACAGTAGTGATGATTGAATTGATATTCTTCCATGATCTTTTACCTACGGAAATATCACCCCTTTATAGGATAGATATTTCCTTATAAGAGCCTATCATCATGAGTTTCACATTACGTCACAACTGCACATTGTACCTATTGTGCCGTCCCGTGAGTACATCCCAACGTAGAATAGATCCTCCGTTCTATGTGTCTTACTTGTGGTTTTCAACTTCAACAATTTCAGTGTTTATTTCTCTGATGACTTGGCCTCTGCCTTGGAGGAGGGAAATATGACTCCGGAACAACAAAATCGGAAACACCAAAGTGTTCTCTATAAAGATAACGAACCACATCCCAAATAGGATTAGCACCCATGCCTGGATACTCAATGCCAATTTTAAACGTTGCACCCTTGCTGTGGTACTTTTCTCTATATGCAAAATAATGAGACATGGCAAAATTAAGCGCTTCTAGCATGGCTATCATAGAAGTGTCCTTCTTGAACAAGGTAGGCACTATATAACATAGGGCATTAGGTGCCCAACTTTTACCAATACCAGTCATTCCCGTAGCCATATATAAGGCGTGCATATTATAGGCCTCGATTGTCTCGCGAGTTTTATCCTTCAGCAGCATCGGGAGAATCTGTGGTAAATGGTTAAATTTTAGGCGGTACTCTCGCAAGTTAATTGTGGAAGCAAAGTCCAAGACATAGACAAAGGTAGATTGGCCCCCTTTGTCTCTCAAATGATGCGCTTTATCCATGTTTCTGGCATTTGTTGTAGTTGGTACAGCAGCATCGGCATCTTGAATAACATAGGCCACCAGACTGATTTCGCTAATCTTCTTGGCAACACTTTCCAAAAAGTACCCATAGAAAATGCGATTTCCCGTATACTCGGTGAGACTAGATGGTATAATTCCCGGATCTTCACCAGCTATAGAGTTGTAACGATTACGCAAATCGGTTGGAGCAGCTTCAAGACCAGCTGTTTGCATTCGCTGCACTTTGAATACGAGTGACTCCATTGCATCCTCATTAATACCATCTTTCAATATGAAAATATAGGAGAATTCAATAGCATTGCGTCTAGGGGCTTTAAAAAAATAAGATTCATGAGGGTCTCTTTTGGCAAGTGCCGAAGTATACATAGCGTGAATGCCATGTATTAAAAGAATGAAAAGAATTGCAATCTTCATGTTGATGGAATATCCTGGATATGAGGGGATTAAATAGGTTGTGACGGAGAGGACTGTGCGATTTCATGAAAAGGCCATACATGTTAAAATAGCATGGAGAGGCATTGACTGCATAAAGGTTGGCAATGGGAGCACGGGCAAATGAGGGAAAAGCGAGCAAAAAAAGGGAAAAGAGATCAATAGAAATGAATATTGCCAATATATAGACAAGAAATATTCCAAACCTTTGTCAATCAAGGAATTTGTGCAATTTGCAACTTTTACATTCCGGATGTGTGATTTCCACGGCACCGATTAGTGCCCTTTTCAATGTGCCAATCAATGTGCCAAACAATAATTTAACGGTGCCATTCAATTATAGGAATTTATGAACCACTGCCAGAAATGGGGCATTCTTTTTTTAGAAGTGACTCGAGTAGTATGCACGTTTTTCCATAATTCGAGGTCCCTTGAATTAGAATTTGTCGTAGTTTAAATTTCCGTCTTGAGTAGACATAGTATTATGATGAACTATAAACTACTTAATTATTTGTTTTGTTCCTTTAGGATCTGGATAACCGGATTGGGCTTTGCTAGATATAATGTCTAGCTTGAATTGTTTAGGTAAGTTGTGTTTTCTATAAGAAGGAAGTCCTCCTTATATAGACGTTTTGAGGTCCTCCGAGGGATTAATCTTCCAATGAAGTTGTACTCAATCAAGTGTATATGTAAGCCATTGGTCTGGTCATTGTGACAGTTTTTATAAGATTATGTGGATGTATCTTGGGACCTGTATGACTGGTTGTACGAGTGTAAGAGAAATTGACAGTGAGTGGGTAAAATGAAGGCTTGATGGTTTGAAGATCGACTATATTGTGGTATAATTTGAATTTAGCGATTGAGTCCAAAGGCACGAGTGTACTTCAGGAACATCTGATGCTGATGGACCTATATCAACATTTGAGCTGTATTGTGAATTTCAGTAGTTGAGTGTGAATTTGGGTTTAGACAAGTTGGCTGAAGCACGTAGAATCATGTTCGAGAACCTTATGAAGAACTATGTGGGCTGTTTGGTTCCATTGCCCTATGGTGATTTGCGTGGAAATCGGGCTCCAAAGAGGATTTTGTTATGGTGAATGAAAGTCTGAGATGGTAATGAAAGTCTGAGATGGTAATGAAAGTTTGAGATGGTAATGAAAGTTTGAGATGGTAATGACAGTCTGAGATAGTAATGACAGTCCTGGGAGCATTGAATTAAAAGGTAAAGTATGAGGATATAACGAGGGGGATAACTATCAGAAGTATAATCGTTGAAATAACTTGCATTGAAATACAACGATTGAAATAATCATGTATTGGAATAACTATGTATTGAATACAACTATTGGATACAACCATGAAATGTATTGAATACAACTATTGGATACAACCATGAAATGTATTGAATACAACTATTGGATACAACCATGAAATGCATTGAATACAACCATTGAAGATAAAGTGTGAGAATAACTACAATACAACTCTAGCTAATATACTTTTGATAAAGTCGACATATTCGCTAGTCATTCAAAGTCTGGACCACTCAAGAGGTACAACAGATGGAAACAATTTATGGGTAAAAGAAAATGAGAGGATGAGTAAAGTAAATGGAAGCATCTCTATTCGACCCCTTGTACATAAATGTAAAATATATAAATCATAATAAATCAAATAAACCATAAACCATCATAAACCATAAACCATCATAAACCATAAACCATCATAAACCATCATAAACCATCATCTCTCACCTCTCATTTTCATCTCATTTTCATCTCATTTTCATCTCTCATCTCAATCGCTGCATGTCACGCACAGTTATGAGCCCCACATATAGCCCAGCGTGGCGATTCACCATTTAGCAATGTCTTATGATCACGACGATTTCGACAACAACCCGTTTGCCGAGCCACAAGAGCAGATTCCAGGCGCCATTGGCGCACCGTCGCCATACAGCGAGCCTGGCGCCGTTCCACCAATGATGGACAAGCAGCAGCAGGAGCTTCCTGAGCTTCCCCAGGAGCTGGCGGCGGACCTGACCAAGCCGGACTTGACGCTTCTTCCTGAGCGGCGGTCGAAAAAGGGATACCATGTGAGCATCACGGTGACGGGCATTGAACGAGTGGGCAAAAAGGACCCGATTGTCAAGTTTGATGCCAAGACAAACTTGCCGAGCTTCAGAGTGCCGCAGTTCAAAGATGTGAGGCGGTCGTACGGCGAGTTGGAGAAATTCTTTGAGTACTTGAATGGGGCGAACCCCGAGTGCTTTGTGCCGTCGCTCCCCAGTCCCCAGACGAGTTACGGCGCTGGGCTGAATGAAGACGAATCCGCGTTGATTGTCCGGCTCCAGCGGTGGTTTGACGAGGTGACTGCGAGCCCGCTTCTCATCCGCAACCAGGAGTTTGTCTACTTTGTCGAGAACGACTCAGGATACTCTCCTGTGAGCAAGGGCAAAGTCCCAGCATCGGGGCTCAAGCGCAAGACCCTCAAGCAGTTCCAGCCGCCATACGACGCGATCCAGGAGTTGGTGGAGTTCCGTCCATATATCAAGGCGATCTACGTCAACACCCAGGCGATGCTGCGGAGTTTCGACCGGCTCACACGACTCCGAAAAGGATATGGCCTCCACGTCTCTGAGTTAGGAGCCCGGGTCGGCGAGTTGGCGACGTCGGAGGATCTGCATCCGGGCATGGCGAATCTCTGGCGGAAGTTTGGCAAGTCGTTGGTGGTGTATGGTGACATTGAGGCCGTCAAGTCGGTATATGAAGCTGCACTTCTTGGTGATGAGCTCAGTCAGACTAGTGAGGACGCGTATGTGATCAAGGAGCAGCTCACGAACCGGCATTTGCTCATGCGGGAGCTTCTTGCCGCAGAACAGACGACCAAGAGTCGTCATGGCCAAGCGTTGAAGATCAAGACCAAGCGGTATGAAGACCCGGTGAAAATCGACGCGGTGATTCGCGAGTTGGAAGAAAGCAAGGCTGCAGAGGACTCGCTCCGGACGCGGATCCAGCGGGTTTCTGTGAACATGTTGATTGAGAAGGAGGAGGTGTTACTGCGACGTGATTTGCGGCTCCGCGAGGTGCTTCGCGACTATACTGCCAAGATCATCGAGACCGAGAGACGGACGTTGAGCCATTTTGAGAAGATGCGCGTTGATGTGCGGCTCGTGGACGAAAACGGTGGACTCAGCCGTTTGGGACGGGAAAGTTTCCCAAAAGGCGGGCCGCGGAACAGCCAGCGGTATGACGGAGACGATTGGTCGGGCGACCGGAAGCATCGCAGGGAGAATGGCGTGAGCAAGGAGCCGTTTGTGCTGGAGATTGTGGATGCAAAGAGTGCTGCCTCGCTCTTGGGCACTTCTACGTTTTGATGGGGAGTCGAGATTGTGAGGGTCTGAGCACAGGGTTGTGGTGTATGGACTAGCGGTCGACGAGCGTGATTATGTGAATTGGACCAACATCTGGCAGGGATATCGATGGTACAATGTGTGGAGTGAATAGTGATTGATGTTTCAGTATGTGTGGAGTGAACGTGTATTGATGTCCCAGTATGTGATTATGGTCAAGTTTGAATTCAGCAACAGTTTGGTAGTAATCAACATAATAATACTCAACACAACAGTTGTAAACAGTTGCCTTGGAGCCTAATATCTGGATCTCAGGTTAAAATATCTGGCGACCTTGTGCCATGCTTATATCAATTGAGCATCATTCATCAATTGAGCATTATTCATCAATTGAGCATCATTGCTCATATCAATTAACTCATTAATTATACTATATTAATTGTGCTCTTGTCAACTGTGCTCTTTTCAATTGTGCACTTGTCAATTAGACTCATATCAATGGAATACATGGATTCAAAAGGTCCATTTTCATGTACATCAGCCTTTTCAAACATACTTTACCATTTTACCCACTTCCGTCCTAGTTACTACAACAGTATACCAACATTGATGTAAAAAGTTACATTTCTTCTGAAGCTACACCATTCCATTGCTTTCTCACTTGGCTACGCATTCCACATTTTACAGCATTACAACAAGGACGGCCGGGCAGGTAATCCCTCGGGAGCCTCAAATAGCTATAGAAGTAAATAATATTACTATGTTAGTCTCAATTGTGCTCGTCATCGGCAATTGTGCTTCTTTCTGAAATTACCATTTTAAAGTCAAGACCAATCCAATAGGTCTTGGCTTTTCTGAGTTATCAAGCAAATATTTTAGCTATTTTACCAACTCGTATTCTAGATATTATGTCACAACTGTATTGTGATTGTTGAGATTAATTCAACTGACGTAATTAATTTCAATTGATGTAATTAATTTCAACTGACATGATTAATTTCAACTTATGTAATTAATTTCATTGCCCCTCCAATGTTCATACCTTATAATTACAAGCTCTAGTCAAAGGTTTACATCTCCGTTGCAGGGTTTTCTGTCGACGACTACATGGCCGTCCCTAGTCTTGGATGGCAAAGTATAAATCTCCTCTGGGATCCTAGTATAGCTATAGCCTTCTATAAATATTATTATAAAAGATTAATTTCGTTACAAGCAGTTGCCAAGATTGAAATGTACATGAACCGTACAAGTTACGAAATTGTCCAAAGTGCAAGTCAAGTAGCGGAACTTTATGCCAATGTGATAATTTTTAATTTACACAGAGTATTCATGGCTATGAAGGTTGATTTGACTTGTCGAGTAATTCATGTACAGAGTATTCTTGGCAATTGATAATTTCTTGGCCATTTTAATTTCTTGGCCATTACGATGAACTTGGTCATGACAACTATTTGGGTCATGATTTGTACCATTTTATTCAATATATGTCTTGATTTGTGCCATTTTATTCAATATCCCATCTTGATTTCTGGCTAATTACTGGTTAACCACTAATTATTTCTGATATTTCTGGCCAATTTCGGCCGCCACGCTTAGTCAGCAGACTGTATCCAGTATTTCAGGACTACGTCATACACACCTCTTGCGATTACTAAGCATTTACATACGCAGTCTCCAGCGATTTGGCGCAATGTGAATACGCGAATTTTCAAAGGAATAATTTTATTCAGTTATGCAGATGCTTACTAGCCTCTGACGTTGTAATTAGGCAGATTATGCTTAAGATTTCAACTACCCAATACCACTCACATGTAGCCATTGATGTATTTTAATTGTACTATGATATTCATACTATGATGCTCATACTATGATACTATGATGCTCATACTATGATACTATGATGCTCATACTATGATACTATGATACTATGATACTATGATACTATGATACTATGATACTATGATACTATGATACTTAAGCCATACTATAATACTTAAGCCAAACTATGATACGTAAACCATAATTCTCATTCATTTATCATACTATGATACATAACCATTATTCTCATTCAACTCATGTGCATCCCTAATGTTTGGATGTATTCTCTCCGGGTAACACCCGTGCACCGGGTGGTAAGAAGAAAAATTTTTTTCCTACATTTTCTTCTCCAGTGATACACTACTAAAAGAAAATGGGTAAGTAACAAAGGATACACACACACCAGGAATTGGCTAACAGACAGTTGCATTCACTATTGAGGAAATCCGTGAGCTCATGGACGTTGTTACCAATGTTCGTAACATGTCTGTGATTGCCCACGTCGATCACGGCAAGTCTACCTTGACGGACTCTTTGGTCCAAAGAGCAGGTATTATTTCTGCCGCCAAGGCTGGTGAGGCACGGTTCACTGACACCAGAAAGGACGAGCAGGAGAGAGGTATCACCATCAAGTCGACTGCCATCTCGCTTTACTCGCAAATGTCTGACGAAGACGTGTCTGAGATCAAGCAAAAGACCGTTGGCAACAAGTTCTTGATCAACTTGATCGATTCGCCAGGGCACGTTGACTTCTCGTCCGAAGTTACTGCCGCTTTGCGTGTTACTGATGGTGCTCTTGTTGTTGTTGACTGTGTTGAGGGTGTGTGTGTGCAAACCGAAACCGTGCTTAGACAGTCATTGGGAGAGAGAATCAAGCCAGTTGTCATTGTCAACAAGGTGGACCGTGCGCTTTTGGAGTTGCAGGTCACCAAGGAGGATCTTTACCAGTCGTTTGCAAGAACCGTTGAGTCTGTGAATGTGATTATTGCGACATATGTTGACAAGTCGCTTGGAGATGTGCAGGTGTTCCCAGACCAAGGTACTGTTGCCTTTGGATCTGGATTGCACGGCTGGGCCTTTACTGTGCGTCAATTTGCCACCAGATACGCCAAGAAGTTTGGTGTTGACCGTGAAAAGATGATGAAGAGATTGTGGGGAGACTCGTTCTTCAACCCAAAGACCAAGAAGTGGGGTAAGAAGGACCACGACGAAAAGGGAAAGCCATTGGACCGTGCGTTCAACATGTTTATTCTCGACCCAATTTTCCGTCTCTTTGCTGCGATTATGAACTTCAAGAAGGACGAGATTCCAACCCTCTTGGAGAAGTTGGAGATCAACCTCAAGGGTGACGAGAAGGAGTTGGAGGGCAAGGCTCTTTTGAAGGTTGTCATGAGAAAGTTCCTTCCAGCTGCCGATGCTTTGTTGGAGATGATCATCATCCACCTTCCATCGCCAGTCACTGCTCAAGCATACCGTGCTGAGACCTTGTATGAGGGACCACAAGACGATGCTGCATGCATTGCCATCAAGAACTGTGACCCTAAGGCCGATCTTATGTTGTATGTCTCCAAGATGGTGCCAACCTCCGACAAGGGTAGATTCTATGCCTTTGGCCGTGTGTTTGCCGGTACTGTGAGATCTGGATTGAAGGTCCGGATCCAGGGTCCAAACTACGTTCCAGGATCCAAGGACGATCTCTTCATCAAGGCGATCCAAAGAACCGTGCTCATGATGGGCCGTTTTGTCGAGCCAATTGACGACTGTCCAGCCGGAAACATTGTTGGTTTGGTGGGTATCGACCAGTTTTTGCTCAAGTCGGGTACTCTTACCACTTCTGACACTGCTCACAACTTGAAGGTCATGAAGTTTTCTGTTTCGCCAGTTGTCCAGGTTGCAGTTGAGGTCAAGAACGCCAACGACTTGCCAAAGTTGGTTGAAGGTCTTAAGCGATTGTCCAAGTCCGATCCATGTGTCGTTACTCTGATCTCCGAGTCGGGTGAGCACATTGTCGCCTGTACCGGTGAGTTGCACTTGGAAATTTGTCTTTCCGACTTGGAAAACGACCATGCCGGTGTTCCATTGAAGATCTCTCCACCAGTGGTTTCGTACCGTGAAACCGTCGAGGGTACCTCGAGAATGCACGCGCTTTCCAAGTCGCCAAACAAGCACAACAGAATCTGGTTGGAGGCCACGCCAATCGAGGAGGAATTGTCTGTTGCCATTGAGTCTGGCAAGGTTTCTGCCAAGGACGACTTCAAGACCAGAGCCCGTCTCATGGCTGATGAGTTTGGCTGGGACGTCACCGACGCCAGAAAGATCTGGTGTTTTGGTCCAGAGGGTTCTGGTCCTAACTTGGTGGTTGACCAGACCAAGGCTATCCAGTACTTGAACGAAATCAAGGACTCGGTTGTCGCTGCTTGGCAATGGGCCACCAAGGAAGGTCCTATCTTTGGTGAGGCAATGAGATCCGTCAGAGTCAACATCATGGACGTCAAGTTGCACACCGATGCCATCCACCGTGGAGGAGGTCAGATCATGCCAACCATGCGTCGTGCTTCCTACGCTGCTGTTCTCTTGGCTGAGCCACGTATCCAGGAGCCAGTGTTTTTGGTCGAGATCCAGTGTCCAGAAAACGCCATTGGAGGTATCTACTCGGTGTTGAACAGAAAGAGAGGCCAGGTCATCTCCGAGGAGCAGCGTCCAGGTACCCCATTGTTTACCGTCAAGGCCTACTTGCCAGTTAACGAGTCGTTTGGTTTCACCACCGACTTGAGACAGGCCACTGGTGGTCAAGCCTTCCCACAGATGGTGTTTGACCACTGGGCCACTCTCAATGACGACCCACTTGACCCATCCAGTAAGTCTGGTACCATTGTCACTGAGTCGAGAAAGAGACGTGGTATGAAGGATGTTGTGCCAGGGTACGAGGAGTACTATGACAAGTTGTAGTCTATATGCAGTATACAATTGATTGTTTTTGTAAGCGATTCATGGGTTGTGGTTATGGCATCCATGTGTGATGTATATCGACAGTCAGTGTTGAAGCTTTGTCACCAGCAGTTTTGCCTTTATCATTCAATTGGTTTTATAAACAAACTTTAATAAAGGCCATCCTGAATTCTATTCACCGCTATTTGGCTCAGGAAATGGACCTGGCTAGAGCATTTCCTCTACACTAGGTCCTTGTCACGAATTCTGATTCTTGTCAAGGTCTTCATGCTCTCCTTGAAAATCTTATAGAATTCTACTCATCTGTGCTGGACCAATAGTTTCTCTTTTTACAGCACGTTAAAAGGGCTACCGTACTACTACCTATGGAGTGACCCAAGTCACCAACAATCTAGGAAAAGCTCACTGCCTGCCAATGTCGATTCTGTATATTCACCAACGTAGGTTGAAGGTCTCTGTTGAGTTTTCTGTCGACTAAGGACGGTGCCACTATGTAGTCGTCGAAAGAAAATCCTTTAAATGGGCAGATACTAAATAATAATTGTAATAAGAAAAAAAGCCCACCCTAATATCTTTATAAACCTGCTCGTCCTAATTCCTTATAGAGAACCAGGACTTTTCATTTTTAATTGTCATTTCTATCTAACTCTAACTCCCACTACAACTTCCAAGTGGCATAACTTTACATTCCCCGAGCAATTATCCTTTTCAAGTATAATTAGCCAAGCAAATATATTTCATAGTCCAACAAAGGAGCACCAACGCGTAGAACTTTACAAGGGAATGTGCTGATTTCGCATCTGGCAATGAAACGGCGAATCTCCGCTCTGGTTGTGATGGCCCATTGTTTCCTGAGTTTGGAATACCTCTAAACTTGGGCATGATTGGCCGTGAAATATGTTTGGGGAGGAATTGTCGCAGCTAGGGCACTTTGAATTGCAATCCAAATTAAACTAGTTACTAGTGCTTGATGTCAATCCTTCCACTTGGAAGTTAATGAGACTACAATTTTCTTTGGACCAGCCAAGGCCTCAGCTAGTAAGAGTGTATCTTTGGCAGTACTAGATTCCCCCATGGAATACGCAGCACACTTGAAAAGTGTTTGCCAACCAAAAATCAATCGTAAACTCATAGTTTCACGAGCACTGATAGAACATGATTCCTCCACATGATGTGATTCAGCAGTCAAACTTGGCAACAAGGATGATCAGGTTTATAAAATCAATATAAGCACCAAGCGTCAACAATACAACCGCTCACATTAAATTTTTAATCCCCAGCAACCGAATGACGGCTGAAAAGAGTTTTCTTCAACAGTAATGTCGCCTCAAGATGTTCCTGTGTGAAAATATATTCGTCCAATCACCATTTAGAGACAATACATAGCCAAGTACAAATGAATATTTTCATTTATATTTCACGACCCAGTACAAAATAAATATTTTCATTTATATTTCACGACCCAGCACAAAATGAATATTTTCATTTATATTTCACGACCCAGTACAAAATAAATATCTTCATTTATATTTCACGACCCAGTTTAAGTATCCAGTCATGATTCACACCAATAACATTTTAAATTGCACTTGAAATATCAATTCTTCTTTTCAAATATATTTAGTCCAGCTAAATTTCTCCACAAAACTTATAAATCTCTCAGACATTTGCCTTTCTTATTTGGAAAACAGAACCTCATCTTGTCTTCAAGTGGAATTTGTGGGGAGCAAGTACCCTTCTCTAGACCTGCCCATTCAATATCACGTTCTACACTATAGACATTCTCACTCAACAAATCACCATCCCCTTGTGCCTCAACAAAAAATCTCAAAGAAGAAATGCGGCAATATTTCATTCCGCCAGGTGTCTCGCTAATTACCCCCATGAGAGCCAAATTTGAGTAACCCTTACCTAAAATTTCTGTAATAGCATTTCTGGTGTAAAATCTCCCGGGCTCAAATTTTCTAAGAACCACTTGTGATGGAAGTGTATTTCCGGATGGCATTAGGAACTTTTTAACTGCAGCAATGTAGTCCAAATAAGCCTGTCTCCTTTTAACAACAGACCTGCCAGCGTTCATCATCGATAAGAACTTCGTGTTCTGACGATCAGTGAGCTTTTGTTCCGTTTGAAGCTTTTGATTCGCCTGAAGCTTCTTTAATCTTTTGTAAGCCGAATCCAGTGGGATCTTGGCATCATTGACATTGTAGCAATCTGGGTGGAAGGACGTAAATGAAGGTGCATGCTTTATGGCTTCACGTACTGGTAAACCTTTGTTATCTGACCAAGACCAGTAGTACTTAATCCAATCATTTCCATCTGATAGGGTGCCGGGTTTGATTGTACTCATCACGTTGTTAACTTGTTGCTCACTTATTTGAAACCTGGTATCCCGAGTATTTTCCCACAATCCATGGATTCTAGTCAGCTCTTGCTCACTCATGTAATAGTAGGCCAAAATTAATTTCCGGTGTTGTTCGTTATAACATTTAGCATTCCCACCACTCTTTTTTTTAGAAACACTACAGTCAGTAAAGTCAAATGAAGTGACCTGATTAAAAAGAAAATCAGCATACTTCTCGATCAGCGTGAAGCCAGAATGACCAAAATCTGGTGTAGCATAATTGGGAGCAGCATAACTGGGAGGAGCAGCAAAACTGGGAGGAGCAGCATAACTGGGAGGAGCAGCATAACTGGGAGGAGCAGCATAACTGGGAGGAGCAGCATAACTGGGAGGAGCAGCATGGCTGAGTTCCAAAAAGACTAACGCGAGAAGCAAGTTAAAGATGGCCGAGATGTTCATTGATGAGTATAATGATCGGTTCTAGTGGCTTATATAGCCGATTTATTTCATCCATGCACAGAGACTCGTTTATAGCCGTGCTGTTTACGTGTAGTTGCCGTTCCATCTTTCATGTTTTGTGTGGAGGTTTAGGCTCAATATAGGTGTCCATGCTGGTATACTCGATGCTTTTTGCTAGTAATTGGATTTTTTAGGGTCATTTGTCTATTTAGCATATAATATTCACCATATAGCATGTGCTATACATTTTAGATTATTCATATCATGGTAATATCTTTTCTGCTCTTGTCAAAAAGTTTTTCTAACCGAGCCTAATGCATAAATGCCAAGCATTCAACGGCACGATAAAGATCGTCATACGGAAAAACGTTGTGCTAAAAGACACTATACCATTCATAGATGATAATAATATTTGCTTGTAATTTATAGGCACAAGTAAATGAGATTCGTATTAGGCAGCCTAACAACAAAGGACGACACCACTAAATGAGATTCTAGAGAAATCTTTAATAATAATAATATTTATTTTTGTATTTAGCTATATATTGTCTCCGGCAATACGGTGATTCGACAGATATATTTTCACTCAGGAACATCCTGAGGCAGCATTGCTGTTGAAGAAAACCCTTTGTCAACCCTCGTTTGGTTGCTTGGGATTAAAAACTTCAATGGGGGCAGTTATATTGTTGGTGCTTGGTGCTTGTATGGATTGTGTAAGAAGCCTGGTCACTCTTGTTGTTGAATGTGACCGCTGAATCTCATCATGTGTTGGAGGAATCATATTCCAACACGTTCTGGTAGAACTCAAGGAGTTTGTGGACTGATTTTTGGTCGGCAAACACTTTTCCAAGCGTATTGCGTATGCCATGAGTGGAATCTAATATGTCATCAATGCGCGATAGAATTCTAGCTTCTAGGAGCTCTGGACATCGTAGGTCATGTATGATGGAGGGGGAGTGAATCCCGCATCTTTTGCACTTTGGGTCATCATTGCCAAATAATTTAAGCAACGATCCGTCTGTGAGGCTCTTTCCGCTGAGTAGTTGTGATGCCAAACTGAGGATTGCCTTGGGGCCTGCAAGTGCTTCCGTGAGGAGGAGCTTGGTTTTGTCTCGGTGCACTTTGAAAGGAGTGGTGCTGATTTTGCGTGCGTTCCTATAGTGGTTTGGGAATGATTCACTGGTTGAGGTGATCATTGCTTGCCACTCTTTGGTTGCTGCGTCTGAGGCTATTTTCTTGAGCATCTGGATGCGGGCCCGCCTTGGATCTTGCATCGGTGGCGGGTCGTCCTCGAGTCGTTGTTCCTCTAGTGCATAATCCGCGCGTTGTTCAAGTAATCGAGCGGCTGCGTCAAACGTTCTGATATCTGGATTGTGGGGGGCTGTTGCCTGTAACATGTCCTGGATAAGAGGGCGCTTTGGAATTATGATTCTCGTGCTTCCATTGATCGTGGTAGTTTGGAACAAACTTGAGCGGACTGGGTTTTGGCGTGATGTATTCATGAACCATCTCATAGATTTCATTATTGCCAAGGACTTGAGTAGGATCGTTGGTGGTGGAATACCACTTTCGATATAGATGATCGGGGTGGACATGGGTCTGAGGAGGCCTAGCGCCAGTCGTAGGATTGAGTTGAATATCACACTGACCTGACCCCATTGGGTTTTTGTCATGCTGTTATAGAACACCTCGAGTCCATACGATATGACGGGGACTGCGCACGTTTTGAACAATATTATCGTGGTACGTCCCGTGGTTCCTCGTGTCATTCGGCTTAAGTACCTTATTTGTTCAGCAGTACGGCGCATCTTGGACAATGTTTGTTTTAGATGGCTCCTGAAGCTGAGTCTTGAATCAAGGGTAATGCCTAATAACTTGACCTCGTTTGTTTCCTCCTTTCGTCCTCCGTTCGGAAGTTGGAGGCTAGATTCACAGTTGGGTAACCGTCTTCGATTCGGGAAGAATCGTATGTATTGTAGTTTCGGGCCATAGTCAAAGCTTGTGAAATTCTCTTGACCCCATTGATGGCATTCCTGTAAGCAAGAGAAATCTTTAAATGGGACAGAAGCTTTCTGCCTGATGTTGAGGAAATTTAAGAATGAACCTAGGATCATGCGTCTTTTTATAGGCACCCATTGTTTCATGTCGTAATCACCAGTTATTTTAAGTTATGAACTAGGTTGAAAAGTACCTGAGATGTCTAATTTAAACAATGACATTTTCATGGGCCAATACATTACCAAAAGTGAGGGTGATAGGTCATGAAAGGTGGTTGGAGAGGAATCTTTACAATAGGGGTTCCTGCGATTGTACGTTCGTTTGAATTACGTTATAGTTAGATTAGAATACAAGAAGGACAAGTGCTATCTAAATCAAGCAATCTACTAACTATTTTCTAGTTATTATTAACTATAGTAATATTTATTTTTGTATCTAACTATTTATTGTTTGCAGAATCATGGTTATTCGACGAATATACTTTCACTCAGGAAAATCAAGATGCAGCATTGCTGAAGCAATTCCACATCAGATTTCAAATAGCAGTATATGATTAATCGTAATTTGAGAAATTTAGTCGATTCGTATTAATTGATGTGTAACTAGACTAAAATCCTTGTTGCCAAGTTTGACCGCTGAATCTCGCCATGTACGGGAACTATGTTCCAATACATTCTGGTGAAACTAAATTTGTGGACCAATTGGCAAATACTCACAATGTGTATTTCACTAGGGAGTCTAGTTTTTTCACCAATTTCCGATACAAATTGAGCTAAGATCTCTGTATGGAGATCATGTATGATTGAGGGTGTGTGAATCCCTCATCGTTTACGTTTCAGGTCCTCATGACCAAATAGCTTGAGCAATAAGCCATCCGTGAGGCTTGCTCCACTGAATAATTGTGACATTAAACTAATGATTGCCTTTGGGATTTGTCGTGGTTAACTAACCACTGCAGAATAGGTCCAGTATTCAAGGAGGAGTTTGGAGTAGCTTACCGAACTCACCCACAGGATACAAGTAGCGCGTCAGCCGATCAATGGTAACCACCATCTGATTAAAGGACAACAACCTCTTATTAGGATCTGCGTTCTCTATAAGATGGCCGACATTTCGCTACAAATATCAACGATCATAAGACCAATTCAGCTGGATATCTTTATCTAGCACAACCCAGTCCGGTTATCCAAATCCTAAAGGAACAAAACAAATAATTAAGTAGTTTATAGATTGCTGTAATTCTATATCTATTTAGGGTACACCTATAAACTACGACAGGATTTTACAATCTTGATGAGGCATTCAGTAATGATTCACACCAATGGCATTTTAAATCGCACTACAGCTGAAATACTAGTTTTTCTTTTCAAATATATTCAGACCAGCTAAATTTTTTCATCTAGATTAAGCCTCACCGGGACATTTGCCTTCCTTATTTGGAAAACAATACATCAAGTCGTCATTCCCTGGTAGTTGTGGAGAGCAAGCATTTGGACCTAAAACTGACAAGTCAAAATCCCTTTTTTTAATATTGAATTTACCCGTCAAAAAATTACCTTTGCCTTCAGCCTTAACAAAATATCTGAAAGAAGTAATGTGGCAATAACGTTGAATCCCTTTATCATTAGGAAGTACTCCTATGATAGCCAAATTTGAGTTATCCTTACCCAACCTTTCCTTGATAGTAGCTTTGGTGTAAAATTTTCCAGCCTTGAATTTATCAATAACTTCTTGGGGTGGAAGAGCATTTCCGGATGGCACTAGGAACTTTTTAACTGCAACCATGTAGTCCAAATAAGCCTGTCTTCGTCTAGCAAAATTCAAGCTTTCTGTCGCTATCTTTCTAAACTTCATGGACTGTTCATCATTGAGTTTACGCTTTATGTATAAGTCCTTCAATTTTGGGTAAACCCAATTCAATGGTAAGTGCCGTTCGTCGACTTCGTAGCAATATTGGTGGAAGGTCGAAAATGTATATGAATGTGCCATGGCTACACGTAGCGGAAAGCTCATGTCGTCGTTAATTGCCCAGTACTTGTTGATCCAATTATCGTCATTTGGCATGTCGCTGGGCTTGACGAAACCCATCATTTGCCCAACGTCCTCATCAGTTACTAGTAGCCTGTGTTTATAATCGCTTGTCCACAATCCATGGATTTTAGCCAGCTCTAAGTCGTATTGGTAGTAGTAGGACAAGACTAAATCCCGATTTTCTTCGTTAAGGCATTTAGCATCTGTATCACTTTGTTTCCTAGAAGTACGACAGTCGGAAAAGTCAAATAATTCGACGCTATTTAAAAGAAAATCAATATACTGAGAATTCAGCCTGGCGCCAGATTTCGAATAACTTGTTGCAACCTGATTTTCTGAGGGAAATATGATAAGTTTCTTAGTAGATGATGGCAAGTTGGGAGCAGCATAACTGGGAGGAGCAGCATGGCTGAGTTCCAAAAAGATTAACGCGAGAAGCAAGTTAAAGATGGCTGAGATGTTCATTGATAAGTATAATGATCGGTTCTAGTGGTTTATATAGCCGTTTTATTTCATCCATGGACAGAGACTCGTTCATAGCCGTGCTGTTTGCGTGTAATTGCCGTTCTATCTTCCATGTTTTGTGTGTTTGAGGTTTAGGCTCAATATAGGTGTCCATGCTGGTATACTCGATACTTATTGCTAGTAATTAGAATTTTTAGGGTCATTTGTCTATTTAGCATATAATATTCACCATATAGCATGTACTATACATTTTAGACTATTCATATCATGGTAATATCTTTTCTGCTCTTGTCAGAATGTTTCTCTAACTGAGGCTAAAGCGTAAATGCCAAGCATTCAATGGCACAATAAAGATCGCCATACATTGAAATTTTGAGCTAAAAGACACCATGTCATTCATAGATGATAATAATATTTGCTTGTAATCTATTGGCACAAGTGAATGAGATTAGTATTAGACAGTCTAAAAACAAAGGACGGAACCACTAAATGAGATTCTAGAGAAATCTTTTAATGGGAGAGAAGCTTTCTGCCTGATGCTGGGAAAATTTGAGGATGAATCCATGTTGAGATTGAAAACCACCAATAAGCCACCTACAACTGTGAGCTATTCTACGTTGGAATGTACTCACGGGACGGCACAATATCCAGATGCAGTTGTATCAGAAAGTGAAAATCATGGCTTTGTGAACTTATGAGGGGATATCTCTATTATAAAGGAGAGATATTTCTACTTCAAAAGAACAAGTAAAATTCAATTCAATCATCACTACCGTTCCGATTATTCAATTATGAAAGGAACAAAACTCATCTATAATTAACTAAATATCTGAGCATAAGTTTGTAACGATGCCACACTCTCTAGAAGAGGAATTCGGTATCGACAATAGCCCCTTAATTTCTCGCTGCTTAATAAACTGCGTGACCTTGACCAAAAGAATTCACTCTTTGTCCATCTCAAAGAAATGCAGAGGTTATTCGGAAGATATATTGTCACTCAAGAACATCCTGAGGCAGCATTGCTGTTGAAGAAAACCCTTTGTTAATCCTTGCTTGGTTGCTTGAGATTAAAAACTTCAATGGGAGCAGTCGTATTGTTGGTACTTAGTGCTTGTTTTCATTACTTGACTTGGCTCTCGATCGAAGATACGCTTAACCAGTTATTTTCAAATATTTGTGGTTGTGATTGACATTCCCGTTATGTCGCTCAATGCAAGTGTTTTAGTATTTATCGATTTCCAAGAATACTGTACAATGCTACTTGATAAAGGAGACGACTGGCCATTTGCTATATCGTGTACGCAAGAACAAGTTTGAAACCGTTGTCTGTCGTCACGAGCATGAAAAAGGAGATCCAAGTCTTGAACCAAGACCGTGGGGAAGCAGCCTGAATATGTCTGCGCTTTCAAGTAATTTACAACATACTCGGTCTTTTATTAAAGCGAGACGTTCCAACCGCTTTGCACCCATGTCTGACCATTTGGCTGCGACTTTGTGATGTAGACAGGCATTTAGAAATGCACAGTGTTTATGGTGAATAGCATATTGAGATTGCAAAAGGTTTCTTGGTATGAGGGTGTAATGAAGTTTATTTTCTTTTTCAGTATAAATGGAGTGGTTTTCTGTGGATTGTTGAGGGGATGTATATAGGAATATCACTTGTATTGTATAGGAATATCACTTGTATTGTATAGGAATATCACTTGTATTTTATAGGAATATCACTTGTATTGTATAGGAATAACTTGTATTGTATATAGGAATATCACTTGTATTGTATAGGAATATCACTTGTATTTTATAGGAATATCACTTGTATTGTATAGGAATAACTTGTATTGTATATAGGAATATCACTTGTATTGTATATAGGAATATCACTTGTATTGTATAGGAATATTACTTGTATTGTACATTGTGATATCCTTGTATAAATGTAACATTCTACCTGTATAAATGTATTATAATATCCTCCAGTATAAATGTATTATAATATCCTCCAGTATAAATGTATTATAATATATTCTTGTATAGATGTATATTGTGATGTCCTTGTATAATGTACATTATAATATCCTCCCTGTATAAATGTACATTGTAATATCCTTCTTGAATAGACATACCATTCTACCTGTATAGATGCACATAATAATCTCCTCACTGTATAATGTAATTATAATCTCCTTCTTGTATAAATATATCTTCTACCTCGTGTATAAATGTATTATAATATTCTTGTATAAATATACATAATAATATGCCCACTGTATAATGTTGCAATACCTCCTATATATACCTTTCTCCTATAATATACCTTTCTCCTATAATATACCTTCCCCCTATATATACCTTTCTCCTATATACACCTTTCTCCTATATACACCTTCCTCCTATAATGCATTATAATATACCTTCCTCTGTTGCAATACTCCTGCTGTACCTCCTGTTGTACCTGCTGTACCTCCTGCGTACCTCGTCTCCACCCGGGTAACTGTACGTGGCCAAGTGGAAATTCCGCGTGGATTGCACCATGGTTTTGTTAACACAACGGTCGATTCCAGAGTAAGTACCCACATATCCAGCCAGACTAACCAGCAGAGTACGCGAAGAGGACCCAGGAGCATGTGTCCACGAGCGGACGGAGCGGATCCGGAACTTCCCTGAGCTCGGCCCGCCAGATCTCATCCACCTTGAGAAGCACGAGCCTGTGCAGAAGAAACAGCTCAGCACGTTCTTGTACGCGACAGGAGTGGACTGCAGTCTGCCGTCACTGGTGGCAGCGCATCTCAATCAACTAGCCAATGTCATTGGAGCAAGTCCTCAGGTATGGTTTGGCAAGCCCAAGCCCTGGAAGGTGCAGCGGGGCACCTACTGCGTATACAACTGCTTCTCGAAAGTCGACGTGCGGGTGACGGTGCACATTCCTGGCAAGGTCACGACGCAAATGGTCGACGGGAAAGGTGAGCCTGTGCAAGAGACGGAGCGATTGTGGCTTGAGACCGGGGTTTCGGCGGTGGTGCGGCTGTTGGTGAGCAACGGCGACGACGAGAATTCTGTCGTTGAGTGCCGCCATTTGAACCCGTTGGCGCTGCCGGAGTTGGCCCAGCTGTTTTTCGACGGCTTCGAGGCTTTATATTCTCATGGAATCCGGCTAGGATGTGCTATGGACGTACAAGTGGCTAGCAGTGTACTGAACCACTTGACTGACAGTTTTCTTGTGGCATTGGAGCTCACAGGCATGTACGACTATGGGCTCGGGGTGTTGCAGCGGCTCCGAGAAACTGATGACAGCGTTTTATACTTGATTGCCAAAGTTGCGCTTCTCAAGGACCAAGAGGTCCGGGCCGTGAACATCTTGTATGACTCGGTGAAACTCCGGCCGCGCGACGCCGGGTTACTTGTGCTCCAGGCGGACTACTGCCTTGGACGTGGGCGGCATGCGCCTGCGCTCAGCTGCGCAACCCACGCGGTCCGGGCGGCTCCGCTGGAGTTCCGTCCGTGGAAGTGTCTTGTGCGGGTATATACTGCCATGGGCGACTATGAGAACGCGCTCCTCACACTCAATTCGTGTCCCATGATGCCCCACAAGGACAAATTCCATCTTAAACGGGTGGTGGCCGCCGAACCAGAGGCAATGCACTTGCCGCTTCCAGTGGACGCGACTCTTGATGAAGTCAGCGCAATCAACGCCCAGGACGTTGCGGCAGAACACGAGGCTGTGGACCCGAGCCTTGCGAATCTCCCTGCGTCGCATCTCAAGCTGACGTTTGCGTTGGCGTACGAGCTTCTTACCGAGATTGTCCATCGAACCGGCTGGGAACAGTTGCTCAAGTACAGAGCAAAAGTGTTTGTCATGGAAGAAGAGTACCGTCAGGACAAGTCCGACGCGCAGCTTGCCGATGGCCTTGAGATGTTCAAGAAAAAACGCTTGTGCGAGCGCTGGCTCGACAACTTGTTCATGCTCTTGTACGAGGACCTCCGGGCATTCAAAATGTGGCAGGCTGAGTTTGTCCACTTCCAGAGCCAGCGGCTCCTCTACAAGAAAAACACCCTTGAGTGGGAGTTGCTAGGCTCTGTCGCCGATCGTTTGCATCACTCCAAGGAAGCAGCGGGGGCTTATACCAGTGCTCTCGCCTCACGGTTCAGCGTAAAGAGCACTCGCCGCTTGTTGGCATACTACCAAGAAGAACGGCGCAAGTTGGCCGACGGCAAGCTGCCAAAGCGCATCCAGGCGTTGGACGCGAGTATTCTCGATGCCGTGGTCAAGTTGGCAGTGTGGAACCACCGCTGGTACCGTGAGTTTGACATTTTGACCATCCAGAGTCTCCGGGGGTTGGTTGAGGAGGATGGATTGGTCAAGGTCGAGTCGCAGGTTGCTGCGCTTTACAATACGGAGAAGAATGGTGTGGGGGCGTTGATGGGGGATTATTTTGACTTTCTCCGGGGGCAGGCCCATGACTAGGTGTTGTGTTGTGTGGTGTAGTGTGGTGTGGTGTGGTGATGGATTTCATTTTGGTGTGATTTGATTATTTAATTGATTATTTAATTGATTATTTAATTGATTATTTAATTGATTATTTAATGATTATTTAATTGATTATTTAATGATTATTTAATTAATTATTCAGAGGTATCATTAGACATTGAATAATGGTAGTGTACATAATATAATCTGTACATGAATAATACAATAAAATTCTATGTGAATAAATCGAACATACATAAATCGAACATACATAAATCGAACATACATAAATCGAACATACATAAATCAGACATGAAAATACAATCTGTATATAATAATCGGATAATAAATAGGACATGAAAATACAATCTGTACATATTATAAACAGACATGAATAAATCAGACAATCAGACAATCAGACAATCAGACAATCAGACAATCAGACAAATTGGACAAATTAGACAATAAAACCAACCGCAATTGCCATACTCAACATCAAGTCAGGCTCTCTCCATCACTTCTACTCAAACGGTTTGCTATCGACAAGTGCACCAGATGGTTCACTAATCAAAATCCCAACCCATACAAAAGAGCATAGACTCACAGATCAAATCAGGCGTCGCAAACAAACTCCATGCGTATCCCTCATCAAAGAGACCCTCCACGCCATCAACATCAGCATTCCCTACCAACAATCATTTAAAGACGTTTCCTCGAGAATCAATCACAAGGCGGAACAACTAATTCAAGATCAGACTAAACTGGATACTGCCACACTACAAATGGCCCCGCTGAAACAAAGAAAAATTTCTGTTTTAAAAGAAGCTACAAGGAAAAAGGTAATCAAGGAATAGCAAGAGCTGATTAAATAATAAATAATAATATTTATTTTTGTATTTAGCTATATATTCTCTCCGGAATTACAGTTATTCGACAGATATATCTTCACTCAGGAGCATCAGGCACCATTGCTATTGCTGAAAACCCACAACTGTCAAATATTTGCCTGGGATTAAACTTCAATGGGAGCAGATCCCGCATCTTTTGCACTTTGGATCATCATTACCAAATAATTTGAGCAACGAGCCGCCTGTGAGGCTCTTTTCACTGAGTAGTCGTGATGTCAAACTGAGGATTGGGACCTCCAAGCGCTTCCATAAGGAGGAGCTTGGTTTTGTCTTGGTGCACTTTGAACGGTCTGGTGCTGATTTTCCGTGCGTTCCTATAGTGGTTTGGAAGTGATTCACTGGTTGGGGTGACCATTTCCTGCCACTCTTTGGTAGCCGTGTCGGAGGCCATTTTCTTGAGCAACTGGATGCGGGACCGCTGTAGATCTTGTATTTAGTGGGTCGTCTTCGAGTCGCTGTTCCTCTAGTGTATAATCAGCTCGTTGTTCAAGTAATTGGGCGACTGCATCAAACTTTCTGATATCTGGGTTGTGGGGGGCTGTTGTCTGTGACATTTCCTGGATAAGAGGGCGCTTGGAAATTGTGTTTCCATTGATCGTGGTAGTTTGGAACAAACTTGAGCAGACCAGGTTTTGGCGTGATGTGTTCATGAACCATCTCATGGATTTCATTATTGCCAAGAACTTGAGTAGGATCGTTGATGGTGGAATACCACTTTCGATATAGATGATCGGGGTGGACGTGGGTCTGAGGAGACCTAGCGCCAGTCGTAGGATTGAGTTGAATATCACACTGACCTGACTCCATTGGGTTTTTGTCATGCTGTGATAGAACACCTCGAGTCCATACGATATGATGGGGACTGCACACGTTTTGAACAGTATTATCGTGGTGCGTCCCGTGGTTCCTCGTGTCATTCGGCTTAAGTACCTTATTTGTTCAGCAGTACGGCGCATCTTGGACAATGTTTGTTTTAGATGGCTCCTGAAGCCGAGTCTTGAATCAAGGGTAATGCCTAATAACTTGACCTCGTTTGTTTCCTGCTTGCATCCTCCATTCGGAAGTTGGAGGCTGGATTCACAGTTCGGTAACCGTCTTCGATTCGAAAAGAATCGTATGTATTGTAGTTTCGGGCCATAGTCAAAGCTTGTGAAATTCTCTTGACCCCATTGATGGCATTCCTGTAAGCACCGTTGAAGTGTATGCTCAATGTCGCCACGGGATCCAGTTTTGACAATTGTAATGTCATCAATGAATCCTAGGGCCATTGCCCCTTTCCGCTCAAGCCGGTTGTAGAGGTCGTGGGTGTAGATCATGAAGAGGATTGGAGAGATTGGAGAGCCTTGTGGAACTCCGAACGTAACGGGGAGGTGCTGGTCTGATAATTGTCCATCAATTTTTAGCTGAGTACTTCGGTTCTAGAGGAAGTTACTAGTCCAATTGATCATCTCGGATGGTGCGCCGACGGCCTGCATCTTTTGTAGTAGGATCGGGTGGCTCATGTTGTTGAAGGCAACTTCAATATCGACTAGGACTGCTCCGGAGTGGTTGGAGTTGTCTAGTGGCATTTTCTGGTTGTCCTTGAGGTGAGTCTGGGCGTGGACCTTGTGATTATTCGCAAAGGTTTTTCCATGCCAAAGTTCCCTGATTTGACCAACGGTAAGCTGGTCAGGACCTGGGGCTTTTTTGAGCTTTAGGTATCTGATGGTGTTGAATATTTCCTCCTTCGTTATTGGTTCGATGTCGTCCCAATGAGTGTTCTGCGGTTGGAACGAAGCTGGCGTGAGGCTCTCACTCACGGTGATTTGTGGGTAAAAGGTTTTGCCAAAGGCTTTGTGTTGTTCCTCGTACAGTTTCATCATTCTATAGCGATTTGCTGGGTTTGTGTATCTGTAAGCAGTCCAGATGGTGGTATGATCCAACTTGAGTAAGAAATCATTCCAGAATTTGGATTTGGCTATTTGCACAGTTTCCTGAAAGGCCTTCTGAGCATTGCTTCGTTCTGGATCGTCCATTGCGAGGCTAGTGACGGTTCGATACGCTTCTTTGACTTCTTGAGTGTACCACCTTTTTCAGCGGCTATTTACTAGTTTCATCGGGGTGTTTCTGTCAATTAGTTGCCCTAGAGTCTGAGTTAACTTGGCGGATGCCCTGTTTAATTCATCCTCAAATAATACATTGGATTGTACTCACAGAACGGCACAACATGCAGATGCACTTGTATCGAAATGTAAAATTCAAGTCAATCATCACCACCGGTCCGATTATTCAATTACAAAGGAACACAGTCTCGGTTAGAAAAATTTTCTAACAAGAGCAGAAAAGATATCGCAATGATATAATAATATAATATGTTTATATAAGGCTGTAGCTCCGGAGATATTTATACTTCGCCTACTAAGGACGCTATGTAGTTGTCGCAAAAAAAACTCAGCGACAGAGAAAACTTTTAACTAGTGCCGGTGAATATTTAGAGTAATTGACATTGTACAACAATGAGCTTTCGTCTAGACTGTTGATGATTTGACCCGGGGTGCATAGTACGGTTGTCCTCCTAACCTGCTAGAGATGTGAAATGGCGCAACGCAGATGATGTAAGATCTCCGCATCTATTGCATAAAGGTTTGACTTTGGAAATAAATCAAGTCATAGTTTTATGTGAAACTAGGCTTGGCTGACTTTGCCGAGTGCTTGTTTAGCCCATTTAGGGCTTGTTACGATTATATGAATAATATCCACTGTATAGGATGGATTATATACTGCATGGACAAGTGATAGTAAATCTAATTACCGGTAATCAGCATTGAATATGCCAACATGGACTCACACAAAGCATGGAAGATAGAACGGCAATTACACGCAAGCAGCACGGCTATGAATGCGTTTCTATCCATGGATGAAATAAAATGGCTATATAAACCACTGGAACAGACCATTGTACTTATCAATGAACATATCAGTCATCTTTAACTTGCTTCTCGCTTTATTCCTTTTGGAACTTAGCCAAGCTGCTCCCAACTTGCCCAGCGACGACGTGCCAGTGGCCAAATTACCCGAAACCAATTTGGATGCACCAAGTTACGTAAAGTCTGGTGCCAAGCTGATTTCTAAGTATGCTGATTTTCTTTTAAATAGCGTCCAATCATTTGACTTTAAAAACTGTCGTGTTATAAGACGTGAAAGATTGGGAGAGCAAGATAGATGTTATATTGAAAAAATCCGAAAAATAATTTTGTCCTACTACTACGAATACAAAGAGCAGCGGACTAGAATCCATGGAATGTGGCCAGGGGCTTCGACAATAACGATTACCTTAAAGCAAGATGACATCCCTAAAACGAATAAGATCATCGACTCCAATATCTTACCAAATAAAGATAATTGGATCAACAATTACTGGTCCTGGAAAGACGACGTACTCTTTCCGCTTGGTGAAGCCATAAAACATGCACCTTCATTTACGTCCCTCAATCAATTTTGCTACAATGTCGGTGATGAACACATGCCAACCAATTCGGCTTACAGTATATTAAAGAGGCTTATGGTGAGTGAAAATCTCTCTAAAGAACAATCCGATAGGTTCAAAGCGATGGCAATTGCAGGCAAGAAGATTATTCAACGAAGACAGGGTGTTTTAGACTACCTCAAAACAGTTGAAAGGTTTCTGAAGTCAATAACGGGGAATATTCTTCCATCCGATGATGTTCTTAAAAAATTCCAGCGTGGAACATTATACACCAAAGCCGCTATTAAAAAAAAGTTGAGTAAGGATTTCCCAAATGTGGCTTTATTAGGAAAATTTCAAGGGCCACCACATGCACGTTATTGCCGCCTTTCATCGTTTAGATTTTATATTGAGGCTAAAGAAAATGATAGTTTGTTGAGTGATAATATCAATAATAAAGAGCGTCCTGTTGAATTGGGAGTTCTACATATAGATTCCTGCTCTCCACAGCTGGCACGGGATGACAAGGTGAAGTTCTGTTTTCCAAATAAGGACAACGAATGTCCCAATGTGGCTTAATCTTGGTTGAAACATTTAGCTGGTCTGAATATATTTGAAAAGAAGAATTGATATTTCAAATGTAGTACGATTTAAAATGCCATTGGTGTGAATCATGACTGAATGCCTCATCAAGGTCGTAAAATCCCAAAGGCAATCATTAGTTTAATGTCACAATTATTCAGTGGAGCAAGCCTCACGAATGGCTTATTACTCAAGCTATTTGATAATGAGGACCTGAAGCGCAAAAGATGTGGGATTCGCTCTCTCTCTCTCCATCATACATGACCTTTGATGCCCAGAGCTCTTGAAGGTTGAATTCTCACGCATTGATGAAATGCTATATTCCCCAACACGTGGTGAGATTCAGTGGTCAAACTCGGCAAGGCACCAAGCTTACAAACCTCAGGCACTGGGCATTGATAAGCTTGCTCAGATTGAGTTTAATCCTAAGTGCTATTTGTGTCGTGCTCAACTAACCACTGTCTGATTAGTGGTCAACAACCTCTTATGAGGATTGGCGTTTTCTATAGGAAGGCCGACATTTCGCTGCAAATATAACAATCACAAGACCAATTCAGCTGGATATCTTTATCTAGCACAACCCAATACGGTTATCCAATTCCTAAAGGAACAAAATGAGCAATTGTGTAGTTTATAGTTGACAGTAATACCATGTCTGGTCAGGGTAGACCTATAAACTACGACACGAAATATCCGCGGCCATTGGAAAGCGGTGGAGGTTTATAAGACTACAGTAGAAGAAATTCCATATATCCAATTAGTCGGGCAATTGTATATTATATTACACAAGGAAGTCGCCATTGCCAGTAACCACTGCAATCCATCACTTGGCAACTTTCCGCTTTTTGGATGCGTCCTCTGGTGCACTATCCAACTTGTGTTTCTTTGAAACTGGTTCATCAATAATCTCCACCAAGTCATCGTCGTCCTCAATTACAATCTCCACTTCACCATTTGCCCCATTTTCTTGGCCATTTTTTTGCCCACTTTCTTGGCCACTTTCTTGTCCATTTTCTTTTCCACTTTCTTGCCCATTTTCTTGCCCATCTGGCTTCTGATCCTTCGCCTTGCTTGGCAACTCCATAGTATCCAACTCAATGGTACCCGAAGAAACCCCCTCAATATAAAACTCCACAGTCTCCTTTTCATCCTCCTCATCAACCACAAGCAACGTCTCAGCCGGCTTAAAGCCTAGACTGGCCAACTGTGCGTGCTTGTTTTCATCAAACTCAATGTCATACACCAACTTGTCCTTGCCAAGGATCAACGACAAGTCATCGTGAGCATATCCTAGCTGCTTCTTCAATACATCTAGAAGATCCTCGAGCACTGCGCCCGACTGGAAGTTGATTTTGAGCGTTGCCCTGGGGATGTTGCAGCTGCGGCATTTTGGGTTTCGTGCCGCCAAACTCGACGACGAAATGTATCTGGTTGCATCCTGGAACGTGTATACCATCCTGGAGGTCTTGACAGGATCCTTGGTGAACATCGAAAGTGACTGGAGGGCCGAATACCCCGAGATAATCGCATTGGTTGTGGCGATGGCTGGGATGATGTTTCCGGCAATCTGCTTGATATCAAACTTGGACTTGATGGGAATGTGGAAGATCGACGAGCGGAGATTCGACGCGGCAACGACAAAGTCCAATGTATCCTCATCATCCTTGTCAAACTCCAACGACCCGCAGTCAGGTCGCTTCTGGAGGGCAACAATGCTTCTCATTAGAAGCACAATGTTCTGTTCCACCAGCCAGACGTCTTCTCCGCGTGACAAATCGAGCTCCTCGTTGACGTCGCCCCATACTAGGGGCACTGGCTTCTTTCTGGTCTTCCACAACTCCTCAATGCCCCGAAGCTTCTCAATGTCCTGGACAAATATCTTGTCCAAGACCTTTTTGTAGAAATCGCGGCTCCCGACTTCCTCTCTGAGTCCTCGTAGCTCGTTCTGTTCCTGCTTCAAGTTCCGGATCTCGTCCTCGTTATCGGTTCCCAACTCGGTCACCGGCTCCTCTTCCTCGCCAAACAACTGGGAAAACAAGTAGCTCTTGGCCCAGGTGACACAGTGCACCGGCTGTGACGGTGTCGACCGAATTGTGCACACCGGGTACGTCTTTGGAGTCTCTTTCACGGTACATTCGTAGCACTCTGTCTGGTATGGGAAGATCGGGGTCACTTGCCCATTAAACCCGGTGGTTCCGCTCTCAATCAGCGGCTTGTTCAAAAAGAGACACATCTTGTTCACATACGACCGCGCCTGGATGTTGTCCAAGGCATTAAACACAAATCGGAACTGGCCAAACCACTCGAGCGGGAACTGCGCCGTGTCCATGATATTCGCCATATATGGCACCAATTTCGACCCGTGCACATTGAAATGCTCCACGGCCCTCACTGCCGTAGTCGATTTTGGCTGCTTAATGTCTCTGTGGCGGAACAAAAACTGGCGGTTCAAGTTGCTGAGGTCAA
The DNA here is from genome assembly GCA_020342235.1 of Saccharomycopsis phalli. NCBI lineage: Eukaryota > Fungi > Ascomycota > Saccharomycetes > Ascoideales > Saccharomycopsidaceae > Saccharomycopsis > Saccharomycopsis phalli. Next base: position 159,272 of record CP073217.1, read on the forward strand.
TGGTGTCAAGGTCCACAATGTGAATCTCCCCATATCCCATAAGCACTATATCCTTGAGCAATTCGCAGCCAATTCCGCCGGCTCCAACAAGAAGCACTTTGGTTCTGCGGATTTCCTGGAAAATTTCCTTGCCAAGCACTTTCTCTAGACTCATTGGTGTGAAAACCGCGCTCGAGCGAATTTATACCGGCACGTGATCACATGATTGGCGTCAGGTTGGTGGACAATGGTAATCTGAATATAGAGCTGAGAGAATAATAAAGGCAATAAAGGTAGCAATAAAGATAGCACTGAAAACTGTAATTTAAGCAGTGTATCTATTCATAGTTTATGCTTGAGTATCAAGCCTGGTGCCCTTTTTCAAATTTGACCATTGAATCTTATGTGTGAAATCTCATGTGGATCCATGTGGATCCATGTGTGGAACATTATCCTCATATCCTCATAACTCCGAGTTTGTAACAAATTGACAAATACTTTCAAGTGCTTGCATTCATTTGTAGACTGTATTTCATCAGTTTTCGATACAATTCACCTGCAGCTTGGTTGGCCATTGTTGGCCATGTCGCTCAATTTGATTCGATAAACACCCTTTTGTGTTGCTTTAGCTCTTCAGTTTTGCCTTGAAACTCCTCTGCTAAGACCTTTTGTCCTATCAAAGCTGTTAACTATGCTCTTGTACTGATGTGGTCTCTGGGTAGCAGCCCCGATCGTCTCGTCTATGCCATTTCCTGGAACCTGGAGCCCTTGTATTAAAAATGTCAAGTCGAGACTGAATACCAATGGTGATAATAATATTTATTTTTGTATTTAGCTATTGCCTCCGGCATCACGGTTATTCAAATATATCTTCACTCAGAAAAGTCAAGGGCATTACTAAAAACCTACGTTAGCACTCAAATAGTGTCTAGGATCAAACCTGGGTGATCCGCTGATGATGAACCAAAGGGGTCTTGAATTTTTTGGATACTTTTGTCGTAATCTGGCGTTTCTCTCAATGGCCTCTATATCTTACTGTTGTAGATATTCTTATCCTATTTATATTCTTTTCTGAGATGCCTTCAGTTACCTTTAGCTTCTGAGATCACTATATCCATACAGCCTAATAATACTATTATCCGTACAGTTTCATATTACTATTATCCGTACGGTCTCGGTTAGCTCCTTCAACAACTTTACTTTCGAAAATATGATTCCTCGATGCAGGTTTTTTCACTTTTAGATCATGTATAATGGCGGGAGAATGCGCCCACATCTTTTGCATTTCGGGCCTATGACATTTAAATTGCACTACACTTGAAATACTAATTCTTCTTTTCAAATCTATTTAGTCCAGCTAAATTTTTCCACTGAGCTTAATTCTCTGACCCACATTTGCCTTGCTTATCTGGTAAACAGAATTCCATGTTGCTAGTCTCTTTAAATTGTGGGGAACAAATATTATCACCTCTAGTCAACGTAGGGTTACGCCTTGTGTAAGTCAAACTTCCATCCAACAAATTGCCTTTGCCCCGTGCGTCAACATAATATCTGAAACTAGTAATGCTGCAATAATGCTTATTCCCAGTCTTCTTGATTACTCCCAAAATAACTATATTTGGGGAAATACTGCCCAAAGCTTTGTCCATGTTAGTTCTTGTGTAAAGTATCCCAGGCGTTAACTTTTCAGCCATTTTTTGGGGTGCAAGAGAATTCCCCGACAGTGGCACTAGTAAATTTCCAACTACAGCCATGTAGTCCAAATAAGACTGTCTCAATTTAACAATTTCCTTGGCTTTACTCATCATATCTTTGAACTCGATGGTTTGAGTCTCAGTGAGTTTATCTTGATGGAAAAGCGTCTTTAATCTCTTGTAGGCCGTATTCCATCGTATCTTTTTGTCATCGACTTTGTAACACTCTGCGTGGAAGGTTGAAAATGACGGTGTATGTTTCATGGCTTCATGTAGCGGAAAGCTTATGTCCTTTTTTAATGCCCAGTAGTTGAAGATCCATTCATTTTTATTTGGTACACTTTCATCATTGATTATACTCTTCATGTTCGCAATTTCCGTATTACTTACTTCAGGCCTAAATGCCGGACCATCTGTCCATATTCCATGGATTGCAGTCCGTCCCAAATTGTACTGGTAATAGTAGGCCATAACTAAATTCCGGTTTGCTTCGTCATAACATCTAGGATCTGCACCTTCTGCTTTTCTACTAACACGACAGGTGGTAAAGTCAAATGAACCGGCTTTCTTAAAAAGATAATTAGCATAATCTTCGTCCAGCTTGGCGCCATAGTCTTCATAGCTTAGTGCTGGCGAATTTAGATCAGCCTGACTGATTTCCAAAAAGACTAAAGCGAGAAGCAAGTTAAAGATGGTTGAGATGTTCATTGATGAGTACAATGGTCTGTTCTTGTGATTTATATAGCAGTTTTATTTCATCCATAGATAGAGGCTAGTTTATAGCCGTGTTTGTTTGTGTGTAACTGCCGTTTTATCATAGTTCCATGCATCAGATGTTTGAGGTTTAGATTCAATATGTGTGTCCATAATGGTATTTTGATGTTTATGGCTAGTTAGATTAAATATTACTTGACCGTGTAGTATTTAGTATACAGTATATGGTGTACAGTATAAATTAGTATAAGTAATATCTTTTCTTGAGTGAAAATATATTCGTCGAATAACCGTAATGCCGGAGACAATATATACCTAAATTCAAAAATAAATATTAATATTATTATAATATCTTTTCTGCTCTCTTGTCGTCGGTTTTTTCTAACCGAGACTTATGCGTAAATGCCAAGCATTCAACGGCACGATAAAGATCGCCATACAAAAAAAAAAGGACGGCACCACTAAATGAGATTCGAGAGAAAATTTTCAAGTGGGACAAAATCTTTCTGCCCGATTTTAAGAACATTTGAAAATGAAGCTAGGGTTAGGTGTCCTGCTAGAGGTACCTATGGTTCCATGTCATACTCACCATCTGTTTTACGTTATAAAAAAAGGTGGTACATTGCCTGGGACGTTTAATTTAAACAGCTTTAGTTTCATGGATTAATATACCGCCAACAGTGAGGTTAATAGGTCATGCTGAATATGGATATTTGTAACAGGTGTTGAAGATCTAAGGGATAAATGAGATCGGCAGCCATCATATACATTAAGAAGATCACTGGTATAGATATCTAAAGTTAAGTGTAATATAGTAACTAAGATACGTGTTGATAAAATAATTATAATATATTTGCATGATCTATTTGGGGGCGAGATTGGCTATATAAGTGGTGACGTCCAGAGCTCTTAGAAGCTCGAATTTTATCGCGCATTGATGACATACTAGATTCCACTCATGGCATACGCAATACGCTTGGAAAAGTGTTTGCCGACCAAAATTCAGTCCACAAACTCCTTGAGTTCTACCAGAACGTGTTGGAATATGATTCCTCCAACACATGATGAGATTCAGCGGTCACATTCGACAACAAGAGTGACCAGGCTTCTTACACAATCAATACAAGCACCAAGTACCAACAATATGACTGCTCCCATTGAAGTTTTCAATCCCAAGCAACCAAGTGAAAATATATCTGTCGAATAACCGTAATTCCGGAGACAATATATAGCTAAATACAGAAATAAATATTATTATTATTATTATTCAAGTGGTGACGGAGTCTGGAAAGGAGAGACCTTAGGATGTAACATGGTTGCCTTAGTATTGCCTCAGCTGGTCAAAGGGACGTGTTTAGGGTAATTACCTAATAATAATCGTGGGAGTTAGAGTCTTTTATCAGAAAGAATTAAGGTAGGTACGTTTCGTAGTTTATATTTCGGTCTGATTAGACATAGTATTATGATGAACTATAAACTACTTAATTATTTGTTTTGTTCCGTTTGGATCTGGATAACCGGACTGGGATCTCCTACATATAATGTCTAGCTGAAATACTCAATCGAATTTTTTTTTCCTTCTATACGGTCAATGTGATAGCTATGAATAGCTATCACATTTACCGTCTAGAGTGGCTTTGACATACTCCGTTGAGGATGGTTTACGGTGAGATGCCGTTTGTGTCATATCCCACGGTCTCAGAAGTCACGAAATTCTCCAACAACATTGAAGAAATACCTCAGTCTAATTAATGCCGTAGATACATGATATTACACTGACGTTGATATTGCCCAAGTGAGCTGTTATGCAGTGGTTGTTAACCACGACAGTACGGACTTTATTACATTAAGGATAACCGAATGAATCTCAGATAAGAATATAAATAGGACAAAAAATATCCAGAATAGTTACAAGAATTAGAATATCCACAATAGTAGTATATGGAAGCCATTGAGAGAAAAGCTAGATTACGACAACAGGAACACATGGGATTGTAAGTTCATTTGAATTGTGCTATGGGTAGGCTAGTATACAATATGGGCAAGCTTTATCTAAAGCGAATAACTTACAGACAATTTGCTAGTTATTCTTGGCAGAGTGATATTTGGCTCTAAACTGTATTTCTTGTGTCGTGTCGTCTTTCAATGTGATAGCTTGGCATCCACTACCAATGCAAAATGGATATCCGGTTTGCTTCTTTTATGTAACCAACTATAGTACTTGGGTTGTGTAATTCTGACACGTAACTTCAGCTGGATGTGATTTCAGTGAGCATATTTCCAGTTGCAAGATGTAATTTCAGTTGTCAACTGTAATTTCAGTTGTCATTTCAGCTGGCAGATGCATGTCGCATTAGGGTTAATCGAGGCACTGGAACTTGATTGAATACTTGTAAACTCTAAAAGAAATGAATATATGGCAAATGCGAGATACGCCAGTTTATATGTGCGATAGCCTTGAGCTGTCGTTCTCCAATCAAAAGTGTCTTTAAATACCAACTGAGACTGTCTTTAAATTACCAAGAGCCAAAGTCAACAATTCAACCATTAAAATGGCAGAAGGGACGTCGGGCGAGTCACACGGTGTGGTCTGGCTGCTCTGTGTTGTGCCAAGTTACATTATCAGAGTATGCACTTGGTCAGGAGCGTGTCTCAATTATTTGAGGTTTCAAACATAAATTCCATGATAAAATGGAGTAAGACAGGTACAAGAATAGCTTTGAGATTCTATGCCGAATTGATTCACTGCTCAGGTGAGGGTCAGTACGGAAGATTTGCTGGGGCATTTGGACAGGATTGACTTGATTTTCCAAGAGGGAAAATAGAAAAAGGTGGAACAGAATGAGCTAGTGTAGTTAGTATAGGAAGAGCCAGTATAGGAAGAGCCAGTATAGGAAGAGCCAGTATAGGAAGAGCCAGTATAGGAAGAAACAACCTCGAAAGTGTAGAAAGTGTAGAAAGTGTTGGTGCATAGAGAGTAGAAGAGCTAGTGTGCCTAGCGTATCGACAGCTTGACATCCAAAGCAAAGCAAACCAGCAATGAATCAAACGTCAATCCAGCTCCAGATATTGGTCTGGTCACATTCCATAATTGCCGTTGCTACTGGGATCATTTCCGATACTACTGGAATCATTTACGACTGTAAATTCTGCTGTTCCTATCAAAGCAGATACAATCAATGTCATCTGACCAAGTGTACTACTAGCACACACAGTATCCGCAAATGAGCCTTGGGCTTGCAAAAATTTGCTAGTCAGGTGTCAAAAAGCGCTGCGATATTTCGTCAGTGAAATTGAGTTGGTTGAGATGCCAAATATAGACTAGACCCCGAGCTAAAATGCAGAGATGCTTATTCGGAGACCAGAATATCACAAATTGACAAACTAGCCTGGGAATCAGCCAGAATCAAGCGTAGCGTGAATGTTTTCGGACATGTCTTATTGTGATGTAACAAGTGTCGCATAAAGCGGGATGAAAAGGTGGTAAGACATTACCATGGCGCAAATAACCAGCACAGACGGTGGCTGGAATCACACAACTAAATATAATTTAAATATCGGCAAGCTAGCGAGCAGCCGGTGGATAATTACCGTACTCGACCGGAATAGAGTCGTATAAACCGCAGGCGTACCGAATTTCTGGGCCAACCGCCGCATCTCGCACGGCCCTATTTTGGCCCAATTCAGGACCCCTTTGTGATAAATATACAGAGTGACTACAGATGACCCAATACACAATTGTTTTGGGGCTGTGCAAAGTCATGGGCTTTTATTAGACATATGGCGCATGAAATTTCAGAGCTGCATAACTAGGTAGCTCCGTAACTCACGTGACCGCGAGTGTCGCTTGACGTGATTTCCAGCTTTTGCTTGAGGTACGCGTCGGACATCCTTGCCTCAGGATACGGTGAGAGAGAAGCCAAGGAAAAAGTGAGCAAATTGGGGTCAAGAGACGTAGAATAAACCATTCCAGTGGCTTTGGTCCCACCATCTTGTTTATTATCACATGTCTCATCTTGTCTTGTATATAAACCCTGGAGCCGGTGAAGGCGTGCTCTCAAGCTGCATGAGGTAAACATTTTCAGGGCTAAACCTTATTTCGGAAAAAGCCAGCTGTCACTAATGATGTGTTGCTGTTTATCCGCTTCTAGAAGACGCATATGACCGTTGGAACCACAGGAAATACACTGGTGCAAATGGTAAATGGGACGTGTGAAAGTTGTGAGAATGTGCTGTGGGGCGCGGGGCGGGAAACCTGGGACGGGATATGTTGCTATTCCAGGTCGAAATTATCCTCATGGATTGTTTGGCCACTTTGACTCGCATATATGTTTCAAACCTAAACATGCCTAGAGTATATATATATACTTGGTTCGGCAAAAATTTCCATACACCGGCATCGGGCTTTAACTACGCCAACATTATCTTGGTAACAACGCTCGGCCCAGGAATTTATACTTATATTGAGTCATTCAGTTTGAATTACAAGTTGAGTCACTCAGTTTGAATTATTACCTAATAACTCCAAGCTCAAACAACTAGCTTAAGCACCTAAAACACACAACTCAAACAACTACAAACATGGCCCGTCGGTGCAGATTATACTACAACAAAGTCACCGGCAGAACATACCGACGTTGTTCGGGATTGGCTGGTGGTGTCATTGGCGGAATTGTCGCGGCCATTGTCGTGGGTCTTTTAATTTTGATCGCCATCGGCATATTCATCGTCTCGCGGATCCGCAAGAGAAGAAGAGCCCAGTCCGGCCAGTTGGAAGCAATTGCCGTATCGAGTTTCTCACACCCCACGACCCAGGCACCACAGACGGCATACATGCCGCTCAACTACGAACCTCCAACAAACTACTACGGGAACCAGCTGGAGTACCAGCCTATTAACGAACAATACGACCCTGCCCCGCAAAAGGACAACGAGGTCACCTACACCGAGAGTTATCCGCCTTCGGCACCAAAGAAGACGTGACCACGCCCGTTGAATGATTTATCGTCTAGGCATTCTGCCTATCCTATGTACACTTATCTATCAGTTGTTTTCCAATGTTTAATATATACTGATGCTATCTTAACGTGAATTAGTTATCGACCGTGATGTCAACGCGTCCAATTATAAATGTCACGTGATCTTGCTTTTGGCGTCCGACTTATAGTAAGAAGTCTCGGTTATAAGGTATAATCTCAGTTATAAGGAATAATCTCGGTTATAAGAAATAAGATCAGTTACAAGGAATAATCTCGGTTATAAGGAATAATCTCAGTTACACAGTCAATATTGCCTATCGAAATGTTTCATGGTTTACATTGGTACATCACTATTTAGCGTGTTACACTCCCGCCATATGGATGTTACCCTGTCGAATACCAACCTACCAACGTTCTAAAGCAATTACACCAACCTGTGTAATACGCAATTTTATGCTTAATATTGGCCTATTCAATGTAATCTAATTCCCGTGGACTCTATGCATATCTGTCAAGATTATGCAAGTGCCTCAAACATTAATTGGAACATGTCCCTTGTGCATTGGAGCATGATACGTAGTTCTGGTTCATGGTAAATTACATGTAAAAGATTCACCAGAATCCCTTGGATACTGGATGTTTGATGTTTAGGACCAATGCATTCAATATATAAGACGTTCATAAGACAATCCTTTAATGTCATTTTAAAGACCCTTATTTCCAGACATTTCCCAATTGTATAACAGCACCAAGAGACCTCCTACGATTTTTACGTGCCAATTGCTCAGGCAACCACTCTAGGTGATTTGGAAATCCATTTACATTCCAATCAGTCGGCCATCAGATAAAACTGTAAGCTGCTCTATACCAACTATCCATGGCAATACCAGCACTCCAAGTGCATCCATGGCTATTTTTCCAAGTGGGTTTCCATCTATTCTATATTCTGTGTTTTACTGGTGTTTTGCTCGGGTATTCAAAACGTCACACAACCTGTGACACGACAAGAACTACGATAAGGACATATGAGATAAAGACAAAGGCGGATTAAGACAAAAGGCGACTAAGACAATAGCGACTAAGACAATGGGTGATCAGACCGAGAAAATCATCACAAATTACAATCACGTTAAAGTACTTGTAGCAAATGTTTTCATGCTTTCTTTAATATAAACTCATTCAAGTGAGACCATACATACCTAAAGTCTACAAGACCATTCTAGAGTTTATCGTAGGCTGTAATGATGAATTGTCAATTTCAATAAAAGTCGTGCACAGGAAACCCTGGAGATCCAATGGAATGCCCATATCCGTAGCCATGGGCCAAAAACTTGAGGAGCTATGTCCATGGAGTACTATGCTCATGGATTGTCCATGTCCAACAATACATGGTATTAATTGCAGAAACCATGTAATTATAGACTTGTGAGACCATTGACACCACTGTATGATATACATGTAATAAGGGTGTTTAAATTCCCTCATCTTTTCATCAATTGTGCGTTTCCTTTATCCGTTATGCTTCTTACTGACTTACCACATCGGAAGAGATGTGCCTTTGGGATTCCGTATCTCATTCATTTATTTCAAGTATAAATAGAAAAGCAAATATATTGAGCCATTTCACAGCACGTATCCTGATTGCTCATTACACCAAAACGTATCCTTGTTGCTGATTACACCATGACATGATTGTCATTGATGAGTGATCACCTGCATCATTATGCTACCCATCAAATCGTCCCATGATAAAAACTGCCAAGCCGATCAACTACATAATATTTTGGACTTGGCGTTTTTGACTTGTTACTGGATAATCATGTCACATTGTCTTACAATTCAAGTAGGAGACGCACGGGTGTTTAAAAACCAGTGCAATCTGCCACTTTCCAAGGGAGCGATTGCCGGAATTTGTGTTGGATCGTTGGTGGGGTTTGTAATTTTTGTTGTGGTGGTGATTCACTGTTGTAATAGGAAGAAGCTGAGTGATGTTGAGATGAATGGGGTGAGTAATATGAGTGAGATGAATAAGCTGAGTGAGATGAGTAAGCTGAGTGAGATGAATAAGCTGAGTGAGATGAGTAAGCTGAGTGAGATGAGTAAGCTGAGTGAGATGAGTAAGCTGAGTGAGATGAGTAAGCTGAGTGAGATGAGTAAGCTGAGTGAGACGAGTGGTGATAAATGGTAACAGAGTATGAAAAAGTCTGACCTGGTATAATACTTTAACCATCCAATGAAAAGGATTTGGGTATATTGTTAAAACACGAACCGTGGGTTGATGGTAGGTAATTTACAAGAACCAATCCACACAGATTGCATTAGTCGAGCATTCTGCATGGCTCTCGAATGAAATGGCCATATAAAGAGCCATGTTGTCGATTCGACATGACTCCCTGTTGGCATTTAAATGACGCTGGATTTTCAATTTTTGTAGCGATTTTTGATTTAGCATGGTAATGTATGACGAGTGTCAATCAGTTGCAAACTTGGCAAAGGTGTGTAGGCACTTGAATAACTTTGAATGGTGGAATTGACAAAGGCAAATGGCAATACTGGGATGATCAATTGCTTGGGCTGGTGTCTTGGACAATCCTGAAGAGATTTAGACAATCCTGAAGAGATTTGAACCAGTGGTTAACATGAGCAAAGTCAACCAGAGTGTATGGTGAGAAAATATGGAATAATCATCAAGTTGAGTACAATGGTTGAATATAAAATGGTTGAATATAAACAGTTAAATATACAACAGTTACACAATGGATAAACAGTTGAATATACCATGGTCAAAGATACAACCATTAAACGGCCGAGTAACATGCCATGTCACGCGCACAATTTTCTCGGTTATGAACACGCATTCTTCCCATGCCTACCCAACCGCAGAAGCTCCAGCAGGCAACGTACCCGCTAATAAACGGCAAGCAGTACACCGTCGGCATCGGGGCGCCACTCTACGTGTGTGGTACGAATATCGTGGCAAATGCCCATGCGCCGGACTTGTTTCGAGTGGTGGTGGAGGAGCTGGCGACCGAGCTCCATGAGAAGCTCACCAACGGCGAATATGAGTCGGAGTACTCGGTGCACGTGTACTGCGAGGTGTTCTTGAAGTTGTTCTACCGGCTCAAGAGCCCAATCATCAGCGAGTCGATCACAGACCATCTCTGCGACATGCTCGTCAAGAGCGACTTGGTGGACGTATTCAGCGACCCAGGGGCACTCACGTTCTTTGACGACCCGCAGATCGAGCCGGCGGCCGAGGACCAAGCTCTTGACGGCATTCCCTACATTGTGACCCTGGCCAGAGAGCTGTATTTGAAGCGGCAGTTTGGCACCAACTTCCAGTTGGTCAAGTTGACGTTTGAGTCCTTCAACAGCAACTTGCAGCAGTTGGACCCGGCCCACGCCCATCTCTTGGTGTTTTCCCTCAATATCTTCCGCCACATCATCAGAAAGTCTCTGGATGTCGGCAGCGACATGGAGTACTTGTCGATTGTGTTTACCAACTCGGTGTTGAATTCCGCCGATCCTGCGCTGCAACGGATCCTCAAGGTTGTGTTTTTTGTGCTTGTATTTGGTGTGGGGACAATTGTTCCAGACTTGTTTGCGACTCCCGACACCACGATTGAGTCTAAGCAGGACGAGACGTTGTCTGAGGACGAAATAAACGATATTGTGAGTGGGTACGGAGAGAAGGATGACGAGGATGATGAGGAGGAGGAGGAGAATTTGGACGATGAAAAGTTGGATGACGTTTTGGCTGCTTTGGAGGACTTGAAGCTTTCGTCGGCTGGCGAGTTTCAGTGGGGTAAACCGTTGTTGCAGCATTTGGCGTTGCCTCCTGCCAAGTCTGCGACCTTGATTAATGGTAAGGAGTGATTTCAGGAGGGGTATCTATGTTTGGGTATGATGTTATAGTGAGGGTTAGGAGTGAGGGACTGAGTGGGGATTAGGTGGGATTTATTGAGTGAAATATACTTCATTATGGTCTATTATGACATTATTATAGTCTGACATTATAGTCTGACATTATAGGCTGACCTTATCGCCTAGTCTTGTCCTACTTATATCCTACTTATACCCTACCTCACTATAACCCTGACACTGGTCATATTTCCATCTCCTTGGATCATCTACTTGGATCATCTACTTGGACATTGCCATCTACTGGATCATTGCATCAGACTTGCTGACACTGAATCATGCATACTCCTAAATTACATGGAATCACAGTCAACTGCCATCAACTATCTACAACCTCACCAGGTGTCCTCTGGATCTCAATCATAAACCGGTTCATTATGCTCTCTCCAAATTTGCCGATTCAGACCCTTCCTGGCCATACCTAATTCAGACACTCCAGAACCTCCATCTCCAATGAAATGACAATCGTGGGTGATTCAAAGGACACTAGATATTAATTCAAAAGTTACATAGACATGTATGTGTTTTTTGTCGTTTACTATTCGCACCAGCTACGTTATTTGCTGGGTGCACCAAACGTTGGTACAAAATATACAACTATTACCAATATAGAGCTTTGAAATTTTTGTCGCTAGCTGCTCTTTTAATTATTTGCGTTAATTGCTCTTTTCAATTTCTCAATTCAACTCCACTGTACATTTGCAACAATTCTACTCACTCGATAGCTTCACAACTAGACCGCAAGTTATCCACCTCTTTACGCAAAAACAGTTTTTCACTAGTCAAATTCACGTTAGTTCTAGATACATCCTTTACAATATCAAAATGCCACCTGGGTAGTCCTTGGGACAAGACTGAGTTCCTGGGCTTCTCTTGATCGTTTAAAATCAGTCAAAAGCTTTTATCCCTGGAAGTTTTCTCTCAACCATTTAGTGGTATTTTAGAAGGTGAAAAATCCCTTTCAGAGAGCCTGGATTACCTATTGAATTAATCAATATTATTGACTCTATACTTGTAACTATAACTCTATTTACTCTTGGCAATATCCATCCTAACAACAAATTTATACCCACCATAACTCGCCAATTTTACACCACAATCACACCTATAACACCATCTATAACATCACACCATCCCAGAAATAACCCACACCTTGCATTCTCCATTCATCCCACAGATACCCAACCTAAACTTTCCATTTACATCATCGGTCATGCGTCACATCACATGCAAGGCTGATCGCCTCATCGCTTCTCTTCCTCAAAATGCAACCAGAAATTAATTCAGAACATGATACAGCAGCCTCTTCCCAGTGGATCGACGACATGAGTCCAGAAAGTTATTTGCAAGGCCGCGATTTGGATCTTCTGGATGTCTTTATCTTCCCAGAAGACCTCGAAAACTCAAAGGATGCCAGCCGCTTAGATAAGTCGCTAACCCTTTGGAACCAGGAAAAGGAGTTTTGCATTTCAATCACTCCCCGAGTCTTGGTTCTCTTTCTTGGAATCTCGTTTTCCGTGGGGTATTTCTTGGGCCTTAATGGGTTCCGCCATGGTGTAGCAAAATATCGGGCTATTCTGTATGGCTAAGTGGCATTTTCTGGTGTGGTACTTGATACCGTTTACTGTTTCTGTATTTGTCTTTTGTATTAATTTTCTTTTTATCCTGTAATGAACAGTATAACGAAATTTTTGTAGTATAGTTCATTTCGCGCTGTAGTTGCAATTTCCTGTAGGACTAGTTGAGTGGAATATTATTATTCCATTGACAAACTAAATCACTATATTTATTAACCATTGTATGTGTTGGGATCCGACCATCTGTATTGATTGATAAATGAGCGAGCGTATTTTTATTCACTTCTTTATTCACTTCTTTCTTCATTCTTGCTTTTCATTCCTCATCTCACAAGTTAGAAAAGTCAACTTCTTGACGTGTGTGAGCCAACAAAGTCCCTCCATAGTCTCCCTATATAGTTTCTACATTACCAACTTTCCCAAGTGGCCATAAACAATTCTATCATCCTTTGCATCAAAAAATATCGCAAATTTTCAATCCAGGTCTCAAACTTGAGAGAATACCGTTAATATTGGACATATAAATTTCTAAAAAGTACTTCCCACAACATTGGGCTTTGATATGCCAAAAACTTTTACCCATCCAAGAAAGCTCCGAAAATTCGTCAGTATAATCTTGCGGTTTCATTGAGATACCGCCAAAGATAGTAGGTGAAAGTTTGTGGATAACCACGGTTTCGCTAATGACTTCATTTTCAAAAGTACCCATATTGTTCTCACATATTGGTTGTATTACTATAATGGTATAAGCAGGACTTGCAAAATCACGCCAAAAAAAATAATCAGGGCATTCATATAGAACGCTATCCAGCTATATTGTTTGCAACAATTAATACGTCTGATTATCTATTCTGGTAATTCATTTTTGTAAAGTTGGTGTAGTGGTTATCACTTTCGATTTTGATGCATTTCTGTCAACGTTACCATGCTTGAAATATATAAATATCACGTGATCGGGATAGTGCTACAGAGCCCAAGAATTTCCGTATGAATATACACCTTTAATATAATGTTGAATTTATTTACCTGTGGTCCAACATCGCTGTTTATTTAACACATTGGAATCATTTGAATAATCATGCTCAAATAGGCTCGAATGTGCCAGACGAGAAATTATTTGAAATTTGCCAAAGCATACTACAAGTAAAAAATCTAGTCATTAGTAGTTTGTCAACAGACTTGATTTTGAAACAACACGATAAAAGTAAAGTACGTCATGTGAATATTGCAAATATTCATTCATTGTACGATACTATGCAATAATAAATATATATTGGATGCTTGGGCAAGTTACCATTATCGAAATGAATTTCAATGACCTGTTTAATGAATTTCTATGACCCAGCTTAACTAAATGTCAATAAGTCACAATGTGTTGTGTCAATAAATCCGGCCCATGAGGTACTTGAAAGCTAATGCTGAGATTTTATATGGCGAGGAAAATTTTCAAATGTATAAACTTGGACAAGGTACTGTTTATTTCAGCAACAAAAGGATCAAATTATCCAAACTAGAAATTAATTCAGCAACAGTAAATCCATAAAATGTACTATTGATCCCGTTTTTTCCAACTCAGAATAGCTCTAGCATTCCTCCGAATATTATAGTAATACCTATTTATACCAAGGGATTCACCCACGACAAAACGCAGGTAATAAATCTTATTCAAGAGGCTTATGTATTCGTTTTGCTTTTCCCATGACGGGTCAATGATAAACGCAATATTTGGGAATCGCTCAGCCAACTGTACCATCCATTGGTCTTCTAAAACAATTGTGCGTCGCAAATCAATACTTTCGATAGCTTGGAACGTCAGACCGTTTTGGTTTGACGATATAATATTATGCTGGTACACTAGCCTTTTCAAGCACTTCATTTCTGAGAAATCAGGTAGTTCTGTTAATTCCACCAGGGAAATATCAAGCAACTGAACATACTCCAACCCTCTGAGAGTAATGGAATGCAAGTATCGCAAGGATAATACCAATTCTTGGATGTTGGAGTAGCCGTCGAACATGTCGATTTGCTTCACCCCGCTACTAGATATTTTGAGGTATCGCAACAGCATGTTATCAAGCATTGGCAAGTTATTGACGTTTTCAAAGGTCAATTTTTGTATCTGAGAAAGGTGGGATACCACCTCGACGATGTTCTGAGGCACACCTCTGGAAAAACTGAGGGTAAAGTCCTTCAATCTGGACAACTGGCCTACTCTTTTGAACTTTTTCCAGTCAATTTCCTGTTCCTGCGGAATGATAATGTCTAGATGGAGCTTCTCGACATTCTTTAGAGAATGGTGGTCAATCTTAAGGATCCTTTCCTTGCATTCTAGCCTGGCTGCTTTTGCACTAGAAAACATGCTGAGATCGTCAAAAAACCGCACCAGGCCACCCATTATGTGGATGTTTTCGACCAATGGAACTACAAATTTCAGAAGATGGTCTGGTTGTGCGGATACAGGGATTCTGTAAACGAGAGTCTTCAATCCTGGGAACAGAATCTGATCAAAAGCCAATAGCAAGTTTGTCTCTTGGCCATCACAGATAAATTCTTGTACCGAGTGTGAAAATATAGGAGACTGGTACTGATGGGAAGCTTGGAAAGGCAGTTCTATGACTGTGATCTTCTCTAAAGCTGGCAACTTGCTCATACTGGAAAAAAACTCGGGCGACGGTTCAATTGTCGCAGTTTTCAACTTCGGTAGGCCAGCAGGACACATTCCACGGCCCCAAAGGAGCACAGACCACGTCAATTCAGGGACAGACAAGCTCTCGATGCTTCGAAAAGTGTCCCATAATGGCAAGTGGAGCTGGTCAAGATGCTCGACACATTTGCCAATAGATTTTGTAAAGTTGGCTTCGTCCAACAACCCTGACCAGGGGTCGTGTGCGCAAAACAAGCCGCATTTTTTATGCCCTGGCATGAAGGATAGACTCTTGACGTATTTTGCGAGGCCAGAGCGTGCAAATTTTGCAATTTGGAGGTAATCCAAGAAGTATATTTCTTGGGAGAGCAGTGTGTCTAGTCGCTGGAGACGGTCACGCTCGCTTTGGAACTGTTTTTTGGCGTATTGGTTGGCGTATTTGTCCACGATCATGACATGTTGGACCAAGCACAGTTTAGCGATGTCGAGCCAGTATGAGTATTCTGGATGGTTATTTAGGATGCTGATGAGATTTTCGCAGTCTGATTGTGTGAGGCATTGGGAGATGTGTTCAAGAGCAGACAATGGTAAAATGTTCATTGTGAAGAATGGATATGAATTGGATGTGATGGAAAGTGTGATTATTCAATCGTATTGGATTGGTTTTGGATTGGTATTGTTAGTATATTGAGTTGGTATATTGGATTATATCTTGGTAATTGTATTGTATCTTGGTGTATTGTATCTTTGTAATTGAATTGTTATTGTGTTGGTATATTATATCCTGGTATATTGTATCCTGGTATATTGTATCCTGGTATATTGTATCTCTTATTTATTATATTTATTGTATCTTGGTATAATCTATTGTGGTATATTGTATCGTGGTATAATGTATCTTGGTAATTGTATTGGTAATTGTATTGGCAATTATATTGGCAATTCTATTGACAATTCTATCTTGTATACTGGCTTACCAATATTCAATCTTATTATTTCTCCTCCTCCCTTGTAATTTATATCTACACTAATATTAATACCTATCCTTGTGTAGTCCCTGGTTTACCTGGTCTGACCGATATATGATATACCATTTGGCTGGGTGCATGAATAGGCTGAAGATGATTCAAGAATTTCGCAATCTAAAATAATTTCCAATGGGCTATAATTTCCAATGGGCTGTTTAAATTTGTAATATAAGCTATAAAATATGTAATACAAGTTATTAAATCTGTAATATAACCAGTAAATCTGTAATATAACTAGTAAATTTGTAATATAAGCTAGAAAATATATAATATAAGCTAGTAAATCTCCATTTAACATTCATTTAATCTCCATAATCCTTCTCCATAATCCTCACTAATCCATCTCATATCTCCATAATACATCTCATATCTCCATAATCCTTCTCAACCACTGTATCAACAGTCACCAACTCAATACCTACTGCCAATGCATCACCCACATACATTAACCTCGTCTACTCTACCTAAATATCCTCCACCACTCTACTTAAATATCCTCTCCAATCCCTTGCGAAATATCGCAGCATTATAGTCCAATACCGCACTAGCAGCACTGTCATTTCCCCCATCATCTCTAATAAACGCAATCAAGCAGATATCCTTCAACATCTCCACCAAATACAACTTGATGCCGCCATTGAGCCGCGAGACGCACTTCAACGGCTTCAGACTCTGCTGCTGCTCGGGACTCACAAGAATGTCCATGTCAATAGACAAGTCAATGAACTCGGCACACACCTCATATATTCTGGAGTCGAGCGGCGAGCTGTCAGTCACAAAGTACAACTTGCTCTTCAAGTCGCACAAGAAGGCCTTTTCAATCAGACAGTGCTGGACAAAGTTGTCGAGCAATTGCTCGAGCGATGGAAGTTCGGGAATGAGCCGCGAAATGATCTTGCTCAACACCTCATAGATGCTCTGGTCGAATATCGACGTCTGGTAGTAGTCAATTCCCTGGAACCCTTCAAGCCCGTCCTCAAACAACATCTCAGTGGTTCTGTCCTTGATATCGCGGACGGTATCGTCGCGAAACTCCTCAGACAACCCGTCGATTTTGTGCACAAGCACCTCGATGCGGATGTTGGGGTTGATTTTCACCGCCTGGTTGATCACATACGTCAAGCTCCGCACCGCCAAAAAGTACTCGTCCTGGGCATCAATCACATAAATAATCGCGCCAACACCATGAAACATTGCGTGGGCGTCATAGTCGTCTGAAAAATAGTCAATCTGGCCCGGCAATTCCATGAGATTAATATCAATAAGCGACGCCACATTGGTAATCTCTGGTCTAGCCGTGCTTTCCAAATACACAGACTCAGTGGGCTTCATTTTGTTGAAAACCGCTTCTAGAATAGACAGTTTCCCGCTCCGTCGGCGCCCCATGAGTATCACCGTTGCCGCCTCATTATCTGCTTTTTTGTACTGGACGCTATCAGTAAAACTCATTGATTATCGTGGGTGGGGATATTGTTGCTGATATGGTGTCACGTGAAAATATTTCTCACGTGCACAAGTTATCACGTGCCATATAGATTGCCAATTTTTCACTCCATGGCATGAATGACAACTTCTATGGGGTGCTTGAAAACCGCAATATTCGGGTAGTAGTCGTAGGAGACTTGGAGTACGAGACGTGGTATGGCCTGGCATTGTACTTTGGCCATGATTGTCGCACTCTAGGCTTCAAATACGCGTTGCTAGACCCGAAACAAAAAAAAGTCGTCAAACGGCCCCCGGCAGAAACTTGGCTCGACAAATTGTACGTCTGTGAGCACTGTTTCAAGTACACAGACGACTCGCTGGCAATGACGCGTCATCGAACGTGCTGTGTCTATGCTACCCGCAAACCGGGACGCGTAAAGTACCACGACGAAAAGTACACAATTCGTAAGATCCGGGGCCATCGGCACGAGATCTTTTGCCAGTGCTTGTGCATGTTTGGCAAGCTATTTCTCGACAACAAGTCGGTTTTTTTCCAGGTCGACAAATTCGACTTCTACGTGGTATATGGCCAAACCGGCGACATCCTGCTTCCAATGGGATATTTCTCCAAGGAAGCCGTCAGCTGCTGGGACGAAAACAACTTGGCATGCATCTGCGTGTTTCCACCGTACCAGAACCGCAAACTCGGCACGCTTCTCATTGAATTCAGCTACCAAATGTCGCGGCAGCAGGGCATCATTACGGGCCCCGAGCATCCATTGAGCGAGTTTGGCCGAGTCAGCTACTTGCGCTACTGGGGAAAGTACTTGTCGTCACTTTTTCAGCCCGGTGGCACGTTTTCTGATAGCCCTGCGGTCACCATTGACCAATTGGCAAGATCGACCGGTATTCGCCAGGACGACGTGATTATGAGCTTGAGAGACATGAAAGTGCTCTGCGATGACAGCGAGGGCATCCACATTGACAAACAAAAGATATTGGCCTGGTCTCAGAACGTCAAATGGACACCAGTGTTGGACACCAACGGCTTGGTTATCTAGGTTATGTGCCCGCATTGTGACAGGCCGGGTAAAATCGTGTCGATGGGGGGTGGCTCTCTCTCACACTCTCTTGATGACCCCTTAAGTTGGTATTTGTAACTACTCAGTGATTGACACTTTTTTTTTGCAGCAGAAATAGAAATGTCAGAGGAAAGATTTATATTAGTTGGCGATTCAAACCACACCAATGAGACCCCTTGGGAGTTGATTTTGACCGACGATGAGGAGGCCAAGTCCACCACTTCGGAAAGCAGTGTCGATGACCCTGACGAGAACCTTCTTTCGGACTCTGACATTGACACAGAGGTCCGCCGGAGCGGTAGCACGTTGGAGTTGCCGAAAATCCGGTTCCATAGCCGTCAGATTGAGAAGCCGAGCGGGTATTTGAGGCGCTGGGTCGTGGTCTTGAGCATGGTATTGGCGGGACTCAGCGGGTATTTGGGGCTTGTTTTGTTTCCCCAGCAACGGTTGGCGGTTTCTGAAAAGGCCTATACCACTGTTTTTGCCACAGTCACCGAGACGGTGAAGTTGCCTCCAAGGACGGTTTTGGAAACCGTGGAGCTTCCGGTACAGACAATCAAGGAGACGGTGCAAATGCCCGCCGAAACCGTGGTTTTGCGTCCGTCTCTCTTTGATTCCGACGTTTGGAACGATGCCTTTGAGTCGTGGCATCAGGAGCTCATGAGGAACTGCAACAGCAGCTTTGCGACACTCCAGCGGTTTTGGGATAGCAAGCGGCCGTTTGTAGGCTCGATATTCTCGCAAGTGGAATCCCAAATTGGCGCGGCCCGGCGGTTTTTTTCTGAGTTTGTCAGTGACCGTGTGGCGGGAAGTTGGAGACAGAAGCTCCATCAATACAAGAGTACTGCTGAATCGGAGTGGAAGACACGCTATCCGATCTGGCAGTCGAGATGCCGGCAATTTTCCCATGCAATTAATCGGGAATTTGTGGCTGGGAAGCGGTATTTTGAGCACCAGAGTCCAGTATGGAAACAACACGTTACCAGCCAGTGGAGCATTTTCAAGGATCAGTATTTCGACAGTGAACGTCGGTTTCGCTCGACTGTGCCAGTGTGGAAGAATTATGCCGTTTGGTCCGCACATCAGACCAGTCAGAGTCTTGGCAAGAAGTTTAAGCATATGCATTCGTTTGTTGCCAAGTCTAGCTGGAGATGTATGTTCCAGCGTACTGGGGCAGTCTCCCGGTTGAATACGCATTTTCTTTGGAAATTCCTGAAGAGAAACCTCAACTGGTCGCAGGTGCACAAGCACCGGGTTGTGTTTTCGAGCCCTGGCTGGACAATGTGGAAGAATGAGTACTGGGCAGAAGACTCGTTTGAAAAGTTGAAGCTGGATCTTAGTGGCGTGTTTTCCACTGGAGGGAGTAAAGCAAAGAAATCCGGGAAAAACGCAGCATATTTTGCTCACTGGTTGTGGGGAAACTACGGACTATGAGACTAGCATGCACGCTGCGCCATTTTTATCTATCTATTTATCTATCTTATCTTATCTTATCTTTACATCTTTTGTATCCTTGTCTATTTATTTCTTGTTATTTGCTCTGGGGTGTGGTGTTATTTCGGCCATCTTTCGTGTTACCATAAATATTCTTTCATGAGCTGTAGTACTAGATAGAAAAGCAACTCAGTTTGTGCTGGTTGGTGAGTGGATATACTGTGTGAGGTAGTGACTACGAGTTGCGAAATGACTGAGATGGATTTACACAACCTGGATACTCTGTGGGTGAAATGGTCCTTTTGGAAAATCAAAATTACTAGGGGAAGTTGTAAAGGTTAGAAGACAAGGCGCCTCGTATTACATATAGGTGGAAGATGATCATGAAATGTAATAACCAGAGATGGAGAGAAATTGCAAAATGTAATAACCAGGGATGGAAGAGAATTATGAAATGTGTCGATGACTATATCCTCGTCCATTGAGTGTGACATCGTTACAAACTTATGCTCAGATATTTAGTTAATTATAGATGAGTTTTGTTTCTTTCATAATTGAGTAATCGGAACGGTAGTGATGATTGAATTAATGTTCTTATATGATCTCCACTACGGAAATATCTCTCCTTTTATAGTAGAGACATTTCCTCATAAGTTCACAAAGCCATGATTTTCATATTCTGATACAACTGCATCTGGATGTTGTGTCGTTCTGTCAGTACAATCCAACGTAGAATAGCTTCTCCGTTATAGGTGACTTATTGGTGGTTTTCAATCTCAACATAGATTCATCCTCAAATTTTCCCAGCATCAGGCTGAAAGCTTTTCTCCCATTTAAAGATTTCTCTCGAATCTCATTTAGTGGTGTCGCCCTTTGTTTTTAGACTGTCTAATACTAATCTCATTCACTTGTGCCTATAGATTACAAGCAAATATTATTATCATCTATGAATCACATAGTGTCTTTTAGCTCAACGTTTTTTTTTGTATGGCGATCTTTATCGTGCCGTTGAATGCTTGGCATTTACGCATTAGTCTCGGTTAGAAAAACTTTTTGACAAGAGCAGAAAAGATATTACCATGATATGAATAATCTAAAATGTATAGCACATGCTATACGGTGAATATTATATGCTAAATAGACAAATAACCCTAAAAAAATCTATTTACTAGCAATAAGTATCGAGTATACCAGCATGGACACCTATATTGAGCCTAAACCTCAAACACACAAAACATGGAAGATAGAACGGCAATTACACGCAAACAGCACGGCTATGAACGAGTCTCTGTCCATGGATGAAATAAAACGGCTATATAAACCACTAGAACCGAACATTATACTCATCAATGAACATCTCAGCCATCTTTAATTTGCTTCTCGCGTTGGTCTTTTTGGAACTCACCCATGCTGCTCCTCCCAGTTATGCTGCTCCCAAGTCGCACTTAACCAGTAAGAATACTATCATATTTCCCTCAAAAAATCAGGTTGCAACAAGTTATTCCGAATCTGGTGCCAATCTGGAATATCAGTATATTGATTTTCTTTTAAATAGCGTCAATTTATTTGACTTTTCCCGCTGTCCTACTTTTAGAAAAGCAAGTGGTGCAGATGATAGATGTTATGACGAAGGAAATCGGGATTTAATCTTGACCTACTACTACCAGAACAGCTTAGAGCTGGCTAAAATCCATGGATTGTGGACAAAAGATATGTCAGGCAGGTTTGTAGTAACTAATACGCAAACTGAGCAAATGATGGGTTTCATCAGGTCCAGCGACATACCAAATGACGATAATTGGATCAACAAGTACTGGGCAATTAACAAGGACATGCGCTTTCCGCTACGTGCAGCCATGGCACATTCATTTTCATTTACGACCTTCCACCAATATTGCTACGAAGTCGACGAACAGAGACTACCACTGGATTGGGTTTACCCAAAATTGAAGGAGTTTTACAAAAAGGGTAAACTCGATGAGAAACAGTCCATAAAGTTTAAAAAGATGGTATCGGACAGCAAGAATTTTGCTAGACGAAAACAGGCTTATTTGGACTACATGGTTGCAGTTAAAAAGTTCCTAGTGACATCCGGAAATGCTCTTCCACCCCAAGAAATTGTTGGAAAATTCAAGGCTGGAAACCTTTACTCCAAAGCTACTATTAAGGAAAATTTGGGTAAGGATAACTCAAATTTGGTTATCATAGGAGTACTTCCTAATGATAAAAGAGTTCCACGTCATTGCCGCATTACTTCTTTCAGATATTATGTTAAGTCTGAAGGCAATGGTAATTTTTTGACGGGTGAATTCAATATTAAAAAAAGGAATATTGACTTGACAGGTTTAGGTTCAAATATTTGCTCTCCACAACTACCAGGGGATGACGACTTGATGTATTGTTTTCCAAATAAGGAAGGCAAATGTCTCGGTAATACTTAATCTTGGTTGAAACATTTAGCTGGTCTGAATATATTTGAAAAGAAGAATTGATATTTCAAGTGTAGTACGATTTAAAAAGACATTGGTGTGAATATGACTGAATGCCTCATCAAGGCCGTAAAATCCCAAAGGCAATCATTAGTTTAATGTCACAATTATTCAGTGGAGCAAGCCTCACGGATGGCTTATTACTCAAACTATTTGGTCATGAGGACCTGAAGAGTAAACGATGTGGGACTCACACCCCCTCAATCATACATGATCTCCATACAGAGATCTTAGCTCAATTTGTATCGGAAATTGGTGAAAAAACTAGACTCCCTAGTGAAATACACACTGAGATTATTTGCCAATTGGTCCACTGTTGAGGTTGAACGCCACAAGTAAGTCTCCGATAAAGGAGATCTAGTCTCCGTTAGAATGAACTCACAACCCTGCACAACATGCAGTTAATGCAGTTGTAAAGGGATGTGAAGATCATGGGTGTATTATAGGCTTATGAGAGGATATTTCTACTATAAAAGGAGAGATATTCCGGCAGTGGAAAGCATCGAAGAACATCAATTCAATTATCAGTACCGTTCCGATTATTCAATTATAAAAGGAACAAAACACATCTATAATTAACTAAGTATCTGAGCATAAGTTTATAACATGTTGCACTCTCTAGACAATTAAATTGACATTGACTCTTTTACAGCAATGTTTTTCTGTTTGGCGATTTTTATCGTGCCGTTGAATGCTTGGCATTTACGCATTAGTGTCGGTTAGAAAAACTTTTTGACAAGAGCAGAAAAGATATTACCATGATATAAATAATCTAAACTGTATACTGCCTCTATATGGTGAATATTATATGCTAAATAAACAAATGACCCTAAAAATTCTAATTACTAGCAATAAGTACCGAATATACCAGCATGGACACCTATATTGAGCCTAAACCTCCACACAAAACATGGAAGATGGAACGGCAATTACACGCAAGAAGCACGGCTATTAATGCGTCTCTATCCATGGATGAAATAAATCAGCTATTTAAACCACTAGAACCAATCATTATACTTATCAATGAACATCTCAGCCATCTTTAACTTGCTTCTCGCGTTAATCTTTTTGGAACTCAGCCATGCTGCTCCTCCCAGTTATGCTGCTCCCAACTTGCCATCATCTACTAAGAAACCTATCATATTTCCCTCAGAAAATCAGGTTGCAACAAGTTATTCGAAATCTGGCGCCAAGCTGGATTCTCAGTATATTGATTTTCTTTTAAATAGTGTCGAATTATTTGACTTTACCGGTTGTCCTACTGATAGGAGACAAAGTGGCGCAGATACTAAATGCCTTAACGAAGGAAATCGGGATTTAATCTTGTCCTACTACTACCAGAGCAACATAGAGCTGGCTAGAATCCATGGATTGTGGTCAAGCGATATGACAAAGAAGTTTATAGTAACTGATGAGAATCTTGAGAAAATGACGGATTTCGTCAAGTCCAGCGACATGCCAAATGACAATAATTGGATCGAAAAGTACTGGGCATTAGAGGGGAACATGCGCTTTCCGCTACGTGTAGCCATGGCACATTCATATGCATTTACGACCTTCCATCAATATTGCTACAGTGTCGACGAACGGCGCATACCACTGAATTGGGTTTATAAAAAATTGAAGGATTTTTACAGAAATGATAAACTCAATGAGGTACAGTCCGAGAAGTTTAAAAAGATGACGACAGAAAGTTCGAATTTTGCTAGACGAAAACAGGCTTATTTGGACTACATGGTTGCAGTTAAAAAGTTCCTAGTGCCATTCGGAAATACTCTTCCGCCTCAAAAAGTTATTGAAAAATTCACGACTGGAAACTTTTACAACAAAGATACTATTGTGGAAATTTTGGGTGAGGATAACTCAAATTTGGCTATCATAGGAGTACTTTCTAGAAATAAAAGAGTTCCACGTTATTGCCGCATTACTTCTTTCAGATATTTTGTTAAGGCTGAAGGCAAAGGTAATTTTTTCACTGGTGAATTCAATATTGAAAAAAGGGATATGGACTTGTCAGGTTTAGGTCCAAATGCTTGCTCTCCACAACTATCAGGGGATGACGACTTGAAGTACTGTTTTCCAAATAAGGAAGGCAGATGTCTCTATGAGGATTAATCTAGATGGAAAAATTTAGCTGGTCTGAATATACTTGAAAAGAAAAACTAGTATTTCAACTGTAGTGCGATTTAAAATGCCATTGGTGTGAATCATGACTGAATGCCTCATCAAGATTGTAAAATCCCAAGGGCAATCATTAGTTTAATGTCACAATTATTCTGTGGAGAAAGCCTCACGGGCGGCTCATTACTCAAGCTGTTTGGTAATGAGGACCTAGAACGTAAACGATGTGGGATTCGCTCCCTCTCCATCATACATGATCTCCATGCAGAAATCTTAGCTCAATTTGTATCGGGAATTGGTGAAAAAACTAGACTCCCTAGTGAAATACACACTGAGAGTATTTGCCAATTGGTCCACTGTTGAGGTTGAACGCCACAAGTAAGTCACCGATAAAGGAGATCTGTTCTCCATAAAGGAGATCGGGTCTCCGCTAGAATGAACACATGATACTGCACAACATGCAGTTAATGCAGTTGTAAAGGAATGTGAAGATCATGGGTGTATTATAGGCTTATGAGAGGATATTTCTACTATAAAGGAGAGATATTTCCGTAGTGGAAAGCATCGAAGAACATCAATTCAATCATCAGTACCGTTCCGATTATTCAATTATAAAAGGAACAAAACTCATCTATAATTAACTAAATATCTGAGCATAAGTTTGTAACAATGTCACACTCAATAGAAGAGGAATTCGGCATCAACACTTTATATATAGTAGAGCTCCTCCTTATGGAAGCACTTGCAGGCCCCAAGGCAATCCTCAGTTTAGCATCACAACTACTAAGCGGAAAAGCCACACAGATGGCTCGCTGCTCAAACTATTGGTATAAAGACCCAAAGGGCAACATCGGTGTCGGTAAGGATATTACTGACTCCCGGTTTTGATTAGAGTAAGTAATCCAACCAATGATATTTTTGATGAGATATTATTGGAGGATAAAGATCTGATAAGAGATCCAGAAAAGTCTATATAAGAAGGGCTTCCTTCTTATATAAAACACACAATTCAATTAAGCAGTTCAGCTAGACATTATATCTAACAGAGCCCAATCCGGTTATCCAGATCTTAAAGAAACAAAGCAAATAATTAAGTAGTTTATAGTTCATCATAATACTATGTCTAATTCAGACGAAACTATTAACTACGACATTCCCCAACCAAAAAGTGTCGGAACATGATCCTTCTCTTGACGAAATTCAGCAGTCAAATTTATCAAGGTACATGCCTACACCTCAAATACTGGAATTGACAAACCAAATTGAATTTAATCCCAACTATTGATAGCTGACGTGGGTTTCGACAATGCAGCCTGTAGACTTTTCTGAGTAAATATCGTTGTCAAACCGTGATTCCAGAGACAATTTCTAAATACAAAAATATTATTATAATTTATTAACAGCTCCAACACTGCTTGATATATATACACGCACCCACACTCACGTGACCATAGTAGCCCGGTTCGTCTTGGCTCTACTTTTGCTGACCTGATTTGGCGCTGTTTTCCAGCGACTCAGAGCTCTTATCACCGGGCAATCCCAACAGCAGCCAGTCGCTTTCGTCCATCAATTGCTTGTCCATTCGACAGGCCAAGTACTCTTTGGCCAAGAGACGGCAATTTGGTGCGTTGTTGCCCTTGACAAGCTTCATGCATTTTAAGTATTTGTCCATCTGCTCCTTGCACTCGCCAAAATGGTCCAAGGGAAACGAACCCCGTTCAGGCGGGGTGGGATTCCATCTATTTTTCGGGGTCGACATGGTAAGTATGAGCTGAGGATTGTTCTTGAGGAGTGACACGTGATGATGATCACGTGGGACGCCATGTGTTTGAGGCTAGTTATACTGGGTTTCTTGGAGGGTGAGATTGATGTTCATTGTCAAAAACTAAGGATGGCGTGGCTAATTTTAGTTGAAAAACGCTTGGAATGTGATACAACTGACATGGTAATATGTGTTATCTCGTAGCATGTAATGAAGAAATGGTTACCCTACCATTTGATTACCGTCTGATAGGGTCTCAGGAAATGGTCTAGTCAAGACTATTTCCTCTCCACAATAACACCGCGTTTCTCATGACTTTTTATCATTGTAAAGATTGTAATTGCTCTCCTTGAAACTTGTTTCTTTGCTCATTTCTTGTTTTTCCAACTTGTTTTTGACCCAATCTCCTAGACAAAGGCAATGGTCAGTCAATTCCATTCCCTCCGACCCAAGAATATCTATAATAATAATATGTTTATTTACTTCTATAGCTATGCTAGGCTCCCCAGAAGGGTGAGATTGATATTTCACCGTCTAAAAAACTAAGGACGGCGCCGCTAATTTTGGAGTCGAGAGAAAACCCTTTGAATGGGAATAAAAACTTTCGACTTGATCTTTAAGGAACTGTTGAAGAGAGATGACTCAGAAGGAGCTATGGGGTGACGCAAGAATGTGTCTTGTTTTATTTAGTATAAATAGTCAAGTGAATATTTTAGCTACTTTACCAACTCGTATTCTAGTTGTTATATTACATACATGATAATATAGTCATCAGCCATAATAACATAGGTCATCAGCCATGTCTGCGGAAATTCGTGTCATCAGAAGCATAATCTTTGATAGACTGGTGTGCAACTACAGCTGGGATTTCTAAACTTTGTGCAAGTATTGTAATTACAATTTACATCAAATGAACGCGAGTCTACAATAGTTTGCAGTGTTAGTCAGTCTACAATAGTTTGCAGTTAGAAAGTCTACATGGATGTACAGTCTGCATTTAGATGACAATTCCATCTACTATATTTACCTATTGACTAGTGAGTGTTTTGCTATTCATTGGTCCTGTGACAAATGATTAATTTGTCAGTTTCTTGGTAGATTTTCAAGGCAACCTATGGTTCAATGTCTCCAATACACCTCTCAAAAGTCTCTGCTGGTCTTTGCTTAATCTTCACTGGTCTGGTCTTTGCTTAATCTTCGCTGATCTGGTCTTTGCTTAATCTTCACTGGTCTGATCTTCCACCCTTGGTTCAGTCAAGCTCCCCATACTTTCCACGCTTCTTTGTAGTATCATACATCCGCACCAACTTCTCCTGTCCCTCCTCGGCCTGGGAAAACGCAAATCCACGCTGCTTGCGCATCCGCTGGACCTGTCTGACCTTGCGGATGGCCTTCTGGAACTGCTCCATCCGCGGCCGGTAGTCCTGGATGTTGTACTTCTGAATCTCCTGGACATAGTGGTACGTCTCTGGATAGTACATGCGCTTGTAGTACTTCCAGAGAAAGTCTCTTAAAAGACAGAGGATCGGCACGCAAAAGATGGTGGCCCAGAAGGTGGCGGAGCCATACAAATGTGGCAAGACCCCGTAGTACTCTTCAGAGACGTTGATCAATGGAGCAATGGTGGCATAAGCTGGGAAAAAAAGAAGCCAGAGTGCCAAGGAGCCAGGAATGGCAATGACGGTGAATTTTGTCCAGAGGTTGCTGATCAAGGCGGCTTTTCCTAGCACAGTGATGACAGCCGCAGAGTAAACTACTGTTCCCCAGCTCCAGTTGTCGATGGTCAAACCATTGCCTAGACCGGTTCCATAGAGGTAGAACTGGCGGACGCAAACGTAGATGATGGCTGAGTGATAGAACCCGTTGATGACCCAGAGCCAGAAGATCTTGACGTTGAAGAAGTGCGAGCCCTGGCCCAACTGGTACAACTGGGGATATCTGTCGAGGAGTCTTGCGCTGATAAACTGGTCAAAGACCCCGAGCACAAACGGTGGAAACACGGTGAAGAGCACGTTGTAGAACGTCAAGGTCCATGATTCGGCGATGGACTGGCCGCTGAAGCCGTTTTCAAACACGTACCAGAACTGAGTCATGTACAATGCAATGTTCTTGTAGAAACTGTAGAGGATGGCCTGGGAGATGCGCTGGTACGACCAGGATCCATGGACAAGAAGTAACTTCTTGAGGTACTTGAACTGGCCAATGGCAAAGTCGGCTGAGCGAGCAGCTTGCATGCCTTCTTGGCCTGAGATCCCCACACCAACGTGAGCGGCTTGGATCATTGACACGTCGTTTGCGCCGTCACCAATGGCAAGAAGCAACGCCAGTTTCTTGGACTTGACCATCTTCACGACAAGAGCCTTCTGGAGCGGGCTCACTCGGCAGCAAATGACTGCTTTACAAAGCACACCAATCTCAAGCAACAAGTCCTGGACATCTGGCTCGAGGGCAAAGCTGAGACTCTTGCCGTCAATGACCAATGCCAAGCTATCAGTATCGCTGTTCAGCAACTCGGGATGCTGCTTCAATGCCCGGATCTTCTCCTGGAGGTTCCGCAAAGTGTCGGGCTTGTTTTCCTCGTTGACAATCAACAAGTTCATGTCCTCGCTGAGCAACTTGCACGACATCCCAATGTTGATTGCCGTCTCTTGCCGATCGCCTGTGAGCACCCAGATCTTGATTCCTGCGTCCTGGAGCGTGTGGATGGTTTCTGGCACTCCGTCCTGCAACTTGTCTTCAATGGCAGTGGCTCCAAGAAGAAGCAAATCCTTTTCAATGAGCTCGGCTGCTTGGTCGAGCTTTTCACCACGATCCTCAAGCGAAACCGACGCCTTTTGGTAGATCTTCTGCCACGCATGATACTCGTCTTCGGGGATGATTTTCAGTGCAATACAGAGGGTCCGCAACCCGTCGGCAGCAAACTCCTCCAAATGGCGCACAGTGGCATCCACAAACGGATTGTGTTCCCCGCCAAGCCGCTCGAGAATCACAGTGTCCGCACCTTTGCAGTACAACCGGATGAGTCCGTCGGGACACCGGAAAATCGCACTCATTCGCTTCCGCGTACTGTTGAACTCACACACGTTCAAGAGCTCGTACCGCGCCTCTTCGCCTTGTGCTTCCACAGTAATATACTTTGGTGTTCGCACCGTGAACTTGTACCCGAGTCTGGCGGCGCCTTCAACCAAAGCTCCTTCGTCGGGAGATGCCGCTTGATACTTGATTCCCGTGTCTGTGATTTCGGGGATCACAGTGTGACACGCGGCAAGAAGCGTGAGAAACTCATTGACGACTTTTCCGTCGCCCAGCACGGTGCTGAGACTCGAAAACGGGTGGAAACCGACCTCGATGCCATCGTCACCAACGACAGCTGCTTGATCCTCGGGGATCTCATCGATATAACAACGGCCGGCAATGCTGCAGCACCGGAACTCCATGATGTTACGAGTCAAGGTGCCGGTTTTGTCAGAGAAAATGTACTCAATCTGACCCAACTCCTCAACAAGCGACGACGTCCGCACAATCGTTGGAGTGTCACTAGCATCATGGTACATGTCCAAATCGGACGCGATCATGATCGCCTGGTAGAACTTGATGACCTCAACTGTGACAAACAACGAGATTGGCACGAGGTTGGAAAAGAGAATCCAGTACGTCAAAATGTCCTTGAAGAAGAGCTTCGCCTTGCTGGTGCCTGCGAGATAGAGGTACGTCAACAGGGACGCATCGACGGAGTTCTTGATCACGTTGCCGGCAGACGACACGAGCGAAAGCACAATGAGAATGCCGAAAAGTGCCAAAATTTGAAGGTTGATGATCCGTTCGACCGCCGTCCGCTTGATTGGCGTCGCCGTCGCGTTCCGCATGAGCTTTGTCTCGTGGCCCGTGAAGATCACCACGCCATGGATGAACGGAGTGTTGCGGAGCGTGGCTCCTCGAAGAAGAAGCTGCTCGGGGTTCAAGGGCACCTGGCGCACGTTTCCCGAGCCGTTGTCGATCATGTCCAAGGTTCCTTCAAACGTGTAGAGCGACGAGTTCGGCTGCTCAGAGAGAATCTTCCCATGGAGCTTGGCCAACTCCTGGGGGTTCACCAACGAGCTTGTCTCGGCAAGACTCTGCTTGATCTTGAGATTCGTCTCGCCGTCCAAGTTCGCAGTCTCAATGTAGCAAAGTCCCTCGGGTTCTGACGATGATACAAGAATCAAGTCCGCGGGAAACGGCTCCTCACTCTCGACCCGTACAATGTCGCCAACTGCCACATGGAGCCATTGCTTCGCGATAAAACGGCCCAGCAACGGGTCCAACACCTTGGCCTCCGAGTAATTCAACTCCTTGTCCGCATTGGCCCGCTTCACGTCCTCCATGATCTCCTTCACTGCTGACACCAAAAGCACTACAAGCAACGTGCCAATCGTGGTGAATCGGTTCGTCGGTGACACGTTCGGCACCTGCTGGATCACCGAGGTGAACAAGAAGAACAAGTTCGCGTACTTCAGAAACTCCTGGAACAAGAACTTGGGGAGAAACGTCGCCACGTTGTACTTGGTCGTGGAAATGTGGTTGTCCTCGTATTTCCCATACCCAGGCTCATTCAACGGGATCTCCCGCGGTCCCATCCCCGAATAATCGGGCTCGCCACGCCCTACAAGCCGCAAAAGCCGCTCCTTGAGCCCGACCTTCTTCGGAACCGTGTCGCGCGACGCAAACGGATTGATCGGCTCGTTTTCTCGCGACGAAATCGTGAAACTGTCGTTCCCGTGCGCCGCATCCAACCGTTGGCTATCGTTGAACGGATTGCTATAAACCGTGTTCTGCTGGCTGTGAACCGTGTTCGCCCCGGTCTGGGTTCGGTACATGTCCTGTCTCAGACTCCCGTCGTCAATATCAATAAGCTGCTGGTTGCTGTACCCCTGCCGCCCGGGCGACGCCAACAAATCATCTTCATCGCGTCGCCTCAGAGATTCCTCCTCAAACGGGTTGTATGACATGTCGTGGTGCTTTCACTGGGCCAAAAATCTGGTCTCTGGTTGCGTGCCCTGGGTCGAGGCGTAGCGTGTAGCGTATTGGAATGTGGCACAGCGTGGTGTTGTGTTGTGGTGTGTTTATTAGTGTTGTAGTGTGTTGTAGTGTGTTGTAGTGCGTTGTAGTGTGTTATTACTTGGTTATTTTTGTCATGGATGTAAGCTGATACTGTATACATCAGTATTCTGCCTCAATGCTCAATGCTCAATGCTCAATGCCTCATTACCTCACTATTTTCAATATTTTCACTATTCACCTCATGTATTATTTACACCTCCCAGCACTTGGCCTTCCTAGCCCAAAAACAGATACACAAAAAATCACCACCGCTAATCAACCCCACTTTTATTTTTCAGATAAAACAAAGCTTGAAAATCTCGTAGGTTTCTATAGTCTCTGCTAGACGGGTTTTCCTTTTGCTACAGCACCGTCCTTAGTCTTGGATGACAAAGTATAAATCTCCTTTGGAGCCTAGTACAGCTGTATCCTTATATAAATATTATTATGTACATCTCATCATCTTACCTCATTTCAGCCATGGTATTCCTAACAAATGCCATCATTTCCATATCATGGAGTCATTTCATTTGAATAGTGCCAATATTTCACACACCGGAGATCCAAACCATGTTTCACCCATACCGGATATCCCAACCATATCACATTATTTCATCCTTTTCACTTCATCTCGTCTGTAAGTCACACTTCCATACAAAACATTCACCAATACGAAGATTGTACAACCATTGAAAATTGACAAATGCTTCTCGAAAAAATTTCGCCATCTTGTACTAGCCTCGTGTCAATGAAAGATCTACCATGCATTGTCCCTCAACTGTCAAACTTAGTCTAACATCCTCTGTAAAGTGGAAAATACCTCTGTAAAGTGGAAAATACCTCTGCGCAACTAGTCAAGTATTCTATCATTAAGGGAAACGAAATTACCATTTGTAGCTAAACATATCAACAGATCGCGCATCATATACGTATGTTGATGGACAACGCTCTCTTCCGCAAATACAATCTGTTCTATAAACATACTCTCCATCGCAACACATCAATCCATACAACCACTTCACCTAGGCATCGGTTACCCAGTCCGGTTACCAGACCTAAACAAATAATCTACAGTATACAGTCTACAGTAATTACCATGTCCAATTAGAGTAGTTGACAAAACTCTGACAATGGCCATCAAGTTTGTCTAGCTTTGGAAAATGGTCTAGTCCCTTGACCATGCAGTACACGTGAAGTTTGGCTATAATTAAAGTATATATTTCGCAGCTCAATATAGCCATGCCACTCTTGTCATGCCTACATCTAATTCCAGCATCTTCAATATACATCTAATTTCAATCCATTTTAAAGTCCCAATTGGTTCTCGCCATGTGCTACCAAAATATTTACGCCTTCTTCTTCATGCCCACACCCCGCTCCACTCACATCCCACTCCACTCACACTCCACTTCATTATCTCCACCTTGTTACCAATACTTCTTCCATCCTCCATTAATCAGGATCATGACGCTTCTATTGTTGCTTATTCTCTGTCTCAAAGAATTTCCAAGCGTGTAGAGTTACCATTGTACAGGCAACGGTAACTTACAAAATGTCTTGGCGAAAATCCACTGAATACAACTCGGCAATTAGACACAAGGACATAATATCCATGCCACCACTCAAATAATACAAACCCATCTTCAATAAATATCTCTTTTATTTCCTTCTTCTTCTCCCATTTCCTTTTTCTTTTCGTTATATCCTTGCTATTTTTTTTCTGCCCTTGGCTCAACTCCATGGTACGCTGGACCCGCTGAAACAGCATACATGCTTTCCTAACATAACATATATGCCTGCCAAGAAAATACTTTATTTGAAATTATATATAAGTGGTCTCTATATCTGTAGAATGCCACCATGTTGATTCAAAATCTTTTAACCTATTTTGCAATCACTCTAGTGGCACGTTCGCTTCCTATCGCTCTTCCTGAAGAGCTGATGCCAGGATCTCAGAATGCTTTAGCCAGTGATCTTGCCGTCAACTCCACCGAAATTGTCGCCAATTCCACTGATCAAGTCCAGAACAAGTTTTTGGGGGCGCTTATTAGCGGTGCTCTACGAATAGCTGGTGCTGCTGCCAAATCTGCTCCTAAAGCTGGCAGAGCTGCCGCTAAAGCGGGAAGGGAAGCAGTGGTTAGTAGCAGTGGAGGATCTGATTCCGATAAGAAGGCTCAAAAGGATGCTAAGAAGCAAGCTGACCAAGCTGCAAAAGCTGAAAAAGCTGCTAGGGATAAGGCTGACAAAGAACAAAAGCAGGCTCAAAAGGATGAAAAGAAGCAAGCTGACCAAGCTGCAAAAGCTGAAAAAGCTGCTAGGGATAAGGCTGACAAAGAACAAAAGCAGGCTCAAAAGGATGAAAAGAAGCAAGCTGACCAAGCTGCAAAAGCTGAAAAAGCTGCTAGGGATAAGGCTGACAAAGAACAAAAGCAGGCTCAAAAGGATGAAAAGAAGCAAGCTGACCAAGCTGCAAAAGCTGAAAAAGCTGCTAGGGATAAGGCTGACAAAGCTAGTAAGAAGCAGGCTGACAAAGATGCTAACAACCAGCAGAGCCAAAATTCTAACAATCAGCCGGGCATAGATGTTAACCTCCAGACTGTGCAAGATGCTAACAACCAGCTTGGGCAAGATGCCAACAACCAGCCTGGTCAAGATTCCAACAACCAATCTGGCGATGATCTTAGAGATAAGGCTACTGAAGAAGCTATTAAGAAAGCTGCTGAAGCAGCTAAGAAGAAGGCTGCCGAAGAAGCTAAGAAGCAGGCTGAAGAAGCCGAGAAGCAGGCTAAAGAAGCTAAGAAGAAGGCTGAACAAGAAGCTAAGAAGAAGGCTGAACAAGATGCTAAGAAGAAGGCTGAACAAGAAGCTAAGAAGAAGGCTGAACAAGAAGCTAAGAAGCAGGCTGAACAAGAAGCTAAGAAGCAGGCTGAAAAAGATGCCAAGAAGCAGGCTGAACAAGAAGCTGAGGACAAGCATGGTAAAGGTCCTGACAAGCCGCCTGGTGAAGATATCGACATCCATCCGGACATAGGTGTT
Source organism: Saccharomycopsis phalli (assembly GCA_020342235.1). Lineage (NCBI taxonomy): Eukaryota > Fungi > Ascomycota > Saccharomycetes > Ascoideales > Saccharomycopsidaceae > Saccharomycopsis > Saccharomycopsis phalli. Next base: position 194,236 of record CP073217.1, read on the forward strand.
AACCCCCAACCAGACATAGATGTTAACCTCCAACCAGGGGAAGGTTCTAACGGGCAGCCTGGTAATAATGGTAAGAATAATGCTGACAAAGATGCTAAGAAGAAGGCTGAAAAGGAAGCTAAGAAGAAGGCTGAAGAAGATAAGAAACAGGCTGAAGAAGATAAGAAACAGGCTGAAAAAGCTAAGAAGCAGGCTGAAAAAGATGCCAAGAAGCAAGCTGAAGATGCTAAGAAGCAAGCTGACGCTGAACATAAAAAGGAAGCTGACGCTGCTAAAGCTGCTGAAAAGGCTGCAAAGGAGAAAGAAAAGGCTGATGAAGATGCTAAGAAGCAGGCCGAGAAAGATGCTAAGAAGCAGGCCGAGAAAGACAAGAAGCAAGCTGAGAAAGACAAGAAGCAGGCTGAGAAAGAACAGAAGCAGAGTGATAAAGAGGCTAATAAGCAGGCTGAAAATGATCCTAAGAAGCAGCAAGACTCTGAATCTTTGTCTGATGGAGAATCTCTGTCCGGAATGCTTGATACATTACAGGGTACCGCTAGTGTTGGATCTGGTGTTGCTTCAATGCTTGGCAATTCTCAAGACGGAAACTCCCCGGAAAATACTGATGGGTCTCCTGATAATGGGCCTGATGGTGAAAAAGTCGATTCTGGTGACAATGGTGCTACTAATCCGGATGCTCCTGCTGATGGCATTTCCGACACTGTTGCAAATGCCACTTCTACTGATCTTCCATCTGGCGTTCCTGTCTCATCTCTGTCTATTGTGTCCTCTGATGTTGAGCTGCAGACTTCTGCTGTTTCCCTTGTATCTCCTCCTCCATCTCCACATCGCGTGAAACCAAAAATCCCCGCAGTTCTTTCTCTGAATCCAACTGTTTCATCATCAACTCCAACGTCCACCTCTGCAAATGTTGTTCCTCCTATGAACTCCGTTGCTTCTACTACGAGTCCTGCTGCTTCTCTTGCATCTGCTCTTCCTCCTCTACTACTATCTGCAGTTCCTCTTCCAAGTTCAGTTCCTCCTCCAATCGCTGCTCCTCTTCCAAGTTCTGCTCCTGTTGCTTCCAATCCGTCTGCTGGTCAGATGTCTGGAGGGCAACGGTAGTACTTTGAGACAATTATACCAAGCCCTGCTTAGTTAGTATAGATGGACTACAGACTATAGAATTTAAATAACCAGTCGATAAATTTGAATAAATATATTGTATTACAATAAACGTGACTATCAATAAATTCTCAGTTTTACAAATTAGCTGCAAATGTTTGGACTTGTCTTCATTCAAAGGGTTTTCGAGTCTAAATAAAACGCCAAGAATTTGCACACTTGACACATATGAGTGAAATCCCTTGTATAATATAACAGCGTCAAATGACAATATCTGAGGTTCTTTAAATGTTAATAACCAAAGCTCTTTAAATGTCAATATTCAAGGCTCTTTAACTGATATTATTCAAGGCTTTCAAATGTCACCAATTCTCCTAGAGGATTTTTATTGTCACCTGCATCATGGTAACTGAGAAAAGAACCTAAGCTGGTAAATGCAAAAAATAAAATCACAGCCATGGAAAATTGGTGTCAGCTTTGCCTTACATTAGTGCCTCTCTAAAGTTTAAAGGAACCTTGTCATTTTCGGTTTTTAGTGTTGACCAATGTGCGCTGGGATATACTGCGGTCCTCTGAAATGTGACACAGGGTCCAAGTTCACTTCTACTTTGGGAACCACATTATAACAAGGTTTACGGCTTGACATGTATCTTGGTTATTATATAATTTGCTTTATTTAAATTTGCCTTGAATATTTCACAGAGCACTTTTTCTCGCGTTTTCCACCGTCAATCTCGAGTGTCGCCTCACATACTAATCCACGGGTACATGTACAGGGGTACGGAGCTACCAAGAGTTTGAAAATTTTACATATATTTAAAACCAGTTTGCCCATTGTTTTTACATCTCCAATGTTGTTTCAAAAAGTGTTTGTTGGTCTTGTTGTTGCATTGATGGCGCAATCACTTCCAGTGTCGTCTGAGGGGTCTCGAGGGGTCATTGGACTATTAAATGGTGGTTTCATTGGCACATTTGCGAAGAGACAGGCAGAGAGACAAGAACAAAGTGCAAGAACCGGGAAGGTGTGATGTGCGAGTGATAAAGGTGTGAAAAAATAGAGATTATCTTGTGGCAAAAGGATGCACAAGAGGTGGAATGGGCAAATGGCGATAGGCAGGGACCGAGGCTATTTGGAAAGAGTAATTTTGAATGATTAGAATTAACGAATTAACGAGATGATAAAATCGTGAAAATTATAAAATAAACAAAATATTTAGGCCATGCTCAGGCAGTATGAGACAATAATATGATGAACCAGTAAATATGTAGACTCATTTAATAAGTACAGGCCATGCCACATACTCTTACAACCGCCTTGTTGCAATAATCGTGAGCTTTGATCATTAACTATGCCATCAACTATTCATATAATATAAAAGAATCCAATAGAATCGTCTATGAAATCCATACCCAGAAAAAAAATAGAAATACCGCAAAAAAGAACAAAAACCACACACGCCACCCGATTCCCGCGTTCTTGCTCATAATCATCATCCGATTGTACGTCAACTTCACTTGGGTACTGGCACTGCTAAACGTCTCGTTTAAACTATTCATGGTCTGACTAGACCCCCGGATCTCAGACCCCATCCGAACGCCTAGATCCTTTAGCAACTTCACCTTGCCATGGATCCCCTCCATAGCCTCTTCGTTTTGCGACTCCAAAGTCGACATCAACGACTGATTGTACGCCTGGGTCTTTTTCTCGTCCTTCTCATACGGCGAAGGTGTACGATAATCACTCAACGAGCCTTTGCTTGAGTTCTGGTTCAAGAACAAATTCGTTCTCCGTGTAGATGCTTCTCCAAATAAATTCGTTCTTTGATCCCGCAGAGAATACATGCTGTTCTTTACATCGTATAAAACGGCCTTGAGTTGTTGCGATGCACTTACCCGGACTCAATCGCCGGAATTTTCCACAGGTGTGAGTTACAGTGAGATATCTGGTGTAGAATATTTTGTGCAATTTGGAAATATAACACGGCTCCATACACATCTGATTAGCTCAGAGAATTTCTGTAGCGATATAAGGTTGTACTTTGTCAGTCTTGGGTTCTAATCATCACTCGCTGAGTGTTTATTCAAGTACTTTGCTGCAAGTATAACTCAAAATATACTGATGAATAGCTTACGCTTTACCAGAATCATAGAACTGAATCGAATATGCTAAATATTTGACGGGATCATAAGGAGTGTTAAATATTCAACGGTATTATAAGGCTGAAGTTGGTTTTTTCCTCATCACATCTAGCACATCGCCGCTATGATACTAAACACTGACGTTTGATGTTACACGCAAATCTCTGGTTTTGCTTGCATTTTAGTCCCCTAAACCTATCGGAGATCTTTCCGTTCATGTGAAACCTTCCAAATAATTCACGTACTGTAACGTATCACCCATTTTCTGTGGTGATAAACGATCGTTACTACAGTTGGCAGAGATTTACAGGACCTTAAGCAGTAGTTATATAGCCATTTGATTGGTTGTTCCTTTGAAATTAAATGGTTGATTGTTAAACTATTTGGCTTTTATACTGGTCGTAATGCCTCACTACAATACACTTGAACATTCACAGATGGAACGTAACATACAGAGATGCGCAGTTTCTATGTTGCCGATCATACGAGTCTATTTATCACGAGACTGATGACATACCCTGCATTTCCATTGTAAACTTCAGATTTTTGCATTAGCTTGCACGTCAACCTGTCAAAATAATTTTGTTTTAAGGAGCCCTTATGGCCAAGTTGGTAAGGCGCCACACTAGTAATGTGGCGATCCTCAGTTCGAATCTGAGTGAGGGCACTCTTTTTTGACGCATTAAATGTTTGCACGTGATTGACAAAAAGGCTACGTATAAAAAATGCTTGTTGGCTGTAGCTACACTAGGCTCTAGTGAAGAAAATTTGATATTCCCGTCTAAATTTAAGGACAATGTCGCTATAAAAGTTATACAAGAAAATCCTGCTTATGGTTATAAAGATGTTTGAATTGTTCTTAAGATTTAAGAAATAATTCTAGAGCCGTCAGTGTCATCACATCTGTATCCGGTAGCCGCTCCTGTGTTGCTGTGAAGAACAGATTTAGATATCCAGTAGTAATGAGTGAAATCCAATGAGTCTGCGTACCACACTTTCATTTGTAAAGGGATGGGCAACTTGGGATCGCAATTTGGATTGAATTGTGTTTTGACGTTACTTGATGTTAGACTTCCATTAATGTGGTTAATCGGGCTTAAAATCTTTTGGGGCGTGCTGTTAATTAACGAATCACTAATATACTTTTATCTAAAAGGAATCAATTCCAACTCCCCCTGGTTGTTGATGGTGTATCTATTGGGACGTGGAGTAAAGTCATCAGTGATTAATTGAGATTGACAGATTGAGCCTATAAAAGTAATTTGGAAAAATGTTCAAGTTGTGCAAATTGTTGTATGTTTTGAAAAATAGTCATGACTATATTTGTGATTGACGTACCAGTTTAATCCCAGGTACCATTGAACTTTGGCTCTGTGATATGAACTTGAAGTAAAAGATACTAAACCAAAGACATTGCATTAACCAAAGTGCCATGCTAGTAGCGTAACGAGAAAAGGTCAGATGAACCTTCCACGCGATAATAAATGGGTAGCGGATGAATGGTTAAGGTGACATGATTATCCCCATGTTGACGATAGTGTTGCAACGAATAGCCCAGGCTAATTTCGTCATTAGCAGCGTATTTTGCCCTAAAAACTTGATGGCTGACCTGTTGTATAAGTTTTAAGAAGCCCTTATGGCCAAGTTGGTAAGGCGCCACACTAGTAATGTGGCGATCCTCAGTTCAAATCTGAGTGAGGGCATTCTTTTTTGCCTCAGTCCAACTATAATAGCATGAGTTGTGCCTGGAGCATTCTCGGATGTGTATAGCACTGTTATACTTCTAATGAAGCGTGATTATAATAGTTTCATTTAGTTTTTTTTTTTTTTTTTTGAATGGCTGCTTGCGAGACACACTGGCTTACTGGAGTAACTTGTGAAGCATTGGAAATTCGTTGACGATCCAACATTGATTGGTAAATTTATTAGAAATTCATTGCCTAATACAAATAATTGTACTGTCTTATTAGTATCCGATGGAAACCTTGCTACATGGGAATGAAAGCAATTGTCGTCATCAGTGAATGACTGGAGTTGTATGCATTGTAGTATAAATGAGCCGTTCGATTGAACCACTTTTCATCAAAGTAGTTGGTACATGACGAGCATACAGCTTATATTATGTAATATCGTACCTAAGCGGCACGGTGGCATACATGAAGAAAATATCTGTTGAAGATCTCATAAATTAAGGAGATCGACAATGATCACATATATTAAGGATATTGTCCTGTTGGTGATCTATTTAATTTATGAGATCACCGGTACAGACATTTAAAGTTGTGTATAAATGAATGCATCTCAGAGAATATAAATGGTGAGCAGATAGAACAAGAGAATATCACGGAGTTTAGATTAATATAAATGGCAATGAAATAGCTAGATAGAAAAGCAAGAGAAGATGAATTGTCTACAACCGTAGATTCGGAAGCCATTTGGAAAATCCTGCGGCAGCATTACTGTGAAAGAAAGCCCTTTGTCAGCCCACATTCGGCTGCTTAAGATTAAAAACTTTGATTGGGGCTGCTGTATCGTTGATACATAGTACTGGTAGTGGTTGTGTGAGAATCTTGGTCGCCCTTGTTGTCAAGTTTGACCGCTGAATCACATTATGTTAGAAATAATATATAAATAAATAGGTTACATGAAAGTTTTTTAGTTTACAGTGGGTACGTCAGTACAAGTCACCAGTCGAGTGCCCCAGTAACTATGTCACATCATATTTGACGATTTAACCTGCGTACCATTTGCGGTAAATCATTTATGTACACTTTTACATAAACGCCTGTGTGATATTTATTGCAACTTGGAACTTCGCTCTTGAAGGTACATCTTTGGGTAAAATAGTTTATTCCATCAGATATTCTACTTACAAAAAGGCTAAACTACATCTTTTATGGTGAGTGGACATTATGGTCACGTGTTTCATACTGTATGGTAACATTTCATGATGTCACGTGGTTATTTTCCACACGTGCCTTGGTTATTCACAATATGTACAAAGGTAAAGTGAATTGTATTTCTTTTAGCGGCATTTCATATGATAGTGCTAATATATGTTTCTACACAATCAACACTTGGTTAAAGCGGTACCCCAAAAACACTAAGCGGACTCCAACACCGGCATATGTGGTGTACCGTAATTGCTATGCGGCAAACAAACATCCGATCATATAAATACCCAATAAATGCTAATTGCACCAATGGCATTTGGAAATCACTCAATGTGCCATATTTACTAGGCGGCAAGCAGCACATCCTGACATATACCTCATGAATGCCACTAACCTTTTGGTCCAATTGAGCATGGTATACCCAACTTAGATTCCTTCTTGTTATTTTACGCATGTTTCACTGAGCGGCATATTCTTTTGCAAATTTTTTTTGAGTTGATTTTCGACTTTACATTTTCAGGGTCATGCACCAATTTGTCGGAACAGCAAATACGGCTTAAACCGTGGGTGTACAATCCTCAAAAGAATCGGTAAAATTTCTCAATGTAGATGTACCACGAGATTTGAATCCACAATTATGAATCGAGTCGGGCGACTAGCATATTATAGCCGATTTGTACGATGCCCCCGTATGTTTTATTGTCCGAAGAACGGGTACATGAAATCTCACAACAGGTCCTGAATAGTGTCTTAGACGACGTCTGAAACGTTAGATTCGGAGTCAGGCGGATGTGACTATTTGTTGGAAAACAATCGGAATTTTTAAAAGATAATTTTGGAAGATGATGGTTTTGGAATTCTTGCAATAAGGTTGTGTAGTGAATACTACAATGTGAATACTTGGTGTGATTTGTAGCTACATGGGTTATCGTCTTGCTGAAAAGTGGGAGCGTACAATTAATAGAAATGCCCTGCGTTAAGGAAATTGCAATGTACAAGCAGCTTTGGACAACGTCAGTCACGCAAAATCAAACTAGACTGGCAGCTGGCAGTCTGACTGAGGATTTTTAATGGGCGGAAGATCACCGAAATCTGTAGACTGCATTGGGATCTGCGAATGTCTCAGCGAGAGATAAGGGTATTGGTGGAGTGTACTCTACGAGGACGCATCGTATGGGTATTCTAAAGGTGTTTTATTGGTGAGTTCTGGATGTATTTAGGTTGTGTTCACGTGGTATTCTCGTCAAATCAAGAGTACAGAGTAGATTGGTGTTCCAAGTGCCTGCATCAAGCAGGTCTGACACTTGCAAATCATTAGTGTATAGGTGGTAAGATTGCAAAGAATGAAGTAAAAATAGAGAGAATACGACAAGCAAAGCAACAGAGGAGATACGCGGGTGGCCGAGAATAGAATAACCAAAGCAATAGATGAGATACGGGGAGTGGTTGAAACCAAGATGCAAGGGTTTTGAAGGTTTGAAATGAGATGTTAGACAATCGGCACCAGCGTTGTCTCGGCTTTTCATGTGTGTTGTGTACCGGTATCAGTACATTTTGCTTGTACGATCTGCGGAATTTTATATAAATCCAGAACGTTTTGTCTGACCTCCATGACGGAATTCATACAACTTCACTCAACTCGCAATGCCGTGATTACTGGCGCGGGAAGCGGCATTGGCTTTGCTCTAGCGTTGGAATTTGCCTCCAGAGGATACTCTGTGTTTGTTGTCGACGTGAAGTACCCTGAGACCGCAAAAGAGACGCTTCAGTCACATGGGATCAAGACTTTTGTCGGTGACGTTACAAACTCCGAGTTCATTCAGCAGTTCCGTGAGACTCTTGTATCACAACACAACGTGAACAGTCTCGATGTGTTGTACAACAACGCCGGAGTCAGCTGCCCATTACCTTCGGTGGATATCGATGACCAGAACTTGGAACGTGTGTTCAAAGTCAATACCCTTGCCCCAATCAAATGGGTCCGTGAGTTCCACAAGTTGGTTATACGAGCCAAGGGCATCTTTGCATTTACTGGATCATCAACAGGAGACGTTCCACTTCCTTTGGGTGCCGCATATTCAACTTCCAAGGCTGCCCTTGATCAATATGTCCGCAATCTTCACCTTGAACTCAGTCCTCTTGGAGTTAAGGTAGTGAACGTAGTATCAGGGGTAGTGGACACCAGTATCCTTGGGGGGCAGCTTCCATTGTCCAAGGACTCTCTCTTCAACACAAAGGAGGGAAGAGATGCGATACAACATCGCCGACAGATGCTATTGGACCACAGTGCAATGAAGACATGTGACTATGCTAAACGAACGGTGGATCAGTTGGAAAGCGCAACCCCAAGTACTTTGAGAGTCTATGAAGGTGCCCACGCATACAGCTATAGTGTAGCTGCCAGAGTTTTACCAAACTGGATGGTAGAAGGTGCCATACGAAGTAAGTACAAGTTGAATGAGGTATACCCAGCGATCCACAGAGCAATGAGTGAGATGAGATAGAATGTGATTTATTGGATATCGTGTATCTGGTCATGAGATATGAGACATGGCATATGATTATATTGGTATGGTATTGTGTGGAATGTAGTATTATTATGGCAGTGATAGTGCTAACATGATTATGGGGGTTATGATAATAAAGTAATATCTGTTTGCATTACAATATTCACAAGGGTCTGTACTGGTCATTTGTTGAAGTTCATTGTCACTAGTTGAATTAGTCATGGCAATTAGCATAATATATATACTTTTACATTATTTATTCTTTTGGGATTGAACTGGATGAGTAGGTGCCTGTAGGATAATCAAACTGAGATCTAGGATCTTTCTGTGTAAACATCTTTTCTTATCCGTTTCATAATCTTTAAACCCATTTCGGGTAAACAAAGATGTAGAATAATTGTTTTCAGACATAGAAAGTTGTCGTCAATCGTCCGTCAATCTGAATATCATGTGTTCATCTACATAAAACCTCAAGCAGTTTTAAAAATCTCCTTCCAAGTTTGGTCTTGTTAGTACAAGTCCAAGCCTACAGTCCTCGATAGCTGTTACAACCCAATTGATTTTCGTCTACATTTGTGATTGTCATGCATTCATTATGTCCCCGAACCCACCCTCCCCTAGGCTACTGGATCAACAGCTGGTAATAATAATAAAATGGTGTTCTGATGTTCGCTGATGATTATTGGTTAAAATTATTAAAAACATGAACATTGCTAGTTTTTTGCTGTTCGCCTCCAGTGGCCAGGGTACCAACATAAAACTCACGTCTTGAAATCAAAGTCCGTCTTCCAATTGTTTTCCTGAATCAGGGATTCAAGGAGTCGGCGGTATTTTGTCATTGATTCCACTTTCGCGTTGATTTCCATAGGGTTAATCACCGAGACGTACACGATCGAGTCACTATTGTATCGTTCCAGCGGTATAGCGGCTTCAAGAATCAGTTTGTACTTGTTGATATCCCTAGTGAGCTCTTCCTTTTCCATCAAGGCTTCCATAACAGACTTTTTCGAAATGCGGATGTTGCTGTCGACTGTATTTGTGTAAATTTTTCCTACCAACCCTACGTTATCCAAGTTATCGTAGTATGACGGATACTCCAAAATTGTATTTGCATTGGCCGTGTTTATGGCTGCTGTGAGCCTGAGTAATCTCGATGCAAGTCCGTTGTATTGATGGATAAGAGTTATAGGATTTTCTGTGGGTTCCACGCCCTCTTCTGTGGTAGCATTATCAGAAATCCGCGTTACCATTTCCAGCAACTGGTTTGAGTAATCTGCCTTGAGTCGAAGAGCGGCAGCTACTTTCATTTTGATTTGAAGTCAGTTGATTAGAAAATTTAATAATGATCTTACAGCGAATGGTGTTCATTTTATACCTGCATTTATGAGTTGATTAGTGAACATAATTCAAGATTATGTAAAAATAGCTGCTGAGGAATGCATTGGGTAGATTAGTAATATGGTGACACATGGTAGCAAACAATAGATTTATTTTGATTGTATCTTGAAATGAACATTACTTGTAGCGATTATGAGATAATAAGATTATTATTATTATTAGTTTGCCTTTTGATATAATTATGGCTAATCCATGTAGAGCGTGTTACTTAATTGTAAATCAAAATCTAAAGCGCAATTAGTGATACTACATGACTTCTACACAAAAAATTACCAATGAACATTTTGGTAGCTTTTGCGAATCACAATGATGGTATTACGTATCCTCCTTGGTCCAGAAATTTGGAACCACCAAATTCAAATCACTCATTAATTAAGACGCCAATCTGCAATACAATTCCAACAAGAGATATAATGTCGTCGTTTATAGATTTCTCTAAATTAGAAATATTAACCACTAAATATTTGTTTTTGTTCCTTTAGGATCTGGATAACCGGATTAGGCTTTGCTACATACTGAGATCTAACTGAATTAGCTATTCAAGTCTCTTCTTTCTATAGAGGAAAGTCGCCCTTCTTATAGAAAGTACAACGGTCTTCTTTAAGATTCTTGTTTACGAATACGATGATGATGAACCTTGTTTGGAGACCTCACTATTATATTAACAGAGGAGGTTGGATAGTTGTTCCCCGCATCATTAAGTATGCTCGTTTATTCTGCCATGGTTCAGAAATCACGGCACATAAATATATATAGTATGCTGGTATTCGTTGTTGAAGCCAGATGTGTTAACCAGGTTTCAATATTCAGTTCGGTTGAAGTTTCATGGAGTATGACGTAATCTAGCAGATCCTTATGGCATCCATATCTTCTATTATAGATAATTCATCTTCTTGTTACTATTCTAGCTATTTTCTGTCCTATTTATATTATTCTTTAAGATGCATTCAGTTATCCTTAACTTCAGATGTCTGTACCGGTGATCTCCTTAATGTATGACCCCACTGTCCATCTCCTTAATTTATGAGATCCCCAATAGGACGATCTCCTTAATCTCTAGGATTTTCGACATCTTCAACATTTAATCTCTCAGATCTTCGACATCTTCAACACCCTCCCTTAACTGAAAGCTTCTCATTCCACACAGAAATTAACTCATTGAATTTACTATCTGCTAGAATCTTTGTGAGCACGTCTGCAATATTTCTTCAGCACCAAGTTCTTCATCCTATGGTTCTAACCATCAAAGCATTTCTTTGACCCTACCGCCAATTATAGTTTCTTCAATTTCTTTGATCAATCGTTTCTGAAGCCTTCCACTTCAATTTCCTGCGCCATAGACATAGCGGAATAATAGCAGCTACCTTCATCAAAAACTAAGCATGCGTCACCGTAGCAATAATTAGTTTCGTCGGATAAAACAACCGACACCTCTCATAGTGCTTCATATTATATGTAGACTCTCATCATCAATGGAATTTCATCAAAACTTGATAACCCATCAGTCATAACTGTTTTCCATCAGCACTTCTCCGGTTCTTTATTCGCATATATCATAACTCTTCACTTAACTGCCTTGATGCATTCATTCCTTTACCCCATTTTGCTAAGAATATCAGGAAAATATCAACCCATGACGGGCTCCCATGAAACTGGTGAATAACTTTATTTCCAAATCTTCCACTTTAATCAGTCCTAACTATACCAACTCAGTGCAGTGATCCTTTACTCTGAAGTTGTCTCTCACTGACAATAATAAGCTTAATTAGCACTTCAATGCTTTCTGAAATACTTTCTTTTCCTTGTATTTCCTTTCATTGTATCGATGATTTCAATCATGTCAGCTGCATAAATCATCACAGCTCCTTCACTAATCACAGCTCCTTCACTAATCACAGCTCCTTCACTAATCACAGCTCCTTCACTAATCACAGCTGTTTCACTAATTACCGATCTTTCACTAATTACCGATCTTTCACTAATTACCGATCTTTCACTAATTACCGATCTTTCACTAATCACCAATCTTTCACTAATCACCGATCTTTCACTAATCACCGATCTTTCATTAATCACCGATCTTTCACTAATCACCGATCTTTCATTAATCACAGCTCCTTCATTAATCACAGCTGTTTCACTAATCACAGCTGCTTCACTAATTACAGCTGTTTCACATCATTGTCTTTCATTTGGTCCAACTTTGCTTCTTCGCCAATGAAACTAGAACTTCCTGAGCGTCATTACTATCCTGGTCAATCATATCTATTTGCCACTTGACATCCATGTCTGCTAATAAATCTCCTGACTATCCATAAGTCTCTTAATAAGTCTCCTGACTATCTATAAGTCTCTTAATAAGTCCCCTGACCTTCCATAAGTCTCTTAATAAGTCTCCTGACTATCTATAAGTCTCTTAATAAGTCCCCTGACTATCCATAAGTCTCTTAATAAATCTCCTGAGTATCTATAAGTCTCTTAATAAGTCCCCTGACCTTCCATAAGTCTCTTAATAAGTCTCCTGACTATCCATAAGTCTCTTAATAAATCTCCTGAGTATCTATAAGTCTCTTAATAAGTCCCCTGACCTTCCATAAGTCTCTTAATAAGTCTCCTGACTATCCATAAGTCTCTTAATAAATCTCCTGAGTATCTATAAGTCTCTTAATAAATCTCCTGACTATCTATAAGTCTCCTAATAAGTCTCCTGACTTTCATAAGTCTCTTAATAAGTCTCCTGACTTTCCATAAGTCTCTTAATAAGTCTCCTAATAATCCCAACACAGAAATCCGATACCTCTTTTCCCCCTTTGACAGCTGAACCTATACTAGGGTCAGCTTCATTCGAGGTAGAGGATCCACTATTAAGTGCTTCTCTAAAACTCCTCATAATTTGATTCACAGGATTATTAATATTCTAATAAGTATCTTTGGGCAGTCTATTTTGCAATAAAATTCCATTGAGAGCATCTAATCCATTAGTTGCTTTAGTCAATAGACCATTGGGCGAACTGTCTGGTAAACCACGACCCCCCATTAACAAGATACTGAACAAGACCAATGCCATACGGATCAAACTTCTGAACGAACACCTTTGCCCATCTGGCATAACTGGTAGCTCTTCGCAACTTTTCTGTTGGGTGAAAAACAGCCGCGCTTCAGGGTAACTCATAACCTGACGTAATCTAGCAGATCCTTATGGCATCCATATCTTCTATTATAGATAATTCATCTTCTTGTTACTATTCTAGCTATTTTCTGTCCTATTTATATTATTCTTTAAGATGCATTCAGTTATCCTTAACTTCAGATGTCTGTACCGGTGATCTCCTTAATGTATGACCCCACTGTCCATCTCCTTAATTTATGAGATCCCCAATAGGACGATCTCCTTAATCTCTAGGATTTTCGACATCTTCAACATTTAATCTCTCAGATCTTCGACATCTTCAACAGAGTACAGTCCTTTCATAACGATTCAATACCGACTGTATATATGTAGTTTCTGAATATAATTGGATACACACTAAAATTAAATATTCGTGTCATCCAGCAGACTCTGGATATGCCAATGTGGGTTCATCAAAGTTGTGTCAGTGCCATCAATCAGTAGAGATTCTCATGCGTCACGTGATATTATTGATTTACATCACCCGGCCGATGAGCATGTTTTTATAGTTTGGTGATTCCTTGTTAGAAATTTGCATGCGCATCGCCCTCTATTTTACGCTCCTTCTCCGAGTGTTTGGAAAGCCTTCTGATTCAAAATCAGACGGTTCTGATGTTGAACTACCATCTGCGCTCACTAAAGACAATTTTGACCAGGTTTTAGGAAGCAGTCTTCACCTTGTGGAGTTTTTCTCGCCGTACTGTCACCATTGCAAACAGTTGGAACCGATCTGGAAAAAAGTATACCAGGGCCTCCAGCAAGATGATGAGAAGTTGGGTATTGAAATGCGACAGGTTAATTGCGTTGAACAAGGCGAGTTATGTGATAAGGAGGCGGTCAAGTTCTATCCTAACTTACGGATATATGGTCCAAACCAGGGCCACAACGGCGGGGTATTACTTACAAGCTACCCGGGTAACGTCGAAAAGACCGAAGACAGTCTCAGAGAGTTTATAAAAGACTCGGTGTTTCAATACGGAGATGTGGACAAATTGCATCTTCCATCCAAGAGTAAACTTCTCAAGACAAGTAATTTGACCGAAATCTTGGCCGGTGAGCACAAGAAACCGATCCTTGTGTCATTCTGGCCGACAAATGACAAGCTGTTTACGGATATCAACATACAGGAGGACATATTTGATTTGTGCGACTCATGTCTCGAATTCCAGGCTATGTGGAACATCGTGCTGAATCAGTTGCACGAGGTGATTGATATTGGGCACGTTAACTGCGAATCGAACTCTGTGATCTGTTCGGAACTCGGATTTAAGGATTTGAGTGGGAGACCGGGTCGAAACCGTGACCCACGGGTCGTGGCTATACTTCCCAAGACCACAGGGAACCTTGTGAAGTATACTGGTGTGGTTTCTGGGAATGACATTGCATCCTGGACAAAACGGTTGCTACAGAACTACCAGTTGGAAGACGTGGATCCGTATATGTTGTCGCAGAAGATGCAGCTTACGAACAGACTCATTAACGAGCCAAAGAGTGACCTCCCAGGACCAAACGACAACAAGGTGAGTTTTGTTTTTTTGTATGATGCCGAGCGGTCGACTGAAGAGGACTTCCAGGTGCTTCCATACCTTTTTGAGCCGATTATGCGACTTCCGGATGTATATCTTTACAAATCAAACAACACGGGGTTCCGGAAGCTTATCCAGCGTCAGTCGGAGAACATGTTGCGGTACATCCACTACAACGACTCCGAGCCTGTGCTTGAGTTCAACCAGGAGATGTTTATCTCAAACACCGTGACGTCACTTCCAACTGTGATCGGATTCAAGGACAATAGCTTGGTGCCCGTTGTGTTCCAGAACTTTGGACCGGATGATATTCGCGATCCAAAGTTGGTGGAGAGTTTTATCCGACGGAATAGCTTGCCATTTGTCAGTGAGCTAACCCCCGAGAACTTCCACAAAATCTTCACGTTGAAGAACCTGAACTTAGACAAGGTTGTGGTCGCATTCTTCGACTCAGGAGACCATGACCACACGCATGTTGCCCTTAACAATTTAATGTTGGCTGCACACGACTTTCACTACTATTGGACAGAGTACAAGTACATGCAGTTAAAGAATCGTCGCCAGAAGAAGGATGCGCGAATAAAGAAGCTACAGGATGCGGGTAAGAACAGTGATAAAATTACCGAGGCAATGGCGGCAGAAATTATGTACGAGACCCACGGAGAGACGGTGTTCACGTACCTCGACTTGAACAAGTTCCGTAATATGATTAATGAGAAGGGATGGAACATCAGCGGAAAGAAGAACTATGTCAAGGGCGACGTTATTATAATAGAGCGCACGGGGAAGTTCTACTACGAGAGTGACATCTACGGAAACGACCTCAAAAACGAACCTTGGATTTTACGTAACACTTTGATGAGTTTTCATGACAACAACTACGTTGTCAAGCCCTTGAAAAAAAACTTGATTCACAGTCCCTACGGGAATTATCTCCGCCACATGGACTATATCCATCGCCATGGTTTCTTTGGCTACTTGCTTGTAGTTTCGTTGGTTGTGGCAGTGTATAGTTTGACGAAGAAGTATTGGCGTGGTGGCATCAAATACAAGAAATTGGGGCGTGGTATTTTGGGTAATGAAGAAGGAAAGAGTGACTAGACATTGTATGAGTATAGATATTGATGGGGTGCTGTGTATATTGACAAGGCTATGGGTATATAAGTTTAAAATATACACATTTGAACTTCATAGTATGGTATAATGGAGTATGTAATAAAATGACTCCTCTTCGTCTTACCCTTTGTTTTATCACCAAGTCCATCACCTTTCAGGGCTGTCTTGACGCTCGATAATCCCTGTTTCATGATCTACGTCATGCTAGCGCATTCAGCGGGAAGTTACCGGTTGTATATATATAGGTATTATTCTCTAATTCTGGAAGCGAATATACTTTAAATATCAACTCGTACCCTAGTCACTATATCACACATCATTACATATACTGGATAGCTGTATGACCAATTGTCCGTTCGCAGAATTCTTGGGTATCCACTGGATATTTTAATATCAGTTATTTTTGAATGTATTCCGATATATCTGTGTGGGACGTAATCAATATCTCTATTCTACGACATGCCTTACTCAATATTTCAAAACACCACGGCAGCATCAGATACATAAATGTGCCACTTGAATTGAAGTTCGTTTAAATGCCATTTTTGAAATTATTGTAATTCTGGAATAAATATTCTAGCGTGATTATGAGTTAGGATTCTAAACTTCAGTCCAGGACTAATCGAATCCTCCTCTCCTATACCCCCGCTATCACACTCTCAGGAAATACTAACTGATAGTTTTATGCCATTTCCTTCGCCGACGTCTCACCCTGTGATAGCGCATATTTCCTTATATATTTGAATTATTCTCACCCAAGTATAAAGTAGCAATATGTAGTGTTCGTGCTACACACGCCATGTATTACTGTGATTTCACTTAAACCACATGAGCTTGACATGTCATCACGTGCCAAATAGACTTTTATAGCACTCTTCTCCAAAGCAACATATGATTATTAAGTTAGAGGCGGAAATTTTTATAAATTACCAATAGTTTAGAGACACTTGGATAGTTTTATTTTTCCATAGAGGACAAAGGCGATCCAAAATCGTGCCAGATTACACATATCACATGACTTGCTTCGATTACATTTTTCGGTATTGTTTAGGAACAGACCGTAATTCCGCAAGTTAAAACAGTGGTTACTGCGATAATATGAAGTATGTAGCAAGTACCCCAAATGATACTATTATTATAAAATTATAAAATACTACTTACTAATTGTGGTAATTTATTATAAACTAAAACATAAGATGTAGTAAAGTTTGGTGATCTACATCATTCTTTCCAATAAGTATTTTGGTTCTAATTCCTTGTTATTTTTGCCATTTCAAAATGAATTCTATTTACAGTGTTCACATCTACCCAAGTAATTCTTCATTAATATTATCAAACTTCTCTCTTCCACTCGTATATTCCTTTTTTTTCATTTGATATCCTGTTTATTTATCAACTTCCTTTCAATAAAGTCTCTCCCACGATTAATGAATCATCACCCCTGGCGTTGTTTGTGTTTCTTGTTGGCCTTGCAAAACACATATGCTCGACCCTTTCTTCTTACGACATAGCACTCGCCACAAAACTTTTTGATAGAACTCCGTACCTTGAACCCGCGCGTAATCACGCTACTGAGCCCAAATACATTCAAGCTCGAGTATCTTTTGACCACAGGTACTAATCCTTGAAACATTGTCTGTTTCATGAAACTTTTTACATTTCCATGCAATATTGTCCGGGTAATGTATATTAAACGGGATTTGCCTTATTGTAATGATTCTTGACACAGAAATGATACGGAACGTGGTATTATTTATATATTTGGCCTGCTTGGTTTGCTCAAAGAACATTCCCGAACCTTCGAATAATTCACCTGATAGTGATTCGCCGGAGGAAAGTATTCCACCATGCGCTATTATCAACCCGGCTAACAACGCCTTCTATGACTTGTCCTTTTTAAGTAAACCGGTGGTCGATAAGAGCCTGGGTTTAAAACCAGCAGCATGGACTGTTCGCGGATATGACTATGGGTATAATTTCACTTTAAGTGTGTGCTCATCACCAATTTCTAAGACTGGATCGAGTGATGATGTGGACTCGAGTGTGAAAAATGTACTGCAAATAGGGGGGTATTACACCGGGACCGACGGAGTGAGGTACTCTATTGGGAACTACAACACAACTCCTGTGTTCCGGGGTAAAAAATTGGTTCTACAGTATCAAGATGGTAGTTATTGCAGGGACCCAAACGCACCATCAGGTACCAAGGACCCCTACTTAAAGGATTTCAGTGGGAAGAGGTTGCGCAAGTCAACCATATTGAGCTTTTCATGTGATAAAGATGTCATGAGTAAGGCTAATGTGTTGTTTGTGGGTAGTTCCAGAGACTGTGATTATTTCTTTGAGGTTCGAACAGCCAGCGCATGTGTGACAGCGAAAAAGGCAGATGACCTAGCGGCCATTTGGATTTTTTTCTTTATGTGAGTATTTCAATAGAGTATATGCCAAGATATTTTGGGTTATTGTCTCAATATCTATTTTCTTACTAACTTAAGTTTGTTTGCGGCTTTGCTGGTCTATTTCAGTGGAGGGTTCCTCTACAAAACTTTATTCCTTCACAGAAAAGGATGGAACTCATTGCCTAATTTCACCAATGTGCGGAATTCAATTAAAAACAATGTGAGTTAGCACTGCGCTTTGTGGTTTTCACTGACGAATAGAAATACTGATACTCCAGTCGTTCAAAAATTCATTTTCAAATTACCGTGATGGTAGAATTTATCAGGACTCTGAAAATGACGTAGGATCCCTGCGGTTTCACGGTCAGTTCCAGAGCTGCTCTAATTCTAGTAATCAATTATTAGATGAACTAGATGTTCAATTGAATAATATGCAACTGAGTGATGAATCACAGAGAACTGCGTGAATGAATAGCATGGATACAATACAGTATCAATTTAGGTAAGGGAATTGGTTGAAAATTAGGGAATCTAAGTCATTACTTCTAGTGTGTTTCTATTTTCTATATTTGTGATTTTACAGATATGCCACTTATATTTTTAGTTTTGAACTATCTGAGCTGGCCTTTAGTTTTGTCAGAGTGGTTATATTACGTCTGTAGTCTCATTTTTGTCATTCATACTGATCTACTTGTTGAGTGTCTAGTAGATATTGTGAAATATATAGGTATCAATGAGGTTCGAACACCTATTTATTATTAATAATGGCACAAATGAGATTCAATCCTGTGCGTAAAATGATACACTTTTGTAACGATAAAATCCTGGTGGTATCGTTACAATCACTTATAAATTGGCTATTTAACAATATAAAGTATTGTTAACTACAAGGTATAAGTCGTATAGTTATCTCAGAATGTATCTCTAAGTTACTTGATAATTTATTAGCTATTTCCTTCTGTATTTATATTATTCCAGAGACAGGGTTACTACCTTAATTAAGGGTTGCCTCAAATCCCTTTTGGGATTTTTCCTGACTCGTCCTTAAGCACAACAGTGTTTCAATCTTCCTGGCGATCACCATAGGCGTCATCTCTTATCCGCACGGTGTCATGTGATGCTCGCGTGTCACTAGCATGTAATCAGCACGTGCAATTGCACGTGATGAGTGTAAACGATATTTTATCGTTACAATAATCATCCCTAGCCAGGGCTTCATTTACGGTCACGTGCACAAATACTGCCAGGGTCTCTAACCGGCAATGCCATCTCTCCTAATCAGGGTAGTACATCTACCTGGTTACAATAGTAACGATAAAATCCCAGTGGTATTGTTATAACTGTCGTAATCTAGCATTTCTCTCAATGACTTCCGTACCTCACTATTGTAAATATTTATTAGGCAGTAAATCCCTTTTGTGGAACATTCTAAGCAGGGTAACATTATTCTATCTGAGTGTAACCATAACATCAATCATGGTTATTATTGTGAATATTATTTAATTTTGGTCTATAGCTATACTAGGCTTCAAAGAGACTAATATTTCATTGCTTGAACTATGAGCAGCGCCGCTATGTTGGGTGTTGCAAGAAAACCCTTCGGAATGGACAGAAAAACGTCCAACTCTTGGGAGTGGCTATTGATGATTTGATTCTGGACGCCTGTAGGGTCTCCCTCCATTACAGAAGTACCTGTCCATATGGCCATCCATGTGGTAGCAGCTGAAGGAGTCTAACCTCGGACATGCTCCTGCCCCCTTCAATCATGGTTACGTGTTGAGGTTGAAAACCACAAGTAAGACACCTATAACGGAGAATGTCGACGCCTAATTCCTCTTCTATTGAGTGTAACATTACGAGACCAGAGATTCTGTTATACCACTTATATCTGAAACCGACTCTGACGGGAATCCTCGATATCAAGCAGGTATGCTTCCGATCTAACTACTTCTCGAACGAGTCGCGATAGAAATGTATAAATTATGGTTCGCTATCACTAATCTGAAAAATCCCCTACAAGAAAGTGTCAACAAGCAAATAGTACTTGGAGTCACAAACCGGGACGCGTACTCCTACCTTCTCATAAAGGAGTTCTTTGAAATTAATGACATGAGCGCACCATACCAAAGATCATTTAAGGAAGCTGCATTAAACATAGATCGTTATGCGAAAGTGATAGCACAAGCCCAATCGGAACTGACGAACAGCCAGATATTGGCCCTACTGGGACGAAAGAAATGGGAACTTAAAGACCAAATAAACACAAAGATGACCAAGGAATGGCAAAAACTAGTGGACACTGGCGAGACTACTCTCCCGGCCCACTATAGAACTCTACGCGGAACGGATTCACCGGTGGTTACCACCGCTAAAGATAAACTCCTACTAGCCGAGGCCTTAGCCGGCCCAAAGAATATTTTGAGCCTGATAAGCCAACTTCTAAATGGAAAAAGCTTGGTATCATGTACCATCAAGAAACAATTCAATCCTGAGTGTGATCCGAAGTGCCCTAGGTGCGACAATCCCTCCCTAACAATATTTCATGACCTATCATGCCCATGTTTAGAGGTATTCCGAACTCAGGAAACAATCGGCGAAGGCCTCACAACCAGAGCGCAAATCCGCCGCCTCTTTACAGACGCAAAATCAGTTCATTCTCTTATAGGTTTCTACACGTTAGTGCTGGACGGGTAGATTCCTTTTCTTTTTGCAGTACACAAGAAGGGCGACCCGGCAGGTAGTCCCTCCGGGGGGCGAGACTCCATAGCTCTTTCTGAGTCATCTTTCTTCAACAGTTCCTTAAAGATCAAGTCGAAAGTTTTTATTCCCATTCAAAGGGTTTTCTCTTGACTCCAAAATTAGCGGCGCCGACCTTAGTTTTTTAGACGGTGAAATATCAATCTCACTCTTTTGGGGAGCCTAGTATAGCTATAGAAGTAAATAAACATTATTATTATTATTATTATTATTATTATTATTATTATTATTGCATGTTGTATGATTTCACGTGCTACTCACGTGTACTTTTGTAACGATATAAGGTCAGGTGGACATGGCACGTGATAATGGTTTGGTAATGGATGAATGGTTAAGGAGACGTGGTAATCCCACGTGGACAATAAGGTTAGGTTTACCCTACTTAAGAGAATAATAAATAGAAAAGAGAACAACATGAACGGGACTGGTATTCTGAGCTCATCTTACAACTAATACATTGTAGTCAACAGGCCTTGGGCTTGATGTACTAACAAAAAACCTTAGACTGTGATCAATCATAAGGAAAAACTTAATACGTAAATACGGCCCACAATATTAAATAAATAATATTGTAGGTTCGGAGCACAGAACTATCAGTAGCTACTATAACAATTATACATTTTTCCAATCGATACCGTAATATACATTCTGTATATAAAATTCTGAACTAAATAACTTGGAGGCAGTAAATCCCTTTTATAAGGTATTATAGGTAGGGTAATACTGCTCCATCCGGTTGTGACCACATCATCAATAATCGTGGTTACGAGACCAAGAACTCTGATAGGATAAGTACATTTCACTAATGTACATCAGGGCTGTTGAATAAGGACTATAGGTGTTATAACGATTAGCCCAAACTAAATTCGTTATAACAAACGGTAATTCTCCGCGGTTGAACCTAAACTCTTACAAAAGCTTTATGTAACATTCAATATCCTAAATCGCCAGGATATTCAATATTACCTCTATAAAATAACTATTCCGAGGGGATAGAGGAACTTACAATAATGTTGGTTATAATAAGCTAAGATGGAATTTCTTCCCCAAGTCCGTCCAGCTTATAGCAGGTTTCCCAGCTATTTATATTATTCTATATGGTGGAGGTGTTCCATTGTCTTGTGTCTGGTGGAGGCGTAAGAAACCTTTTTAGGACGGTCTCGACCTTCTTTTGTCCTTAATAGGAAAGAGCATGTCTGACTCTTGGTGCACGTGACCTAAAGACGTACCCTCACAAGGATTATACCTTGTTCACCGAGCGTCCCGGTCCTCTTCCTATTGTTCATTGCATGTTGTATGCATTCACGTGCCATTCACGTGTACCTTCTATACTCCAGAGGAGAGGTACCGGGGATTGCCCGTTACACTTTTGTAACGAGAATTGGTCAGAACGACTGTGCACGTGAAATGATCACGTGTACAGCCATAAGGTCAGGGATCCAGCCAAAGATATATGCAGGGGGAATGGGGAGAAGCCATGAGAGGAGTGACAATAAGTACTATATATAAGAGCACAATAAAGGGGTAAGGAGGATTAACCTGGTATTAAGGGAATCTTAATACTTCTTACAACTTATACTGTGTAGTTAACATAAGAATTACTTGACTATTCAGCATAATAAGTGTGTTAACGAGAGGTTCTGATTATTTCTCGTTACAACTTTATGTAACGATAAAATCCTGGTGGTATCGTTACAATCACTTATAAATTGGCTAATTAACAATATGAAGTATTGTTAACTACAAGATATAAGTTGTATAGTTATCTCAGATTGTATCTCTAAGTTACTTGATAATTTATTAGCTATTTCCTTCTGTATTTATATTATTCCAGAGACAGGGTTACTTCCTTAATTAAGTTTTGCCTTAGATCCCTTTTGGGATTCTTCCATACTCATCTCTGTACACGGCAGTGCTTTGACTTCCTTTCTCGTCACCATAGGCATCATCCCTAATCCGCACGCTGGCATGTGATGCTCACGTGTCATACCATGTGACCAACACGTGGAGTACACGTGTCTAATGTAAACGATATTTTGTCGTTACATTTACAACAAGTTGGGCGTGTGGCGTAGTTGGTAGCGCGCTCCCTTAGCATGGGAGAGGTCTTGGGTTCGATTCCCAACTCGTCCAATGTACAATTATTTTTATGACGGTGCCATAAAGTGAATGAAAAATGTGTGAAATAAAATGATTATTCTTGGTATTGATAAGAATACTCCCATTATTTATAAATAACTGTAAATTTACGAAACAAATGGTAGTAGAATCATTATGAAAGTGTGATAAACACCTTTATGCTTAAGTATTTAGACTTCTAGCTTAAATGTAAGGTAGTCGACGCATCTACCCACTTACATAATTTCATTCATAGATAATGTGCATAAGATCATCAACAACCGTTTCGCTATTTTTGGATTCATTTTGCTGGCACATCTTAATTATAGCTTTCCAGTTGCATGCATGACGCACTCCAGGTAAAAATTTTCTTTTTCCGGGTAATAACTCTAAATACTATATAAGATGAACCATTTCCCAAATTTTTTTTTTCTTTGTCGACGTACTTCAGTAAGTGGTGTACTAACTATATGTACTTATCTTTTGATTACTAACGGCTTTTAAGTAGGATCATTTCTATAGGTAACGTCTCTCTTTGTCTCTTCAAAAGAGCCATTGAATCCAACTTGGTTGATGAGGTATAAAGCCCTTGTATCATAGAATGAGAAATTAATAGTTTGATCCATGACTCTTAGTTAGTTTGGGCATCTGTTTTCTATTCCTTTGTTTAGCGGTATGTCTTTACATCCTGAAAAGGAAGCAATGATTTCGGCTCTATTGTGGTTCCTTATTTAGGGAACTGTTATAGAGTGGGTGCGAGTGGCAGTCTGACAAGTTAATATATACTTTTGAAATACTGTAATCAAATATTTATCGCCATGATCTAGAATCTTTCCAAACTGATATTCATATTATTTATTGTAATTTATTGTTTGTAGTATAGTCAGTAGGAAGGATACTGGTTTGTAAAATAGCTAAAATATATTTCACTTTTCTACTGAAAGAAATGTTGAAGGAGCTAACGCATGTTGAATGAGGTCATAGTGACAGATGATCTAAGTAGGGCATGATGATAGTTATCTAATAAGCTAAAGATAACTGAAACTGAAGGTATCTCAGAAAAGAATATAACTAGGGCACGAAATAGCTAGTATAGTAACAAGAATAAGAATATGTACAACAGTAAGATATGGAAGCCATTGAGAGAAACGCTAGATTACGTCAGGTTATGAGTAACCCTGGAAGCGAGGCAACTTTTGAACCGACAGAAAAGTTGCAAGGAGCAATCAATTACGCCCGCTGGGCGAAGTTGATTGTCTACAAACTTGATCTGATTTGTTTCGGTGTTGTTCAGTACCTTGTTCATGGGGACCTTGGATTACCAGATGGATCACCAAATGAAGTTGTCAATAATGCGGCGGATGCACTAGATGGTATTATTGGGTTATTATTACGAAAGGAAGTTACTGACAAAGTTGCACAATATACTGAGAGAATTCAATGCTCTACTACACGAGAAAGGTTCCATACAATTAAGGCTGAGTATGGGACAATGTCATTTGCTCAAGCAGTAAAGGGTGCAATATCACTGTGTCACCATCCTCAAGCACACTATCGCCAATTGAATATGCTATGGAACGGCATCGGAACTACTTTTCAAACTTTGATCAGGAAATGCAATCATGCATTATTGGGATCTTTATTCTTCGACAAGAACAAGTTCCGGAGCAAGTAATCCAAAACTTTATTGATCGGTATGATAATCGGGGAGTTAACGCGGACACTTCCAATTTTATGCATTTTTTTAGCAAGATGGACGGTGAATATCAGGCCGGAAATAATCATTCGGCATTTCTAGGACATCGGAAGGCACGACGTCAGGTGACCTGTTTTAAGTGCGGTAAAAAGGGACATGTGAAGAAGGTGTTGATGAATATCATTTGAGGATAAGGTTTAACCAAACACTATTAGAGTTAACATTCCATAATGAGGTTCAACTGACAGTGAAGACAAGTATCCGGAATAGGAACAAACTGGTAAATTTGCAGCAACAGGGGTCAAGAATGTAATGATAGGCTATGAACCTTTTCGAAAGGCGTATCGGTTATTCGATCCTATCCAACGAACAATTGTTACTGCAACACAGGTTCGTTTTGATGAAGGTAGCTATTTTTATTCTGCTGTGTCTATGGCGCAAGAACGACGTGCAGAACCTATCATTACGGGCGTTGGCGGAGCGGCAAGAGGTGTTAGTACCGTTCCGGTGGAAAGTGACCCAACACTTGCTCATAAATCGAAGAAAGCAAAGATCACGCGATCTACTATCAAGGACCAATTAGAAGAAGAAGACCTGAGTGGACAAGATATCGTCCCTGACGACATACACGATGTCCATGAGACACCTGACGACTATAATACCATTATGGGTATTGAGCAAGAACCTTCACAAGAGGAAACAGTGGAAGGTGACGCCTGTTGTAATTTGGAAAGTCTTTCTTTAGCTGACATCTTTGATAAACTGTTTGTATTAACTTATTTATCTTATTGGTAAACTACTTACTTATTGTGGGCATATTGCCTCTTATTTATAGTCCTCTGATTAGCTACCGCGGATACTGCGTCTAAGTGAAACTCGTTTAAGTGAAACCCGTTTAAGTGAAACCCGTTTAGGTGAAACCCGTTTAAGTGAAACTCGTTTAAGTGAAACTCGTTTAGGTAGACTCGTTTATGCAGCCTCGGATTTTAATCATCACAACAACGCCACTGAAGAGATGGTTAATCCTCTTGAGCCACAAAATACTGACATGGAAGATGCCCGTGATGGTAACATTGACCATCCCTTGGCCTCTGAGAAGTGTGGCGCTCCTGACTCGACAAGCACAAGTGATATTGAAAGTTTAACTCAGTCTAGTCAGGAGAATAGTGATTCTACATCTGATACACAAGGAAAAGAGGTCACTAATTCCGAGTCGGAATTTTCCAGTGATACTAATCGGATTTTTGGTTTTACACCACGAAAACGTACTGTGAAGCATAGTCTGGAAAATTCACGTAGTGCATCTGATGATGGCCCCTCTAGTTCTGATGAAGCTGACCCTATGATACGTTCAGCTTCTAGGGGGGATAAACGATATCGGGGATCGGAATTAGTGTTTAACAGAGGTGATCTGGAATCAAGCAGCAATACTATATCATTAAATCATAGAATTGTGGTATCTTCAGAATCGGAAGAATCAAGTGATGATAATACTAATTATGCCGCAACATGTTTTATGGCGGAATCTGAATTGCGCAATAACGTACCAATTACCTTTACACAAGCAGTACGAGGCCATGATAGCAAGAAATGGGAAAAAGCAATTATGGAAGAGATAGATGCACATAATAGCAATAAAACTTTCAGATTGGTTCCACCTCAAGGACGAAAAGCAGTTTCTTGCAGATGGGTATTTGCGATCAAGGATGATGGAAGATACAAGGCACGGTTAGTTGCTAGGGGATTTACACAAGTAAAAGGAATTGATTATTCGGAAACATTTGCACCTGTTATCAGATATGAATCAATAAGAATTGTGTTATCAATTGCAGGAGCTTATGGACTTACTGTACATCAGATGGATGTAAAGACTGCGTTCCTTAATGGAGAATTACTGGAAGATATTTATATGAAACAACCAGAAGGTTTTGAATGTAAAGGGAAAGAAGATTATGTCCTCAAGCTTGAAAAGTCGATATATGGTTTAAAACAAGCACCTCTTGTATGGAACAACAAAATCAACGGAGTATTGAAAAAGATAGGATTTAAGATTAATGAAGCAGAACATTGCTTATACTCAAAGAAAAAGGGCAGCAGTTTCATCATGATTGCACTTTATGTGGATGACATACTTATCGCTGGAAATCAAGTGAGTGATATCCAAGAAATGAAAAATCAATTAATGCAACATTTTAAAATGAAGGATTTAGGAGTGGCTACGAAATTTCTTGGGATGAATATTAACCAAGATGGAGAGAATATTACGCTACTGTTAGATGACTATATTGAAGACATGTTATCTCAATTCCAAATGAAAGACGCAAATCCAGTGGCTATACCGGCTGCAACAAATCAAGACCTTACAGATGATGATGATAAATCAAAGCCATGTAATGGTACAGAATATCGGTCTTTAGTTGGTAAATTGTTATTTGCAGCTAATACGGTTCGTTTTGATATCAGTTATGTTGTGATGATTAAAATTCGAGACGGCATTAGCTAAACGGCATTAGCTAAATGGCATTAGCTAAACGGCATTACAATAGGCCGTAGCTAAATGGCATTAGCTAAACGGCATTAGCTAAACGGCATTACAATATGCCGTAGCTAAATGGCATTAGTTAAGCGGCATTACGACACGCCGTAGCTAATAAGAGGACTATAAATAAGAGGCAATGTGCCCACAATAAGTAAGTAGTTTACCTATAAGATAAATAAGTTAATACAAACAGTTTATCAAAGATGTTGTAATTTGGAAAGTCTTTCTTTAGCTGACATCTTTGATAAACTGTTTGTATTAACTTATTTATCTTATAGGTAAACTACTTACTTATTGTGGGCACATTGCCTCTTATTTATAGTCCTCTTATTAGCTACGGCGTGTCGTAATGCCGCTTAACTAATGCCATTTAGCTACGGCGTATTGTAATGCCGTTTAGCTAATGCCGTTTAACCAATGCCGATAGCTAATGCCGGTAGCTAATGCCGTCTCGAATTTTAATCATCACAACACTTCGGAATCACAGTAGAAGGTTCACATGAAACAGTGTAAAGGTTTGAAAGTGGATCTCGATGAGCAAACATTTTCTTGGTGGAGCGGATAGTGGCACCTTGATGATTGAAGAGAAACTCTAACTTATGATTAGAAGCTTTTCCAACCGAGATAAGGTTAGCAATACCGTTAGGAGTGTAACCAACATCATGTAGAATAAAAGGTCCAGCTGGAGTAGAAATCCGAACTGTACCTTTCCCAACAATTGCAAGGTTTCCAGCAACACCCAGAATAGAGCCATTCTCTGGAATCATGTCTTGAAAGAAACGAATGTCAGAGAAGAAATGTCCACTGGCACCAGTATCAAGAAATGTTGGTATCAGTAACAGATGTCCAAGGAAGGAATAAGCCAACATACCTTGAGGATACTCTTCATCATATGGTTGTTGCTTTTCCTTCTTTTTACCTTTGCGACGAGGTTTGGACGTCTTCTTAGACAGAGAATCGTGACCCAAAAGTGCAAGACTGTTCAGACGAACATACTCATGCGATCCAGTTATCTCATGCAAGACCTGATACAGAAGAGTATTAGTAGTAATCCCCTTGTGTTCAAGCTCTTTAATGACGCTTGAGATAACCGGATATGGCACACCAAGTTGCATCATGTTATCCAAAGTCCATAATGCAATGATTGCCTCCTTAGTCAATTGCTGTCTAACCAACAAATTTTTGCGTTGAAGCATTGCCCTGATGTCAACAAACTCAGTGGGCCTAGTAGCTTCTTCCAGAATCCCAGCGCTAGTGAGAGCCACTGGGAGTGGAAGAGTACCATACTTCTCTTGAAGAAACAAAAATTGATTTCTAGCAGTCAGACGTGAGTGCGTGGAGCGAATAATTCCGCGAATCTCTTGGCTAATGCTTGCCTTGAGAATAATACCAAACACGCTATCCAATTGTTCAATAAAGAAAGCAGGAGAAATGTCCGAGGCATCGTTCAGTTCGATGCTCAGAGTTCCATTTTCGGCGTATTGAAGTAAGCCGACCCCGAAGCCAAAAAGAAAGTCCTCGAGTTCCTTCATCCAAACATGATAAGTCTCTGGACCAGTCAATGTTAATTCAGAGGGGAACTGCAGGACGCTTGCAGGATGCATCATAACCTGTTGTAATTTGGAAAGTCTTTCTTTAGCTGACATCTTTGATAAACTGTTTGTATTAACTTATTTATCTTATTGGTAAACTACTTACTTATTGTGGGCACATTGCCTCTTATTTATAGTCCTCTTATTAGCTACGGCGTGTCGTAATGCCGCTTAACTAATGCCATTTAGCTACAGCGTATTGTAATGCCGTTTAGCTAATGCCGTTTAACCAATGCCGATAGCTAATGCCGGTAGCTAATGCCGTCTCGAATTTTAATCATCACAACAAATCTGATGGTTCAGCAACTTGTTTAAAGTTAGCCAATACGAGAGGCTCGTTCTGGTATTGGCTTACTATTTTTTGAATCGTCGGACAAGTCTGCATCATCAAATCTTTCTTCCCGCATGCTAATAGCAGCGTTACGGGAAGACTTAGCCTTCAAGTACTCTTCGCAATCTCTTTGCAAATGTCCTGTCTGATCACAAAAATAGCATACCCGTTTTTTGTTGAACTTTCCCTTACCCTTTTGGTATGAGTTGTTGAATTGACTCCTTCTCAGATTATGTTCCCTGTAAGATCAATTATTGGTCAGATTAAATGAGGCATTGCTTCTGAGTGTTTCCAATGCAAATCCATATTTTTCAGCAATAACTTGGGCCTCCATGAAATTTTGTGGCAGAAATCCGATGGTGTGTAAGTAAACCGTTTCATCCAAACCCCGCATATAACTTCCCAAAGTTTGTTCACGGTCATAAGTAGACAAATCGGCTACTATTTGATCAAACTGCAGATTATACTCCTTAATCAGCCCGGTCTGTTGAAGTTGATTGAGTTGTCCTTTCAATTGATACTGATAATCTTGGGGAAGAAAGTAGTTCTTGAAATGGTCTACCATGTCTCTCAACGATGTATCCTCTTCATTAGTATTACATGACTCCACAAACTTCTGGAACCACGCTTGAGCTTTTGATCCTCTAAGCTTAGATTGGACCATAAGAAGTTTTTCCCTTCTAGTATCGTGGATTTCTGGGAGAATATTCTCACAGATACGTGCCCAATCCATAATCAGGCTGATTTCGCTCGCTCCATCATACGTAGGAATGGTTTTATACAACCTCTCGTTTCTTCGTTCAGACATCGTTCCAACCTTGTGGCGCTACCAAATGTTATAATTCTCGAACTGGGCTATTGAGTTCCCAGGTTTAGTCTATAACTTGTTGTACTTGCTCGACTGATTATTGTTTCAGTCCTTCTAAGCTACAATATAAACTATAATTCTCTTTCTCTTTAGAATGCCCATTCCTAGAATGAACACGTCCTATAAATACTAAATAATTAGTCTCATAACGAGGGTGAGGAACCCTCCTTATTATTTAACAACAATGGTCGTCTTAAATAATAATTATGCACCAGGTCGGACTTCTCTGCACTCCGATGCTAATATGTAACGAGATAAGGTCAGGACGACCTTAGTCACGTGCTCATGTGGTTATGAAGGTATGCATCGCGATATCTGGAGGGTATTAGATGAAGTGATTAGAAGTGGCGCAGCAACTGCTTTACGGGAGGTAGTGTTAGTCTATCCACCCTAGGTGGCATTAGTCTACCTGGGTAGCGTCGGGCTGCCCTGCTTAGGAAAGAGTATAAATATGAAGGAAATACAATATTGAGAGGACGAAGGTTTTGGAGATTAACTTACAACTTATATTCTGTAGTTAGCATATCTTGTATTGCTAATTGGATTGTATAAGTGTTATAGCGAACCCATCGAACTAATTTCGTTATATAATAATTATTATCCAACGGCGCCTTGACCTTTAATTATAACAAACACATGTAACGGGCAATCCCCGGTACCTCTCCTCTGGAGTATAGAAGGTACACGTGAATGGCACGTGAAGGCATACAACATGCCAGGATCAACATGAAGAACAACATCCCCTCTGGAACATGGTCTAGGCCTTGCGAAGTTACGTCTTCAAGTTACGTACAGCAAGGGTCAGACATGCTCTTTCCTATTAAGGCTAAAAGAAGGTCTAGACCGTCCTGAAAAGGATTCTTACGCCTCCACCATATAGAATAATATAAATAGCTGGGAAACCTGCTATAAGCTGAACTCACTTTGGGAGAAATTCCATCTTAGCTTATTATAACAAACATTATTGTAAGCTTCTTCTATCCCCTCGGAATAGTATTTTATTGAGGTAATACTGAATATCCTGACGATTTGGGATATTGACTATTACAACACAATAATCAGGCGTGGATGGTTTAGTGGTAAAATTCATCGTTGCCATCGATGGGCCCCGGGTTGGATTCCCGGTCTACGCATTTCTTAGATTAATTTTTTTCTAAGTTTTATTTTTTGTGTTATGATGATTACAGTCCAAGGTTGCATATCCGAAGTCATTGTCGTAATCTAGCAGATCCTTATGGCATCCATATCTACAGTTATAGATAATTCATCTTCTTGTTACTATTCTAGCTATTTTCTGTCCTATTTATATTATTCTCTAAGATGCATTCAGTTATCCTTAACTTCAGATGTCTTTACTGGTGATCTCCTTAATCTCTCAGATCTTCGACATCTTCAACAGTTATGCGAAGACAGACGAAGGTCACGGCCTGAATAAGTTTATCCAAAAGTGGAAAGGCAAAGTATCCGAGGTAGCTAAGCTATTCGGAGGACTATATATATAATAGGTAATGTCCTCACAAAAAGTAAGCAGTTTCCCGATGAGATAAATAAGTTAATACAGACGGTTTTTCATGTTGAAGATCGTGTTGAAGATCTGAGAGATTAAGGAGATCGTCCTACTGGTGATCACATAAATTAAGGAGATCGACAGCGATATCATACATTAAGGAGATCACCGGTAAAGGTATCTGAAGTTAAGGATAACTGAAGGCATCTCAGAGAAAAATATAAATAGGACAGAAAATAGCTAGAATAGTAACAAGAATAAGAATATCTACAACAGTAAGATATGGAAGCCATTGAAAGAAACGCTAGCTTACGACAGGTTATGAGTAACCCTGGAAGCGAGGCAACTTTTGAACCAACAGAAAAGTTGCAAGGAGCTACCAATTATGCTCGATGGGCAAAGTTGTTTGTCTACAAGCTCGATCTGATTGGTTTCGGTCTTGTTCAGTACCTTGTTCATGGGGACCTTGGATTACCAGATGGATCACCAAATGAAGTGGTAAATAATGCGGCGACTGTTTTAGATGGTATTATTGCGTTATTATTACGAAAGGGAGTTACTGAAAAGGTTGCACAATATACTGAGAGAATTCAATGCTCGACTGCACGAGAACGGTTCCATACAATCAAGGCTGAGTATGGGACAATGTCATTTGCTCAAGCAGTCAAGGGTACAATCAGTGTATCGCCATCTTCCAGCACACTATCGCCATTTGAATATGCTATGGAACGGCATCGGAACTACTTTTCAAACTTTGATCAGGAAATGCAATCATGCATTATTGGGATCTTTATTCTTCGACAAGAACAAGTTCCGGAACATGTTATCCAAAACTTTATTGACCGGTATGATAATCGAGGAATTAATGCGGAAACTTCAAATTTTATGCATCTTTTTAGCAAAATGGATGGTGAATATCAGGCTGGTAATAATCATTCGGCATTTCTAGGACATCGGAAGGTACGACGTCAGGTGACCTGTTTTAAGTGCGGTAAAAAGGGACATGTGAAAAAGGATTGTAAGAAGGTACTTAAGGAAACCGATGATGATGAGAAACATGCATTATCGAAGAACAATCACTCATGGCTTGCATACCATGGGGTTGCGGAAAGGTATCCCACATATCTTGATAGTGGGGCATCGAGACACTTTATGGCAAACAAGGCGTTATTTGAATCTTTGGAAACCCATGATGATCGGATTAAAGGAATTGGGGGTCTGTTGGCGATTACTGCAAAAGGTAAAGTTTGTATGAATTTGCTTGGTGGGACTACTATACAATTGAAGGATGCATACTATACTCCAGGTGGTGAAGTTAATCTTGTGTCAGTTTCACGAGCAACAGACAGTGGGGCTAAAATCTTGTTTGATGGAGAGAAGGCTATTGATTATGTTACAAAACAAGTAATCGCAATCAAAGAACTGGATACAGGACTCTACAGGATTCAGAACTCTGATAATGGAATTGTTGCTTTTAAAGCTAAATCAAAAGATAATATCGAGACTTGGCATCGGCGGTTAGGACATCCTGGTACTAATGTTATGGAAAGTATTAATAAAGAACATGATCTTTGGAATAGTAGCGATCAAATCACTATGTGTGGTGAATGTTCAGTAACTAAAACTACAGTAAGTATTCCAAAACTGCGAACTACACAGCCGATACAACCACTCCAATTATTACATGTTGATGTGTGTGGACCATTTAATTATAAGTCGGTGAATGAATCCAAGTATTTTCTAACAGTGGTTGATGGTTATACTAAATGGACTCATGTGGTATGTCTTAAGAACAAATAGAAAGTACAGAAGCATTGATTCAGTTTATTGTTAACAGTGAGAGACAATTTCAGAGTAAAGGATTACAGTTCTGTACTGGTATTGTTAGAACTGATAATGGAGGAGAGTTTGTGAATAAAGCTCTACATCAGTTCTTTAAAACAAAGGGAATTAGTCATGAGTTGACAGTTCCATATCACTCCTATCAGAATGGGGTGGCGGAACGCATGCATCGGACCATTCAAGAAAAGACGAGAGCTATGATGCATGCGAGTAATGTGCCAGTAGAACTCTGGCCAGAAGCAGTATTGACTGCAGTCTATCTCATTAATAGAAGCCCATCCAGAACTATTAATGGAGAGAGTCCATATTTTAGATGGACTGGAAATAAACCTAATTTGTCCATACTCAGAGTATTTGGATGCGTGGCTTATGGCAATATTCCGGCTGAGATCCGAGCTGGAAAGTTTGCGGCAACAGGAATTAAGTGTGTTATGCTAGGATATGAAACATTACGAAAGGCATATAGGTTGTTTGATCCGGCTAAGCGAACGATTGTAACTGCAACGCATGTTCGCTTTGATGAAGGTAGCTATTATTATTCCGCTGTGTCTATGGCGCAAGAAGCATCTGCGGAAAACTCAATTGTGGGTATTGGAGGAACGGCCAAGGGTATTGGAGCTGTGCCAGTTAATAGTGATCGGTCAATTAGTACTAAGGTGAAGAAAAGAAAACGCAAAGTTTCAGGGAGAACTGACCAAGATGACGAAGTTGAATGTGAGAATGTCGATGTGAATAATGAAAATGTTAAGAGTGCTAGTGGGACGGACGATACAACAGCAGATAAAGTTATGGATCGTGGTGAAAAGGACCCAACTAGTAATGATACTGAGGACAGTGTTGATACTATCGCAAGTACTACTATTACTGATGAGGATAATTTGGCAGATATCAGCGATCATGGTGAAAATTTATCTGGTGATGACATTGAGAGTATAAAGAATGATTCTGGGGACAGTGGAACTTCATCTACGCCAGATGATGAAAGTTTACATGTATCAAGAAGTGAATCAGAATTCTCTAGTGACACTAATCGGCGTCTCGGACGAACACCAAGGAAACGCTCTATAAAACATAGTCTGGAAAATCTGAGTAGTACATCTGATGATGGCCCCTCTAGCTCTGATGAAGCTAACCCTATGATACGTTCAGCTTCAAGGGGGGATAAGCGATATCGGGGATCAGATTTGGTAATTAACAGCGGAGATTCGGAATCGAGTAATGACTTCATATCTCTAAAACATAGAATTGTGGTATCGTCAGGATCGGAAGAATTAAGTGATGAGGGTATTAATCACGTGGCCACATGTTTAATGGCCGAATCTCATTTACGCAACGACATACCAATAACTTTCACACAAGCAGTTCGAGGCAATGACAGCAAGAAATGGGAAAAAGCAATTATGGAAGAAATAGAAGCTCATAATCAGAATGGAACTTTTGTTTTAGTTCCTCCTCAAAGACGAAAGGCAATTTCGTGTCGCTGGGTTTTCTCTATCAAAGATGATGGAAGATATAAGGCAAGGTTAGTTGCGAGGGGATTTACACAAGTGAAAGGGATTGATTATACTGAAACATTTGCACCAGTCATAAGATATGAATCAATAAGAATCATGTTATCAATTGCAGGAAACTATGGACTTACTATACATCAGATGGATGTGAAGACTGCGTTCCTTAATGGAGAATTAAAGGAAGACATTTACATGGAACAACCAGAAGGGTTTGAGGTTAAAGGAAAAGAAGATTATGTTCTTAAACTTGAAAAGTCGTTATATGGTTTGAAACAAGCACCGCTCGTGTGGAACAACAGGATTAATGATATACTACAAGAGTTGGGCTTTAAGAATAATGCGGCTGAAAATTGCTTGTATTCAAAGAGAGAGGGCAGCAGTTTTATCATGATTGCACTTTATGTTGATGACATACTTATTGCTGGAAATCAAGTAAGTAATATTCAAAAGGTTAAAGATCAATTGATGCAACATTTTAAAATGAAAGATTTGGGGGTTGCTACAAAATTTCTTGGAATGAATATTTATCAAGATAGCAAGATTATCAGTTTGCTGTTGGAGGATTATATTGAAACAATGTTATCAGAATTCCAGATGAGAGATGCAAAACCAGTTGCAATCCCTGCTGCCACAAACCAAGATCTAACAAACTGTGACAACAACTCAAAACCATGTAATGCTACAGAATACCGATCACTAGTTGGAAAATTGTTGTTTGCGACTAATACTGCCCGTCTTGATATTGGTTATATTGTTGGAGTGTTATCCAGATATCTCAAGACTCCAAAAGAAATCCACTGGACAGCAGCAAAGAGAGTGGTGAAATATTTGAAAGGAACAAAGCAGTTGGGAATCACATATACGAGAAACAAAGACGCGATGTTAAATGGTTTCTGTGACGCTGACTGGGCGACTGATAAGACAGATAGAAAATCGACGACAGGGTATGTTTTTAAGTTTGGCAATGGTGCAATTACTTGGAAATCAAGGAAACAATCAACAATTGCATTATCTACTGCTGAGGCAGAATATATGGCTCTTGGAGATGGTGTTAAGGAAATGTTGTGGTTGAAGCTGGTGTTTAAAGAGCTAGGTATAAAATTGAATGAAGCAGTCATTCATGAAGATAATGCTAGCTGTATTAATATTGCTAAACATCCAGCGTTACACAATAGAACAAAGCATATTGACATTAGACATCATTTTATTAGAAGTCATATTGCCTCAGGAGAAATGGAACTCAAGCATCTTGGAACTGAGGAGATGCTAGCAGATATGTTTACTAAGGCTTTGTCTGAGAGACAATTCAAGAAGCTAAGACTTATGTGTGGAATGAGAAGCTTTCAGTTAAGAGAGGGTGTTGAAGATCGTGTTGAAGATCTGAGAGATTAAGGAGATCGTCCTACTGGTGATCACATAAATTAAGGAGATCGACAGCGATATCATACATTAAGGAGATCACCGGTAAAGGTATCTGAAGTTAAGGATAACTGAAGGCATCTCAGAGAAAAATATAAATAGGACAGAAAATAGCTAGAATAGTAACAAGAATAAGAATATCTACAACAGTAAGATATGGAAGCCATTGAAAGAAACGCTAGCTTACGACATATCAAAGATGACAGTTAAAGACTTTCCAAATTACAACATTATTTAGCCGATTTGTGACTTATGCTGTGATAGTGAAAGTCAGAAGAATTTGATTGTTGTATTTTGGAAAGTCTTTCTGTAATTGATAACTTTGATAAAATGTCGTACATACTACGTGTTGAAAGTGTTGAAGGAGCTAATGCTTGGTGAAATACATCATGCATGATAAATAGGTTTGTACTAAAAGATTACTATTTTTCAGTACCATGATGTCATTCTGTTAATGGTATATTAACAGTATGAGGCCATAGCATTAGCAATCTAATAAAGTTATCAGGTCATACTAATAGTGAACTGATAATAATATGAGGTCATACTGATAATGACCTCATGAGATAAAGATAACTGAAGGCATCTCAGAAAAATATAAATAGGACAGGAAATAGTTAGTATAGTAACAAGAATAAGAATATCTACAATAGTAAGATATGGAAGTCATTGAGAGAAACGCTAGATTACGACACTACGTATGTGACGAATAATCAAGGTTGTGTTCAGAAAGTACTCATAACACACAGCTGCAATGCAGGATGAAGGGAAGAACAAGAAGCAATCAACAATTAGTATTTAAGGGACAGGAGGTCCACTGAATCAGGGAGCAAATTTTTATATATTATTATACATATATTACGGCTGTAATTCGTGCATTGTGACCGACACAACACTGTTACATAGTGATATTTTTACCAACAAACTAAAGTGGCCCCGTAAATTCGAGGTGCGTCATAAACTGTTTGTAAAACCTTATTTATCTTATCAGTAAACTACTTACTTTTTGTGAATACATTGCCTCTTATTTATAATTTTGTGAATAGCATCCTCGGATAGTTCCGATTTTAATTATAATAACACTTCACCATTGAATTCAGCTGTCGCTGCCTCATCTCGTAGAGATTCTTTCCCAATACCCAGAACTGTATATATGCAAACTTCCAGCATCTCATTGAGTGCTGATAAACTGTCATTAATGAATATCAGCATGCATGATAGCATGATCCACAATATTATTGGCAACATTTGTGTTGTCAATCAGCACACGCATTGGCACCTGTATCCTTGACTGGTTTATCAATTACAACAGACAGTTATGTTCGCTTACTTCGATTTGTGAGCAAGTGAAGGATCACTTTTATAATTGGAACAGCAGCAATAACACAAATGATAGGCCCTGTAAATTATTCTTGTGCCATAGACACGACAAAATAACAGTAACTACCTTCATCGAACCAAACATGTGCTGGCATGACAGTTTGTTGTTCTGGATCAAATCTGTTTAAGGAGGTCATCCTGAACAGGGATCTATCTCATAAGTTAAGGATAATTGAAGGCACCTCAGAAAAGCATATAAATAGGGCAGGAAATAGCTAGAATGGTAACAATAAGAATATCTACATTAGTAAGATATGGAAGCCATTGAGAGAAACGCCAGATTACGACACCTTGATTATGCACAACGACAAAATGACCTATACTCCTTTTGAAACGATTCATATCCTATCATTACACTCTTAATTCCTGTTGCCACAAATTCGCCAGCACATTTATACTACTGGGAACATTGGCGTACGACCCCTACTATGAAGATACATTGGGTATCGGTATGTAACTTCGTGGTATGCAAGCCATATTTGATTCCGAGCATTATCACTTTTCTTACGCACCTTTTTGTTCCATTCATGTTTATAATGACCTTTCTGGCTACATCTATGACAATGAAACAACACTGTCTTTTGGGATGTTTCTTATCCTAGAAAGACAAATGGATAATTGAGAGCTTGATAATTTTCATTTATCATACCATTGAATTATAAGAAATTAACATTAAGCGGAGTCGTTTCCCGATGCTGATATTGAGTGACTATGCTGTTAATATTCAATTCAAGGATTCCTTCTTACGGTAAGATAAATACTCTAAGAGCACAGTGTCGTAATCTAGCGTTTCTCTCAATGGTTTCCATATCTTACTATTGTTGATATTCTTATTCTTGTTACTATACTAACTATTTCCTGTCCTATTTATATTTTTCTGAGATGCCTTCAGTTGTCTTTATCTCATGAGGTCATTATCAGTATGACCTCATATTATTATCAGTTCACTATTAGTATGACCTGATAACTTTATTAGATTGCTAATGCTATGGCCTCATACTGTTAATATACCATTAACAGAATGACATCATGGTACTGAAAAATAGTAATCTTTTAGTACAAACCTATTTATCATGCATGATGTATTTCAACATGCATTAGCTCCTTCAACACTTTCAACACACAGAGAATCGCTTCTCTCTTAGAGTCATTCTAGTAATTATGTTATCTTCTTAAAACATGATTGATTGATTCATCGGTGACAGCGCACACAGGGCTGTTTAGCAGTGCAACAAAGCCTTTAAGCGCATGGTTAAATGTCATATTTTGGGAAGCATAGACGCCGATCTATGATAATGAGCAATATGACTCCGCCACCACACAGTGGACACGTATATGTGAGAGATGTGTTGTGATAATTAAAATTCGAGACGGCATTAGCTACCGGCATTGGTTAAACGGCATTAGCTAGACGGCATTACAATACGCCGTAGCTAAATGGCATTAGTTAAGCGGCATTACGACACGCCGTAGCTAATAAGAGGACTATAAATAAGAGGCAATGTGCCCACAATAAGTAAGTAGTTTACCAATAAGATAAATAAGTTAATACAAACAGTTTATCAAAGATGTCAGCTAAAGAAAGACTTTCCAAATTACAGCAAGATGCAGGTATAAAAGATAGTAGTTTAGACCTGAAGATCTTTAGTTCAAAATAAAATATAGTATACGTTTGTAAGATAGCCCGGCACTATCAATAATACCTCGTATCTTACTGAGCTCACTACTACTATTACTTATTATTTATTACTACTAGTGCAAAGTCCCCATCAGAGAAGAGACAACACTAAGTACGTCATATTTCTATACCCAGCCTTGAATAGCATGGAATGTTGTGCCATGATGATTGAAATCCAAACTATCCGAGCAATCCGAGGTTGCTATTTAGAAGATTGTAAATATGAGATGAAGTGCTCCACAAACAGTAAATAGTCTACCGATAACATAAATCAGTAAATACAAACATTCTATCACATATCTTAGTTAAACAAATATTTTCCAAAAACAACTTATTTAACAAAAATAAAACTCCGATACGGGGAATTGAACCCCGATCTGCGCTGTGAGAGAGCACCGTGCTAGCCATTACACTATATCGGACAACTTTTACTACAGTTTTATTTTAAGTTTGGTAAGGTAAGGGTTACTAATAATTATTGTAACGAGATAAGGTCAGGACGCCCTTAGTCACGTGCTCACATGGTTATGAAGGTATGCATCGCGATATCTGGAGGGTATTGGATGAAGTAATTAGAAGTGGCGCAGCAACTGCTTACGGGAGGTAGCGTTAGTCTATCCACCTTAGGTAGCATTAGTCTACCTGGGTAGCGTCGGGCTACCCTACTTAGGAAAGAGTATAAATATGAAGGAAATACAATATTGAAGGGAACCAAGATTTTGGAGATCAACTTACAACTTATATTCTGTAGTTAGCGTATCTTGTATTGCTAATTGGATTGTATAAGTGATATAACGAACCCATCGAACTAATTTCGTTATAATTATATAACAGAATTTATTCAACGCTTCTGCTATAACACTTATATCGAGTTAATCCATAAGATAATAAGAGTAACTACAAATATAAGTTGTAAATAGTTCTAAAGTGAACTCAAGATATCCCATTACTAGCAACTTAAACAGCTATTTATACTTTTCCTAAGAATGGATTTGTACTTGTGTAATATGTGGGACACTCCGAACACAATCACAATAGTACTAAGGAACACAATCACAACATTATCACAGGGTACAATCACGTGAAGAGTAGTCTTGACCTTTTCTCGTTACAAATTACTATAATGAAATTAGTTCGATGGGTTCGCTATAACACTTATACAATCCAATTAGCAATACAAGATACGCTAACTACAGAATATAAGTTGAAAGTTAATCTCCAAAACCTTCGTCCTCTCAATATTGTATTTCCTTCATATTTATACTCTTTCCTAAGCAGGGTAGCCCGATGCTACCCAGGTAGACTAATGCCACCTAAGGTAGATAGACTAACGCCACCTAAGGTAGATAGACTAACGCTACCTCCCGTAAAGCAGTTGCTGCGCCACTTCTAATCACTTCATCTAATACCCTCCAGATATCGCGATGCATACCTTCATAACCATGTGAGCACGTGACTAAGGGCGTCCTGACCTTATCTCGTTACAGCCTAATAATTACCTCCTTATATTATTACTGTTATAATGTGATTCCAAGGAAAGCAAGTGACGTACTTAGTGTGGTCTCTTCTCTGATGGGGACTTTGTTGCGATGATTAAAATCCGAGGCTGCATAGACAAGTTCGCACAGACAAGTTTACCTAAACGAGTTTGCTTAAACGGCATTAGTTAAACGGCATTACGACACGCGGCAGAGGACTATAAATAAGAGGCAATGTGCCCACAATAAGTAAGTAGTTTACCTATAAGATTAGTAGGTTAATACAAACAGTTTATCAAAGATGTCAGTTAAAGAAAGACTTTCCAAATTACAACTAGTTATAAAGCATCCTTCTAGCGCCCTGCACTTCCCCTCTGATCTGATCTTGACTGGTCCGGAATCTTATGCTATTTGGATAAGGGAACTCGACGACTTTCTTTACAGCTTTGGAGTCGGTCTACTTCAATACGTTGAAAGTGGGACACGGGGAATAAACCTGGACGACCACTCAGCCATTTCTCCTGCTTTCTTAGTTGAACAATTGGACAAAAGTTTTGGTATTATTCTCGAGGCTAGCATTAGCCCGTATATTCGCCAAGATATCTGCACCTTATTCGCGCATCTGACTTCTAGAGATCAATTTTTGTACCTCAAGAAGAAGTATGGTACTCTTCCACTCTCAGTTGTTTTTACTAGTGCCGGAATTCTGAAAGAAGCTACTATGCCCACTGGTTTTGCTGATATCAGGGCGATGCTCCAATCGAAAAATCTATTCGTTAGACAGCAATTGACCAAGGATGCGATCATTGCATTATGGACTTTGGATAACATGATGCAACTTGGCGTTCCATATCTGATTATCTCGAGTATTATTAATAAGCTTGAGGACAGAGGGATTACCTCTGAAACTCTTCTGTACTCGGTCTTGCATGAGGCAACCGCGTCACATGAATATGTCCGTCTGGAATAGTCTAGCATTCTGGGGTCAAGATTCTCTTTTGCAGACAAACATCTCTAAAGCTCGTCGCAAAGGTAAAAAGGACAGGAAAAGAGCTGTTGTGCTATGATGATTAAAATAGACAAAGCAACTTAGGTGACGACGAAGACAATGGCATGGGTTGCTTGAAGGTTGCCATGCTGAAGATTATAAAAAAGAGATAGAGTGCCCACAAAAAGTAAGTAGTTTACCGATAAGATTAGTAGGTTAATACAAACAGTTTATCAAAGATGTCAGTAAAAGGAAGACTTTCCAGATTACAACATCTTTGATAAACTGTTTGTATTAACCTACTAATCTTATCGGTAAACTACTTACTTATTGTGGGCACTTCACCTCTTATTTATAATCTTCTGAATAGCAATCTCGTCTAGGGATGTTGTGATGATTAAAATTCGAGACGGCATTAGCTACCGGCATTGGTTAAACGGCATTAGCTAAACGGCATTACAATACGCCGTAGCTAAATGGCATTAGTTAAGCGGCATTACGACACGCCGTAGCTAATAAGAGGACTATAAATAAGAGGCAATGTGCCCACAATAAGTAAGTAGTTTACCAATAAGATAAATAAGTTAATACAAGCAGTTTATCAAAGATGTCAGCTAAAGAAAGACTTTCCAAATTACAACAAGGGAAACTTGTCTCATGTCAACTCGTCTATGCAAACGTTGTCTTGTAATTATCATAACACAACAATTCCAAATGGTAAGAGATGATGTGTCG
Source organism: Saccharomycopsis phalli (assembly GCA_020342235.1). Lineage (NCBI taxonomy): Eukaryota > Fungi > Ascomycota > Saccharomycetes > Ascoideales > Saccharomycopsidaceae > Saccharomycopsis > Saccharomycopsis phalli. The sequence goes on from CP073217.1 coordinate 236,927, forward strand.
GGTCATATGGATACAACATCTATGCTGTTGTAATTTGGAAAGTCTTTCTTTAGCTGACATCTTTGATAAACTGTTTGTATTAACTTATTTATCTTATTGGTAAACTACTTACTTATTGTGGGCACATTGCCTCTTATTTATAGTCCTCTTATAAGCTACGGCGTGTCGTAATGCCGCTTAACTAATGCCATTTAGCTACGGCGTATTGTAATGCCGTTTAGCTAATGCCGTTTAGCTAATGCCATTTAGCTACGGCCTATTGTAATGCCGTTTAGCTAATGCCATTTAGCTAATGCCGTTTAGCTAATGCCGTTTAACCAATGCCGATAGCTAATGCCGTTTAGCTAATGCCGTCTCGGATTTTAATCATCACAACAGGGACTTACCATTCTTAGAGGAGGGATAATGTTATAATTAAATGTCAAGGCTGACGTCATACTTCGTATGATACAAGAATATGGTCACGTGATAAGTGGAACGAGCAGCATGGGAAGCATGGACGCCGATCTATGATGATGTGCAGTATGACTCCGCCACAACAAAGGGGACACGTATATGTGAGAGATGCAGGTATAAAAGATACTAGTTTAGACCTGAAGATCTTTAGTTCAAAATAAATATAGTATACGTTTGTAAGATAGCTCGGCACTATCAATAATACCTCGTATCTCTTACTGAGCTCACTACTACTATTGATTATTATTTATTTATTACTACCAGTGCAAAGTCCCCATCAGAGAAAAGACCACACTAGGTACGTCAAAGGCGCCGTTGGATAATAATTATTAACATCGGCGTGCAGAGAAGTCCGACCTGGTGCATAATTATTATTTAAGACGACCATTGTTGTTAAATAATAAGGAGGGTTCCTCACCCTCGTTATGAGACTAATTATTTAGTATTTATAGGACGTGTTCATTCTAGGAATAGGCATTCTAAAGAGAAAGAGAATCATAGTTTATATTGTGGCTTAGAAGGACTGAAACAATAATCAGTCGAGCAAGTACAACAAGTTATAGATTAAACCTGGGAACTCAATAGCCTAATTCGAGAATTATAACTCATTCGTAGTTGGCGGATTTAGCTCAGTTGGGAGAGCGTCAGACTGAAGTTAAAAGACATCTGAAGGTCCTGTGTTCAATCCACAGAATTCGCATTTTTGCTTGAAAATGTATTAGTAAAAATATTATTTTTAGGAAGTCTGTTTTAATGGACATATTGACGTACATTAGTGAAATGTACTTATCCTATCAGAGTTCTTGGTCTCGTAACCACGATTATTGATGATGTGGTTACAACCGGATGGAGCAGTATTACCCTACCCATAATACCTTATAAAAGGGATTTACTGCCTCCAAGTTATTGAGTTCAGAATTTTATATACAGAATGTATATTACGGTATCGATTGGAACAATGTATAATTGTTATAGTAGCTACTGATAGTTCTGTGCTCCGAACCTACAATATTATTTATTTAATATTGTGGGCCGTATTTACGTATTAAGTTTTTCCTTATGATTGATTACAGTCTAAGGTTTTTTGTTAGTACATCACATATGTGTGAGAAAATATGTCGTAGTTAATAGTATAGTCTGAATTAGTCATAGTTTGACGTACATACTACGTATGTGACGAATAATCAAGGTTGTGTTCAGAGAGTACTCATAACGCACAGCTGCAATGCAGGATTAAAGGAAGAAAGAGAAGCAATCAACAATTAGTATTTAAAGGACAAGAGGTCCACTAAATCAGGGAGCAAATTTTTATATATTATTATACATATATTACGGATGTAATTCGTGCATTGTGACCGACACAACACTGTTACCCACTGATACTTTTGCCAACAAACCACCAACAACCCACCAACAACCTAAAGTGGCCCCGTAAATTCCAAGTCCGTCAGATTAGAAGTCAGATTACATTTAAATAAATTTAAAAAAAAAAAAAAAAAAGACTCCAAGCCACGACAAATCAACTATTGAAGATTTAACCAAACAAATCATCGAATTACAAATTAAAGCAAAAAATAACGATGAAAATGACAAACGTTTTGCGCAATTTATGAAGCAATCACAACAACAAAACGCGTTAGTTGCACAATTAGTCAAGTTGACACAAGCAATTGCTGCACGTGATTCAAATATTGACTCCAATGAAAAAGACAAGAAAAGTGGAAAGACTTACCAGGATTGTCCACGTTCCAAAACAGAAATAAATGGAGATGGTAAATTGAAAACATTACAACTGATCGACTTATCGGTAACACGATCAAGTGCTATTTAGGAGGTCAAATTCCCGAAACAGTGGGCAAACAGCAATTCGAAGATGAAGCAAGGGATACTTGGTGGGATATTATCAATCATGAAATTATCGATAATAACGAGGTAACTCTTGGACAAAAAATGACACTAATGGATATATGGGCCGAACTTGACCACAACAACCAAGACGATATAACAGAGGAGTTTTGCAGACACATCGAGATATATGAGACTATAACGAGAGATTTGGCCATCAAAGGAGGTGATTGCACCGCCACACTGTTAAAGTCTTGTCTAACAGCAGAATGTCCAACAATCACACGCGCCTTGAATACGTTGGAACCCACGGACTATAATATAATTTTCTTGAAGGTAAGTCGATGCAAAACTAACCGTCAAATCTATGGGGCGATTATTCTGGAAACAATTGCAGATGGGGAATAGTTGGACTTAACCAAAATAATTAATCAAGCGAAACAAAGACCTGGCATCAATACAATCAATCCTTATATGACAAACAAAATCAGATTGGAACGAAAGGCAAAAAACCAAGAGCTTCAAGCCAACCGTGCAACCTTCAAAATAGGAAACAACGAGACCAAAATGTCAAGGGAAATTGTAATTGATTCTGGTGCAAACGGAACCCTGGTAAGATAAAGCAGTACTCAATACACAAGATTTTTGCAACAGTAGCGAATCAACTCAGGTTGAAATTCACTTACCTTTCGGGGCAAAGAAAATTCACCAAAGAGCTCAAACCGGGACGTTACAACTATTTCCTAAATCTAAGTATCTGATACCAATCAACACATTAGTCTTCGATAACATTCATCATAATTTACTTGCTCTAAACGACTTAACTTAAAACGGCAATTTTGTTATTTTTGATGACAATGATACGTTCCTTTACCACAGAAAGACTCAAGAAATTATCAAGATAGGTATAAAACGAACTGATGGACTTAGATATCTCATCAAATCCGCATTCACCTCCAAACCATCAATTATGCACAGCAAGGACAAACCGTATATTGAGAAAATACTTCAACTGTCACAACAAAAAATCCTCAAAATGAACCTATTCACACTACTCAAGAACCACAAAACCATTCCACATTTCATTGAACGTACGCTTTTCGATTTTCACTTAATCTCCAATCACATGAGCTATGACAGCTTAATCAAAAGATTGGAGCACATGAACATCAAGTTACAACACGACGAAGAAGACAAGAAACAAGTCCAAGAATGCCAAATTTGCGTAATGTGTAATAAATGCTACAGAAGTATCACACAGAGGTAGAAGAATCCCAGCACCGTTACCACTATACAGATTACACAGCGAAACACTAGGACCTTTCAGCGATCGTAAGAACCAGAAGCTATACATTACTACCCTTATCGACGAATACTCGGGCTACTGTTGGCCAACGATCACCGTTGGCAAGGATTTAACAGAACCATTCATGGACACCATTACAGGTGTTCGAGAGGAATTTCGCAATAGTCATATCAGAAGTTTGGAATGTGATAATGCACCGGAATTTCCTACCCATCATGAATTACGTCAAATCGGGATAACAAAACATGCTACACCCGCCTACCTACCCTACAAGAATGGTCTTGCCGAAAATTATAACAAGAAAATTTTAAAGCAAGTCTACAAGATTATATCCAATTTTAACCCTGAAAAAATATCTATCTTTCTCAGAGAGATTTTTCAATATGCCATCGACATCGTTAATCAAACACCATCAAAACGAAACAAGTGGAAATCACCAACACAGATGTTGTATCCATACGATCCGACACATAACCTCTTACCATTTGGAATCGACGTGATCGTTACCATTCACAACCCACAACAAAAAGAATCAGTTGGTTTAACACAATCAAAGATATTACCAGACAACACCGAAGGATTCATCATAGGAATGAATATTGGGGGAAATTGCTTCAGAGTCATCACATAACATGGAAAGGAAATCATTACACCAAATGTACAGCCACTATCGTCATATGGCATGATTCGCAGATACTACAATGACCACAAAGAACTCTTCAAAAATTCGAATCTACATACCTTACGGCAGGAATTTGACCGGGCATACTACCCAAGTCTGGATATCTCTGAAAAAAAGCTACGAAGGTGATTCCGAAGACCAGACTCAAACGATGAATGCTACTCTAACGGACGAAGAAGAAAAGAGCGATATACTCAAAAGCTTAAAAATCGACGCTTAAGGGTACGGTAGTGCACTGGACAACGTCATCCCAAAAACAGACCGAGGATCACCAATAAACTATGCGGAGTCATCCAGAAACAGGACCATCACCGATCAAACCATGGTATCTGATAGCGAATCGGACCCAAGTTTTGACCCATTACTAGACGCAGAAATTGACTCTGAAGACGAGACAATGCAAGAAAACGACCAAATATCAGACAACGAATTGCAGGATTTACAACACGACAAAGACAAAGGTGAAAAACAACAAGAGGGTGCAGCGGTTTTAGATGAAAACGAGGACAAACCGCTTTCACCAGAAGATTCAACGCAAAACATCTGTTGTGATGATTAAAATCCGAGGCTGCATAAACGAGTCTACCTAAACGAGTTTCACTTAGACGAAGTATCCGCGGTAGCTAATCAGAGGACTATAAATAAGAGGCAATGTGCCCACAATAAGTAAGTAGTTTACCAATAAGATAAATAAGTTAATACAAACAGTTTATCAAAGATGTCAGCTAAAGAAAGACTTCCCAAATTACAACATACACGAAGTATGTCAGAGACCGTACGGAGGGCAGCTAGACTATAACATCTACAGCTTACTTCTCTTATCTCCTATAAAATATACCAACTTCACGAAACTGGAGCAGCTCACCCTATAATGCAAAAAATGCCCTCACTCAGATTCGAACTGAGGATCGCCACATTACTAGTGTGGCGCCTTACCAACTTGGCCATAAGGGCTGCATATCTGATTTGTAACGACAAAATATCGTTTACACTAGACACGTGTGATACACGTGTTGGTCACATGGTATGACACGTGAGCATCACATGCCAGCGTGCGGATTAGGGATGATGCCTATGGTGACGAGAAAGGAAGTCAAAGCACTGCCGTGTACAGAGATGAGTATGGAAGAATCCCAAAAGGGATCTAAGGCAAAACTTAATTAAGGAAGTAACCCTGTCTCTGGAATAATATAAATACAGAAGGAAATAGCTAATAAATTATCAAGTAACTTAGAGATACAATCTGAGATAACTATACAACTTATATCTTGTAGTTAACAATACTTCATATTGTTAATTAGCCAATTTATAAGTGATTGTAACGATACCACCAGGATTTTATCGTTACATGATTATCTAACGAGAATTGGTTGGAACAATTGGGCACATGCCGAATTGTCACGTGCCAAGTCAAAAGTAATGATTTCATCTAAAGATATAGATACATCGAATTGACGTACTTAGTGTTGTCTCTTCTCTGATGGGAACTTTGCACTAGTAGTAATAAATAAATAATAAGTAATAGTAGTAGTGAGCTCAGTAATATACGAGGTATTATTGATAGTGCCGGGCTATCTTACAAACGTATACTATATTTATTTTGAACTAAAGATCTTCAGGTCTAAACTACTATCTTTGATGATGTCATACGAAGTATGATACAAGAAGATGGTCACGTGATAAGCGGAATAAGCAGCATGGGAAGCATGGACGCCGATCTATGATGATGTGCAGTATGACTCCGCCACAACACAGGGGACACGTATATGTGAGAGATGCAGGTATAAAAGATAGTAGTTTAGACCTGAAGATCTTTAGTTCAAAATAAATATAGTATACGTTTGTAAGATAGCCCAGCACTATCAATAATACCTCGTATCTTACTGAGCTCACTACTATTATTACTTATTATTTATTTATTACTACTAGTGCAAGGTCCCCATCAGAGAAGAGACAACACTAAGTACGTCAGCTATTTATATTATTCTATATTGTGGAGGTGTTCCATTGTCTTGCGTCTGGTGGAGGCGTAAGAATCCTTTTTAGGACGGTCTAGACCTTCTTTGACCTTAATAGGGAAAGAGCATGTCTGACTCTTGCTGTACGTAACTTAAAGACGTATCTTTGCAAGGCCTAGACCATGTTCCAGAGATAACGGTCTTCTTCATGTTGTTCATTGCATGTTGTATGACTTCACGTGCCATTCACGTGTACATTCTATACTCCAAAGGAGAGGTACCAAGGATTGCCCGTTATAAAAGTGAGACAGTGGACGTGTGGCCGAGTGGTCTAAGGCGCCCGACTCAAGAATCATATTCTTCGGTTTATATAACTGAGTCTTCGGGTCTCATAAGAGGCAAGAGTTCGAATCTCTTCGCGTTCAAGTTTTTTGTTGTAATCCTTAAGGTGGATGTGTATTTGTCGTATTATAAATAACTGTCTGAGTCCAGTCATTGATGAACCTCGAATTTACGGAGCCACCTTAATTTGGTGCCGGTTTAGAGCTGTAATATATGTATAATGATATGTGAAAATTTGCACCTTGACGTACGCAGTGTAGTCTCTTCTCTGATGGGGACTTTGCACTAGTAGTAATAAATAAATAATAAGTAATAGTGACGGACCTCGAATTTACGGGGCCACTTTAGGTTGTTGGTGGGTTGTTGGTAGTGTTGAAGATGTCGAAGATCTGAGAGATTAAGAAGATCTTCCTGTTGAAAGTGTTGAAAGATCTAATGCATGTTGAAATACATCATGCATAATAAATAAGTTTGTACTATAATAATAATAATAATAATATTTATTTAAGGCTATAGCTATACTAGGCTCCCAGGGGAGATTTATACTTCGCCGTCTATGACTAAGGACGGTGCTGCTATATAGTCGTCGAAAGAAAACTCTGCAATAGAGATAAAAAACTTTCGACCAGAGCTTGTAAATATGAAAGGTAATGAGCATTGGAGGGGCAATGAGTTTTCAACTAGATCTTTGGAGGTAACTTCAGCCACCCCCTCCCCAAGGTACTAACTCGGTAGCCCTCCTAACGTGCTGTAACAAAAAGGGAAAACTACCGGTCCAGCACCGACGAGTAGAATTCTATAAGTTTTTTAAGCTTCGCCTTATCTGAGAAGAGGATGCGAGCTTGAGTAGCGTTGGTAATTCCTTCTGGAATCTGTGCTTGGGCTCGAGAGTCCAATAGTATCGGGAATGTGAAATCGTGAAAAATAGATGGTGCAGCATCCTTACATCGGCTGCATGATGGGCTCGCTTCGGCATTGAATAAAGTCTTAGTTTTATGTGAGACTAGGCTTTGGCCGCTAAGGAGTGTTGTAATTTGGAAAGTCTTTCTTTAGCTGACATCTTTGATAAACTGTTTGTATTAACTTATTTATCTTATTGGTAAACTACTTACTTATTGTGGGCACATTGCCTCTTATTTATAGTCCTCTTATTAGCTACGGCGTGTCGTAATGCCGCTTAACTAATGCCATTTAGCTACGGCGTGTCGTAATGCCGCTTAACTAATGCCATTTAGCTACGGCGTATTGTAATGCCGTCTAGCTAATGCCGTTTAACCAATGCCGGTAGCTAATGCCGTCTCGAATTTTAATCATCACAACATCCTCTGATTAGCTACCGCGGATACTTCGTCTAAGTGAACTCGTTTAAGTGAAACTCGTTTAAGTGAAACTCGTTTAGGTAGACTCGTTTATGCAGCCTTGGATTTTAATCATCACAACAGGTATTAGTGAACCATCTGGTGCACTTGTCAATAGCTATCCGTTTGAGTAGAAGTGATAGTGGAAGAGAGCCTGAATCAATGTTGAGGATGCCAATTGCAGTTGGTCTTAGCATGCCCAAGGCCAGTCGTAGAGCGGTGTTGTGACATACCTGTATCTTGTTCCTCTGACTCTTGTTGAGCTTGAAGTAGAAGATCTCTAGTCCGTATGATATTATCGGGAGCGTGCATGTTTTGAACAAAGTGAGCGTAGTAGTTCCTCTTGTGCCATGTGTAACGCGACTGAGTGTTTTAATACGCTCTGTCACTTTTTTGGCGCGGGTAATCGTAGACTTGATGTGTTCTGTGAATCGTAGTCGTTTGTCTAGAGTGATTCCCAATAGTTTGACCACCTCCGATTCGTCTTTCGTCTGTCCATTTGGAAGGCGTAGGACCGAGCCGGTGGTGTTGGGATGGAAGCGAATGTATTGTAGCTTTTTGCCATAGTCGAAACTCGTGTGGTTTTCCCGTGCCCATTGGTGGCAGATCCGTAGGCTCTCCGAGAGGGCCTTCTGGATCGTCTTCTGTTTGCCATGCTTGAAGATAGTAATGTCATCAATGAATCCTATTACTTGTACTCCATTGTCCGTGAGTCGCTTGTAGAGGTCGTGTGTGTAGATCATGAAATGGATTGGAGAGATTGGCGAGCCTTGCGGCACTCCGAACGTTACTGGAATCCACGATTCCGAAAGTTCATTATTGATTCGGAGCTTTGTCTTTCGGTTAGTTAGAAAGCTGCTAGTCCAGTTGATTATTTCAGGAGGAGCTCCTACCTGTTTCATTTTGGCTAGGAGTATGGGGTGATTCATGTTGTTGAAGGCGCCTTCGATGTCCACCAATACTGCCCCAGAGTGGCGATGTTGGGATGGTAAGGTGCGGATTCCTGCTGTTAACACACGTTGTTCTCTGACTTTTTGAACTTGTTTGTACCGTGACACTTCATTGACTAGTGACATGACCGCGTCTGTAGCGCAGTACCCTGCTCTGCCCCCAAATTGTCCATTTGGTAGCTTGATTGTTGCTGCTGTTGTAATTTGGAAAGTCTTTCTTTAGCTGACATCTTTGATAAACTGTTTGTATTAACTTATTTATCTTATAGGTAAACTACTTACTTATTGTGGGCACATTGCCTCTTATTTATAGTCCTCTTATAAGCTACGGCGTGTCGTAATGCCGCTTAACTAATGCCATTTAGCTACGGCATATTGTAATGCCGTTTAGCTAATGCCGTTTAGCTAATGCCATTTAGCTACGGCCTATTGTAATGCCGTTTAGCTAATGCCGTCTCGGATTTTAATCATCACAACAGCTGCAAGGCGCTGAGTCATGATTGATTCGTAGATTTTTCCCATTATGTTCAAGAGACTAATTGGCCTGTACGCCTTTGCCACGTTATAGTCTGGTTTTCCCAGCTTGGGGATTACCACTGTGATGCTTTCCTTCCACTGGTCTGGGCAGATGCCTAGCATTAGGCACGCATTGAAAATAGCTTCCATTTGGTTCGGAAATGTGTTTCCTTTCCATAGTTCCCGAATCTGTCCCACTGATATTTGGTCGGGCCCAGGGGCCTTTTTTAGCTTTAAGTAACGAAAAGAATTGTATATCTCCTCTTTTGTAATCAGGTTGATAGTGTCAGACGGGACTTCGTGTAGTGTGAACGTGTTCCGTGAGAGTTCTTCCCCTACCGAGATCTGTGGGTAGAAGGTTTCACTAAAGAGCTGAGTTTGTTCGTTATGCAGCTTGGACATCTTGTGGGTGATGCGGGGGGTGGAGTATTTGAACGCGGTCCAAATGGTAGAGGAGTCCAAGGATTCAAGAAACGAGTTCCAGCAATCCGCCTTTGCTCTTCCAAGAATCTTGGTGAATTCCTCTAAGGCGTTCCGTCTCTGCGGGTCATTCATTGTCATTTTCCTCATTCTGTCAAATGCGCCTTTCACCTCTGGGGTGAACCATCTCTTTGACAGATAACTAACTTTTTTCCTTGGCGTGTGGTCAGCTATAAGCTTCTGGATTCGTTTTGTGAACGAGTTGGTGACCTTGTTGAGAGCCTGGGGGGACCGGAGTTGAAGCTTCGGCCCTTTGCGGTCTAGCTCTTCGAGTACTTTCAGCCAGTCAGTTTTGGAGTAATTAGGAAGCAGTAGGAAGGGGCCTGGGCCCCTAGTGCCCGAAGTTTTTATATTGACCCTAAGGCCATAATGATCGGATCCAAACTGCATAAGTTTCGTCAGGGAACTTACCTTCCGAGATAGTGAGGCACTTGCAAGAATGACGTCTAACGTGTTGCCTCTTTGATGTGTAGGTTTATCATACTCATTAAGGCAGGAGAGATCTCCGAGCTCAATGATGGCGTCAATAGCAGCAGTGTCAGAAGTAGCACGTTGGCCCGGTATGATCCGGGAGGTAAAAGATGGGTGTGAGGCATTTAGGTCACCCATGATGACCCCTTTAAAGCGGCCGCCGCAGGAGACGAGATGATGCTGGAGAGTCTCAAGGGACTCTGATAGGAGGTGTGCCGCGGATGTTGCCGGGGCGTTGTAGATGTTGATGAGATCGATGGAGAGTCGTCTGGATGTGAGCTTGATACCTATTATATCTCCTCCCCGTAGTGTATCAATGTGGTCAATCCGGAACTTTGGTGATATTGATTTTATGATGTGGTTGCTGACATAGGTTACAACTCTGTGACGGACAGGAGGGGGGGGGCTCCAGTTGGAGCCGACTCCGTAAGCGCCTCATTTGCTGTGGATGATGATTGAGATTCGGGGACGTCGAAAATAGTGAAGGCTTGTCCTAGATTTGTGAGGCCTGTTGTGATGATTAAAATCCGAGACGGCATTAGCTAAACGGCATTAGCTAAATGGCATTAGCTAAACGGCATTACAATAGGCCGTAGCTAAATGGCATTAGCTAAACGGCATTAGCTAAACGGCATTACAATATGCCGTAGCTAAATGGCATTAGTTAAGCGGCATTACGACACGCCGTAGCTTATAAGAGGACTATAAATAAGAGGCAATGTGCCCACAATAAGTAAGTAGTTTACCTATAAGATAAATAAGTTAATACAAACAGTTTATCAAAGATGTCAGCTAAAGAAAGACTTTCCAAATTACAACAGGTTATGATGCATCCTGCAAGCGTCCTGCAGTTCCCCTCTGAATTAACATTGACTGGTCCAGAGACTTATCATGTTTGGATGAAGGAACTCGAGGACTTTCTTTTTGGCTTCGGGGTCGGCTTACTTCAATACGCCGAAAATGGAACTCTGAGCATCGAACTGACGATATCTCGGACATTTCTTCTGCTTTCTTTATTGAACAATTGGATAGCGTGTTTGGTATTATTCTCAAGGCAAGCATTAGCCAAGAGATTCGCGGAATTATTCGCTCCACGCACTCACGTCTGACTGCTAGAAATCAATTTTTGTTTCTTCAAGAGAAGTATGGTACTCTTCCACTCCCAGTGGCTCTCACTAGCGCTGGGATTCTGGAAGAAGCTACTAGGCCCACTGAGTTTGTTGACATCAGGGCAATGCTTCAACGCAAAAATTTGTTGGTTAGACAGCAATTGACTAAGGAGGCAATCATTGCATTATGGACTTTGGATAACATGATGCAACTTGGTGTGCCATATCCGGTTATCTCAAGCGTCATTAAAGAGCTTGAACACAAGGGGATTACTACTAATACTCTTCTGTATCAGGTCTTGCATGAGATAACTGGATCGCATGAGTATGTTCGTCTGAACAGTCTTGCACTTTTGGGTCACGATTCTCTGTCTAAGAAGACGTCCAAACCTCGTCGCAAAGGTAAAAAGAAGGAAAAGCAACAACCATATGATGAAGAGTATCCTCAAGGTATGTTGGCTTATTCCTTCCTTGGACATCTGTTACTGATACCAACATTTCTTGATACTGGTGCCAGTGGACATTTCTTCTCTGACATTCGTTTCTTTCAAGACATGATTCCAGAGAATGGCTCTATTCTGGGTGTTGCTGGAAACCTTGCAATTGTTGGGAAAGGTACAGTTCGGATTTCTACTCCAGCTGGACCTTTTATTCTACATGATGTTGGTTACACTCCTAACGGTATTGCTAACCTTATCTCGGTTGGAAAAGCTTCTAATCATAAGTTAGAGTTTCTCTTCAATCATCAAGGTGCCACTATCCGCTCCACCAAGAAAATGTTTGCTCATCGAGATCCACTTTCAAACCTTTACACTGTTTCATGTGAACCTTCTACTGTGATTCCGAAGCAGATTGCTTACAAGGCTGTGTCCTCTGGCCGTGATATTGATCGCTGGCATAGAAGACTTGGCCACCCTAGCGCTTCTGTTATGGCCTCGCTTGTTAAGATCCATCCACTCTGGAAGGCTGGTCAGAGTTTACTGAGTTGTACCGGATGTATTACTGGTAAAACTGTTGACTCTGCTCCTAAAGAACGGACCACCAATCCTTCTCAGCCACTTGAGTTAGTCCATGTGGATCTTTGTGGGCCATTTAACTACGGATCCTACGATGCATCTCGGTATTTCTTGACTATTGTTGACGGCTATACAAAATGGACCACTGTTGTTTGCCTCAATAAGAAATCTGGATGCACTCAAGGTATCATTAATTTTATTAATACCTCTGAAACAATGTTCCGCAGTAAAGGATTGACTTACTGCGTTGGTACTCTCCGTACAGATAATGGAGGTGAGTTTGTGAGTGAAGAATTGACTAACTTCCTCACCAAGCGTGGCATCTCTCACGAAACCACGGTTCCCCATCATTCGTATCAAAATGGCGTTGCCGAACGAATGAACCGTACACTTCAAGATAAAGCCCGCGCTCTTATGCTTCATACCAATGTTCCAGCTCAACTTTGGCCTGAAGCAATCAATACTGCTGTTTTTTGGCTAATTGTACGCCATCACGCTCTATTGATTTTGATGTCCCATACAAACGATGGTATGGTCGCTCTTTCAACTACAAATTTCTCCGAGAATTTGGATGTGTTGCTTATGCTATTATTCCTAAGGCCCTCCGTCAAGGAAAGCTCGATGCTAAAGCCTCTCCTTGTGTCATGATTGGCTATGAATTGCAACGAAAAGCATATCGACTCTATGACCCCAGAACAAATAAGGTTATTTGCGCTGCTCAAGCAATTTTTGAGGAGGATAAATTCTTTTATCCAACTGTGTCTCTGGCGCTGACTAGCACAATCAATCCTCCTCAAATTTCTGGGGTTGGCAATCCAAAGATTGGAGGGATTCATTCTCTACCTATGAATTCTCAGCCAGCTATTTCTATGACTAGAGATGAATTGATAGTTGAATCCGAGCTTGACCCTCTGGACACCTCGTTGATAGTGGACGATAATGATACAGTATCTAAATCAGATGCATACGGTAATGCGTCTGAGTTGGCTGAAGATACTGGATCTGAGCTTGGTTACTTAAGGGATCATAATACTGCCTTAATTCGCACTGCTGCTCGCGAAATTGGAAATGAATTAGTCGTTTCTGGTTCATCCAAGTCAAATGAACTAATATCGCTGACGCTTCAGATGCTGAAATTAACCTCCTCTACTATTGATCTGATTGATGTGAGTAATCCTAATGGTTCTAATGAGAATCATCTTGTCCTTGATGATCCTCAACCAAGTCGTGAAGCCATCACGTACCCTGGATTTCTGCACACACCAGATGAGCCTGAGTCTCATGCGGATGAGATCAGTGACTCAGAGATACTGACCCCAGACGGTTGGAATATATCCCTGGAACTACTGACCTGGTTGCAGGTAGTACTTCGGGATCACCCCAACTTCAGGTTGTGAAATATGTATCACAATCTACTTCTGCGGAGTCTGATGCTTCACTGTCGCTGGACAATCATGTTGCCCAACAAACATCACTGTCTCGTCCTGCTACTCCTCAAGCACAAGAAGTTCCTTATACCAATCCCATTGATTATAAGAACTCCAGTTCATCTCACAATCTCTTCAAGTATGATCGGTCTCCGTCAGACAAGCGGCCTATCCCATATCCAAGGGTTAAGCGCTATGATCCCAACTATAACCCGTTTTGTGGTGATATACCTCCGACTACTTTTGATAATCTTCCAAGGACACCCCAAAATGAGATCATCTATAAGTACTACGGAAAGCTGAAGATTTCACGTACTAAAATCCCGGATTCTGATCTCAGATATCTGGAAGGTGTATCTACTTCAGCTGGTCCTCCTCCTCCGCCTCCGCCTCCACCTTCTGCTTTGCCGCAAAAGCGTCTTATCCGTCACAAAGGCTCCCAACCTAAGCCCCTTTTTCCTGGTCCGCTTAGTTCTGATGAACATGATCCTACTACCCACCGTTCGTCTTCAGGGAGGGATAAGAAGCCTCGTGTCTCTGATATTGTCACAAATGGTTCTTCTAATGATGGTGTCCTGACATCCGTTAAGACGCCACTCTCAGATGACACAGATGAATCCGAAATGAATACGAATGGTGTGAATTATCCTGCTACTTGTTTTATGGCTGCTAAACATTCTCTTGAGAATGTACCTATGACATTTGATCAAGCTGTTACTTCTGATGATGCTTACTTATGGAAAGACGCTATTCAAAAGGAAATGGAAGCCCACTATGAGAATCAGACTTTTCTGTTAGTTCCACCTAAGCAAGGTCGTCGACCTATCACTTGCCGTTGGGTTTTTACAATTAAGAGTGATGGTCAACACAAGGCACGACTTGTGGCTAGAGGTTTTACTCAGATTAAAGGGCTTGATTATGTGGACTTTTGCGCCTGTCATTAGGTATGCTTCTATTCGAATCATGTTGTCCATTGCTGCAAGATATAGACTTACTATTCATCAGATGGATGTGAAAACGGCTTTTCTCAATGGTGATTTAAGGGAAGACCTTTACATGATTCAACCTGAAGGTTTTGTGGTCAAAGGAAAAGAAGATCATGTTCTTAAGCTTAATAAGTCGATTTATGGTTTGAAGCAAGCTCCAATGGTTTGGAATGACAAAATCAATGAAGTGTTACATGTGATTGGTTTTAAGCAAAACTCTGCGGAGTATTGTTTGTATTCTAAGAAAAATGGGAATTTGTTTATTATGGTCGCACTTTATGTCGACGATCTTCTCATTGCTGGAAATAATCAGACTGAAATTGATAAGGTTAAAGCTCAATTGATGCTGCACTTTAAGATGAAAGACCTAGGAGTTGCTAGCAAGTTTCTTGGAATGAACATTAGTCAAGATAAGGCCTCAATACTGCTTTCTCTTCATGATTATGTTCACCTGATGCTAAAGGAGTATCAGATGGTAGATTGCAATCCTATCTACACACCAGCGGATCCTAATCAGGATCTAACTATAACTGATGACTCAAAGGACTGGGATGCCACAATGTATCGATCCTTGGTTGGCAAATTACTTTTTGCTGTTAATACAGTCCGGTTTGATATTGCTTATATTGTTGGTGTGTTATCAAGATATTTACAATCTCCAAAGGAAAAGCATTGGGTTGCTGCGAAGCGTGTTCTTAGATATTTGAAGGCAACAGAGGATATGAAAATTGTTTATTCCAGAAAGGATCATGGGAATTATCTTTTGGGATATTGTGATGCTGACTGGGCTACTGATAAGACGGAAAGAAAGTCAACTACTGGTTTCATGTTTAGGTATAGCGGTGGTGCTATTACTTGGAGATCTAGAAAACAGTCGACTATTGCTTTGTCGAGCAGAAGCCGAATACATGGCATTAACTGACGGTATTAAAGATGCTCTATGGTTACAGCAGGTGTTTGCAGAACTTGGTATCCCCTTGGCAAAATTGATAGTTCATGATGACAATGTGAGCTGCGTTAATATTGCTAAAAACCCAGTGTCACATGATCGAACTAAACATATTGATATCAAGCATCACTTTATCAGGCATCATGTGAAAAATGGCAACATTGAACTACGACACCTAACTACTGACAAGATGCTAGCTGATATGCTTACCAAGGGATTATCAAGAGAGCAATTTCAAAAACTTCGGATGCTGAGTGGTATGAGGAAATTTTAATTATGGGAGGGTGTTGTGATGATTAAAATCCGAGACGGCATTAGCTAAACGGCATTAGCTAAATGGCATTAGCTAAACGGCATTACAATAGGCCGTAGCTAAATGGCATTACAATATGCCGTAGCTAAATGGCATTAGTTAAGCGGCATTACGACACGCCGTAGCTTATAAGAGGACTATAAATAAGAGGCAATGTGCCCACAATAAGTAAGTAGTTTACCTATAAGATAAATAAGTTAATACAAACAGTTTATCAAAGATGTCAGCTAAAGAAAGACTTTCCAAATTACAACACAAAATAAGTTCATATTGTCCAAAAGCTCCTTCAACCAAAAAAAAAAAATTAACTTACAACTATAAAAATAAAAACACAATCCAAAAAACTCCGCGACGGGGAATTGAACCCCGGTCCTCCACGCGACAAGCGGAAATTCTAGCCACTAAACTATCACGGACTGTTATTATTTGTAATATTTTAGGTCCATTAGGGTAATGGGTCTAATAATTACCTTATAACGAATTTAGTCCGGGCTAATCGTTATAACACTTATAATCCTTATCCAACAGCCCAAGGCCTGCTGACTACAATGTATAAGTTGTAAGATGAGCTCAGAATACCAGTCCCCGTTCATGTTGTTCTCTTTTCTATTTATCCTTCTCTTAAGTAGGGTAAACCTAACCTTATCGTCCAAGTGAGATCATCATGTCTCCTTAACCATTCATCCATTACCAGATCATTAACACGTGCCATGTTCACATGACCATGTTGTCACGTGAAAGGTCCACCTGACCTTATATCGTTACATACCTCCTTATATTATTATTGTTATAATCCGGTGACGTCATACGAAGTATGATACAAGAATATGGTCACGTGATAAGCGGAATAAGCAATATGGGAAGCATAGGCGCCGATCTATGATGATACGCAATATGGCTCCGCCACCTCACAGTGGACATGTATATGTGAGAGATGCAGGTATAAAAGATATTAGTTTAGACCTGAAGATCTTTAGTTCAAAATAAATATAGTATACGTTTGTAAGATAGCCCGGCACTATCAATAATACCTCGTATCTTACTGAGCTCACTACTACTATTACTTATTATTTATTTATTACTACTAGTGCAAGGTCCCCATCAGAGAAGAGACAACACTAAGTACGTCAATAAGGCCTGGCGTCATGTATTTATAGTTCTTTCTAGTGGCATCCTTCTCCTCTTTCTCGAGGCTTTGCATGTTGGCTTTTAGATACAACCTGCAGGTTGGCCGCTTACCCTAGGGTAACACGTAGAGTGATTCACGTGCCAGTCATATACCAAAAGGGAGGTACCGGGAATTGCCCGTTACATATTAATGTTAAAATTCTCGAACTGGGCTATTGAGTTGCCAGATTTAATTGTAACGAGATAAGGTCAGGACGCCCTTAGTCACGTGCTCATATGGTTATGAAGGTATGCATCGCGATATCTGGAGGGTATTGGATGAAGTAATTAGAAGTGGCGCAGCAACTGCTTACGGGAGGTAGCGTTAGTCTATCTACCTTAGGTAGCATCCGGCTACCCTACTTAGGAAAGAGTATAAATATGAAGGAAATACAATATTTGTTGAAAGTGCTGAAAGTGTTGAAGGAGTTAATGCATGGTGTGTTGTAATTTGGAAAGTCTTTCTTTAGCTGACATCTTTGATAAACTGTTTGTATTAACTTATTTATCTTATTGGTAAACTACTTACTTATTGTGGGCACATTGCCTCTTATTTATAGTCCTCTTATTAGCTACGGCGTGTCGTAATGCCGCTTAACTAATGCCATTTAGCTACGGCGTATTGTAATGCCGTTTAGCTAATGCCGTTTAACCAATGCCGATAGCTAATGCCGTCTCGGATTTTAATCATCACAACAAGAGGTCAGGTCAATTTCAGCCTCTGAAGCGTCAGCGATGATTAGTTCATTTGACTTGGATGAACCAGAAACGACTAATTCATTTCCAATTTCGCGAGCAGCAGTGCGAATTAAGGCAGTATTATGATCCCTTAAGTAACCAAGCTCAAATCCAGTATCTTCAGCCAACTCAGACGCATTACCGTATGCATCTGATTTAGATACTGTATCATTATCGTCCACTATCAACGAGGTGTCCAGAGGGTCAAGCTCGGATTCAACTGTCAATTCATCTCTAGTCATAGAAATAGCTGGCTGAGAATTCATAGGTAGAGAATGAATCCCTCCAATCTTTGGATTGCCAACCCCAGAAATTTGAGGAGGATTGATTGTGCTAGTCAGCGCCAGAGACACAGTTGGATAAAAGAATTTATCCTCCTCAAAAGTTGCTTGAGCAGCGCAAATAACCTTATTTGTTCTGGGGTCATAGAGTCGATATGCTTTTCGTTGCAATTCATAGCCAATCATGACACAAGGAGAGGCTTTAGCATCGAGCTTTCCTTGACGGAGGGCCTTAGGAATAATAGCATAAGCAACACATCCAAATTCTCGGAGAAATTTGTAGTTGAAAGAGCGACCATACCATCGTTTGTATGGGACATCAAAATCAATAGAGCGTGATGGCGTACAATTAGCCAAAAAAACAGCAGTATTGATTGCTTCAGGCCAAAGTTGAGCTGGAACATTGGTATGAAGCATAAGAGCGCGGGCTTTATCTTGAAGTGTACGGTTCATTCGTTCGGCAACGCCATTTTGATACGAATGATGGGGAACCGTGGTTTCGTGAGAGATGCCACGCTTGGTGAGGAAGTTAGTCAATTCCTCACTCACAAACTCACCTCCATTATCTGTACGGAGAGTACCAACGCAGTAAGTCAATCCTTTACTGCGGAACATTGTTTCAGAGGTATTAATAAAATTAATGATACCTTGAGTGCATCCAGATTTCTTATTGAGGCAAACAACAGTGGTCCATTTTGTATAGCCGTCAACAATAGTCAAGAAATACCGAGATGCATCGTAGGATCCGTAGTTAAATGGCCCACAAAGATCCACATGGACTAACTCAAGTGGCTGAGAAGGATTGGTGGTCCGTTCTTTAGGAGCAGAGTCAACAGTTTTACCAGTAATACATCCGGTACAACTCAGTAAACTCTGACCAGCCTTCCAGAGTGGATGGATCTTGAAAAGCGAGGCCATAACAGAAGCGCTAGGGTGGCCAAGTCTTCTATGCCAGCGATCAATATCACGGCCAGAGGACACAGCCTTGTAAGCAATCTGCTTCGGAATCACAGTAGAAGGTTCACATGAAACAGTGTAAAGGTTTGAAAGTGGATCTCGATGAGCAAACATTTTCTTGGTGGAGCGGATAGTGGCACCTTGATGATTGAAGAGAAACTCTAACTTATGATTAGAAGCTTTTCCAACCGAGATAAGGTTAGCAATACCGTTAGGAGTGTAACCAACATCATGTAGAATAAAAGGTCCAGCTGGAGTAGAAATCCGAACTGTACCTTTCCCAACAATTGCAAGGTTTCCAGCAACACCCAGAATAGAGCCATTCTCTGGAATCATGTCTTGAAAGAAACGAATGTCAGAGAAGAAATGTCCACTGGCACCAGTATCAAGAAATGTTGGTATCAGTAACAGATGTCCAAGGAAGGAATAAGCCAACATACCTTGAGGATACTCTTCATCATATGGTTGTTGCTTTTCCTTCTTTTTACCTTTGCGACGAGGTTTGGACGTCTTCTTAGACAGAGAATCGTGACCCAAAAGTGCAAGACTGTTCAGACGAACATACTCATGCGATCCAGTTATCTCATGCAAGACCTGATACAGAAGAGTATTAGTAGTAATCCCCTTGTGTTCAAGCTCTTTAATCACGCTTGAGATAACCGGATATGGCACACCAAGTTGCATCATGTTATCCAAAGTCCATAATGCAATGATTGCCTCCTTAGTCAATTGCTGTCTAACCAACAAATTTTTGCGTTGAAGCATTGCCCTGATGTCAACAAACTCAGTGGGCCTAGTAGCTTCTTCCAGAATCCCAGCGCTAGTGAGAGCCACTGGGAGTGGAAGAGTACCATACTTCTCTTGAAGAAACAAAAATTGATTTCTAGCAGTCAGACGTGAGTGCGTGGAGCGAATAATTCCGCGAATCTCTTGGCTAATGCTTGCCTTGAGAATAATACCAAACACGCTATCCAATTGTTCAATAAAGAAAGCAGGAGAAATGTCCGAGGCATCGTTCAGTTCGATGCTCAGAGTTCCATTTTCGGCGTATTGAAGTAAGCCGACCCCGAAGCCAAAAAGAAAGTCCTCGAGTTCCTTCATCCAAACATGATAAGTCTCTGGACCAGTCAATGTTAATTCAGAGGGGAACTGCAGGACGCTTGCAGGATGCATCATAACCTGTTGTAATTTGGAAAGTCTTTCTTTAGCTGACATCTTTGATAAACTGTTTGTATTAACTTATTTATCTTATTGGTAAACTACTTACTTATTGTGGGCACATTGCCTCTTATTTATAGTCCTCTTATTAGCTACGGCGTGTCGTAATGCCGCTTAACTAATGCCATTTAGCTACGGCGTATTGTAATGCCGTTTAACCAATGCCGATAGCTAATGCCGGTAGCTAATGCCGTCTCGAATTTTAATCATCACAACATGGTGAAATACATCATGCATGATAAATAAGCTGGTATTGAGAAATAGCAATCCTTCAGTACCATGATATCATACTGTTTATGGTATATTAAGAGTATGAGGTCATAGTATTAGCAATCTAATAAAGTTATCAGGTCATACTAATAGTGAACTGATAATAATATGAGGTCATACTAATAATGATGTCATGAGATAAAGATAACTGAAGGCATCTCAGAAAGAATATAAATAGAACAGGAAATAGTTAGTATAGTAACAAGAATAAGAATATCTACAATAGTAAGATATGGAAGCCATTGAGAGAAACGCTAGCTTACGACAATATTGAGGAGGACGAAGGACTTGGAGATCAACTTACAACTTATATTCTGTAGTTAGCGTATCTTGTATTGCTAATTGGATTGTATAAGTGATATAACGAACCCATCGAACTAATTTCGTTATATTAATATAACAGAATTTATTCAACGCTTCTGTTATAACACTTATATCGAGTTAATCAATAAGATAATAAGAGTAACTACAAATATAAGTTGTAGATAGTTCTAAAGTGAACTTAAGATATCCCATTACTAGCAAATTAAACAGCTATTTATACTTTTCTTAAGAATGGATTTGTACTTGTGTAATATGTGGGACACTCCGAACACAATCACAACATTATTGTTGTAATTTGGAAAGTCTTTCTTTAGCTGACATCTTTGATAAACTGTTTGTATTAACTTATTTATCTTATTGGTAAACTACTTACTTATTGTGGGCACATTGCCTCTTATTTATAGTCCTCTTATAAGCTACGGCGTGTCGTAATGCCGCTTAACTAATGCCATTTAGCTACGGCGTATTGTAATGCCGTTTAGCTAATGCCATTTAGCTAATGCCGTTTAGCTAATGCCGTTTAACCAATGCCGATAGCTAATGCCGTTTAGCTAATGCCGTTTAGCTAATGCCGATAGCTAATGCCGTCTCGGATTTTAATCATCACAACAAGGACGTCTTCAGAAATTATTTCTCCGTCAATTTTTGACTGGAATTCCTTTATTTGATCTTTTTGATCATAAATTTTTAATGAAGATTGGTCCAGATTATCCTGTGACCGCACCTCATGTTCTATAATCATTAATTCATTTATTTCAAATATTTGTTCTTTTTCAAAAGGACCTTTCGTATTAGACGGAACTTGGGAATTATTCAACCCCAAATCATCATTTGTAGTCACAGAAATTGCGTAAATTTCATTATTACGACTTTTTAACAAACGATTAGCTTCCTTTAGTCCCATAATTTTTATTTTTCGATTGTGTTGGGCTTGATGCTGCATTAAGGTTAGAAACCATTCCCAATTTTGTAAAATGGTAGGTAATCCAATAATACAATCATGTGCACATTTATTAGATAGAAGAAAAGAAAATTGTATTTCTTTTTCCTCCATTCCTTTTTCACTGATGAAAGTTGCTTTCTACCAGTCATTAATAAATTCAATTACTCGACCAGCGGCATCCGTAATTTTTCTTGGTGTCGCGGTTTTTATTATTTGAAAGTCAAGATTTTGGGCGATTCTTTTATTCATACAAGAGACAGAGGCACCAGTATCAACCAATGCTTTAATAATCTTACCCTTATATTTTAAATCTATAAGTATAAAAGTTAAACTTATAGGCTCACCCTTATCACTTTTCGGGTCTCTCGATGGGCCTTCAACATCGATAGACCCTAAGCATTTTTTGTCTCCTCAATCATCTTAGTGTCTTCTGGGTCTGTTATATCATCCGTTTCAAAGACATTAAGATTGGAAAGCGGATTAGAATTTTTCTTAGCAAACCAGCATTCTTCAATTGAGTGCCCTTCTTTTTTACAGTGCCGACAATGTATACCCAGCTGAAATTTTGTTTTCTTTCTTTGCTTAGAAACCAAATTTCCGGCATCTTTCTTATTATCATCTCTTTCACCTGAAGTTGAGGATCTCTTTAATTCTTTTCTTTTTGTCCGCCGTGAATAAGCCGCTTGTTGATTTTCATGATATTGTGAGGCCAATTCCATGGCTTGCTTTAATGTTGTAGGATTAGCTTCTTGCACTTTAACTTCTATCAGAGGATGTAAAGCCATAATATACTGATCTCTGGCAACCTCTTCCATGTTTTCAGGGGTTGTTTTAAATTGAGAGTAATATGCCTTATACTTCACATTGAAATTTTCAATAGATTGGGCCAAGGATTCAATTTTCATAAATTTAAATTCTTTGCGTTCCTTCCACACATATCTCTTACCTAAGAAATGGTTTTCAAAATCTCTCCAGAATTGTGCGTAAGTTACTGAGTCACCATCGTCATTCCAGTATTCGTTAAACCATAGTTCAGCGTTACCAGTCATTCTGAATCCTGCTGAAGTAATTTTTCTTTTATCAGTCCAAGAGGGAACGACTGCTCTCTTACACGCAGCTTGAAATAGTCTGGCTTCCATGGGAGTACCATTACCAGCAAAATGATTAATCAGCTGATAATAAGCAGTACTGCCATCATCATCGTTCGCCTTATCTTCTGTTGAATTCTGGACTCGAGGTGGCACCTTGTAAAAAAAAAATTTCTTTTGTTCTAAACCTTGTGGCGCTACCAAATGTAACGAGAAATGTTCAAGTTCTCTCGTTAAAACACTTATTATGCTGAATAGTCGAATTAATCCTTAGTAAAACTACACAGAATAAGTTGCAGGATGTTCTAAGAAGTTTTGTAAGATTTAGTTTTATCCTTTTTACGCCTTTTATTAAGCGCTATATATAGTAATATTTGCCACTACTGTGGAGGCTTATATCCTTTCACCCAAATATCTTTAACTGGATTCATGTCTTTAGATGTAATAATATCATTCGATGTATTCATATGTTTAGATGGGATTCATAACTTTTGACTTGGCACGTGACAATTCGCACGTGCTCAATGATCCTGACCAAGTCCCGTTACAACGCACTGTAACGAGAAATAATCAGAACCTCTCGTTAACACACTTATTATGCTGAATAGTCAAGTAATTCTTATGTTAACTACACAGTATAAGTTGTAAGAAGTATTAAGATTCCCTTAATACCAGGTTAATCCTCCTTACCCCTTTATTGTGCTCTTATATATAGTACTTATTGTCACTCCTCTCATGGCTTCTCCCCATTCCCCCTGCATATATCTTTGGCTGGATCCCTGACCTTATGGCTGTACACGTGATCATTTCACGTGCACAGTCGTTCTGACCAATTCTCGTTACATCTTCCCCTTCTTAATTTTTGGGCGACTCGACCAAAACTGAACTATTCTCCTTCAGCTGCCTGTAATTCTGCTGCTAGCTTTTGACGATGTTCTCTTGGTAAATTGTATATCCATTCTGTTGGGACGGTGACCGGGTCTTGATGGTTTTGATAGAGAACCACAGTAAGAACTTCTCCTGCTTCTAGTATTGCAATGATATGATCACGTTCTCTGTCAAATTTGCTACCTTCTTCGGCCACTTCCGCTGGATAATATTTTCTCATGTTCTTAACATTTACCTTAATCATTTTTCTTGGAGATATTCGGACTCGGTATGCATTAAATTCAGATGTTTTTGTTACTGGAAAAGGTCCATGAAATATTGGAACAAATTTTGCACGGGCAGTATTCACGTCCTTAAGGATACTTTTATGGATGAGTACAAGTTCGCCAACTTCATAGTTAACTTGTTTGCGATTTTTATTTAATTGAATACTTTGAGCAGCTTGTGACTCTGCCATTTTGATTTGTATGTCCGTGATAATTTTTGATTGTTGTTCAATAAATTCTATTGCATGAAATTTTGAGGAATTATTAAAGAACGCAAATGCGTTAATATTTGTCATTACCGTCCAGTATCGGGGGTGATATCCCACATCAGCAAAGAATGGGGTAGTTTTAATACTTTCTTGGAACTGGCTATTATACGCAAATTGTAGCGAAGGTAAAGCTTTGCTCCAATCTCCCATTTGGGTTAAATTATGGACCGACATTAATTTTATTAATTCGCGATTCATTCTTTCTGTTTGTCCATCTGATTGTGGATGAGCTACCGTTGATAAACGGCGTTTTATTCCCATTAAATTCATAAGGGTTGACCAGAACTCGCTGGTAAATAATTTATCTTGATCTGAGACAATCGATGTCGGGAGGCCATGTTCACATACTATTCTTTGACAGAAAAGCTCTGCCACATCTTCTGCTGTGTCTGTTTTGTGATTTGCGATGAATGTCGCTCTTTTTGTGAGTCGGTCGACTATGACCATTATTGAATTATATTTTTCAATTCCCACGATTGGAATACCTGTAATAAAATCCATAGATAACTCTGACCAACGCGCTTGTGGTACTTCTAACGGTTGTGCAATGCCCGCAGTATGCTGATTAGGAGCTTTAACTCTCGCACATATATTACACCGATTCACAAAGCGTCTTACTGTATGCCACATTTTTGGCCAATAAAATCGGAGTTCTTGAATTTGGTAAACCATTTTTGTTATTCCCATATGAAGACTTCCAAGAGAGGTATGAATTATATTAATTATTCTAAATTTTAGTGGACCGTCGGGAATACACAACCTAGGTACACCATTTGTTGAAGTTTGAAAGACTAATAATTTAAAACCTTCATAGTCCGCCAATTTAAATTTTTTAATAAGACTAAGTTTTTCTTTCGGACATTCAATATCTCCATCAAGTATTTGGTATATTTCTTTGAAATATTGTGTTGTGATGATTAAAATTCGAGACGGCATTAGCTACCGGCATTGGTTAAACGGCATTAGCTAAACGGCATTAGCTATCGGCATTGGTTAAACGGCATTAGCTAAACAGCATTAGCTAAACGGCATTACAATACGCCGTAGCTAAATGGCATTAGTTAAGCGGCATTACGACACGCCGTAGCTTATAAGAGGACTATAAATAAGAGGCAATGTGCCCACAATAAGTAAGTAGTTTACCTATAAGATAAATAAGTTAATACAAACAGTTTATCAAAGATGTCAGCTAAAGAAAGACTTTCCAAATTACAACATATTGGTCCCTTAAATATTCGGTTTTGGTAATTTTTGGTAGTCTAGCAACTTCGGTTTCTTTTAGGCTCTCGGGAACAATTCTTTCTTCCTCTGGCCCTTGATCCAAACCATCTGTTTGTATATCCTCATCATCTTCTAATTCATTTATATTCGCATCATTTTTTATCAGTATATTTCTACTGAGTGCGTCAGCTGCCTTATTCATATGGCCAGGCTTATACCTTATGACAAAATTAAAATCTGCCAAGAAATGTTGCCATCTTAAAAGACGCTGATTATTTTCATTTTTTGTTGAATTTAGATAGGTGAGTGAATGATGATCTGTAAAAGTTTCAAACGGCATCGTTAAATAATGTCGCCATTGTTTGAATGCTTCGATGATCGCAAGTAATTCTTTCTCGCGTACATCATAATTTAATTGAGCACCTTGCAATGTTTTGGACATATAGGCTATTACGCCTACAATCGTCCCATTGTGATCATATTGTTCAAGGACTGCCCCAATATGTTTTTGAGATGCATCGGATGTTACCCTGCATGTAAGATCTGGATCGAAAATTCTCAACACTGGAGCATGTGTTAATTTATATTTCAATCTTTTTATAGCTCGCTCCAATTCCATGGAATCCACGGGTTTATTATTATAATAGTCATGTAACGGTTTTGCAATTTGTGCAAAATTAGGAATAAACCGTCGATAATAGCTAGCAAGTCCAGCAAATGATCTGGCTTGAGTTTGATTTTCTATGACAAAGTTTTGTATTGGTTCAATTCTCTCTTGGTTCACCGATATTCCCTCTGCGGATATGGTATATCCAAGAAATATTAATTGAGTGAGATAAAATTCTGATTTCTTCCGGCTGACCACCAAATGAGCTTTGCTTAAGGTTTCCATTACCTGATTAATATGCTTTTCATGAGTTTGTATGTCTGGAGAAAATATAAGAATATCATCCAAGTATACCACACAAAATTTCTCAAGAGGTACAAGTAATTCATTCATAACTGCTTGGAACGTTGCCGGCGCATTACATAGGCCAAACGGTATAACATTCCAACTATATTGTCCAAATGGTGTAACCATAGCCGTTTTGTACCGATCATTTTTCTCAACCGATATTTGATGATATCCACTAACTAAATCTAGTTTAGAGAATATTTTTGATCCCAGGATGTGGTCTAATAGATCTTCTATCCTTGGTATCGGAAATCTAGATTTCACCGTTATTTCATTTAAACAACGGTAATCAACACATAGACGTTTACTACCGTCTTTTTTTATGACAAATAAAACCGGCGCTCCATACGGCGACGACGTAGGAAAAATTTGTTTTTTATTTAGAAGATCGGTTATTTGTCGTTTTAATTCTGCCCGATTTTCGGGATTTAACCTATACGGTTGTTTAAATGTTGGTTTACTTCCGGGAACAATATGGATGTGATGGGTTACTTTTTGAAATTTTTCCCCATCCATTTGTATGTCTTCACGGATTATATTTTTGTATTTTTGTAATACTTGGCATCGTTTTTCTTTAATGACACCATCAGTAATTAGCTTTCCGTCAATTTTTGACTGTAATACCTCATGTTGATCTTTTTGATCATGAGTTTTTAATGAAGATTTGTCCGATTTTTCTCGTGGCAAAACCTCATATTCCATAATTTTTAATTCATTTATTTCGAATTTTGTTTCTTTCTTGGGAGAAGTCTGAGGAGAATTTAATCCTAAATCATCATTCGTAGTCACAGTAATTGCGTAAATTTCATTACTATGACTTTTTAACAAACGATTAGCTTCTTTTAGTCCCATAATTTTTATTTGTTGCTTTTGTAGAGCTTGATAGTGCATTATGGTTAGAAACCATTCCCAATTTTGTAAAATGGTAGGTAATCCAATAATACAATCATGCGCACATTTGTCGGAAAGAAGAAAAGAAAATTTTATTTCTTTTTCCTCCAATCCTTTTTCACTGATGAAAGTTGCTTCCGACCAGTCATTTATAAGTTCAATTATTCTACCAGCGGCATCCGTAAGTTTTCTTGGAGTCGCGGTTTTATTTATTTGAAAGTCAAGGTTTAGGGCTATGCTTTTATTAATACAAGAGACAGAAGCACCAGTATCAACCAATGCTTTAATAGTGCTATCCTTATATTTTAAATCTATAAGAATAAAAGTCAAACTTAAAGGTTCACCCTTATTGCTTTTCGGGTCTCTCGATGGGCCTTCAACATCGACAGACCCTAGGCATTTTTTTTTGTCTTCTCTGCTATCTTAATATCTTCGGAATCTGTAACATCATCCGTTTCAAATATATTTAAATTAGACAGCGGAGTGGTATTTTTCTTGGCAAACCAACATTCCTCAATTGGATGCCCTTCTTTTTTACAGTACAAGCAATGTATGCCCGACCGAAATTTTGTTTTCTTTCTTTGTTTATTTTTAGTTTGAGTAGAGTTGTTAGGCATATTTTTATTGTTTTCTGACTCTCCTGGACTTGAAAACTGTCTTTTCTTTCCTTTGTTTCTTACCCGTTGCAAATAAACCGCTTGTTGATCTTCATAATATTCAGCAGCAAGTTCCATTGCTTCATTTATTGTTTTTGGTTTGGCTTCTCTTACCTTAGCCTCTAACCACGGATAAAGGGACATAATGTACTTATCTCTCTCATACTCTTCAATGGTTTCAGGTGTAATTTTAAATTGATTAAGAAGTGACTCATAATGAGTATTATATTCTCCAATCAGGCGGAACATAGATTCCATTTTTAGATATTTAAATTCCTTGCTTTCATTCCAAAGATATCTCTTGCCTAAAAATCGATTTTCGAAATCTTTCCAGAATTTTTCGTAAGTCACTATTTTTCCATATTTATTCCAATAACCAGTAAACCATTCTTCAGCTAACCCACTCATCCTGAAGCCCACTGACGTAATTTTTCGACCATCAGCCCAAGTTGGTTGGACCGCTCTTTGACATGCTGCTTGAAATAGTCTGGCTTCCTTAGGAGTCCCAGTGCCTGTGAAATATTTAATCAGTTGATAATAATCAGGAATTCCGTCAGTTTCGTTCAAATTATTTTCGGATGAGTTGTGTATCCGAGGTGGCATTTTGTAAAAAAAAAATATTTCGTTTATTCTGAACCTTGTGGCGCTACCAAATGTAACGAGAAATAATCAGAACCTCTCGTTAACACACTTATTATGCTGAATAGTCAAGTAATTCTTATGTTAACTACACAGTATAAGTTGTAAGAAGTATTAAGATTCCCTTAATACCAGGTTAATCCTCCTTACCCCTTTATTGTGCTCTTATATATAGTACTTATTGTCACTCCTCTCATGGCTTCTCCCCATTCCCCCTGCATATATCTTTGGCTGGATCCCTGACCTTATGGCTGTACACGTGATCATTTCACGTGCACAGTCGTTCTGACCAATTCTCGTTACACGCACTCGAACAATCCGTGATAGTTTAGTGGCTAGAATTTCCGCTTGTCGCGTGGAGGACCGGGGTTCAATTCCCCGTCGCGGAGTTGTTATCTACCTATGTATAGGTGGTCGAAATTTTTGGCCCTCAGTTTAGGGAACTGTTTATAATTGATGATGTACTAACCAAAAACCTTAGACTGTGATTGATGTCATACTTCGTATGATACAAGAAGATGATCACGTGATAAGCGGAATAAGCAACATGGGAAGCATAGGCGCCCATCTATGATGATACGTAATATGACTCCGCCACCTCACAGTGGACACGTATATGTGAGAGATGCAGGTATAAAAGATAGTAGTTTAGGCCTGAAGATCTTTAGTTCAAAATAAATGTCGTAATCTAGCACAGATCCTTATGGCATCCATATCTACTGTTATAGATAATTCATCTTCTGACGTACTTAGTGTTGTCTCTTCTCTGATGGGGACCTTGCACTAGTAGTAATAAATAAATAATAAGTAATAGTAGTAGTGAGCTCAGTAAGATACGAGGTATTATTGATAGTGCCGGGCTATCTTACAAACGTATACTATATTTATTTTGAACTAAAGATCTTCAGGTCTAAACTAATATCTTTTATACCTGCATCTCTCACATATACGTGTCCACTGTGAGGTGGCGGAGCCATATTGCGTATCATCATAGATCGGCGCCTATGCTTCCCATATTGCTTATTCCGCTTATCACGTGACCATATTCTTGTATCATACTTCGTATGACGTCATCTTCTTGTTACTATACTAGCTATTTCCTGTCCTATTTATATTCTTTCTGAGGTGCCTTCAGTTATCTTTAGCTCATGAGGTCATTATCAGTATGACCTCATATTACTCTTAGTTCACTATTAGTATGACCTGATAACACTATTAGATTACTAATAGTATGACCTCATACTACTATTATACCACTAAAAGTATGACCTCATGGTACTAATAGTATGACCTCATACTACTATTATACCACTAAAAGTATGACCTCATGGTACTAATAGATTACTATCTCTTAGTACACTCTTATTTATCATGCATGATGTATTTCAACATGCATTAGCTCCTTCAATACTTTCAACAAAAGGGACATGTGAAAAAGGATTGTGAGAAGGTACTTAAGGAAACCGATGATGATCGGATTAAAGGAATTAGGTGTTGTGATGATTAAAATCCGAGGTTGCATAAACGAGTCTACCTAAACGAGTTTCACTTAAACGAGTTTCACTTAGACGAAGTATCCGCGGTAGCTAATCAGAGCACTATAAATAAGAGGCAATGTGCCCACAATAAGTAAGTAGTTTACCAATAAGATAAATAAGTTAATACAAACAGTTTATCAAAGATGTCAGCTAAAGAAAGACTTTCCAAATTACAACAGGTTATGATGCATCCTGCAAGCGTCCTGCAGTTCCCCTCTGAATTAACATTGACTGGTCCAGAGACTTATCATGTCTGGATGAAGGAACTCGAGGACTTTCTTTTTGGCTTCGGGGTCGGCTTACTTCAATACGCCGAAAATGGAACTCTGAGCATCGAACTGGACGATATCTCGGACATTTCTTCTGCTTTCTTTATTGAACAATTGGATAGCGTGTTTGGTATTATTCTCAAGGCAAGCATTAGCCAAGAGATTCGCGGAATTATTCGCTCCACGCACTCACGTCTGACTGCTAGAAATCAATTTTTGTTTCTTCAAGAGAAGTATGGTACTCTTCCACTCCCAGTGGCTCTCACTAGCGCTGGGATTCTGGAAGAAGCTACTAGGCCCACTGAGTTTGTTGACATCAGGGCAATGCTTCAACGCAAAAATTTGTTGGTTAGACAGCAATTGACTAAGGAGGCAATCATTGCATTATGGACTTTGGATAACATGATGCAACTTGGTGTGCCATATCCGGTTATCTCAAGCGTCATTAAAGAGCTTGAACACAAGGGGATTACTACTAATACTCTTCTGTATCAGGTCTTGCATGAGATAACTGGATCGCATGAGTATGTTCGTCTGAACAGTCTTGCACTTTTGGGTCACGATTCTCTGTCTAAGAAGACGTCCAAACCTCGTCGCAAAGGTAAAAAGAAGGAAAGCAACAACCATATGATGAGAGTCTCCTCAAGGTATGTTGGCTTATTCCTTCCTTGGACATCTGTTACTGATACCAACATTTCTTGATACTGGTGCCAGTGGACATTTCTTTCTGACATTCGTTTCTTTCAAGACATGATTCCAGAGAATGGCTCTATTCTGGGTGTTGCTGGAAACCTTGCAATTGTTGGGAAAGGTACAGTTCGGATTTCTACTCCAGCTGGACCTTTTATTCTACATGATGTTGGTTACACTCCTAACGGTATTGCTAACCTTATCTCGGTTGGAAAAGCTTCTAATCATAAGTTAGAGTTTCTCTTCAATCATCAAGGTGCCACTATCCGCTCCACCAAGAAAATGTTTGCTCATCGAGATCCACTTTCAAACCTTTACACTGTTTCATGTGAACCTTCTACTGTGATTCCGAAGCAGATTGCTTACAAGGCTGTGTCCTCTGGCCGTGATATTGATCGCTGGCATAGAAGACTTGGCCACCCTAGCGCTTCTGTTATGGCCTCGCTTGTTAAGATCCATCCACTCTGGAAGGCTGGTCAGAGTTTACTGAGTTGTACCGGATGTATTACTGGTAAAACTGTTGACTCTGCTCCTAAAGAACGGACCACCAATCCTTCTCAGCCACTTGAGTTAGTCCATGCGGATCTTTGTGGGCCATTTAACTACGGATCCTACGATGCATCTCGGTATTTCTTGACTATTGTTGACGGCTATACAAAATGGACCACTGTTGTTTGCCTCAATAAGAAATCTGGATGCACTCAAGGTATCATTAATTTTATTAATACCTCTGAAACAATGTTCCGCAGTAAAGGATTGACTTACTGCGTTGGTACTCTCCGTACAGATAATGGAGGTGAGTTTGTGAGTGAAGAATTGACTAACTTCCTCACCAAGCGTGGCATCTCTCACGAAACCACGGTTCCCCATCATTCGTATCAAAATGGCGTTGCCAAACGAATGAACCGTACACTTCAAGATAAAGCCCGCGCTCTTATGCTTCATACCAATGTTCCAGCTCAACTTTGGCCTGAAGCAATCAATACTGCTGTGTTTTTGGCTAATTGTACGCCATCACGCTCTATTGATTTTGATGTCCCATACAAACGATGGTATGGTCGCTCATTCAACTACAAATTTCTCCGAGAATTTGGATGTGTTGCTTATGCTCTTATTCCTAAGGCTTCTCCGTCAAGGAAAGCTCGATGCTAAAGCCTCTCCTTGTGTCATGATTGGCTATGAATTGCAACGAAAAGCATATCGACTCTATGACCCCAGAACAAATAAGGTTATTTGTGCTGCTCAAGCAACTTTTGAGGAGGAT
Organism: Saccharomycopsis phalli; assembly: GCA_020342235.1. Classification (NCBI taxonomy): domain Eukaryota; kingdom Fungi; phylum Ascomycota; class Saccharomycetes; order Ascoideales; family Saccharomycopsidaceae; genus Saccharomycopsis; species Saccharomycopsis phalli. The sequence goes on from CP073217.1 coordinate 269,623, forward strand.
AAATTCTTTTATCCAACTGTGTCTCTGGCGCTGACTAGCACAATCAATCCTCCTCAAATTTCCGGGGTTGGCAATCCAAAGATTGGAGGGATTCATTCTCTACCTATGAATTCTCAGCCAGCTATTTCTATGACTAGAGATGAATTGACAGTTGAATCTGAGCTTGACCCTCTGGACACCTCGTTGATAGTGGACGATAATGATACAGTATCTAAATCAGATGCATGCGGTAATGCGTCTGAGTTGGCTGAAGATACTGGATCTGAGCTTGGTTACTTAAGGGATCATAATACTGCCTTAATTCGCACTGCTGCTCGCGAAATTGGAAATGAATTAGTTGTTTCTGGTTCATCCAAGTCAAATGAACTAATTATCGCTGACGCTTCAGATGCTGAAATTAACCTGTCCTCTACTATTGATCTGATTGATGTGAGTAATCCTAATGGTTCTAATGAGAATCATCTTGTCCTTGATGATCCTCAACCAAGTCGTGAAGCCATCACGTACCCTGGATTTCTGCACACACCAGATGAGCCTGAGTCTCATGCGGATGAGATCAGTGACTCAGAGATACTCGACCCCAGAAGGTTGGAATATATCCCTGGAACTACTGACCTGGTTGCAGGTAGTACTTCGGGATCACCCCAACTTCAGGTTGTGAAATATGTATCACAATCTACTTCTGCGGAGTCTGATGCTTCACTGTCGCTGGACAATCATGTTGCCCAACAAACATCACTGTCTCGTCCTGCTACTCCTCAAGCACAAGAAGTTCCTTACACCAATCCCATTGATTATAAGAACTCCAGTTCATCTCACAATCTCTTCAAGTATGATCGGTCTCCGTCAGACAAGCGGCCTATCCCATATCCAAGGGTTAAGCGCTATGATCCCAACTATAACCCGTTTTGTGGTGATATACCTCCGACTACTTTTGATAATCTTCCAAGGACACCCCAAAATGAGATTATCTATATGTACTACGGAAAGCTGAAGATTTCACGTACTAAAATCCCGGATTCTGACCTCAGATATCTGGAAGATGTATCTACTTCAGCTGGTCCTCCTCCTCTGCCGCCTCCGCCGCCTCCGCCTCTACCTTCTGCTTTGCCGCAAAAGCGTCTTATCCGTCACAAAGGCTCCCAACCTAAGCCCCTTTTTCCTGGTCCGCTTAGTTCTGATGAACATGATCCTACTACCCACCGTTCGTCTTCAGGGAGGGATAAGAAGTTTCGTTTTTCTGATATTGTCACAAATGGTTCTTCTGATGATGGTGTCCTGACATCCGTTAAGACACCACTCTCAAATGACACAGATGAATCCGATATGAATACGAATGGTGTGAATTATCCTGCTACTTGTTTTATGGCTGCTAAACATTCTCTTGAGAATGTACCTATGACATTTGATCAAGCTGTTACTTCTGATGATGCTTACTTATGGAAAGACGCTATTCAAAAGGAAATGGAAGCCCACTATGAGAATCAGACTTTTCTGTTAGTTCCACCTAAGCAAGGTCGTCGACCTATCACTTGCCGTTGGGTTTTTACAATTAAGAGTGATGGTCAACACAAGGCACGACTTGTGGCTAGAGGTTTTACTCAGATTAAAGGACTTGATTATGTGGAACTTTTGCGCCTGTCATTAGGTATGCTTCTATTCGAATCATGTTGTCCATTGCTGCAAGATATAGACTTACTATTCATCAGATGGATGTGAAAACGGCTTTTCTCAATGGTGATTTAAGGGAAGACCTTTACATGATTCAACCTGAAGGTTTTGTGGTCAAAGGAAAAGAAGATCATGTTCTTAAGCTTAATAAGTCGATTTATGGTTTGAAGCAAGCTCCAATGGTTTGGAATGACAAAATCAATGAAGTGTTACATGTGATTGGTTTTAAGCAAAACTCTGCGGAGTATTGTTTGTATTCTAAGAAAAATGGGAATTTGTTTATTATGGTCGCACTTTATGTCGACGATCTTCTCATTGCTGGAAATAATCAGACTGAAATTGATAAGGTTAAAGCTCAATTGATGCTGCACTTTAAGATGAAAGACCTAGGAGTTGCTAGCAAGTTTCTTGGAATGAACATTAGTCAAGATAAGGCCTCAATACTGCTTTCTCTTCATGATTATGTTCGCCTGATGCTAAAGGAGTATCAGATGGTAGATTGCAATCCTATCTACACACCAGCGGATCCTAATCAGGATCTAACTATAACTGATGACTCAAAGGACTGGGATGCCACAATGTATCGATCCTTGGTTGGCAAATTACTTTTTGCTGTTAATACAGTCCGGTTTGATATTGCTTATATTGTTGGTGTGTTATCAAGATATTTACAATCTCCAAAGGAAAAGCATTGGGTTGCTGCGAAGCGTGTTCTTAGATATTTGAAGGCAACAGAGGATATGAAAATTGTTTATTCCAGAAAGGATCATGGGAATTATCTTTTGGGATATTGTGATGCTGACTGGGCTACTGATAAGACGGAAAGAAAGTCAACTACTGGTTTCATGTTTAGGTATAGCGGTGGTGCTATTACTTGGAGATCTAGAAAACAGTCGACTATTGCTTTGTCGACAGCAGAAGCCGAATACATGGCATTAACTGACGGTATTAAAGATGCTCTATGGTTACAGCAGGTGTTTGCAGAACTTGGTATCCCCTTGGAAAATTGATAGTTCATGATGACAATGTGAGCTGCGTTAATATTGCTAAAAACCCAGTGTCACATGATCGAACTAAACATATTGATATCAAGCATCACTTTATCAGGCATCATGTGAAAAATGGCAACATTGAACTACGACACCTAACTACTGACAAGATGCTAGCTGATATGCTTACCAAGGGATTATCAAGAGAGCAATTTCAAAAACTTCGGATGCTGAGTGGTATGAGGAAATTTTAATTATGGGAGGGTGTTGTGATGATTAAAATCCGAGACGGCATTAGCTAAACGGCATTAGCTATCGGCATTGGTTAAACGGCATTAGCTAAACGGCATTACAATACGCCGTAGCTAAATGGCATTAGTTAAGCGGCATTACGACACGCCGTAGCTTATAAGAGGACTATAAATAAGAGGCAATGTGCCCACAATAAGTAAGTAGTTTACCAATAAGATAAATAAGTTAATACAAACAGTTTATCAAAGATGTCAGCTAAAGAAAGACTTTCCAAATTACAACAGAAGATACCACAATTCTATGATTTAATGATATAGTATTGCTGCTTGATTCCAGATCACCTCTGTTAAACACTAATTCCGATCCCCGATAGCGCTTATCCCCCCCTAGAAGCTGAACGTATCATAGGGTCAGCTTCATCAGAACTAGAGGGGCCATCATCAGATGCACTACGTGAATTTTCCAGACTATGTTTCACAGTACGTTTTCGTGGTGTAAAACCAAAAATCCGATTAGTATCACTGGAAAATTCCGACTCGGAATTAGTGACCTCTTTTCCTTGTGTATCAGATGTAGAATCACTATTCTCCTGACTAGACTGAGTTAAACTTTCAATATCACTTGTGCTTGTCGAGTCAGGAGCGCCACACTTCTCAGAGGCCAAGGGATGGTCAATGTTACCATCACGGGCATCTTCCATGTCAGTATTTTGTGGCTCAAGAGGATTAACCATCTCTTCAGTGGCGTCACCTTCCACTGTTTCCTCTTGTGAAGGTTCTTGCTCAATACCCATAATTGTATTATAGTCTTCAGTTGTCTCATGGACATCGTGTATGTCGTCAGGGACGATATCTTGTCCACTCAGGTCTTCTTCTTCTAATTGGTCCTTGATAGTAGATCGCGTGATCTTTGCTTTCTTCGATTTATGAGCAAGTGTTGGGTCACTTTCCACCGGAACGGTACTAACACCTCTTGCCGCTCCGCCAACGCCCGTAATGATAGGTTCTGCACGTCGTTCTTGCGCCATAGACACAGCAGAATAAAAATAGCTACCTTCATCAAAACGAACCTGTGTTGCAGTAACAATTGTTCGTTGGATAGGATCGAATAACCGATACGCCTTTCGAAAAGGTTCATAGCCTATCATTACATTCTTGACCCCTGTTGCTGCAAATTTACCAGCACGTAAATTGCTGGGTATAGTGGCATAGGCCACACATCCAAAAACTTTAAGAATTGATAGATCAGGTTTACTACCCATCCATCTCTCAAAAGGACTATCACCGTCAATAGTTCTAGATGGACTTCTGTTGATAAGAAATACCGCAGTCGCAATTGCTTCCGGCCAGAGTTCCACTGGCACCTTACTCGCGAGCATCATCGCGCGAGTCTTCTCTTGAATAGTGCGATGCATACGTTCCGCCACTCCATTCTGATAGGAATGGTACGGAACAGTTAATTCATGTCGAATTCCCTTTGACATAAAAAATTCATGAAGAGCTTTATTCACAAACTCCCCACCATTATCAGTTCTAACAGTCCCGACACAGTACAGTAATCCTTTACTCTGAAACTGTTTTTCACTAGTAACAATAAATTCAATCAATGCATTCATGCTTTCTGACTTAGCTTGGAGACACACAACATGTGTCCACTTGGTATATCCGTCAACAATTGTTAAGAAATACTTTGATTGATTAACGGACTTATAACTTAGAGGTCCGCAAACATCCACATGTAATAACTGAAGTGGCTTAACAACCTGAGTATTACTCAGTTTAGGCATATTAACCTTTGGTTTTGCAACCGCACAATCACCACACACAGTTACACGTTCACTGTCTTTCCAAAGACCATATTGCTTATTCAAGCAACCCATGACATTATCTCCAGGGTGTCCCAATCGTCGATGCCAGATATCAAAGTTCTCCTTTAAGTTCGCCTTAAAAGCGCTGTGTGTACTATCCACACTCTGGATTCTATAAAGTCCCGTATGAGGTTCTTTAATCGCGATTACCCTCTTAGTAATATAATCAAGAGCTCTATTTCCATCAAATAAAATTCTAGCTCCATTGTCGGTGGCTTGAGACACAGAGACAAGATTGACCTCTCCTTGGGGAGTGTAGAACGCATCTCGTAGTTGAAGATTCTCTCCTCCAACTAGATCAATATTAACTTTACCTCTTGCTGTGATCGCCAACCGCCCACCGACACCTTTAACCAGACCATCATGAGCTGTAACCTGCTCAAATAATTCCTTGTCTGCAACAAAATGTCCAGACGCCCCACTGTCAAGATACGTAGGGTAACGGTCTGTAACTCCATGATATGCAAGCCATGATTGATTATTCTTGGATAATCTTTGGTTGCCATCATCATCATTCTCCTTAAGTACCTTATTTTTGCATTCATTTTTATAATGACCTTTCTTACCACAGCCATAGCATGTTACTGTCTTCCGGGATTTCCGTTGTCCGAGAAGAGCAGACTGATGTAACGATATAAGGTCAGGTGGATCTTTCACGTGACAACGTGGTCATGTGAACATGGCACGTGTTAATGATCTGGTAATGGATGAATGGTTAAGGAGACATGATGATCTCACTTGGACGATAAGGTTAGGTTTACCCTACTTAAGAGAATGATAAATAGAAAAGAGAACAACATGAACGGACTGGTATTCTGAGCTCATCTTACAACTTATACATTGTAGTCAGCAGGCCTTGGGCTGTTGGATAAGGATTATAAGTGTTATAACGATTAGCCCGGACTAAATTCGTTATATTTGGTAGCGCCACAAGGTTTACTTTAAGTTAAAGAGAAGCGGAAACTTGGTTCAACCTGTACCAGGGGAGAAATGGAACATACGACGCATTTTAGGAAGAGAATACGAGATCTGGGTCGTTAACCCTATTTAGGAGCGAAGGGGTTCGCAGAGAATTTAAGATGATTGGATATAAAGAGTTATCACAACTCCTTTAGAGGTTATTGACTGTTCCCGAGATCTCGGTGCGTTACTCCGCCCCCAGTAGAGGCCGAAACAAAGTGGCTTAGAAATGCAAGGTAAGAGAAATTTGCAAAGTTCAAGGAAAACCCTGTTCCCCTAAACGGGAATGACTGTCGACGCTCCCCTTCGACTTATCGAGGGTGAGATCGGAAAGAGATTACTTACAGATTATAGGAGATAAAAAGGAATATGAGAATCCTATATTTCTTAGTCTAATGAAGAAATAAAATGGAAGTAAGATGAGAGTCAGCTCCCTGACTGTAAGATCGTCCCAACGGTGAGTTAATAATCCCGTCAGACGACATGCAAAGCATGAAAGATTCCTCCCTTCCCAGAATGGACTAAAGCCAAGACGGAAGTGGGATATGAGAGTCAGTTCCTTGACTGTAAGATTGTTTTGTAAGGACCAATTACCGTCTTGAGCTAAGAACAGCGATTAAACTAAATTTCACGCCGATGCAGCAGAAAGAATTAGGGAACAGACCGACGAACGGGCTCAGTGTTCCTTTCAACGCAGGGAAACCCATGCTAAGAATGAACTCCAATTCCCCCTACTCGTGTCAGAAAAGGTGCGCACGGTTGTATTATTGGGCAACCCACTATTGTACAATACTGGGATTGGCTCGATTCAATTTTCAGAAACACGGTGAATCGGAACGGCTGATTACACTCATGAGCTCGAGAAAGGCGAATCGCCTCTTAAAATCGCTGTCAGCAGAATGCTACACGATTTTGGTTACTCTTGACCCAAAACAAGACAACGAATTCCCTCAACGAGCGGAGGATGAGATAAAGATTAATAATTTACAAATTGTCGAGTTTGAGACGTGGTCGAGGCTGATGAAATCCGGAATCCCCTCTGACCCCTCGCCGACCGAATCCTCTTCTCCCGACTCCTGGTCAGAACGGTTTAAGAGAGAGGACCGTATAAAAAGTAATTCCGCCGGCTATGACGTACCACAAAGAGAAATTGAGGACAGGGTCAGATTAGAGAAAGAGACCAAGATATCGACCGTACGTTCATCCCGTTGCGACGAAGAAAAGATTAACTTGGATAAACTTAGAAAAGAAGAGATAAAAATTTTGACAAAGTATAAAGATGTGATCCGTGAAGATATGAAAACGGGAGGAGCCTCTTTTGATAGAGTCACCCATCGGATCCACATTATTCCCGGAAGCAACCCTAGTTATAAGCGGCCTTACCGGTTGAGCCCTGAAAATAGAGCCGAACTAAAAGAACAGATAAAAGATCTCATTAACAGCAAAAGAATATTTCCTACGTCATCTCCCTACGGAGCCCCTGTGTTGTTTGTCAAGAAGAAGGACGGAAGTAAGCGACTTTGTGTGGATTTTCGGAGCTTGAATGAGATTACGGTGAAATCCTGATTTCCCCTACCGCGAATTGAATATTTGTTAGATCACATCCATGGCTCCAAGATTTACTCCAAGTTAGATTTAGTTAGTGGATACCACCAGATTCTGATTCACCCCGACGACCGGCATAAGACAGCAATGGTAACCCCTTTTGGCCAATATGGTTGGAATGTGATGCCCTTCGGACTTTGCAATGCACCCGCCACCTTCCAAGCGGTCATGAATGAATTACTTGTTCCGCTTGAGAAGTTCTGCGTTGTGTATTTGGACGATATTCTTATTTTCTCACCGGACGTCGGAAGTCATCAGATCCATATCCACCGAGTCATGGAAGTATTACGAAAAGCTAACTTGGTAGTGAGTCGAAAGAAACCATCCTTTTATCTAACGAACGTCAATTTTCTTGGCTATCAAATATCCGCAGCAGGCATCTCTGTCGAGAACAAAAAGATCACGGCTGTCGAAGATTTTGTGGTAGAAACACCGGCTCAAGCTAGATCGTTTGTGGGGTTGGCGGGTTATTACCGTCGATTCATTGCAGGATTCTCACAGATTGTGAAACCCCTCAACGACTATTTTAATGATAAGCCAGTGGAACAGGAGGTTATAAAGAAAACAGTAAAGATATTAAAGCACAAGCTAACTCACGCTCCTATACTACAGATCTTCGACCCAAGTCTCACTTGTAGAGTCACTTCTGATGCGTCAAAAGGACACATTGGAGCCGTTCTCGAGCAGTATGATGAAAGCGGAAAAACGACGGGCGTAATAGCTTACATGTCAAAGACAATGCAGGGTGCCCAGTTAAATTATGACGTACGGGAGAAAGAATTACATACTGTTATTGAATCTTTGGAACAGTGCAGATAGTATCTCACTATACCTTTTGAGGCAGATACAGAATAGTTACAGCCTCTTGAGATGGAAATATTACCTAGTGGACCTCTATGCATAATACGGCACAAAGCCGACCACCCTAATAAAACAACGGTTGCACTTAGCCGGAATACCCCGCTAACAGAAACTGTCCACCTAGGAGATTTACAAGCTGATGAAAAGATCCCAGCTAATAAATCAGATTGAGAGCCAGAAGATGAACCAGATTAAGAGCCAGAAGATAAACCAGATTAAGAGCCAGAAGATAAACCAGATTAAAAACCAGGGGATAAGCAAGTTATACCTTCCGAGCTACCCGATACAGTAGCCGCCAGAATTCCACAGGTCACCAAAATAGACAGTACCGCGGACAACCGCTCCAGGAAATATACCAAATCCTGGGTGGATATAGTGTGCGCGAAGCAAAAGACGAATCGTATAAAGAAGCTTAAAGTTGGTACGATGGATACTCTCAAACTACTTGTTTTTCAAGAATTTTAACCAACGGCGTGGTTTGATTGGGTATCGCTTCGACACAGGATAATAGAAACGGTGCACACGAAACGAATGAGTTTACACTGGAGAATCACAAGGATGGTATTTGAATCTAAGAACTTGCCTCAATTGACCTAAGTTGTGACGAACTATATGTCGCTGGTGAACTGTTATCAGTACTGGTACCAGAGAAAGAGTTAAACCAGCATACTGTTGACATCACATATGACTTCCAGAAGTCCGCACGCCAGTTGGTCGGACTTGCTCGTTGATGTTATCTTAGGATTCCGTCGTCAGAGCCGAACGGGATACTCCATCATGGTCGGGGCGACCATCTAACAAAGCGGGCGAGACTCACTGCATATTCATACAATAGAAACAGCGGAGGAAGTGACTAATTTCAGCTCATTGGATTACTGTGGAAAGTTACGACAAATTAACCGCACCTCCATCTGGTCGACGCCCATTCCAAAGCATCCCCGGCATTCATATTCAGATGTTGGAAGCACAAGCAACATAAATCATTAAGTTCAGTTGGAACCGAACATTCGTTACTGAGGGAGAAGGGTAACTAGCATTACTCCAGTGAAGGATGGTTAAACACACGAACTCTGCACAAGCTAAGTTCGTACGCACTCTCGTTGGATTGATTGCAGTCACAAGACATCCAACTAGGATGCGTACCAAGTACGTATCTCCTCAGGAAAACAACTACCGCAACTACCGAAACTATGAGGAAATATCATTCGGTAGAAATAATGGAAACAGGGATTCAACTAGAATCGAATTTTGACAAGATTATGGCAATATCAGAGACAAGAAATGATAGCTCTGTTATGATTTCCCAGAACTATTTGGAACCGGTTACCACTCCTCCTGAATGGATACAATCCCGAACCTTTGAACACCATCAAAGATTAATGGAGCAGGGGCGGTCTGAAGAAGAAGCGTACCCTAGTGTTTGGTCGAGTCGCCCAAAATTAAATGGGGGAAAATGTAACGATATAAGGTCAGGTGTACCTTTCACGTGACAACGTGGTCATGTGAACATGGCACGTGTTAATGATCTGGTAATGGATGAATGGTTAAGGAGACATGATGATCTCACTTGGACGATAAGGTTAGGTTTACCCTACTTAAGAGAATGATAAATAGAAAAGAGAACAACATGAACGGACTGGTATTCTGAGCTCATCTTACAACTTATACATTGTAGTCAGCAGGCCTTGGGCTGTTGGATAAGGATTATAAGTGTTATAACGATTAGCCCGGACTAAATTCGTTATAACTGATCATTTCTCCTAACCAGGGAAGTGTACCTTCCTGGTTACAAATCTGTAACGGGCAATTCCCGGTACCTCCCTTTTGGTATATGACTGGCACGTGAATCACTCTACGTGTTACCCTAGGGTAAGCGGCCAACCTGCAGGTTGTATCTAAAAGCCAACATGCAAAGCCTCGAGAAAGAGGAGAAGGATGCCACTAGAAAGAACTATAAATACATGATGCCAGGCCTTATGGCCAACTAACCTTTTACCTACATCTTGTAAGCTTGTTTTCCTTGAAAACCGGATTATAACAATAATAATATAAGGAGGTAATTATTAGGCCCATTACCCTAACGGACCTAAAATATTACAGTTGGTAGCGCCACAAGGTTATTCAAGCTTAAGATGAGTGAAGAAACAAAGACTAAGGAAAAGACACAGCATGGACGGTTATTAAGTGATGTCCCTGTATTTCAAGAAGAGGACCCACCGGCCGAAATTGCACACTTTATTTGGGTGGCTCGTAACACCCTTCTGAACTATGATTTAACCGTTGAAAAGCAATTAGAGGAAATCGGGGTCCGGATGAAAGGAAACGCTGCAACCTGGCATCGAAAATATTGTCAATACCGTCACCCAGATGCCTCCTTAGAATCATACTTCGAAGAATTAAGAGAGAGATTCTTTCCTCCTGATTACGAATGGGAGGTTTTTGCCCGTTTGTTTAATTGCAGAATGAGAGGTAACACCATCACCCAATACATTTCAGAGTTTGGAGCCAACGTTGCGGAAATGCCGGATGGGTATTACCCCGACCGAGCCCTCGTCAACCATTTCATCTTGGGAGTTCCAGCAGCGTATAGGAGAGATATCCGGAAAGAAAAACCGACTACTTGGTTTGAAGCATCAAAGATCGCTAGAAAGATAAGAGTTGAACCTTCCCTGTTTCACGCCGGAAAGACAAACAACAACAAAGGGAGACCTAATTCTCATCGTGGAGATAAAGCTAAAAAGCCACGGACAGAGAATTGTTGTGATGATTAAAATTCGAGACGGCATTAGCTACCGGCATTAGCTATCGGCATTGGTTAAACGGCATTAGCTAAACGGCATTACAATACGCCGTAGCTAAATGGCATTAGTTAAGCGGCATTACGACACGCCGTAGCTAATAAGAGGACTATAAATAAGAGGCAATGTGCCCACAATAAGTAAGTAGTTTACCAATAAGATAAATAAGTTAATACAAACAGTTTATCAAAGATGTCAGCTAAAGAAAGACTTTCCAAATTACAACAGGTTATGATGCATCCTGCAAGCGTCCTGCAGTTCCCCTCTGAATTAACATTGACTGGTCCAGAGACTTATCATGTTTGGATGAAGGAACTCGAGGACTTTCTTTTTGGCTTCGGGGTCGGCTTACTTCAATACGCCGAAAATGGAACTCTGAGCATCGAACTGAACGATGCCTCGGACATTTCTCTGCTTTCTTTATTGAACAATTGGATAGCGTGTTTGGTATTATTCTCAAGGCAAGCATTAGCCAAGAGATTCGCGGAATTATTCGCTCCACGCACTCACGTCTGACTGCTAGAAATCAATTTTTGTTTCTTCAAGAGAAGTATGGTACTCTTCCACTCCCAGTGGCTCTCACTAGCGCTGGGATTCTGGAAGAAGCTACTAGGCCCACTGAGTTTGTTGACATCAGGGCAATGCTTCAACGCAAAAATTTGTTGGTTAGACAGCAATTGACTAAGGAGGCAATCATTGCATTATGGACTTTGGATAACATGATGCAACTTGGTGTGCCATATCCGGTTATCTCAAGCGTCATTAAAGAGCTTGAACACAAGGGGATTACTACTAATACTCTTCTGTATCAGGTCTTGCATGAGATAACTGGATCGCATGAGTATGTTCGTCTGAACAGTCTTGCACTTTTGGGTCACGATTCTCTGTCTAAGAAGACGTCCAAACCTCGTCGCAAAGGTAAAAAGAAGGAAAAGCAACAACCATATGATGAAGAGTATCCTCAAGGTATGTTGGCTTATTCCTTCCTTGGACATCTGTTACTGATACCAACATTTCTTGATACTGGTGCCAGTGGACATTTCTTCTCTGACATTCGTTTCTTTCAAGACATGATTCCAGAGAATGGCTCTATTCTGGGTGTTGCTGGAAACCTTGCAATTGTTGGGAAAGGTACAGTTCGGATTTCTACTCCAGCTGGACCTTTTATTCTACATGATGTTGGTTACACTCCTAACGGTATTGCTAACCTTATCTCGGTTGGAAAAGCTTCTAATCATAAGTTAGAGTTTCTCTTCAATCATCAAGGTGCCACTATCCGCTCCACCAAGAAAATGTTTGCTCATCGAGATCCACTTTCAAACCTTTACACTGTTTCATGTGAACCTTCTACTGTGATTCCGAAGCAGATTGCTTACAAGGCTGTGTCCTCTGGCCGTGATATTGATCGCTGGCATAGAAGACTTGGCCACCCTAGCGCTTCTGTTATGGCCTCGCTTGTTAAGATCCATCCACTCTGGAAGGCTGGTCAGAGTTTACTGAGTTGTACCGGATGTATTACTGGTAAAACTGTTGACTGCTCCTAAAGAACGGACCACCAATCCTTCTCAGCCACTTGAGTTAGTCCATGTGGATCTTTGTGGGCCATTTAACTACGGATCCTACGATGCATCTCGGTATTTCTTGACTATTGTTGACGGCTATACAAAATGGACCACTGTTGTTTGCCTCAATAAGAAATCTGGATGCACTCAAGGTATCATTAATTTTATTAATACCTCTGAAACAATGTTCCGCAGTAAAGGATTGACTTACTGCGTTGGTACTCTCCGTACAGATAATGGAGGTGAGTTTGTGAGTGAAGAATTGACTAACTTCCTCACCAAGCGTAGCATCTCTCACGAAACCACGGTTCCCCATCATTCGTATCAAAATGGCGTTGCCGAACGAATGAACCGTACACTTCAAGATAAAGCCCGCGCTCTTATGCTTCATACCAATGTTCCAGCTCAACTTTGGCCTGAAGCAATCAATACTGCTGTGTTTTTGGCTAATTGTACGCCATCACGCTCTATTGATTTTGATGTCCCATACAAACGATGGTATGGTCGCTCATTCAACTACAAATTTCTCCGAGAATTTGGATGTGTTGCTTATGCTCTTATTCCTAAGGCTCTCCGTCAAGGAAAGCTCGATGCTAAAGCCTCTCCTTGTGTCATGATTGGCTATGAATTGCAACGAAAAGCATATCGACTCTATGACCCCAGTACAAATAAGGTTATTTGCGCTGCTCAAGCAATTTTTGAGGAGGATAAATTCTTTTATCCAACTGTGTCTCTGGCGCTGACTAGCACAATCAATCCTCCTCAAATTTCCGGGGTTGGCAATCCAAAGATTGGAGGGATTCATTCTCTACCTATGAATTCTCAGCCAGCTATTTCTATGACTAGAGATGAATTGATAGTTGAATCCGAGCTTGACCCTCTGGACACCTCGTTGATAGTGGACGACAATGATACAGTATCTAAATCAGATGCATACGGTAATGCGTCTGAGTTGGCTGAAGATACTGGATTTGAGCTTGGTTACTTAAGGGATCATAATACTGCCTTAATTCGCACTGCTGCTCGCGAAATTGGAAATGAATTAGTCGTTTCTGGTTCATCCAAGTCAAATGAACTAATCATCGCTGACGCTTCAGAGGCTGAAATTGACCTGACCTCTACTATTGATCTGATTGATGTGAGTAATCCTAATGGTTCTAATAAGAATCATCTTGTCCTTGATGATCCTCAACCAAGTCGTGAAGCCATCACGTACCCTGGATTTCTGCACACACCAGATGAGCCTGAGTCTCATGCGGATGAGATCAGTGACTCAGAGATACTCGACCCCAGACGGTTGGAATATATCCCTGGAACTACTGACCTGGTTGCAGGTAGTACTTCGGGATCACCCCAACTTCAGGTTGTGAAATATGTATCACAATCTACTTCTGCGGAGTCTGATGCTTCACTGTCGCTGGACAATCATGTTGCCCAACAAACATCACTGTCTCGTCCTGCTACTCCTCAAGCACAAGAAGTTCCTTACACCAATCCCATTGATTATAAGAACTCCAGTTCATCTCACAATCTCTTCAAGTATGATCGGTCTCCGTCAGACAAGCGGCCTATCCCATATCCAAGGGTTAAGCGCTATGATCCCAACTATAACCCGTTTTGTGGTGATATACCTCCGACTACTTTTGATAATCTTCCAAAGACACCTCAAAATGAGATTATCTATAAGTACTACGGAAAGCTGAAGATTTCACGTACTAAAATTCCGGATTCTGATCTCAGATATCTGGAAGGTGTATCTACTTCAGCTGGTCCTCCTCTCCTCTGCCTCGCCGCCTCCGCCTCCACCTTCTGCTTTGCCGCAAAAGCGTCTTATCCGTCACAAAGGCTCCCAACCTAAGCCACTTTTTCCTGGTCCGCTTAGTTCTGACGAACATGATCCTACTACCCACCGTTCGTCTTCAGGGAGGGATAAGAAGCCTCGTGTCTCTGATATTGTCACAAATGGTTCTTCTAATGATGGTGTCCTGACATCTGTTAAGACGCCACTCTCAGATGACACAGATGAATCCGATATGAATACGAATGGTGTGAATTATCCTGCTACTTGTTTTATGGCTGCTAAGCATTCTCTTGAGAATGTACCTATGACATTTGATCAAGCTGTTACTTCTGATGATGCTTACTTATGGAAAGATGCTATTCAAAAGGAAATGGAAGCCCACTATGAGAATCAGACTTTTCTGTTAGTTCCACCTAAGCAAGGTCGTCGACCTATCACTTGCCGTTGGGTTTTTACAATTAAGAGTGATGGTCAACACAAGGCACGACTTGTGGCTAGAGGTTTTACTCAGATTAAAGGACTTGATTATGTGGAGACTTTTGCACCTGTCATTAGGTATGCTTCTATTCGAATCATGTTGTCCATTGCTGCAAGATATAGACTTACTATTCATCAGATGGATGTGAAAACGGCTTTTCTCAATGGTGATTTAAGGGAAGACCTTTACATGATTCAACCTGAAGGTTTTGTGGTCAAAGGAAAAGAAGATCATGTTCTTAAGCTTAATAAGTCGATTTATGGTTTGAAGCAAGCTCCAATGGTTTGGAATGACAAAATCAATGAAGTGTTACATGTGATTGGTTTTAAGCAAAACTCTGCGGAGTATTGTTTGTATTCTAAGAAAAATGGGAATTTGTTTATTATGGTTGCACTTTATGTCGACGATCTTCTCATTGCTGGAAATAATCAGACTGAAATTGATAAGGTTAAAGCTCAATTGATGCTGCACTTTAAGATGAAAGACCTAGGAGTTGCTAGCAAGTTTCTTGGAATGAACATTAGTCAAGATAAGGCCTCAATACTGCTTTCTCTTCATGATTATGTTCACCTGATGCTAAAGGAGTATCAGATGGTAGATTGCAATCCTATCTACACACCAGCGGATCCTAATCAGGATCTAACTATAACTGATGACTCAAAGGACTGGGATGCCACAATGTATCGATCCTTGGTTGGCAAATTACTTTTTGCTGTTAATACAGTCCGGTTTGATATTGCTTATATTGTTGGTGTGTTATCAAGATATTTACAATCTCCAAAGGAAAAGCATTGGGTTGCTGCGAAGCGTGTTCTTAGATATTTGAAGGCAACAGAGGATATGAAAATTGTTTATTCCAGAAAGGATTATGGGAATTATCTTTTGGGATATTGTGATGCTGACTGGGCTACTGATAAGACGGAAAGAAAGTCAACTACTGGTTTCATGTTTAGGTATAGCGGTGGTGCTATTACTTGGAGATCTAGAAAACAGTCGACTATTGCTTTGTCGACAGCAGAAGCCGAATACATGGCATTAACTGACGGTATTAAAGATGCTCTATGGTTACAGCAGGTGTTTGCAGAACTTGGTATCCCCTTGGCAAAATTGATAGTTCATGATGACAATGTGAGCTGCGTTAATATTGCTAAAAACCCAGTGTCACATGATCGAACTAAACATATTGATATCAAGCATCACTTTATCAGGCATCATGTGAAAAATGGCAACATTGAACTACGACACCTAACTACTGACAAGATGCTAGCTGATATGCTTACCAAGGGATTATCAAGAGAGCAATTTCAAAAACTTCGGATGCTGAGTGGTATGAGGAAATTTTAATTATGGGAGGGTGTTGTGATGATTAAAATTCGAGACGGCATTAGCTACCGGCATTAGCTATCGGCATTGGTTAAACGGCATTAGCTAAACGGCATTACAATACGCCGTAGCTAAATGGCATTAGTTAAGCGGCATTACGACACGCCGTAGCTAATAAGAGGACTATAAATAAGAGGCAATGTGCCCACAATAAGTAAGTAGTTTACCAATAAGATAAATAAGTTAATACAAACAGTTTATCAAAGATGTCAGCTAAAGAAAGACTTTCCAAATTACAACAAATGTCAGTTTCCTTGGCTACCGCGTTTCGGCCAAAGGAATCCACGTGGATGATGAAAAGATCGATGCTGTACGTCGCTTCATCGTTGAGACCCCAGAGCAAACTCGCTCGTTTGTCGGTCTTGCTAGCTACTACCGACGATTTATTCGCGATTTTGCGAGTATTGTTAGACCCCTACATGCATATTACAATAAGAAATTACCATGGTCGGAAGAACAAGAAAAGGCGGTTGTGACTTTGAAAGCAGCACTAACTACCGCTCCGACATTGATCGTGTTTGATCCCTTATTGACATGCCGAGTTACGGCGGACGCGTCCAATTATACTACAGGAGCCGTCCTTGAACAATTAACTGACGAAGGAACAACAATAGGCGTAGTTGCTTATATGTCTAAACAACTTCAAGACGCACAACTTCGTTACCCCGTGCGAGAAAAAGAACTACTCGCTATCGTCCTAGCTCTCAGACAATGGAGACACTATTTGACCAAACCTTTTGAAGTCTTTACGGATCATCACTCTTTAAAATACCTCAACTCCTCCAAAAGTGAAGACAATCCACGTTTAATTCGTTGGCTCCACTTCCTTGCCGACTTTAATTTTACCATCAACTACAAATCAGGCCATCTTAACGGAGCCGCAGACGCGCTTAGCCGCTGTGCGCTCAGCGCCATTTTTACCGCCAATACAAATACCGGCACTTCATTACAATATACTGAAATCACCACACACCCAGGTTTACAACCCATTGAGAAGGAGGAATACCTCTCAGACCCCAATTTTAAATTAATGTATCAAGTCCTATTTGAAAACGCCCCGTGTCCTAAGGAGCACCAGGCCTTATTGAAGTTCTACCTGATTCAGAAAGTTAACAACAACAAACTCTTGGTTTTCAGAACGTCCAAATTTGACACCACCAAAGTCTGTTTGCCACGTGGACGATGGCAGACAAAGATCATACACTTATTTCATAACGCCGCCGGCAGCATTCACATGGGCCCGCACAAAATGACTCGTCAAATCCAAGCCCTGGGATTTTACTGGCCAGGAATGGAGCGAACTATTCGAAAACATCTACTTCGCTGTGAGGCCTGCCGGGCTACTAAACCATCTAATCAACCACCTAATGGGCTCGCCCAACCACTTGAAGTTCCTATGGCCCGTTGGTCGGACCTTTCGTTGGACTTTATCTCAGGTTTTCCGGAAGATGAGGGTTTTAACAGCATATTGGTCGTGGTCGACCGTCTTTCAAAGAGGGCGAAATTCATTCCGTGTAAGAAAACATGTACCGCCGAACAATTTGCGGAACTTTTCTTCAAACATATTATTTGCGAACATGGCGTTCCGAGAACGTTAGTATCGGATAGAGGGACATTGTTTGTGAACAACTTCTGGAAAACAGTCACGGAACGAATGGGTATTGATCACCGCTTATCCACCTCTGCTCACCCACAAACAGACGGACAAACAGAGAGAATGAACAGAAACTTAGTACAAGCCCTACGTATATGTCGCTACACCAAAGGCAAGCTGTGGTGTAGAATGTTACCAGTGGTCCAATTCGCGTACAATAGCCAATATCAAGAATCCATCAAAACAACACCATTCTTCGCGGATCTCGGGTACCATCCAAGATATTGGGAAATTGTGGTGGGATATGATATTACGCGATTAATCAATGACCCTCCCATTGTCGCCGGAAATCATTTTGTGGAAATACAAGATCAGACGCTCCAAATACTCAAACTGAACATGGCAGAAGCCCAAATCCGTCAGAGTTATCAATATAACAAACATCGCTCTGACATCACGTTTAAAAATGGAGAGGTTGCCTTGTTAAACAGAAAAGCCATTTCTACCGGTTCCGAAAAAGAAAAGAAGTTCGAATCCCCGTTCGAGGGTCCCTTCCGCCTAACTGCTACAGAAAATCCTAATAGTTTTATAGTCCAGGTTGGACCCCGGAAGAGAATAACGGTGAATGTGAAGAACTTACGGAAATACTACCCAACGGAACTTGTCGCGACCGGAGGATGGCATGAACAAAACTTAGAACTGATTGTCTTAATTATTGAAATCAACAACGACACGGCGGTGGTACTTTACAGAGATAAACCAACACCTGTTACCATCCCCGCGCGCTGGATTGAAAGGATACCAGACGAACTAAAAGAACGACTCATGCAGGACCTCGAAAAACTAGATTCCGCCCCGTCTTGGTAGGTCAAGGGACGACCTACGCTTGAGGGGGGAAACTGTAACGGGCAATTCCCGGTACCTCCCTTTTGGTATATGACTGGCACGTGAATCACTCTACGTGTTACCCTAGGGTAAGCGGCCAACCTGCAGGTTGTATCTAAAAGCCAACATGCAAAGCCTCGAGAAAGAGGAGAAGGATGCCACTAGAAAGAACTATAAATACATGACGCCAGGCCTTATGGCCAACTAACCTTTTACCTACATCTTGTAAGCTTGTTTTCCTTGAAAACCGGATTATAACAATAATAATATAAGGAGGTAATTATTAGGCCCATTACCCTAACGGACCTAAAATATTACAAATCAGTAATTACGGTTTCATGGTCTAGTAGGTTATGGCATCTGCTTAACACGCAGAACGTCCCCAGTTCGATCCTGGGTGAAATCATTTTTGTTCTTCAAGACTCTTAATATTCTGTGATAGTTTTTGAAGATAGTGTATTGCAAGGAAAGTCAAGGTTATATTTTTATTAAGTGACGTACATTGGTGAAATGTGACGTACTTAGTGTTGTCTCTTCTCTGATGGGGACCTTGCACTAGTATTAATAAATAAATAATAAGTAGTAGTAGTAGCGAGCTCAGTAAGATACGAGGTATTATTGATAGTGCCGGGCTATCTTACAAACGTATACTATATTTATTTTGAACTAAAGATCTTCAGGTCTAAACTAATATCTTTTATACCTGCATCTCTCACATATACGTGTCCACTGTGAGATGGCGGAGTCATACTGCACATCATCATAGATCGGCGTTCATGCTCCCCATGCTGCTTATTCCGCTTATCACGTGACCATATTCTTGTATCATACTTCGTATGACGTCAGTTTTTCTGCCCATTTGAAGGGTTTTCTTTCAATACTCAACATAGCGGCGTTGCTCATAGTTTAAGCAGTGAAATATCAATCTCTTCGGAGCCTAGTATAGCTATAGACCATAAATAAATAAATAAATAAATAAATAATAATAATAATAATAATAATAATAATAATAATAATAATAATAATAATAATAATAATAATAATAATAATAATGATAATAATAATAATAATAATAATAATAATAATAATGTCGATGTCTATATCCTCGTCCATTGAGTGTGACATCGTTACAAACTTATACTCAGATATTTAGTTAATTATAGATGAGTTTTTGTTCCTTTATAAGTGAATAATCGGAACGGTAGTGATGATTGGATTGATTTAGTTGTTTTTTTGAACTACGGAAATATCCTCTCTTTGTAGGAGATAATATTCCCTTATAAGATCCTATTGTTATGAGTTTCACTGGTTATTACAACAGCATAACCGCTTAGTTGTCTTACTCAGTGAGTACATTACAACGTAGAATTGCTTCTCCGTTATAGGTGTCTTACTTGTGGTTCTCAACCTCAACATACCGCCTTCTCTCTTAAAAGAATTCTTTTGGCCTAAAGGATTCTTTTAGTTCGAAGTTTATCCAATGACGCAAATTATTCCACGGGAAGGAACTCTCCAAAGAGACTTTCCATAGCCATTGTGTCGTCCAATAAACTATGGTTCGAGTGGGACTCATGATTGTTTCCACCAGTGGTGGTTTATCATAACCCACTAAAGGACCCGTGTTGTGCTCACCGAGTCTAAGCGTTCTTGTCTAGATCAAGACTCTTTCTTATCGTTTCAGTGGCTTGGATGATCATCAAGTACCAGTTCTCGAATTAGTTTCATCCTTATGAGTATACGTATTTTGATTCCACTCTAAACCGCACAAACTTGGTACTTGTAAAGAGGTACAGAACGTCATGGTGTGGGTAGATAGCAAATTGAACACCCACTATCATTAATCCCTCCTATGGTCAGATCATTAATCCACTAGCTATCACATACAAGACATGACTACTCAGTTTCAATGATCAGAATCAGTATCTCATTTCCTATATTGTCAAGTCGTCACTTGCTCTAGTAGTCCTATGCCTACCATTCACCAGTTTATAGTGTTGTTTCACTCTTTCAGTTTTGTTAGATCGTCTTCATACTCAAACCCTCGAGATCGTCTAACCAAGTTTTACCTTTTCTGGTATACGCCAATGGCTTGGTAAAAATATCTGCTTTTTGTTCAGTTGTAGGGATGTATTTTAATTCCAACTGATCGAGTTTAGCTAGATAGTCAATCTTTTGCCAGTAAGCAGTGTATCTCAACAGCCGCTTCCGTTCCAGATTTATTTTGCTGATAGCTGGCTTATTGTCCACGTACGCAATCATTTTCTCTCTTTCCCTAGTATCGTTGTCATCTTCATCTGGCATTCTTTTCCTCTCTTCTTCTCCCATGGCATCCAAGAATAATGTTATAAGGTCTTCTACTTCTTGACCTTCCTTAACCCCTTCATATAGAGCTAAAGTTTCAATTTCAGTTGTAGATTCTATTGGCTTATCAGCTTTCTTGGTCCTCCAACCTACAGGTACTCCGTATAACATGACAATGTACCCATAGTAGGAAGCTAGCTTTTCCGATCGGCCCTTATTCTTTTCACCTTGGTAAGATGCATCGGAATAAATTTCTATTCTTGTAGGTCGGTTGACTGGTTCAATTTTAATACCATATTCTTTCGTGTTATGAAGATAATGCATTGCATGCCTAACTTTCACCCATACCTCTTCGTAATTTTCTCTTGACCATGATGAAAGATAATTTGCAACGAATGTTAGATCAGGTCTGCACGCCCCTTGAACATAGTTTAATATACCCGTGAACTTGTTAAAGTTGTCGTGTGCCCTAGAGAGAGTAGGAGATTTTCCTAGATCAATGTACTGCTGTATAGGAATCATTTTGGACGTTTTCAGTGCTATCGGACATATTTCTGGAGTTCTGCTTACGTCTTCTTTATCTCTGGATAGTATAATACCATTCTTGGACAAGAGCGTTGTTTCAGAATCTTCAGTAGGATCAATTTTTCTAATTCTCAAACCCAAGAGCATCTGCGGAAACCCTAGGATCTTCAATTCGACCTGTTGCCCTACCTCTTCCAAAAATGACGTCGCATCCGACTTATTTTTTGAAAAGACCACTATATCATCGACATAGACCATGATAATCATATTCTTATGTTCATTGTGATATATTGATTTCGCTATTGACGGCAATTCCTTCATTCCCATCTTAGTTAAAATAGTTTGGAAGTGTTTGTACCACGCTTTTAGACTCTCCTTTAGACCATAAATGGCTCTAAGAATGTTCCAGGCTATCTTTTTATTTTTTTCCGTCTTCATTGACGTGGGTATATCTTTCGGAGGCTTAGCATGAATGATTGTTCCTTCCGAAAGTTTCGCATTTAAAAATGCTGTTTTGACATCAGCTTGAACAATATGCCAGCCGAGTCGCACAGTTAAGATCAAAAGTATTCTCAAAAGAACTAAGCGCACAGTAGGTGAGTATGATTCTTCATCAGTACTCGCAAGATACCGATTCAATTGATCACCTCTAAGTACTAGTCTGCTCTTATAAACCTCGTCACTCTTTTTGGTATCTACCCAACGCATAGACATGAGTTTTTCATCCTTGTCTACTAAAATTTCCTCATACGTGCTGTAACTCGTATGGGACTGGAGCTCTGTATCTCTGGCAGCTCTGCGTTTTTCCGGGTCTTCATAATCCCAAGCTTCGACATGATTTATTTTGTTAAGATTCATCCTCAATTGATTCCGCACGCTTGGTTTCGTGTGTTCAATTAGTGCATCATGTTCGTGAATCTCTTGACTTACTGCAATTGGTTCTGAAAGTCGTTGACGTTTCGCGTTTTCCAGATCCATGACTTCCCCTTCTGGGGCAATGTCGTTTGACGTTTCCTCGATGTTTAGTTCAGGGTTGTCTGCAGGTTGCGATCGTTTCTGAACTTGTTTCATTGAAGTTTGTCCTCCTCCTGAATATCTTAGCGCAGGAATGATTTTGTGATACGATTGAATCGGTTCCCCAAATCCAAAGTTCACACACGTAGTTAAATATCTTTTCCGTGTCATCACATTCTCAACTAGATACCCAAGATGGTTTACCTTACATCCTAGAAACCTGCCTAAAAGAGTAGGTTTTAGAACGTTGCGTTTTGCCTCGTTTCCGATATCAAAATGTACTCTAGCTCCGAACCGGTGAAAAATGTCTTTATCAATAGTTTTGATCCGATCTGGTCCCTCGTGTAGTAGTAAGGGAATTTTTCCTGAGGATGGTCTCGGTGTTCTATTGTACTGATATGTGATATGGTTTAAGATATCTTGAAGGTAATATTTCTTCAAGTCGAAATTCAGTATCTGCCATGCGTGTTGATTATACATCGAGTAAAGACTCGTTTTTATTATCTTGACTTTGTCCTTAACCACGCCCACGTATCTCTCCGCTACCCCATTCAAGGGACTTGAATTTGGTGGGAGTTCAACTTTCTCAATCCCGTGTTTTCCTAAGAAGTTGAGAAAGGAAGTTGATTTGAATTCCGTGCCTTGGTCAGAGTAGAATCTCTTAAAGCCTCTTTTTAGTACGGGTTCAAGCTTTTCTTGAGCCATGTTCTTTGTCGGGAGAGTCTTAGCCATCATCACTTTGCTATACTCATCTACCGCAACCAAAACCGTGACACCTTCTATTTCTGCTAAATCTGCATGTAGAGTATGTCGTGGCGTCTTCGCCTTATAGTAGAACATTGATTTTTGGTTGTTATGTTTAACATTGGCTTCAAGACATTCAGGGCAACGGACCTCGTCCTTTTGTATACTCTGAATGGCTTCCTTACTTAGTTTGTATAAGTCCTTGTACCTAAGTAGGTTTCTCACTTTCGTATGACCAAACCTCTTATGTAATTGTAGGGCTATACACTCCAGTGCTTGCGAATTCTCTACAGTTAAAGATAGAGACTCTTTGTTTAGAGGTAAGTAATTTAAACCTGTACTACTCCTGACTAACGGAGTTTTGTCCCCTTCATATTCAAGATGCGACCCTTCTTTGCCAGCAATTACCCATACCAGTTGACTTGTAAGATCTGTTTCAGCAACAATTGCCAAATGTCTTTCCATATCGGCCGGCTTAATGAAATAGGCGTTTACCTCTAGGGCATTACCTTCTAACGGGATCTTCATTTTCCCTGGTCCATATGCCGGAATGACTTCTTTTCCTACAGGCATGCAATTAATTTCACCCTCCTGAAGGTCTCGAATCATACCTTTATGAGTAGTCACCGATATCTCAGCACCGCTGTCAATAAGGAGTCTTTTGCCTGATTCTTCATTTAACTGGTCCGCCCTTATCTGAAACCTATATATTTTGGCTCCTTTAACCTTGTTTCCGACTCCTCGGTTTAGGTTTTCTTGGATTTAATTCTGGGTGAAGAACATAGCATTCATCTTCACTATGAGTGTTTTTCTTGCATTTATCACAATACTTGTCAGACTTCAGTCCTTTCTTTTTTTTAGTTAGATGTTTAGAATTCTTCTTTCTGCTCTTTGTGAAATGTCCAAGATCAGACACAGTTTTGTCTTCAGCGACCGGATTACCTTCTTTTAATCTTTGGTAAACCGTAACAATTTTTCCATTCAAAGTATCTCCTGGTCCGGTTAAGATCTGATTAAATGGGTGATTAGACAGTTCCCAACCATTTGCTTCCAAGATTTGAACGACGACCTCGTCTTCAGTCTTCTGCGTCCGCTTCATGTGAGCATAGACTCTTTGTACCACTTGATGTTGAGTCGCTTCTGGCTTAAATTCCAATTTGGATAATTCTCTCCGGTTTTCAAACTTGTACACTCTCCGAATCTTGCGGTTTGTGTCTAAAAAGAGATCATACGCCAGTTGAGGGTTTTTCCGAATAGTTTCAGCTATCTCCCTCGGGAATGCTTTAGATAAAATTAAAATAAAGATAATTCTATCCCGTGAAGTCTTTGCAGTCTTGTTCACGGATTCATCGCTTTCAAGAATGTATTTTACATTCCCAGCTTCACAAGCATCTTCAATTGCCTGTTGCCAATTTTCCATCTGTTCCTGTGAGAACTTCTCAGGGAGGATTGATAAAGTATCGATGGCAATGCTTGCTGTCGAATTCGTAAGAATGTAGTTTGCTTTATCGTCCTGATCTCGCAACGGAGCTCGCACCATGTCGATGTCTAT
Source organism: Saccharomycopsis phalli (assembly GCA_020342235.1). Lineage (NCBI taxonomy): Eukaryota > Fungi > Ascomycota > Saccharomycetes > Ascoideales > Saccharomycopsidaceae > Saccharomycopsis > Saccharomycopsis phalli. The sequence continues at coordinate 294,465 of CP073217.1, forward strand.
ATCCTCGTCCATTGAGTGTGACATCGTTACAAACTTATACTCAGATATTTAGTTAATTATAGATGAGTTTTTGTTCCTTTATAAGTGAATAATCGGAACGGTAGTGATGATTGGATTGATTTAGTTGTTTTTTTGAACTACGGAAATATCCTCTCTTTGTAGGAGATAATATTCCCTTATAAGATCCTATTGTTATGAGTTTCACTGGTTATTACAACAGCATAACCGCTTAGTTGTCTTACTCAGTGAGTACATTACAACGTAGAATTGCTTCTCCGTTATAGGTGTCTTACTTGTGGTTCTCAACCTCAACAAATAATAATAATAATAATAATAATAGTAATTTGGTATAGGATTAGTATGATAGTATTTACCTCCGGATTTTTCAGAGCTTACCTGTCTATAGGTCAGCCACGGTAATTAGTGTAAACTATAATAATAATAAGTAATACGAGTGAACACAATAAGATAGTCTGGTATTACCACTACTACCCACATATCTTATTGAGCTCTGACGTACATTAGTGAAATGTACTTATCCTATCAGAGTTCTTGGTCTCGTAACCACGATTATTGATGATGTGGTTACAACCGGATGGAGCAGTATTACCCTACCTATAATACCTTATAAAAGGAATTTACTGCCTCCAAGTTATTTAGTTCAGAATTTTATATACAGAATGTATATTATGGTATCGATTGGAACAATGTATAATTGTTATAGTAGCTACTGAAAGTTCTGTGCTCCGAACCTACAATATTATTTATTTAATATTGTGGGCCGTATTTACGTATTAAGTTTTTCCTTATGATTGATTACAGTCTAAGGTTTTTTGTTAGTACATCAAGCTCACTACTACTATTTATTATTCTATTCCTTTATACGGGTGTCACGTCCCCAAGAGAGAAGTGGTAACACAACTACAAATTCATTCTTAGGAAAAGTATAAATAGCTGCTTAAGTCGCTAGTAATGAGATATATTAAGTTCACCTTAGAACTATTTACAACTTATATTTGTAGTTAACTTCATTGCCCTATAGGTTGACGTCATACGAAGTATGATACAAGAAGATGGTCACGTGATAAGCGGAATAAGCAACATGGGAAGCATAGGCGCCGATCTATGATGATACGCAATATGACTCCGCCACCTCACAGTGGACACGTATATGTGAGAGATGCAGGTATAAAAGATATTAGTTTAGACCTGAAGATCTTTAGTTCAAAATAAATATAGTATACGTTTGTAAGATAGCCCGGCACTATCAATAATACCTCGTATCTTACTGAGCTCGCTACTACTACTTATTATTTATTTATTACTATTAGTGCAAGGTCCCCATCAGACAAGAGACAACACTAAGTACGTCATAGGTTAGCTTGATACAAGTGCTATAACAGAAGCTATGAATATTTTCTGTTATAACACTATAACGAATTTAGTTCCGACTATTCGCTATAACACTTATAATACTTAATTAACGAGGGGTATCACGTTAACTACAGATATAAGTTGTAAGATGATCTCTCTCCAATCAGAGTGCCCCTCCTTTAATATATTCCTCCATATTTATAGTCTTCCCCAGTAGGGTAGTTATAACTCAGCCTCTCACCTAGAGGCGGCTGCGCCACCGCCAACCATTCACCCATTACCTATCTTCAATGCACGTGCCATGCTCTTCTGATCCTCTCATCACGTGTAAGGTCCACCTGACCTTATATCGTTACAAACACAAATTCTCTATAACGAATTTAGTCCGGGCTAATCGTTATAACACTTATAATCCTTACCCAACAGCCCAAGGCCCGCTGACTACAATGTATAAGTTGTAAGATGAGCTCAGAATACCAGTGCCGTTCATGTTGTTCTCTTTTCTATTTATCATTCTCTTAAGTAGGGTAAACCTAACCTTATCGTCCAAGTGAGATCATCATGTCTCCTTAACCATTCATCCATTACCAGATCATTAACACGTGCCATGTTCACATGACCACGTTGTCACGTGAAAGGTCCACCTGACCTTATATCGTTACATTCTCAATGCATACTAATGTATCCTACCCAAAAATTTGAATTTCAAATTGGAGGGTTGGCCGAGTGGTCTAAGGCGGCAGACTTAAGATCTGTTGGGAATACTCCCGCGCGAGTTCGAACCTCGCATCCTTCAGTATTTTATTTTTGTTTTACTATAGTATTTTCTGTCAAATTCTTGCAGTGAATTTTCTTACAAATTTTAACGCCATAATTAAGCTAAATAAGTATATACGCCTTTATCTGACGGACTTCTGGCCAAATATTCCTGCTCAAGCAAATTTTCTATGCGGAGTTTGATGAATTGTGGCGAGGGGCGGAACCGGTTGGCCAACTGCTTGACTATCTCTGAGATAAGATCGTTGTGATTGATGGATTTTCGAGATTTCATGATACGGACAATGGCAGCATCAACTTCATATTTTCTGGAATTATTGATCAGTGACATAGTTTCTTTTCTTTCTGCATCGGTCTCTGCCTTGCTATTCAAGGAAATCGTCAACACCTTGACTTTTGAGGATGCACTTTCGAAGTTCTCATTGATAGTGAACTTGTCATCGGGATTAACATCCTTGGACATGGGAGATTTCTTGAGGAGCCGAGTACGGGGTGCTACAGAGATGCTCTGTAGATGCCGTACGAGATCTTGTTTCGGGATATTTGTCAAGGAAAGAATCTGTTCAAACGTGAGAACATTATTTTCTTCGAACAAGAGCAAGACCACAGCAGCATAAGTCGGTAGGTTGATTTCGTAGACACGATTTTTGAAGCGGGTCTTGACGTCCAAGGATCCAAACCCTGGGGCCCAGATCAAGTTTCTACCGCGGTGCTTTTCGACATAGAAGCTGTCAAATGCGGCTTTCAAGTCCTGGAGTGGTTTGTTAAATGCTACATTGCTGCTAGATGGGGTAAGTGGCCAGAATGTCGTGGTGAGAATGTTAGCTGAAAACGCCACTTTCAGTGCGTGTGATTCATTAAACTCCTGCGAAACGTCTTTGGAAGCCTTCATATCACGGAACATGCCTTCTATTTTGGATGTGTATAACGCACCAAGTTCCTGCCTAAGTTTCCCTATCATCGACCGCTCAACGTCCATGGAAAAGTACTTTTGCTGAAGAAGACGCCGAGTGAGATGATTCTTATAGTACTTCTCAAACAAGTCTTTGTCGCGGATGTACTGGAAAAGCATGATTGCTTTTTCAAGCACTGATTCACATTCCTCGTCGGTCTTACACTTGGAAGACTTTTTGACGTTACTATCAATATAGAGTGAAAGCCACTCACTGGCCTTTGCGTTTTTGTTGATAAATTCTACCAAGCCACTACCCATGGCTGCCATAAGGTACGTATTGTTGTTTAATCCAGCCAGAAGAATTTGGTCCAATTTCTCCTTATATGCAAGAATATTTTCAACCCACAGAATTGCAAGACCCGTCATTTCTTTCCGTTTCTTTCCTGGCGTCGCCGCAAAAGAATCGCGCACCAGTGCCTCTAACCCTTCTCCTTCTGCAACAACGAGGCGCTTTAGTGCACTCTGGATAACACTGAAGGTCTTATCTATGCGCAGCACAAGTGTGTATAGTAACTGAAGATCAGTCAACTGTTCGGTATCAATCCAGAACTGGAATCCCTCAGGGAACAGAAGCACAGCCTCAATATTGTCGCTGATAAGAACGTTATCAAGGAGTTGAATGAGTTTCGGGAAAGTTGTACTTGGAAGGTATATCACAGACATGTTCTCCTCCTCAATGATGATCTCATTAACACGTGAAATATACATGTGTCCGTTAGAGCACTTGAGCAAATCACCCGAGAGTTTGCTGTAATATGCGTATGACTGTGTCATAAAGAACGGCTCAAAGGCCTTGAGGTAGTAGTTCTCTTCACCTTCTTCAGAAAATTGCTCGTACATACGGATCACCGCCTTGATTAAGAACTTGTCCACCAACCGGCCCTGCCGATTTCTAGATATCCCTTCCATCAAAATATGATTCAAAATCCTTACTACCTCATCGCCATTTGATTGAAGCACACATTCCTTGAAGAGATTCACACCCACATCATAGGTGCTTGGAAGTCCTGACTCCTTAACATAAACCCGGTCTAGATACATCAAGACATCGCTGATCATACGCATACATAAGCAATGGTCGTCCCACTCCTTTACGATTCGCAGGAGAATCTCTGGACTGAAACCCACGCTGGCGTAATCTATTGTACCGGACTGGCCGAGAACAGTTCGCACATATCCCATGAGATCCTGTCTTTTTTGAAGCAAGTGCCCCGTAATCTGCTCTCGTACATTCCGATATAGACTCTCGCCGCTTTTTCGCAAGACGAGGTGATAGCATTTACGATACAAATGCTCAAATGAGAGCTGCGATGCGTTCTTGTTGATGATCTCGGTGATAGCGGCTGAAAGAACTTCCCACGACTTGTCAATATCCACGCCATCACTCAAGCTCTGTTGTTAGAAAGTCTACATGAATAATAACTTACCCTCTTGGGCGGTCTTATCTTAACCCGTCGACTAACAGACATGGATTGTTGGGTGTGCGAATATTTGGTTTATGAAAATGTTACCCGGGGATAGAAAGTCACTTAACGTTGATGAAGATATTAAATATGAGGATATGATATGAGGTACAATATATTATCTAAATCATGATTGTGTGGCTATGAATATAGTTATATTGTTATTAGTAGTTCACCTCCCGATCCTTCATAGAAGGGCAACGACCAGTTTGTAATGACACGTGATCCAAATAACCTTGCTTGATCTTGTCTCTCTCTAATCTTGTCTTTGTCAGAATATTTGCCAGACTTTATTTCTCAGATGCAATAATATTTCTCAAATGTCTATGGACTTCCTGCTAGACCAAGGCAGATTGAAATTTCGATCTAATACTATGTTCTGCTTATTGAAAAACAACGAAGTACTTACAACTTGGCTGGTGGATAACAAACAATGCTATTCATTTTCTAGTTGCTCGGAAAATAAAGAAATCTAACCTGTGGCACTTTATCAGTTTATTTTGTTAGTGATTTTTAAAGTAGCCCACTATTTCTTTTCGGTAAAATAAAATTTTGGAAATAATTATACTAGGCAACCATATGATAACCATGTTGTATTTTCAAAAATAGAATAGAAAAAGCCCTATGATCTTTTTTATATTCAAGGCTGGGAGTTCTCTCCTAGATGAAAAACAAATGCTAGTAAACAACTGAGACCAGTGAATACGAAAAATACTATTATTCTAGATTATCCAACACTATCATATTTTCACTGCAATGTATTTTCTAATGTAATAATCTGACCTCGTATCGCTGATCGGAACAAGTACTAAGTCTGCTTATTTGACCATGGTATTACCGAGCATGTGCCACCATTGTACAAGTTTTATGCTTTCCACAAGTACACCAACAGGGCACTTTATCATTAATATTGTAAATAAATCCTTTATATACGACACATGAAGTGTCATGCTAGTCAATCCATGGTATACTAATACCAATTTCATAACCCAACGACTCATAATCGTACAGCCATACAGTAAGACAGCCACGATTAGGCAAAGATATAGACACGCCACCTAACCCCATTGGAAAACACGTAAATTCCAAAACCAGGTCTGAAGGTTTTATGTTCTCGAGAGAGCGTCGTACGCAGGGGAGGGAGTCTCATAGTGAGTCAACACAAACAGGCTCAGGTTCGCGTCTATATACTGAATCATATCCTCCAAGCTTCCCTTTAAAATGCCGATGCTGCGCTGGTCCATCCCCGTCTGGGCAATCAACCCTGGAAAGCTAACAAACAAGCGGAGCAAATGTTCTGCGCCGTAAATTTCACTGGGCTTTTTTCCTTGGAACTCCTTGCTCTCAAGCACGTTTTTGTACTGCTGCCGCTCATACCTATAAAGGAGAATTGTGCCGAGTGCCTTATTGAAGTACACTTCCACGCCGGCAATCGTTTCCTCAAGAATGTCCTCATCCAGGGGTTTGAGCGGAACTTTTTTCGCTTTACAGTGCTCTCTGTACATGTTGAGGATCTGTGCCACGTTTGGGGTTCGTGGGAGCGCCACAATCTGGTGATCTTTGGTGACGTACTCCCAGTCGTTCACCAACAAGGCCTTGACATTATCTGGTACGCTAAAATGGATCTCGGGCCGCTTTAAATAGTCTTCTGTGCGCTCCAATTCCTCTGTGCCGCGCTTCCGTCTTCCACTATGCCGCTGCTCGGACTCAACTGCGGTTTTGTCCTCTTGTTTCTTGGTTGAGCTCTCAATGGCCGAGTGCCAAGCAGAGCCCTTGAGCTTCTTCTGGAGATGGATGTTCTCTGGGGTTAATTCGAGTACACGCTCACGTCCCACCCACTCGTCCCAGCTTGCCTTCCATCCCTTGTAATGGATATAGTACGCCAGCTGAAGTTGAAGTGTCTGGGGAATCGAGCTCCCGGCGGACTTTTCGCCATCTTTGGAAACAACCTTGCGCGATTTCGGATCATAAACACGGAGAACCTTGGCTTCGTAGAGCAACGGTCCGTGGTACGCCAAACACTTGACGCTGGGAGCAAACATGATGAAGAAAGGAAAACAATTGCGATAATCACACGTGAGGAGGGTAATGACAGACGCGGTATACGATGTGAATGGTAGTATTAGAATGACAAAAGGAAAAAATGAAAAGAATGGCAAAAAGAATGACAAGATTAAATTATATACTGCACTAATATTAACTGTATAGTAATGTCTTGTGATTGAGTTGGTATAAATCATCAATTTCGAATTGTCATTTGGATCGCTGACACGTGCCTCCATTTGACTTTTGCAGTTACGATGGAATTGTGATTTATATATGACTCCACTGGGAAGATATTAGAAGATGGGTAGTGTGATGGACAGTGTTATAGGCAATGATGGAAAGCTGACTGGTCTAAATCACGACAGTGCCAATGGATCGTACAATACCAATTCAAATCTGAACTGAATGCTCGTGAATGTCACGCAGTCTGGTTGAAATATTATTAAAAAACAAACAAAGTAATAATAGATTTGCCTTAAATTTCTATTTGAATCAGACTTTAACATTAGTATTGGCTGTGTATATCGAATATTTCACAGAGCTTATAATGGGCTTACCGAGGTTTGAAATACTTTGCGACAATTGTCTGGTTAACCTACGCCTGCTCTTCCAATGGCCCAATTTCACGACCCTACCCCTAACTACACCCTGATTTATCCTTTTATACAAGGTTCCAAAATCTGGTTCCAAAATATGCATGTCTCGAACCTTGCACACCACAAAATTTATCTAGGGCAAAACATGTAGCTAGGTATGTCGTGTCTTGGAGTGCATATGGTATTTCTTATCGTTTATTCTAAAATTAGAACCTTGGCAGCATGAATCAGAACCGATGGTGGTGTTTGCTGATACGATTCAAGAACGAAGCACCGGGAATCAGTAGCGATTGATGATTCCCTGGAGAGTATTCTAGACATTGTGAGTAGATGTTACCAGCAAATTCTTGCAAATTGAGTAGCTACAAGGCAATGCATATTGCTAAATGCGAAACAAATTTAGAGAGTAAACCACGACAAATGTCTTGAATTATGAGTACAACCAAGAAGTTAGGGAGTTGATCAAAGGAGAAATGGATGGAATTAGCAAGTATAAATTGGAGTATAAATTGGAGTATAAATTGGAGTATAAATTGGAGTATAAATTGGAGTATAAATTGGAGTAGAGATGGATCAATAGGTAAATAAACGGGCAGTTGTGAAAAGTGAGTATAACGTGTATATAAAAGCGGAAAACAGCTGCATATTACTAGAGACGATAGATGTGACTATAGCAGAATACACCAATGAAATAATTAGCCAATGAGGAGATGATAATGAGAAAAAAACTTACGATATTCATCATGGCTCGAGAGCGATGTAACTGTGCCTAGACTCGACTACGAATCGAAGCGCATATGAGCTAAGCATATTATGATGTGGCGTACACACTAGTACACAGCATCACCCTAGAATAGACATTGCTTTATGAACATGCTGTATTACCAGACGACCTGAACCTTGGCATTGAGTTACGCACCGATCGGTTGCGGTTTGTATATCCGGGTAACGTTCCTAATTGGGCGTGGTTTCTCCTGAAATTGCAAAGAGGTATTTGGTAGACGAGAAAATAGAGACCTGGTAGTTGGTCGATATAAAAATAGATATAGAAGACTAGCAAGTAGAAAACTGCGACTAGACAGGTTTTGCACTATAGTGATCTACTGCGATATAGTGATATTTTGTTTTACAAGAGTCCGTACAATAGGCCAACCAAAACACAACACCAAAGGCCAGATCGCAAGGGCTAGATAACAGAAGCCGGACAACACCAAGGGCAGATATTTGAACGATCCACAGGGGGACATATATTGAACGATCCATAGGTCGGTAGGATAGACGTACCAAATAGCGGATTATTGAGCACTTACGAGCAGCGCTTTGAGCAAGAGAAACAAACACAGCATGTCAAACAACCAAGGGCTAAACGGCAACGTGGTGGGCCTACATTTCCGCATCGGCAAGAAGATCGGGGAAGGCTCGTTTGGAATCATTTTTGAAGGTATAAACCTTCTCACAAACCAGCACGTGGCAATCAAGTTTGAGCCGCGCAAGTCAGAGGCTCCACAGCTTCGAGACGAGTACAGAGCGTACCGGATTCTTCAGGGGTGCGTGGGGGTACCGAACGCGTACCATTTTGGCCAGGAAGGGTTACATAACATCCTTGTGATTGATCTTCTTGGTCCGTCGCTCGAGGACTTGTTTGAGTGGTGTGAGCGGAAATTCTCGGTCAAAACCACGATCCAGGTGGCCAAGCAGATGATCACGCGTGTGCAGTCGATCCACGAGCGGAATCTCATTTACCGGGACATCAAGCCAGACAATTTTCTCATTGGCCTGCCCAACACCAAAGATGCCAACGTGGTGCACATTGTGGATTTTGGCATGGCAAAGTACTACAGAGACCCAAAGACCAAGCAGCATATCCCGTACAAGGAGCGGAAGTCGCTTTCCGGAACCGCACGGTACATGAGCATCAACACACACCTTGGACGAGAGCAGTCGAGAAGAGACGACTTGGAGAGTCTAGGCCACGTCTTTATGTATTTTCTCAGGGGCCTGTTGCCGTGGCAGGGACTCAAGGCACCTACCAACAAGTTGAAGTACGAGAAGATTGGCGAGAAGAAGCAGACAACCGATATTGCCGAGTTGTGTCTGGGATTTCCGGACTCGTTTGCCGAGTACTTGAACTACGTGCGGAATTTGCGGTTCGACGAGACCCCGGATTACGACTATCTCCGGCACTTGATGGACAAGGGCTTGGAGCTGCTTGGTGAAAAGGAAGACGGCCATTTTGACTGGATGGATATCAATGGGGGCAAGGGCTGGGACATTAACATCAACAAGAAACCAAACCTCCATGGCTATGGCAACCCTAACCCGCGCAACAACCGTCATAGACAGCAAAAACAGTACCAGAACAACTCCAAGTCTCGTCTCACAGTCAACCAGCAACCTCCGCCACAGGCTGTTGCCCAGACGCCGACAAACCCGAGATCAGGGTCCCCGTTGAAGAACTACCATCAACAGCCGTACGCTGGATCAAGGAATCATGAATCCAGGCAGCAGCAGATTCGTCAGAACTTGGAACCGGTGCAGGACCGCGGAGACGTGCAGTCTGTTTCCTCGGAACGTAATTTTTTTCAAAAGGTGTGTTGTTGTGGGTGATGGCTAACCGGAAGGTGTCACCAGGTCTCAGTGCTGTGTCAATAGTAACAATGTATGGTATAATGTAATACAGTGTGTACTACAGTGTAATATAGAAGCTATGTTGCGCGTCAAGGAATTGTAAAATAGTTGACTACTTTGACCAAGGAAACATCAATATATTAACCGATCATCGTCACTGCCAAAGGAAACTCCATTTTGTACTATGCTTAAACAGGAAAATACACCTTGACAAATGTACTTTTCAAACCTATAATAAATAGACCATGCCACATTCACTAATCATCGCCGGGTCCAATCTACACCCTCGGCATTTATAGACTGTCCAAAAATGCCGGGACATTTAAAAAATTGCATCGACCGGGAATCGAACCCGGGGCTCATCGATGGCAACGATGAATTTTACCACTAAACCATCAATGCTCCTTATTTTGAAACTATTTTTGGCAGTTTATGAACAGAAATACAAAAAGATTGCAGTTTTCAAAACCCAGTCGTATGACAAACGTACACGGTATGATATCGAAAAAAAAAAAACATCCTAAGAACTACAAGATCAACACCATTGTATTGCAACCGCAGACAGAAACACCTGGATTACTTTCAAACTCAACACACCAGTTTAAGTATCTGGTCAAACATAAGAGATGGCCCACAGCTCATTCTTACACTCATCACTATTCAAAGTATCTTATCGCACCAATCATTAAAGTCCGATACCAGGTGCTTATTGTATGCTCATAAAAGTCTTGTTAAAACTTAATCTAGAATACACAATCTTAGGGTCCTAAGCCATCGGCTAATAATCAGGACATACTTAGTACGCTTGTCAGCACTTGGAGATTTACACTGAGCAATATTGATTCTGACGTACTTAGTGTTGTCTCTTCTCTGATGGGGACCTTGCACTAGTAGTAATAAATAAATAATAAGTAATAGTAGTAGTGAGCTCAGTAAGATACGAGGTATTATTGATAGTGCCGGGCTATCTTACAAACGTATACTATATTTATTTTGAACTCAAGATCTTCAGGTCTAAACTACTATCTTTTATACCTGCATCTCTCACATATACGTGTCCCCTGTGTTGTGGCGGAGTCATACTGCACATCACCATAGATCGACGTCCATGCTTCCCATGCTGCTCATTCCACTTATCACGTGACAATATTCTTGTATCATACTTCGTATGACGTCATTTCTCCTCTTTTAATTTCAAAATCGCTGTTTTTTCTTCCAATATTGCTGATGTCTCCTTCAACATCTGTGTGTGTCCGTCGAAAGATTTTTCATTTGCGATAATTTTTTCCATCTCATCGCGCGCTGTCTTGGTCGTCCATTTCGTCAAGTGATCTGCTGGGTTCATGTTTCCTTTGATTTGAAATACTTCCACGTCATATTGCTGTATGAATTCCTTGATGTATTGTAGCATCTGTTGACTTATTCTGTTGGATGCATTTAGTTTGTAGTTTGTGATATTTTTCACTACCGCCAAATTATCTTCGTAGATCTTAATTTTGATGTTTCTTGCTCCAATGCCGCGTAATATTGAGTATATGTTGGCGACTTGGAAGAGTCCGTCTGTCAATGCCACCATCTCTGATTCCGTTGTGCTGACCGCCGCTCGTTTCTGGATTTGACTTTTCCAATCTACCAATTTGCTGTTTAGGAATATAAGGAATCCGGTTACGCTTCTTGGGTCGGTTATGTTTCCTGTTGCAGCGTCGACAAATAGTTCTATCGTGTAATCCTTGTTGTCTTCTTTTCCTTGTTTCAGGTATTCTATTGGAATTTTGTCAATGCATTTTTTTATGTAGTTTTCAAAATGCTTCCGGTCTTCTTCAGTTGCTTTGTGAGTTTTTGAGCTGTAGTATGTGGTCGGAAATGCCGTCATTGGTCGTGTGGTTACTGATTGCCATATGAGATTTCCACATTGTCTTTGAAAGTATTCCTTGTTTGTTAGATTTGTCTTGGTTAATTCTTGTAGATCTTTCTCGCAGTTTAATTGTATTCTGTATTCGTTGTTTGCAATCTTTATCCCTAGAAATTTTAGCTGCTGGTCATTTCCATCCATTGTTTCTAGCTTCTTGAGTGGAAATTTCTGTTGTAACTGTTCAATTATTGCGGCGGCCGGTTCTTCTTTCCCGATGCATAATAAATCGTCCACATATGCTATTAATATAACACAGTCTGGTTTCCCTAGTCTTCCTTTCACGAATATTGTTGCATGCCCATCAATCTGTTTCATTCCAATCTTCTTTAAGTTTCTTTTTAATACTTCGTTCCAGTAGTAGCCTGCTTGTGGTAATCCATACATTGCCTTCTTGAGTAGCCAGCACTTGTCCTTTGGTACCTTCGCTTCCTTTGGTGGTCTGATATAAACTTTATTGTTTTCCAATGGCGCATTCAAATATGCCGATTTGATGTCACAATGAGTTATTGCCATTCCGTTGTAGCTCGCAACTGCCAAAATCGTTCGTAGTGTCATTGGATTTATAACCTCTACCGCGCGTTCATTTGGGTTATAGTCAACTAGTGGTAATGCCTTGTCACCTCGTGCGACCAATCTGGCCTTATACTCTTCGCCTTTTATGTTAGTTGGGTCCTGTGAGTACACGAACATCGCGTCAATGATTGGATGGGATGGTCTCTTCACTACCTCTGCTACTTGTAATGACTTAAATTTTTCCAATTCCCGTAGTTTTGCGTCTTGCCAGTCGTAGTAGTTTGATCTTCTTCCTCTTACCACAATATTGTTAATTCTCGCATGGTTCTTCTTCCTCAAAATTGGGTGTTTATAGTTCTTCTTTACCTGGAGAAGTCGTGCGATCCGTTTCTCATGGTCTGCTTTCATGATCTTCCTGTAAATCTCCTCTGTAGACGTGTCATCCGACGATGCCCTTTCTCTCTTTTGATTTCTTGGCGTTTTAATCATTTCCTTCTCAATCGCCTTCGCTTTTTCTTGCTCAATTAACCTTTCCTTTTCTTGTTCAACCGTCTTCGCCTTTTCCTGTTCGACCGCCTTCGCCTTTTCTTGTTCAATTACCCTTGCCTTTTCTTTCTCAATCGCCTTTGCTTTTTCTTGCTCGATTAACCTTTCCTTTTCTTGCTCAATTAGTCTTGCCTTTTCCTGCTCAATCGCTTTCGCTTTTTCATGCTCAATTAATCTTGCTTTTTCTTGTTCAATTACCCTTTCCTTTTCTTGCTCAATTAATCTTGCCTTTTCTTGTTCAATTACCCTTGCCTTTTCTTGTTCAATTAATCTTGCCTTTTCCTGCTCGATCGCTTTCGCTTTTTCTTGCTCAATTAATCTTGCCTTTTCTTGTTCAATTACCCTTTCCTTTTCTTGCTCAATTAATCTTGCCTTTTCCTGCTCGATCGCTTTCGCTTTTTCTTGCTCAATTAATCTTGCCTTTTCTTGTTCAATTATCCTTGCCTTTTCTTGCTCAATCGCTTTCGCTTTTTCTTGCTCAATTAATCTTGCCTTTTCCTGTTCAATCGCTTGGTCGTCCGTGAATTCTTCGTCCGCCCATGTTTCTTCGTCTTCCATGCATGTGTCGTATTCGGATTCGCGTCCACTGTCAATCTCGTCTTTTTCCAGTGACAAGTTAGTTTGTTCGTCGCTGGTTGGTTCTTCGTCGTAATTGATCACGTTTCGATTTCTCTTGCCCTCTATAACATTTTCTTGTGCCTTTCCGTATTCCAAATTGTCGATATCCAACTGCTTCAACATTTTGATTTCCTCCATATCCAGTTCAGTTGTTATTCTCGTTTCCAGTTCCGTTTCCAGTATCATCTCCTCAGTCGTGTCACCAGTTACCCTTCTGCTCTGTGCCGCCGTTTCCTTAATGGTTCCTTCAGATTCATTTTCGTGTTGTGTTCTCATTAATTCATCTTCCGTTTCTGATTGTTCAGTATAAATTTTTCCAAAAGCGTTGCGAAAGTACTCAATGTTTGTCTCTGATTGTTGATCTCGGTGTTCATGGCAGTACTGTTTTATGTTGTTGTAAGATGACAATGCTGATATATGGCTTGTGATAAATTCTTTTCCGTTGCTTGTTAATACTCTGAAACAGTTTCCTCCAATGTCCATTCCTGTGATGAAACCAGTAGTTGTGTTGCTGGTATACTTGTACTGTGGGATCCCTAGAATTTTTTGCTGTTGTGGGTTATTAACTCTGACGATAACATCAATTCCGAATGGTAACAAGTGGTGTGTCGCATCGTAAGGGTACATCATTTCTGCTGGTGACTTCCAATTGTTTCGACGAACTGGTGTTTGGTTTACCAAGTCAATCGCATACCGAATAATATCTTTCAAAAAAATTGAGATCTTCATCGCGTCAAAATTGGCCGTGATCTTGTGGATTTGTTTTAAAATTTTCTTGTTGTAGTTCTCTGCAAGGCCGTTCTTGTATGGTTGATAAGCTGGAGTAGCATGCTTTGTGATTCCCAATTCCTTTAATTCCGCCTCTGATGGAAATTCTGGTGCATTGTCACATCGGAGGCTCCTGATATGATTTGTTGGGAATTCCTTTCTCACACCCCTCAAAGTCGCTTTATACGCTGCTTTTACTGATTTTCCAGTCGTAATAGTCGGCCAACAATAGCCCGAGTATTCGTCAACCAATGATGTCACATAGACTTCTTCCCCGTTTCGATCTCTAAAAGGTCCTAACGTGTCAGTATGCAATCTATATAACGGTGTTGGTGCCGGGGTTCTCTTGCCCTGGTGTGACACCTCCGTAGCGCCGCACATTACACAAATTGGACACCCCATAACTTGTTTCTTGTCCTCTTCGTTATACTTTACCTCAACTTTCATAGTTTTCAATCTTCGGATTAAACTCTCATAGCTCATATGGTTAGTAATTAGGTGATAATCAAAAAGTGTCTTGCCTCTAAAATGTGGAATTGTCTTGTAGTTCCTGATCACATTAAATAAATTCATTTCAATCACCCGTTCTCCTGCTTCCTTAATAGTTGTTGCCACTTGTCCCTTGTTTTTGCTCTGCATTATAGTAGGGGATGCTGAGAAAACCGATGGAAGTAGATATCTTAAACCGTCCTGTCTTTTAACTCCGATCTTGATTATGTCGCCCGTGTCCTTATGGTATAAGAAAGTGTTGTCGTCGTCAAAAATTACCACGTTTCCGTTCTGAGTTATATCGTTAATCGCGAGTAAGTTCTGATGGATGTTGTCAAAACCGAGTGTCCCAATCTGAATCTGATATCTGGTATTTGGAAAGAGTCGAAAATTCCCTATTTCAGCCCGTTTTTGGATGTTTGGTTTGCCGAAAGGTAGATGTAAGGTGATCATCTGGGTTTCTCTACTTTCATACGCATCTTGTGTATTAAAAAATTTCTTGTCTACCACCGATGCAGTTGCACCTGTATCAAGTACTATATTATTCGGATCCAGTTTTGTTTGTCCCTCAGTTTTGACATGATTCGCGTATACCTCGTGCTTCGTTGGTTTGTTGTCATATCTTTTTCCAAATTGTAATGGGTTCCACAAGTTAAATGACGGATTATTTCTGACCCTACTTATGATATCAGCTTTGGCCACGCAACCTCCTTCCATAATGATATCCAGAATTTCTTTCCCCGCAATTTTTCGGTTGTTGTGTGATCTTCGTACTGCGTCCAATAGTGTTATGTATTCATCCGCGGGGGTGTGGTTGAGAGCCTGATATACTGTATCACAATCACGCTGGTATAATATTGCAATATCCCGCGCTAAAAGGAAGTTCCCAGCTGTCTCTCGTTTCTTTCTCGCTTCTTCAAAAATTTCCACATACCTTTCAAATTCTCTTTCAAGATCAAATTTTCTCTCGTATTGCAATTCCTGGTAGATTTGATCAAGTCGCATCAGTTTTCCAGCTCGGACTTGCACATTTCGGGTGATATGCCTGTTGATCGTTTCCCACCAGGCATCTCTCGCATCTCCTTCGTGGGCGGCTTTTCCTGCTTTTTCTGGTGTTTTGCCTTCCAAAAATTCCTTGATATGTTCCCCAAAAATTGATTCACCACATAATTCCTCAATTGCATGTCTCCACTTGTTTCTTCCCCTGAAATCATCGATAGTCGGTAAGCTCTTCCATTCTTCATTGTATGGTCTGCAAATTTCTTCAGCTTCTTTTCTCGCGTTTTTCTTGTTTTCGTCAATTGTCGATGCAGGTTCTGCTACCGCCTTTGACATTTCCATTCTCATCAAGATGTTGTTGAACATTGTTTCTCTTTCTTCATGTCGTTTTTCTCTTTCTTCATATTCTTTTTCACGTTGTTTAGCATCTAAACGCAAGTTTTCAATTAATTTTTTCAAGTCATCGACTTCGGAATTCCCTTTCATTTGTTTGTCTTCCGATGATGACATCCTGTTAAATAGTTTTTGAATTGTTTTCTGACTTCTAATCTGACGTACTTAGTGTTGTCTCTTCTCTGATGGGGACCTTGCACTAGTAGTAATAAATAAATAATAAGTAATAGTAGTAGTGAGCTCAGTAAGATACGAGGTATTATTGATAGTGCCGGGCTATCTTACAAACGTATACTATATTTATTTTGAACTCAAGATCTTCAGGTCTAAACTACTATCTTTTATACCTGCATCTCTCACATATACGTGTCCCCTGTGTTGTGGCGGAGTCATACTGCACATCACCATAGATCGACGTCCATGCTTCCCATGCTGCTCATTCCACTTATCACGTGACAATATTCTTGTATCATACTTCGTATGACGTCAGATTCATCTGGCACAATTTAATTGTTCCTGAATTTGGATATTATTAAAATTCATTCATAGTTTAGAGCCATACTAGGATTTAGGGAAATTGATATTGTCGTCCAAGAACAATGTCGTTATACAATAAACTCAGCTAACAGTGAAATACTTTTTGCTTTGAGTAAAAGAGAAATAATTCTAGAGACGGGTCTCGTCACGGTATTGGCATCCCTCTTTTTGTTGTTGTAGAGAAGGATTTATCCGCACAGCAACAACAAGTAAATCCAATAAGTTCATAAACTCGTTTGTGCGTATAAGAATATAGCCCCTCTTGTGTGATTAAACCTTCCCTACTGTTCCACCGACTCCGTCTCAGTGATACAAGTCATGGAATATGGACGGAAATCCTGCAACGGGACTTTGGATTGAAATTTAGATCGAATTTGGTTTGCATTGGCCCAAATAGTGATTGCAGTATTCACTAGGTTTTACCATTTGGCGATTTTTGGTTCATCTAGTCTTGAAGACCCAGGTTATTTGCTCAAGCGTAGGGTCAGCTTTATGTCCTCCATCGGCTCAGTATAGACATGGATTACCTTCGAGACAACTGTAAAATATTCATTGGCATGTAGCACCAATTTCGAGTTCCAGTCTCGAATGAAAGGATATGCAACTATTAGTTTTTTACTAACACCATCTGATACTCATTTAGTCAACATTTCCCGGGAGGTCTAAGATGACAAGGCTTCATACGACATCGTTATAAATTTTTCACAATGTTCCATATGGCCAATCATGCCTAGCCATTTGGTAATTGTTTATACAGAAATAAATTGAAGAGAACATGATGGGGTACAAGAATACAATGTTGGGGACTGTACATAAATACTAACTGTATACACCTGAACATATTGCATATGTTTGGATGTAATACTGATCACTAAGAGCACTACATATAATGACTAAAAGCACTATATACATCCACACATCAAATTACAAATTGGTGTTTGTGCTCAAATTAATAGCGGGGCACAAAACACACCTGGACATATCATATGACCATGTATTCACAGTTGGTGTTTTAACTCAACAATGTCTCACAGACAAAGGAGAAATATTTGACATCCAGTGGTTACAATTTATAAATTGCATTGGAAAATAGGTCGCTACAATTTATAAACGATAGTTGAAAACAGGTTGCTACAATTTATAAATGATATTTGTATAATCTAAATATGTATTGTATCGTTCATCTATATCACATCCCATACAATATTATTTATGGTCGCATTGTACAGCTCTAGTCCATAAATAATATTCATGTTAAATCATCTCGTCACATTGTCTTTACTCCCATTCTAGAAATGAATCATCGCCGTAATCTAGTGGGACACTGGAAGGATCGAAACCAGGGTTCAGAGAATCAAACACCGCAGCTTTCATTGATCCATGAAGAAGAGCATTTTCTGTTTTATTCTTTTCAGCATCTTGAAATTGCGTATCTGAAACAGCTGCATTTTGCGGGCGTGGAAAGTTTACCGAAGCGGCAGAAACCACCACGATAGAATTGAGAAGGAATGTTATAAACTGCATTTGTAAATTGTGTTGTAAAGCAAAGTGGATTCATGGGTAATTTATATAGTTAAATGTCTCATTTAGAATTTATGGTAACTTCTTTTAAATCATGGTAACTTCTTGCAAATCATGGTAATGTAGTATCCACAAGAAATCTACGACAGGCTATTGTTTGCAATTGTTTCAGAATACATCAACATCAAAAAAAATGTAGCATGGATAGACGAAAATATCCTTTACTCAGGAAACCTTTTGAGAATATAATTCCGAGAAGAATAAAGTCGATACTTGCCCAATCTGTTTGTAACATTGAGAAAGGTAAAGTACAGATATCGTACGGTCAATATCCCGAATCACTTTACCCACAATGCACTACAAAGAAGAACTAGTGAATAGTACAAAGGATTAGTGTCTGTGATATTGATCTGACAAGTCACTCAGGGATACGATATCATAGTTTGCGATGATACATTTGCAAAATGTTGTCATGTTGAAATGCAGATCACTTTCCATGAAACAAATTAACAATGCAACAAATCAAGGTACCAAATAAACGACAGCTGATTTACATGCGGTTCAAAGATGCACATGGAAATATTAAAAGAGTTTTGTTGTGGGTCGGACTATACGCAGCCGAACTACTGGGGAGACTGTACAAAGATAAATCAGGATAACGCAGATAATACCAGTGAAATGATTAGGCGACAAGAGGATTGGCCTTTGGTATAATAACAGAGCTTCTTTTCCTAATATAACAACAAAGTTTTACATATTCGTCCGGTTATTCAACTCCAAAGGAACAAAAAAATACTAAATAGTTTTATTTTCATCGTTTATAATGGATGAAACCCATGCGAATTCTCGACAATTTTCTGACGTTAGTGGAAATATCACCACTGGTTCAACTTGTTGACACCAGACTCCAACTTAATACCACATCAATTCAACGTAGACACAGACGCCATCTCAAAGTGCCAGTTTTCAATTTCCAGGAGATTACCCTTTTTAATATAGGCGTTTATATCGATTTCCCTTTTTAATATCGGCGTCTATACCGATTTCCCTTGTACAAATGCCACCTGCCGTAATTATCAGCAACGATATGAAAGTCAATTGTAAAAGTTCCAGTGATTCGACAGGAACCAAGTAGAATGTGCTTCCCACTAGTCAATTAGATACTTTTAAGGTTGATTGTGAGTCTCCATGATCATTAACTTACAGCACGACCATGTGCCATTACCGACTATAATTGTCATTAAATGTTTATTATCAGACATTCCGCTATTGTACATATCATCACCAATGGACCAAGCCCGAGGTTATCCAAGTCTGGATTTTCAAGGCAATGCCCGGACCTATATTGATACCCAGGTACCTTCAAGCTCATCAAAACGACGAGCTCCACGTCGTCGCATACTCCCACGATCGCCATCGACCCGCATGTTCTCTCTCTTTAGACGACGGATATTTCTTTCTCTTTCAATCTCGCGCTTCTCAATCTCCCACTGGGACAAGTTCTCCACCGTTGGGCACCATTCCTGGCCCAAATTCTCGGGATCAAACCGGTACCCAGCCTCACGGCCATAAGCTGCCCCATTGATGATCTCCAGCGGCAATTTGCCCTCGACCGCGTCCTTTTTCAGGCGAATGATCGCCTCATATAGCGCATGGGCAATGGCCGAGTAGAATTCGCGACTCAAGCCGAGTTCTGCCACCACGGTTTCAGCAAACTCCTCTGGGATTAGCGAGTCATCGGTGAGGTCCCACTCGAATTTGTCCTCGTACAATTGCTTGTCCAAGTTCACTGACAAGTCGATGATCACATGGATCTGGAGGTCTGGTGGAAGTTGAATTCCGGCTAGCTGACTGTACTCTTCAATCTGAGACTGTATGGACTGGCTGATCTGATGCTGGATGCTGTGTGGCAAGTCCAAGTCCTGACACATGATCTGGGCAAACTGCTCTGGCGTCACCAAAGACTCGTGCAAGTTCCACAAAAAAAAGTCAACAATCCGACTATTCTGATACTCCAAGTTAAGCCGTATTGGGATAAACACCACTTCTTTTGCCGCAGCGCTGTTGAGCTCGTACTCGCTCGCATACTGATGCGCGGTTTTCACCGCTAGCTTCCCCTGGAAATTGTTAAGCACAGCGTTTCCAGTGCTGTTTCGCGGGTCCATCTTCGGGCTATAACGAGCCCCATACTCCTCATCGTCCTTGTCAATTGGCACTTTGTAGTTCTTGCTGTCATCGTCAAAGTAATGATCCTCTGAATAATTCACGACATGTGCGGTTCTCTTGGTACCACGCGACGTCTGTGTCGTTATAAACAACGCAGTGTTCTCATTGCGGATTCTTGAAAACAACGACGTTGCCAAAGCTTGTGGAAATAAAGGCTTCTCCATAACGTGAATATACAGGAAAATATACAAGCGCGCTAGAGAAAAACCCACTTGGGGTGGTTACAGTCCGGGTAAAATACACGTGACCCAGTGGTTATAAAAAAAAATTTTTTTCGTCCATGTTGTTGTCACAACTTAATGTCTAGCGTTGCTGAACTTGAAAAGAAATTGGCTTCTCAAAGCTATGTCGATGGGTAAGTGGGATATTATTTTTTATTATTCAATGATGATCAACATTGGTTCGTGTTTACTAGGTGGAAGTAAGACCCCATCCTATGAGTATTAGCCTAATTCAAGACAATTACCTCTGATGAATAACTTTTTTTTTCCTCCATTTCTTATACTAACTCAGTCAGTGCTTCTGCCACCCAAGCCGATGTTGCTGCTTTTAAGGCCATCCAAAAGGAATACCCATCTTTTGTCAGATGGTTAGCTCACATCCACTCCTACGTTGACGACTTTGCTTCGTTGCCAGCTGCTTCTGGTGCTGCTGCTGCCGAAGATGAAGACGACGAGGACGTTGACTTGTTCGGATCCGATGACGAGGAGGTCGATGAGGAGGCTGAGAAGTTGAAGGCCAAGAGAATTGCCGAATATAACGCCAAGAAGGCCAACAAGCCAAAGCCAGCTGCCAAGTCTATTGTCACTCTTGACGTCAAGCCATGGGATGACGAGACCAACTTGGACGAGTTGTTGGCTAACGTCAAGGCCGTTGAGATGGAGGGATTGGTCTGGGGTGCCTCTACCTGGATTCCAGTCGGATATGGAATCAAGAAGTTGCAAATCAACTTGGTTATTGAGGACGACAAGGTTTCTTTGGATGAGTTGCAATCCCGGATCGAGGAGGACGAGGACCACGTTCAATCCACCGATGTTGCTGCTATGCAAAAATTGTAATTAATGTACATTGGGAAGTAGTGTTGTAGTTGATGGCCCATGCCTTATAGAACATATTCAGCTCTGTGTAGGTTGAGGTTTGGTTTTCGTGATTTTTCACTGGGCTTGTGGTTCATTCAGCATCAAGTTTGTAATTCAGGTGATTGTATTTTAAATCATGGGATTGATTTCGTCGAGGAATGATAATCGGTACTTTGGCCATATCCTATTATCCATTGCTGTATCATTTTAATTTTTTAATTCACTAATTGACTTGAATATCCACCTCAGAATCTTGTAATATGTATTGAATGATTCTGTATGTCTACCAGGATCTTGAAATAACCATTCTACCTCAGAATCTTGTAATACCTATTCTATGGATTCTGTAATATCTATTCTACCTCTATCTTGCCCATTCAATAGGATTTGTAATATCTATTCTACCTCTATCTTGCCCATTCAATAGGATTTGTAATACCTATTCTACCCAGGTTTGCATCACTATTCATCCTAAAACACTCAATACCTCTTCAACACCTCATACCCTCCAAATACTTAACCACCTTACCAAACTTGTACGGATGATGCTTCAACTGCCTCATAAAACTCCGCTTCACACACCTCACCACAATTTCGTCAATCCGCTTTCCATCTACATCCTCATTAACCACCGCCAATTTACCTCTCAACCGCATCTTCAAAGTCTTGATAAACTCCACAACCTGGCCGGCTTTCCACGACTGTACCATGAGTGCCCGCACAAGAAACACCACTACCGAACCGAGATTGTTCACCAAGTCTGTCTCTATGGCCTTGTTCTTGTCAATAACCAACAATGCATTCAAGAGCCGTGTCTCAAATATCCAGATGGAGTACTTGAACCCCTGGTGCAAACTTGTGCCGACCATGGACACAGGAACCGTGTAGTTTTTGTACATGGAAAGATCCGCCAAATCCACGCAAAGACCACAGAATTCTAGAAACCCTTTTCCTTGTCTTGTCTTTGCCCTATTGACATGTATTTGAAACCCCTTGAGATGCTCTAGAATCGTGCAAAACATCGAATCTACTGCTGCTGCAGAGTATCCAAGTACGAGGAAGTCGTCTGCGTACCGTATGACTTTTGTATCAGGTATGACGCTTGTATTTTGAACAATCTCGTCCAAAAACAATTCATTGAAACATGCACTCAAATTAAATCCCTGAAAGATGCCATTTTGCCTCAGGTAGCCAAAGTTCTTTGTCTTGACCACGGTTTGAAAAAGTTGTGCACGCACACAGGAGACAATCGAGGCTCTGGAAAACAACTTGATCGATGAAGAGTAGCTTGAAGTTGATGAAAACTGGGACTGTGCAATTTTCGTCCGGTTGTCACACACATGGACGGGGTTCAGTTCGACCTGCTTTGAGCCGAAATTGTAATAGTACACGTCTTGCTTGAGCAACAGGACAATGAGATCAAACAACAGCTTGATTGGAATGGAGTCGTAGCACGAGCTTATATCGAACTTCTTGTAGTACACCGGCCTCTTGTCCATGCTGCGAAGCTCGGAGATCACGTCGTTGATGCTGAGATTTGCCGGTTTCAACGACTGAAGAATACTTTTAATTGGCACGATCTCATTGCGAATATACCTCTGGTACAGATCAATCTGCCGGTCTGTGTCTCCTTTGTGAGGAAAGCAAATCACCCGCACTCCAGACTTTTTGGGGAAGGCATGGAGGCTTCCATGAAGACAAGACCGGTCAAGCTGCAAGCTTCCTTTTGTCAAATAGTTGCTGTAATATCTGTCGACAAACCTCTGCTTGATTCTGTTCCAGTAGGCATGCTTGAAGAACCCAATTTGCACTGTCCCCGAGTAGTGTGTCACATGAAGACAGCTTGCGACTAGCCGAAGCACAAACGTGAAAAACCAGTAGCAAAACTGCCGGAAGAGGGTCTTGCGTTTTGCAAACGCTTTTAGATTGTTGTTTGCCTTGCCTAGCCACGGGATTTCCGTGATCTTTACTCGTTCAATCAACTTGTCGAGCCGCAATTCCGACTTTCTCGAGGCATGGATCATGCGCGACACCAGGGTATATATCTTTCTACGGTTATACGAGGTACCCCAAATCTCACGAGGAAACAACCGTGTCACCAAGGCAAGCACCAGCTTGATGACATCGCGATGTTTCAGAACATTGGGGAATCCACAGTGGTAGTACATGTAACATTGGCTATGCTGGCTGATGGTGTAGCACAAGTGCAGGTAAATCTGGTTATACTTCTTGTGACGTCTTGGACAGCTGAATATTTCACTGACAAGCAACTGGGGGTCGCTGGGAATTAGTTCTCGGCAGTTGTTGATGCTGTTTGAGCTGCACTTGTAGTACATTTTTCCAGGCCGAATTGTCAACGGGGCTGTTTCAAGGTGCTTTCCAAAGACTGGAGTCCCATTTAAAAACCCTTGGTGGGAGAGCATCTGTGAGAACAATTCGGCGCCAATTCGAGAGTTTAATATCCGGCAAAAGTTGGTGAATAATGAGTTTCCTTTGAACATTTTTGGCTCACTCAAGCACATGTTTTTCCGAGTCCCATTTGCCGCAACTTGGGCTTTTTGCGTGGACTTGATTTCAATTGTATTGAGCAATTCAACATATGCCGCTGGATCATTTTCGGTGATTAAGTTTGGAACCTCTGAGAGATAATCATGGAGTAGCATGGTACAATTGCTTGCTTATGTAAGGTTGGGTTTGTGGTCAGGTGATATTCGGCTGGTTACATGCAAGACTATCAATTACAAAGGTAATGGAGATGTAAAGTGTGTAATAGTGTAAAGTGCAATAGTATCATAATGTAAAGTGTAATAATATCATAATGTCATAATGTCATGGAGATTCAACTGGATAGTTAAAGAACATCTTCAGCCAGTCTATGCCTGGTAAAGGTTACCCGGTGTATATTGATGTAGTTCTGTATAGTTCTCCATTACATAAGTATAGTAAAATTGTCCTCAGGTAAGGAATAAGGAGGATTAAATTTATTGTGTATTCAAATGGTATTGCCATTGAATCAGATGGCCAATTTGGATACTGAAACGCACGAGTTGGAAACAGTTTTACAAGAGTGTTTTCTAACCAACTGTCCAAGTTCAAGTCTAACAATCTAACAATCTAACAATCTAACAATCTAACAATCTAACAATCTAACAATCTAACAATCTAACAATACAACAATCCATCAAGTCTAACACACTGCCAATCTTGTAAAACACTCCAAGAGACACCTTTCATCCAGTCTCATGCGGGTGTATGTACTTGCCTCACTAAATATTTTTGTCAATCATGAAGCCAAAGTACACCATCAATCCCGACACACTAGTGATTGAGAATAAAATCCAGCAAATCAGACATCCCAATACCACGGAGTTCGTTGTGACACAAGCATGGGTCGTGGATATTTCCCCGCAAGAGTCCCAGAAATATGTCCGTGAGATCCAAAACTTGGATACCACTGTGGACTTGAGCCACTTAAAACGGTTCACAAAAGAGGGAACGCGGCTCAAATGCCTAATAGCAAGCAAGGACTGTATCCATGGTTTTGACGAAGCGTATCTTATTGACGTTCCGTTGTATCCACCTCGGACAAAAGAGGAATCGGTTGAGCTTTCCAAGAAATACTGGCCGACAATCTGGAGAGGCGACCCTAATATACAGAATTTGCACCAGATCAAGTTTGATTTCGAGCTTGTTGACCAGGAATTGCAGCGTATAGCAGGAATTGCCCGACTGCTTGATAGCGTGGGGATTGTGAGTTCGATTTATGACCCGGTGGAGAAGAAAATCTTGGTGACTGAAACAGATACGAGATACAAGAACCCGCTTAAGCATAGTTTAATCAACTGTATTGAGTCCATTCTGAAACTCCACCAGTCCAGGGGCCAGGAAAACTATCTATGTCTAGGATACTGGGTGTTTACCACCCATGAGCCGTGTAGCTACTGCTCCATGGCACTCAACCACTCACGGATCGCACAGTTGTACTATATAAAAGACCAGAAGTCGACGGGCAGTATTTGGCTGAATTATCACTTGAATGACTTGAAGCAGTTGAATTGGAAGTTTTATGCGTTTCGGTACTTGCCGAGTGTTGAAGTGCCAAAGATATGTGAAGGTTTATATGTGTAATGGGCATATAAAGGTTGATTGGTGAATGAATAGGTGAATGAATAGGTGAATAGAACAAGTGAATCAATATACTAATAAATAAATGATCATAAATCAATAAATAAACGATCAATCATCAACCTTCAATCATCAACCTTCAACCTCCTCTCTTTCCACTTTGCACCTTTAAAATCTCTTCCAACTTTCCCAATTCTCGCTCAGCCTCCTTAATAGGCTCCTTGTACACAATCTTACCGTACCTCAAATCAATCAAATCTCCAATCCGCTCATTGAGACTTGTCAACTCGTCATCGCACAAGTTCTCCACTTTATCCATCTCCTCGTCCAAAACCCGCTCCAAGTCGGTCATCTGGCCAATCAACGCGTCCAAAGTCAACTTTCCAACTGGCTCGCCATCGTAGTCTAGTTCAGGGACCTGGAAAGCTTGTGCTTGTTGTTTATTTAGCTGCTCAATCTGTTCTTGCTTATGTAAAAGCGTCTGTTCGTACATGAATTCAATCAAATGCGGATCATACGCTTTGAAATGGTTGTAAAACTTTTCCCGCGACATGAAAATATCCGGGAAAACATTATTGTTGAGAAATGATTTTAAAATCGTCAGAGTATCCATACCAATGTGTGTGGTTTGTTTGTATTTATGTGGTCACGTGCAGTACATCGGTATCGAGAACCGCATGTCTGTTGGCTGGTAAGTATGTATATTTATCTCTGTATTTAGTTATATATTGAGGCTGAAACCATCGGTAAGAGGCCAATAATGAAGAAGCTATTCTACGTTCAAATATATTCATACTATGCTCTATGTTGCGCGAAGCGTAGGTGGAATACAATATGAAATACGACATACTCACACGAGAAATATCTCAACTAGGGGAGATATTTCCGTGGTTCAAAGAACAAAATCATCTATAATTAAGTATAAATCAGAGTATAAGTTTGTAACGATGTCACATTCTCTAGACAATGAAATAGACATTGACATTACACAATACTTTTATTGATTGTGTAAGAAGCCTGATCGTCCTTGTTACCAAGTTTGACCGCTGACCTGACCCCATTGGGTTTTGTCATGCTGATATAGAACACCTCAAGTCTGTACGATATGATTGAAACTCCACACATTTTAAACAAAATTATCGTGGTGCGTCCCGTGGTTCCTCTTGTCATTATGCTTAAGTACCTTATTTGTTCAGCAGTACGGTGCATCTTAAACAATGTTTGCTTTAGATGGCTCCTAAAGCGGAGCTTTGAACCAAGGGTAATGCCTAATGACTTGACTTTGCTCGTTTCTTCCTTCAGGTAGCTGGAGGAATATTAATAGTATATGTTTCATGACTCAATATTAATAGCATTTGCTTCATGGTTAATACAACTTTGGTGATTAAATCTTGTAATTAAATATGGTCACCAGCGAGGATCGAACCTCGGAATTTTTGAGGCGCAAATTCCAGCTGCAGTTTACAAGATTTGCTCATTTCCTTGACCCGTGGCACTGAGTCACGGACCATTCTACAACTCGTACAGTTTGTACATGGTAATAATCATTTCAATCATCAGTGGACTCGTCTCAGGTACATTTTTGCAATTATTGTCTGGGTACATTTATGAATTCTCGTCATGGTACATTGGTAATCTTGTACTAAGGCAAAGGAAATAATAGCGTGGCTAAGAAACAATAGCCTCTATGAAATAATAACCTGCCTACGAAATAATAACCTGCCTAAGAAATAATAACCTGTCTAAGAAATAATAACCTGATTAGGAATAATAACTGGTTGGGTAAGCCTGATTAGGAATGACGACTGGTTGGGTAAACCTGATTAGGAATAACAGCTGAGTAGCAAGAATAGTCGGAACACGGAATTAATTAACCATACACTTCTGACTATGGTAACGCCAACCCTCTTGGCGTATTATATTCCTATTTTTATTGACCTCTGTGAATCTCAAACCGTTTCTGAGACATTTTCACCAGGGACACATGCAGCTACCATCATGATAACTCAACATGTGACAGAAATGTCTCAGAAACACATTTTGAGCCTACATGCCAAGCACAATACCAGAAAAACACCTCGATATTGCATGTTGTAAACTGAGTGTTTTGCTGCTTGTTAGTTAACTCGACTTTATTTCCATGGAGTCACTCATGCATGTTCCATATAGTCATTTGCTACCACAAGTCCGTTGGAACAGGAGGTAGAGGAATATTCAGACGGACTGTAATATAAAAGAAGTCAGTTTGTCATGAAACCACAACAATCAAATCATCTTAAACATGCAACCTCACTCTCTTTTTACTCTCGTTTTCCTTACTTCGCTTGCTGCTGCTGCACCAATTGGCGAAACCACCACTGTACTTCAGCCTACTGCGATATTTTCTTCGGCTGTTACTTCTTTCCCTTCTGATTCCACTGATTCCGATTATTCTTTGCTCGACGATATTCAAGAAAAGAAGTTCTCCTTCGGACGAAGTGGTAAAAAGGGTGGTTCAAACAAACCAGCTGGAAAAAAAGATGGAAACAAAAAAGATGGAAACAAAAAAGATGGAAAGCCAGATAAAAAACAAGATGCAAAACAAGATGAAAAACCAGATGCAAAACAAGATGAAAAACCAGCTACCGACAATAACAAGCCAAATCCACCAGCAGATAATCCACCAACACCAGCAAGCCCAGAAAATCCACCAGTCGACTCTCCAAAACCAGAAACACCAACCACAACCAAGGCTGGCTTTGTCGAAATACTTGCAAGTAAAGCTGCTCCTTATGCACTGATTGCGGAACAAGCAGGGGCAGGAATCGACTTAATGACTCAGATCGGTGGTATTATGAATGCCCAATCTACTGATTCTGCTCAAGACACTGATTCCGCTCAAGTCACTGATATTGCCGATGCCACTTCTCAAACTTCGGAAATCCCACAGCCAACTTCAGCGTAAATACTGCTGGTCAGTATTACATAAAGTTAGTATAGTAATAGAAATTGTCGTGAAACTGTGTAATTCAGTAGAAAAATATACAGCAATGAACTTTGTCCATCCATCATTATCGTACGTTATCGGAGAAACACCACATGGACGCAAATACACAATTCATCCAAAGCTTGGTTTCACATAAAACAAAGACTTTTTTCAACGCAGAGACTAGCCCATCATGCGATAGATGCGAGGATGCCGAGCCAGGTTTTTGCCCGTGTTTTGTTGAATGCGGGAAATTGCCCTGAAGTTTAATTTAATGTTATTTAGTAATGATTATTACAAGATATACTGCAAATTAATTAGCTATACCTCATATACCTTCAAATATAACCCAACCACCATCCACAACATCCCATCAATATGGGACGTGCTCAATTGAAAAGCCGAGGAGATAATTCCATAGGGACACCCAGCCCTTTGGAAATTATAAAAATGTCTACCATCTCAGACTTTAAAAATATGTTGGTGCACTTCAAGTCACTCATTCTGTATAAATACAGTTTCAAGTCTGTCATAAACCAAGACAAGTCCCGGTCAATGTGGCTGAGCAAGTAGAACTTAATCATGATTAACCGCCAGGATTCAAGCAAGTTCTGATTTGGTATAAGCTTTGTGTGACAAGTGCTAAAGACAACCCCGAGGATTCGTCTCATTTGCTGGGTGTTTATACTTTTCATCATCTGGCATAAACTGTTGAGACATCTGTTGTGCAACTGCGCTCTTGAAATAAACTTCGATCCGGACAATTTCAGAACCAGCATTATGCTCGTTAGCAACGTATCTTTATCTAGCTTGTCAGAGTGACACACAACCATGTTGCGTACCATACTGACAGCCTGCAACACAACCCGTATATCCTTGCCGAGTGTCTTCTCTCGAATAGACTGCAAGGAGACCTTGTACTCTCTGAGTAATGTGAAACTTACTTCTGGCGAGAAATCCCGTCGCCAAGCAAAAACTGCAAGTTTCTCCAAGGCCATAAAGTGGTGGGTGAAGTTGGTGTTTTTCGACCTCAAGAGGCCAAAAAGCTCCTTGACATGCCTGACCGTGATGGGTGAAGTCACATAGGTCTGTGGAATAATACCTGTTTCCTTGTCAGGGAAACATTCCTGGATGAACATGTCGAGAGAATAGTTGCGTCTCGTAAACAGTGCGGAGAAATGTGGCCGCCCACCATTGGAACCACACTGTCTAGATGGAGCTTCTCCAAGAGATTTGGATTGATCTGCTCCCTTGAAATACTGAAGCTGGCCTTGGTAAGGGTTTGTGCAAGCATTTTGGCCCAATGATTTGAGCCAAGATTGCGAAGACTGGAAAAAATGCTTTAAGCGAAGCAAACGTACTCCCGGAGAAATATTCTCCGTCCTGTTGAAATTCTTCACACAAAAATGAGTTCTTCCCAAATTGGTGAAACACAAAATGAGTTTGAACCCCCGGGCGACCCATTAGGGCCCCAAACAACAGCAAACCGCATGGATTCCCACGGCGAATCTATTAACCAACTTCAAATTGACCCAAGTGCCGCCAGGGCACCAGCAACACACACCAACGGCCAAATTAAAAAATCCTATGGCCTCACCGAGGAGGACGAAACCGACCCCTCAGAACACGAAACAAGCGGATACAACACCCCACCGGGTGCCATCTCGCCACCCCCACAAACTTGGAACCGACAAAACGTCGAAGAAAAGCTTATCCAACCTTATGAAACTGACCACCCTCCCAAAGCGGGAACTCAAATTACACATTTGAGGACAGGGCTCGTGACGCTATACAGGCCTACGGAGTACTCACTAACGCAATCTCTGGGGCCGCCCGGTTTTACAAACTTGATTCAACCACCTTCCTCCGCCAAGCTGGACAGGAGGAAGCCATTCAATTTCTACAAACCCAACATGCATTCCTCGCACCCCCGGCCACCTCATCAAAACGTGGCCACACTGCAACCAGAACCAAAACCCGGGAGCAAAGACCAACTGGCAAAGACCTTGAAACAGCTGGCAGATTAGCGTATTACGTTAATCCTCAAAGTCGAACATGGAGTGCTGCAAAACGCATCCAATTCGAAGTTGAGTCCAAAGCCATCATTGACCAGTCGGCATGCAAGATCAGCATGATCAGCCTCACCGCGGCGCACCACTTCCGGGTCCACCTAAACGAACCCTTCACCGACGAAAACAAGTTGACACTCCAATCTGCGCTCGGATCACCAGGACCACTCAACACAAAACCATGGGTCTCACGGGTAATCCAAAACGTCCCAGCAACCTTCTCCCCCGACAACGTCGCACTCGAAATTTCGAGAACCTTAAGAAATGCGCAGTGGGAAGGAGAAGCCTTGTGTTCCGCACCAAGACCACTCATTAGCCCAGAAAACATGCCGGATTGGTCCACAATCCCTATCGAATGCACAAAACGCTACTCAGCTCGGTTATTCTTCCCGGACGAGGCAACAGCGCAATTCGCGTCAGAACAACGCTACTGCATCGAAGGAGAAATCCACAGACTAACCGAGTACAAGGGAAAGCGCAACATCCGGAAACGGACTCACCTTGACCTCCTCAAAGAGTCACCGCGACGGCCACGCCGAAGCCGCGGCTCCAAGTCAAAAACGAGCCAACCATCTTCCATCCCTCCTGCTTCCACCGCACAAAGCGGCACACCGGGAAACCCAAACGCCACGAGTAACCCCTCCAGTCAACCCAAGATCCCAAAAGATCTAGTGATCAATACGACGGAGACTTACCCAGCTCCTGATGAGAACTCGACATCAAGATATAATCTACGGTCAAGTCGAACTCAGATGGTTTCCCACAGTGACTCAAGCCAAGTTGGATCACAATGAAGATAACAATCATCTCGATCAACATCCAGAAACGAAGGCCGCATCTAGAAGCGGTCCTTGACCATTACAAGAATTCGGCAGTAATACTATTAGTCCAGGAGACTGCACGTCAGTGCAACCCCGATGAGACTTGCAACCACGCCGCCTATGACAAATATGATTACCTCCCTGAGGTAAACGACCAGTCAGCCCGACCTAGGGCCACGACATATGTTAACAAGAAAATTAAAGATCAACAATATGGCTACCGCACAAGGTATATCAATGAATTAAAAGATAGAGACTGTGTGGGAATCACCTTAGAATCACGAAAGCAAGTTGTAGACATCATCAACATCTACAATGCGCCGCACGATTCCAAGGCCCACCTCAAGTCCCGGTCGCTAAAACTAGTAAGAAACTACATTATAGACAAACAAGGAATTTTCAATGGAATTATCATGGGCGACCTCAATGCAGCCCACCCAGCCTTTACCTCTCGCAACATAGCAGGGGTGGAAGCACGGAAGGCCACACTGAGGATCGATGACATCATGGAAATGGGGAAACTCCAATGCCTTAACATCATCGACCAGCCCACACACCGTGACGGTAACACTCTTGATGTTATACTAATCAGCGATAAGTTGGAAGGGCAAGTGACACCACAGCCAAAGCTTCGGCAATTCGGCTCCGACCACTTCGGTCTTCGCGTATCACTCCGCCCTCCCGACATGTCGAACAAGATCAAGCCAAAAACGGTGCATAACTACTCTAAAACGGACTGGTCAAAGGTACGTGCAACACTAGATAAACGTCGGTTCGCAAGCGCCATCCACACAGAGGATGAACTAAACAAGGCATCCGCCAAGTTAACCCAGAGTCTAAGGCAACTAATTGACAGAAACACCCCGATGAAACTAGTAAATAGCCGCTCAAAAAGGTGGTTCACTCAAGAAGTCAAAGACGCGTATAGAACTGTCACAAGCCTCGCAATGGACAATCCAGAACGAAGCAATGCTCAGAAGGCCTTTCAGGAAACTGTTCAAAAAGCCAAATCCAAGTGCTGGAATGATTTCTTACTCAAGTTGGACCACACCACCATCTGGACTGCTTACAGATACACAAACCCAGCAAAGCGCCATAGAATGATGAAACTGTACGAGGAACAACACGAAGCCTTTGGCAAAACCTTTTACCCACAGATCACTGTAGGTGAGAGCCTCACGCCAGCTTCGTTCCAACCGCACAACACTCATTGGGACGACATCGAACCAATAACGAAGGAGGAAATATTCAACACCATCAGATACCTAAAGCTCAAAAAAGCTCCAGGTCCTGACCAGCTCACCGTTGGTCAAATCAGGGAGCTTTGGCATGGGAAAACCTTCCCTGACCAGTTGGAATTGATCTACAACGCGTGCCTCAAACTTGGAGCATTCCCCAAACAGTGGAAAACCAGCATCACGGTAGTAATCCCGAAACCGGGAAAGGCCAATTACGAGACACCAAAATCATTTCGACCAATTAGCTTACTCAATATACTTGGGAAAATCTTCGAGTCAATCATGACCCAAAGATTGGTTGCCAAAATCCAACTTCCATCTTACCAATTTGGGGGGCGCAAAGGGTACTGCGCAACGGATGCGGTTACAACCTTAGTAAATAACCTCAAGGTCCACGCCCAGACTCACCTCAAGGACAACCAGAAAATGCCACTAGACAACTCCAGCCACTCCGGAGCAGTCCTAGTCGACATTGAAGGTGCCTTCAACAACATGAGCCACCCGATCCTACTACAAAAGATGCAGGCCGTCGGCGCTCCACCCGAGATAATTAATTGGACTAATAACTTCCTCCAGAACCGAAGCACTCAGCTAAAAATTGATGGACAGTTATCAGACCAGCACCTCCCCGTTACGTTCGGTGTCCCACAAGGCTCTCCAATCTCTCCAATCCTCTTCATGATCTACACCCACGACCTCTACAACCGGCTTGAGCGGAAAGGGGCTGTGGCTTTAGGATTCATTGATGACATTACAATTGTCAAAACGGGATCCCGAGGCGACATTGAGCATACACTTCAACGATGCTTACAGGAATGCCATCAATGGGGTCAAGAGAATTTCACAAGCTTTGACTATGGCCCGAAACTACAATACATACGATTCTTCCCGAATCGAAGACGGTTACCGAACTGTGAATCTAGCCTCCAACTTCCGAACGGAGGACGAAAGGAGGAAACAAACGAGGTCAAGTTATTAGGCATTACCCTTGATTCAAGACTCAGCTTCAGGAGCCATCTAAAACAAACATTGTCCAAGATGCGCCGTACTGCTGAACAAATAAGGTACTTAAGCCGAATGACACGAGGAACCACGGGACGTACCACGATAATATTGTTCAAAACGTGCGCAGTCCCCATCATATCGTATGGACTCGAGGTGTTCTATAACAGCATGACAAAAACCCAATGGGGTCAGGTCAGTGTGATATTCAACTCAATCCTACGACTGGCGCTAGGCCTCCTCAGACCCACGTCCACCCCGATCATCTATATCGAAAGTGGTATTCCACCACCAACGATCCTACTCAAGTCCTTGGCAATAATGAAATCTATGAGATGGTTCATGAATACATCACGCCAAAACCCAGTCCGCTCAAGTTTGTTCCAAACTACCACGATCAATGGAAGCACGAGAATCATAATTCCAAAGCGCCCTCTTATCCAGGACATGTTACAGGCAACAGCCCCTCACAATCCAGATATCAGAACGTTTGACGCAGCCGCTCGATTACTTGAACAACGCGCGGATTATGCACTAGAGGAACAACGACTCGAGGACGACCCGCCACCGATGCAAGATCCAAGACGGACCCGCATCCAGATGCTCAAGAAAATAGCCTCAGACGCAGCAACCAAAGAGTGGCAAGCAATGATCACCTCAACCAGCGAATCATTCCCAAACCACTATAGGAACGCACGCAAAATCAGCACCACTCCTTTCAAAGTGCACCGAGACAAAACCAAGCTCCTCCTCACGGAAGCACTTGCAGGCCCCAAGGCAATCCTCAGTTTGGCATCACAACTACTCAGCGGAAAGAGCCTCACAGACGGATCGTTGCTCAAATTATTTGGCAATGATGACCCAAAGTGCAAACGATGTGGGACTCACTCCCCCTCCATCATACATGACCTACGATGCCCAGAGCTCCTAGAAGCTCGAATTCTATCGCGCATTGATGACATACTAGATTCCACTCATGGCATACGCAATACGCTTGGAAAAGTGTTTGCCGACCAAAAATCAGTCCACAAACTCCTTGAGTTCTACCAGAACGTGTTGGAATATGATTCCTCCAACACATGATGAGATTCAGCGGTCACATTCGACAACAAGAGTGACCAGGCTTCTTACACAATCCATACAAGCACCAAGCACCAACAATATAACTGCCCCCACTGAAGTTTTTAATCCCAAGCAACCAAATGAGGGTTGACAAAGGGTTTTCTTCAACAGCAATGCTGCCTCAGGATGTTCCTGAGTGAAAATATATCTGTCGAATCACCGTATTGCCGGAGACAATATATAGCTAAATACAAAAATAAATATTATTATTATTATTATTAAATTCTTCACACAAGGAATCTTCTTAATAGCATTGGTTAGCTTTCCCCTCTTCCCTTTAACCGGCAATTGCTGATAAGGAATGAGCTTAATTTTTGGAACCAAGTCAAAGTGGACCTTCTTTGTTACTTTTGGGGTTGTAGCTTGGCCGTCGTTTCGTCTTAGAGCACTCTTCAACACGATTGGCGGCTTTACAAGTTCCCGCGTCGTGTTACCGGAGGTCATCATCACCCCGGGGATGGAGTGAAAAGAGCCAGGTCTCCACTTCCACCTGGAAAACCCACTACGCGAGCCATTCGCCCTGATATCGGAGTCAACACAGAGCCCAGAAGAAGCCGATCCGGTGAGGTCGACATTCTGCAATGACGCAGAAATCTCACCCACTGGATCAGGTCCGGCAAAAGAGCCAGTCCTCTTAGACTTCTTCCTGGCACCTGGAAGTCTCCGACACATTCGGAAAGTCCTTGCGCAACTCTTCGGGATTTCGGTGAATTCCATTGTCTTTTCGCCGTACCCTAGCGATCCAACTTCCTCTGGTCCCTGACAGGGTCCCTGATCTGCCACTTTCTCGAGTGAAACTGGCTCTAAAGCCCCTGTGTTTAATATATCGGCTTTTTCGGAAACTCTAGTCTTGCTACTCACCTTCAAGGGGAAGAATTTCCGCCACAACCTAGTTACCGTTAGTATAAATTTTTCTGGGGACTTGCGCTTTTCCAAAGGAACATCCGGATCATTTTCCTTTGGATTTCCGTACTTCTTGTGTTTCTCTCCGTTAACCTCTGACGATTGTTCGTCAAGGGTTAAAAGCTCAGCTGACTGGCACTGGAATGAACCAGTTTCAGCACAGTGGATCGTAGAGCCGCGGGGTATATTAGAAACACATTTATCATCACTGACCGTGACTATCTTTTGCTTGCCAGATGAGCCTATAAGACAGCCATTTATATTCTCTCTCACTACAACCTCTCCAGGTTTTTTTGCAAATCCAACTGGAGCTCCCTCATTGGGGATGGTTTTGTAGAGAGACAAAGAATCAACCGGTGCTAGGTTTGAGTTTTCAGAGTCCTGACGCCAGGAGGCTGCAATACCGTTTTCTTCCAAGAATTCAGCAAGACCTTTTTCCTCCCAGGAGATTTCCCCTTCCTCTTCTCCTTGTCCCTCTCTGCTCACCTTTTTAGCTTTATATACTATACTTTTTTCCTCCAAAGCAACACTCCTCTCCTCCCACAAATCATCCTCCTCAAATGATCCCATGGTAACTTCTACCATCTCGCCTACTCCAAATTCCACATCCCTTTCGTCGTTGTTGTTGTCATCATCATCCTTTTTACCATTCTGGATCAATGACAAAACTTCCATGTATTGCTCTTCATCGATACCGTACTCGTCAGCAGGCTCACGAGCACGCAACCAACTAAAGAATCCGCCAACCATACCAACAGATACCAAAAGAGACATTCCAATAACCAACACCGACATCCCATGTAACATGGTAAGTCTCTTGGCATCAATACCGGCCAATTGAGTAACCAATTGGTAGAAGTAACCCCGAACGTACGCAATAGGCTCCAAGTTTTCTCCCTCGAGACAGACTTGGGCAAAGTTAAGACTCATATCGTCAAATATCCAGCACTGACTGGCCGGATCAAAGACGGGACGTTCGAATAGGGCATCAACATAGTCGAAATTCTCGACTGACGGGATAGTTTCATTTAAATCAGGGGCGTCGCTTAATAGCAACACGTTAGTCATGAATCCCTGGCTAAAAAGCCATAGGATATAGCG
The DNA here is from genome assembly GCA_020342235.1 of Saccharomycopsis phalli. Lineage (NCBI taxonomy): Eukaryota > Fungi > Ascomycota > Saccharomycetes > Ascoideales > Saccharomycopsidaceae > Saccharomycopsis > Saccharomycopsis phalli. Next base: position 331,251 of record CP073217.1, read on the forward strand.
CATCAAACTGAGTATCATTGTCAACTAAAGTTATCAAAGATAAGTAATGCGAATACAAATTTTGGGTCTGTCATCTGCTTCTTATAGTGCACAACACAAAGCCTACGACACAAGACACAAGACACAGATGCGGCACCAAAGGAAGGAAGCATCACTCTTGTGGCTTGTGGTTTTGCGATATTATCCATGATCCATTGATGAAATGAGATATACAAGACTTTACGTATTTTGAGGTAGCACATGTAGTTGTATGATGGAATCGGCTATTGCATTTATGAATGTTCAGCATCAGGAACCATGCATCACATGTCGCACCGTGCCTATATTATTTTTCAGCGCACACCCAATCAAGAAGGTATAATATCCGGCTATTAAATAGTATTTATCAGCTTTGAACCACATCTCAGCTACTCATAAATTTCAGGGCTCGAAATACCGTATAGGAGAGTGCCATAATGATATGTGCCAGAGTTCAAAGATCTCTCTAATTCACACGACCCCACATTCATATTAATAGATGAAGTTTGATGGCTGATAATATTCTCTTAGGAAGCCATATATTTTCTATATAAAAATGGTAATTTTCACTATGACATACAACAAGCCTTTAGACTATTTCATCTAGATATCATTATTTAGCAAAGCCCACTCCAGCAATCCAATCCCAAAGAAACAAAACAAAGAATACAAAGTCTATAGGTCACATTTATTACCATATCTGACCCGAGTAAACAAATCAACTCTGGCTCCTAAATAGTGATCCACATCAATTTCGCTTCCTTATGGACATCGGTTACGTTTCAAATATTTCCGCCATATGCGCTGTATTGACTTATATAGTTTGGAATTAGGCTTTGTTAACAGTATGGGAACCGTCAAGAAGTGGTATAAATTCCGACACGAATTTGATACGACTTGACAACGGAAACAACTCTGCGAGTATCAATAGCTTTATTTCTAAGATCCTTAATATCTTGGTGAAAAACTAATTAGCAAGAAATCTGTGTCAACCGGGGACGTATTAGCGTCCTGGTAATAAGACACAAGTCACTCAAGGAGCAAAGAAACGGTATTAGCCAAGGGATGACTATGCTTCTCGGATAACCAATAACCAGTCACCTTAAACCACCAACAGCACTGCTCCCATTGAAGCTTTTCGGCCCATATAGTAGTCTAGGGGTTATAAAGAGTTTTCTTTAACAGAATGCTGCCTTTTGCATATCCGAAATAAGAGAGCATTTAGGAATTGTGACTCTTGTGTTTCTATCGTTCTGAGTAGTTTGGAACAAACCGAAGCGGACAGGGTCTTGGCTTGATGTGTTTATAAACCATAGTATGGATTTCATTATTACCAAGGACTTGAGTAGGATCTTCGGTGGTGGAATACCACTTTCGATGTAGATGATAGTGGCGGGCATGGGCACAAGTAGACCTAACGCCAGTCCTAGAATTGAGTTGAATATTACATTTACTTGTCTCCACTGGATTTTGGTTATGTTATTATGGAATACTTCGATTCCGTATGATACGATTGGAGTTACATATATTTTAAACAATATTATTGTGGTGCCTCCCGTGGTTCCTCTTGTCATTCGGCTTAAGTACCTTATTTGTTCAGCAGTGCGGCACTTCTTTGACAATACTTGCGTGAGATGGCTCCTGAAGCTGATTGAATCTTGGAATTAAATATGGTCATTGGCGAGCATCAAACCTCGGCATGTTTTCGTTGCAAATTCCAGCTGCAGTTTACAAGGTTTCTTGCTGAGTCACAGACCATTCTAAAACTCCTACAATTTGTACATGGTAATAATCATTTCAATCATCAATGGACTCGTCCCAGACACATTTTTGCAATTCTCATCTGGGCACGTTTATGAATTCTTGTCATGGTACATTGGTAATAAGGTACCAAGGCAAAGGAAGTAATAGCTTGGTGAAGAAATAATAGCTTGTCTAAGAAATAATAGTGTGATTAGGAATTATAACTGGTGGGGTAAGCCTGATTAGGAATTACGACTGGTTGGGTAAACCTGATTAGGAATAACAGTTGAGTAGCAAGAATAGCCGGAACACAGAATCAATCAGCCATGCACTTCTGACTATGGTAACACCAACCCTCTTGCCGTATTATACCCCTATTTGTATTGACCTCTGTGAATCTCATACCGTCTCTGAGACATGTTCACCAAGGACATGCACCCTCCATCATGATAACTCAACATGTGACAGAAATGTCTCAGAAATACATTGTGAACCTACATGCCAAGAACAGTACCAGAAAAATGTCTTGATATTGCCTATGGTAAACAGAGTGTTTTGCTGCATATTGGCTGTCAACTTGACATTATTCTCTTGGAACCTTCCATACATGTTCCACCTAGTCATTTGCTACCACAAGTCCGTTGAAACAAGAGATAGAGGAATATTCAGACGGACTGTAATATAAAAGAAGTCAGTTTGTCATGAAACCACAACAATCAAATCATCTTAACCATGCAACTCCACTCTCTTTTTACTCTTGTTTTCCTTACTTCGCTTGCTGCTGCTGCACCAATTGGCGAAACCACCACTGCGCCTCAGCCTACTGCGATATTTTCTTCGGCTGTTACTTCTTTCCCTTCTGATTCAGCTGATTCCGATTATGCTTTGGCCGACGATATTCAAGAAAAGAAGGCCGCCGGGAGAAAAGGTGGTAAAAAGGGTGGCTCAAACAAACCAGCTAGAAAGCCAGAGACACCAGTTGCTATCAATAAGACACCAAAAGTACCAAAGCCAAAAACACCAAAGCCAGAGACACCAAAACCAAAAACACCAAAACCAGTGACACCAAAGCCAGAGACACCAAAGCCAGAGACACCAAAGCCAGAGACACCAAAGCCAGAGACACCAAAGCCAGAGACACCAGATGCCGACCATAAGAAGCCAGATCCACCAGCAGCTATTCCACCAGCAGCTAATCCACCAGCAGCTAATCCACCAGCAGCTAATCCACCATCCGACTCTTCAAAACCACAAAAACCAACCACAACCAAGGCTGGTCTTATGGATTCACTTGCAAGTGGATTTGCTCCTTATGGACAGCTTGCGGGCGATGCAGGGAATGTGATTGGCTTAGGCACTCAGCTCTATGGTATTGTAAATGGTCATGCCACTGATTCTTCTCAAACCACTGGCTCTGCTCAAGCTACTGATTCCGCTCAAGTCACTGATATTGCGGATGCCACTGCTCAAACTTCGGGAACCCCACAGCCAACTTCAGCGTAAATACTGCTGGTCAGTATTACATAAAGTTAGTATAGTAATAGAAATTGTCGTGAAACTGTGTAATTCAGTAGAAAAATATACAGCAATGAACTTGCCCATCCATCATTATCGTATGTTGTCTTGGAAACAGAAGCAATTATTTGGGTCTTGATTTTGCGATACAAGGTATACAACAACACCAGTGACGAGTTGAGCAGCATACGAAGTTCGATTGATAAGCTTATTTCAAGGCTGGATGCTTTCCCCTGGAGCAAAAATGTCAACACACGACCCCCAGTTGGAAAAAGATGATTGCACTACGTTGTGATTGACGGCACCTATAGTAATGGCACGCTGGGAACTAGTCACATCATTATTATAGGCATCGGCATTTTCGTTTCCTGCTGACACGACAAAGTGGATACTTTCATACTTCCTGGAGAAGTCGTAAATTGTATTCAGCACGGTGTGTGGTTCACCAGGTTTAACAAACCTGTTAAAACTGAGATTGATCACTACGCCCTTTTGTAAGGTACATTGTCGTCACATCAAGGTAATCGTCGACTGCAAAATTGAACGGGCGGTGACTATAAGGCTCATTGCTCTTTTTAGTTTCGTGGTCTGGTTTCAGGTACCGATATTGTGGTGGTTTCTGAAAAATTGATACGTACACTTTTGAATGCCCTCTGGGGATGCCTCATCAAGAATGTATATTGCTCCATCGATCGTGGTAGTTTGTTCCAAACTTGAGCGAATCGGATTTTAGCGTGATGTATTCATGAACCATCTCATGTATTTCATTATTGCCAAGTACTTGAGTAGGATCTTTGGTGGTGGAATATCACTTTCGGGGTAGATGATCGGGGTAGCCGTGGGCATAAGTAAACCTATAGCCAGTATTAGATTTGAGTTGAGTATTACATTGACCTGTCTTCACTGGGTTTTTGACAGGTTGTTATGGAACACTTCGATTCCGCATGATATGATTGGAACTGCACACGTTTGGACAAAATTATCGTGGTACGTCCCGTGGTTCCTCTTGTTATTCTGCTTTAATACCTTATTTGTTTAACAGTAAGGCGCATCTTAGTCAATGTTTGCTTTATATGGCTCCTGAAGCTGAACTTTGATTCAAGGGTAATTTCCAATAATTTGAATTCATTTGTTTCCTCCATCCGTCATCCTTTCGGTAGTTGGATGCCGGAATCAGATTTTGATAGGCGTCTGCGATTCGGGAACAATCGAATGGACTGAAGTTGCGACCCATATTTGAAGTATTTGAAATATTCTTGACCCTATTGGTGGCATTCTTTTAAGCACGGCTGAAGCGTGTGCTGATCTGATAACTATCCATCGAGTTTGAGCTGAGTGCGCCTTGTTCTGTAAAAAGTTGCTAGTCCAATTGATTAACTCGAGTGGAGCTCCAACGGCCTTCATTTTTCTTAGTAGGATCGAGTGGCTCATGATAATGTCCACAAATTGCTTTCGTGATTGTAAGGTGATTCCAATACAGTCTTTGTCCTTTAATTCTTTGACGTACCTTATTAGGTAGCCATATTCTTTATCTCTAATTTTCTAGTTAACATATCGTGGCACTGGGCCATGCCAACAATTCATTGACCTCAGGGAGGTAATCATATTTGTCATAGATGGCATGGTTGCAAGTCTCGTCGGGGTTGGACTGACGTGCGGTCTCCTGGACTAATAATATTACTGCCGAGTTCTTGTAACAGTCAATAACCACTTCAAGATGCGGCATTTGTTTCTGGATGCTGATTGATATAATTGTGATCTTCATTGTGAGTTGGCGTGGCTTGAGTCACTGTGGGAAACCATCTGAGTTCAGCTTGACCGTAGATTATATCTTGTTGAGTTTTCGTAAGTGACTGGATAAGTCTCCGTTGTGTTGATAACTAGCTTGGTGGGACCTTGGGCTGGCTGGAGGGGTTACTCGTGGCGTTTTGGTTCTCTTGTGTGTTACCTCGTGCATTAAAAGCAGGTGTGAATGACGATTGGTTCTTTTGTGAACTGGAGCCTCAGTTTTAATGTGGACGTCTTGGTGGCTCTCTACTGAGGTCAAGATGGGTTCGTTTTCCTTTGTTGTATACTCCCTTGTATTCGCTTAGTTTGTAAATTGTTCCTTTGATGCAGTAGCGTTCTGATGTGAATTTCGCTGTCTCTTCATCTGGAGAGAATAATCGAGCTGAGTAGCGTTGGTTAGTGTCAAGAGGGATTGTATACCAATCAGGAAGGTTTTCAGATCGGATAAGTGGTCTTGGTGCTGCGCACAAGACTTCCTCTTCCCAGTGTTCGAGTGCGATGACTCTAGTGATTCCTTGTGCTACTTTATCTGGAAAGTAGTTTACTGGAACTTCTTGGATCACCAGTGAGACCCATGGCTTCGTGTTAAGAGCTCCTGGTGATCCAATGGCTTCTTGAAGCTTCATTTTGTTTCCTCAGAAAAGGGTTCATTGAGATGGACCCGAAAGTGGTAGGTCGGGGTAAGTGATAATCAGAATTTTGTCGTCAGATTGATCAACGATGAGCTTGGATGTGGCGTCGTATTGGTCACAATTTGCTATATCCCACGATCCACTATAAATATTAACGTATTAGGCCAATCTTCGTGCAATTTCGAAGTCTCTGGCGGTTGTTTCTTGTGCTCGAGTTTTGGCTCGTACAGTGGTTTGGTAACTTTTTGTTGAGGCGGCTTGGGGTTGTGGAAAGCCATGGCTGTTTGAAGGAATCAAATAGCTTTCTCCTGTCCAGTTTCATAAAGGAGGGTCATTGTGTCAATTGTGACATTGACAGAGATGTTCACAATTACTGCGCTTAGTACTCTGCAGGTATCTCAGTGTCACGAGCCCCGTCCTTGATTGTATATTGTGAGTTACAGGTTTGGGCAGTGTGGACTTTGTAAGGTTAAATGAGCCTTTCTTTGACGTTTTTTCGACTCCAAGTTTGTTGAGGTGGCGAGTTTTCGCGTGCTTGAGTGGCATACCAACTTGATTAGTCTTGCGAGGGATCAGTTCCATCCTGCTTGGCCAAAGACTTTTCCAGTCTTGCATTTGGATTGTATTACTAGTGCCCTGGTGGCATTTGGATCGATTTCAAGTTGGTCAATGGGTTTATCTTGAGAATCTATACGGTTTTCTGTTGTTTGGGACCCGGCTGTGTCGCCCAGAGGTTCAAATTCATTTATATTTTACCAACTTTACAAGAACTCATTTTTTAAGAGAGCATACGACTACCAAGAGGGTGAGTCCTTTTCAGGTATGATTGTCGGACTATTTTGATAAAGTTGACTGTTTATTTAGTCATTTCCTGATATGTTAGTTGTTATTATCGGCTATTCTATGCTGTTTGTCAACTGGTATTCTATTGTGATATTTCACTACTCTAGTAACATGGCAACTAGACTATTAAGGTATGTAACTAGAATACGGACTATTAATAGCTAAATGCAATTCTAGAGAGTTTACTGAAAATCTGTTGATAATTAATGAAACGACTCGGTGACACAGGTAAACAGGAGATAATCTTTGGAAACCCAGAATGAAGTAAATAGCAATGGAAAGATCGGGAATTGAAAATTATCCACATACAGCCAACTAAAAAATATATCATCACAGCACTTGTCATATAATAACATCACTACGCTATAATCATACAGCCTGTAATATAGTAACTAGGATATGAGTTGGTAAAACAGTTGAAGATATTTGCTAGATCATTACCTTGGTAGAACTTGGGTCAGGAAGAAGCCGTGGAAGGGGAATGAAGTAGAATAGGCATGCACTTGGCTAGACCATTTTTTGACAGAAGCTTGGAGCAGCCATGATAGAGCCGATAAGTAAAATTTCTCTTTTGTTATACTGCCATACGTGCCAATGACATGTTGACAACCATGATACATGTTCTTGCTCATGTCTACCAATGGCTTATAGCGCTGTACAGCTTACCCATGTCAGAGCGGCCTTTTAATGTGTTCCTTTAAAGCCATATAGGGATGTGTCTTTCGATACGTTTGTGATGTACCTGATTTGGATCACTGTCACGGCTTCCGGCTGTATTGAGCAGAATCGTAGAACTGATTTTACTATGTCCAGGAATATTATAATTCAATCCCAAGTGGATACTTTGGCAAAACCATTACCTCAGGACAAGATCGGGTTAGACAGAATTGAGCCAAGTAAATTTCTCTCATTGCAGGAGTAATAATTTGATATCCGCATTAAGAGATCTACTATTTTTACCCCATAGGGTTAAAAGTTAAATAGATATATTATCTTTTTCCATCGGGTCAAAACCCTAGGTGCCATTCATTTATATTAGTATTTTATAACTGACAGCAATGCCAACACAAAACTCTGATTAATTGAGAGACCCTGAGGTTTCTCGACATTATTATCCAACTGTATAAATTGGTCCATGATTTAGACGAAAATAGTGGGAATAACAATTCTGTGAAACAATTGTATTCTATAAAATTGATTCTATAAACTACAATTCTGCAAAACAGTATTTCTGCCAAAACAGTATTCTACCAATTGTCACTATATACCCAGCCATAATGGCCAATCGACACCGTATCAAAATCACAACTTCCCCTTTTCAATCCCCTCAATTCTATCCTTGAGCCCATCATACAACTTCCCCAACTTGGCAAAGTCAGTCTCTTGCGCAGGCCACCCAACCCCAAGCCCCGTTTCCTTGTCCCGCTTAGGAATGAAATGGAAATGGACGTGGTCCACCTCCTGATGGGCAATGCGCCCGTTGTTTTGGAGCACATTGTACCCAACACCACCAGGTCCGTCGTCATGATCAACGTCAAACAATTTGGCCAATTTCTTTGTCACAGGCAAAATGTCGGCCAAGTACTCGTCTGGAATATCGTGCAATTTCGCGCCATGGTGCTTTGGAATAATCAATCCGTGGCCCTCAGTGGTTGGTTGAATGTCCAAGAAGGAGTACACGGTTGGGGTTTCAAACAACTTGAAAGAAGGAATGTCGCCTATATTAGCCAGATCCCCTAGTCACATAACACATACCTTTTATAATCTTGCAAAAAATACAGTTGCTCATACTCTTTACAAAGAAAGCTCCATTCAACCTGCCAATTCTGCCCTTGCTGCCCCCACCTTTCACGTGATCTGTTTACCCGGCCACAGGATTGGGCTCATCGCGGCGTTTTGGTTTCCTTTTACATCCACATGGAAGAGTACCTCAATTTCGAAACGCCAATGGACGGCTCAGGAAGAATCCGCCAAGGTGAACAGACAAACTACAGCTACAACTCACCGCAGAATATCCAGTTTTCCGATGACGTTGCCTCCAACGTGCTAGGCATGCTCGACAACAAAATATACATGGAAAACCAGTCGGCCGCGTTTGATCCCGCGCAGTTCTTGGATATTGACAACAAACCCGAGAAAACCGACACAAAGTTCGACGCCCTGGCGTACTTGGATGACTCTCTCAGCCAGGTATTGTACCAGGACCAGACCAGTAACTTGTCGGACTTTTTGACCAACCAGTACTTCTCCCCCACAACTAAACCAAAGGTCGCTACCCCTAGCCAGCTGACTTATTTCGGCGGAACCGGAGCCCTGGCGCTCTCTCCCTCATCATTTGGCGAGTCTTATGCGTCGCTCAAATCCCCAGTCGCGATTTCTCTCGCTCATTCCAACAGCAATACCGGGTCGCTCACCCCCCTGGTCCGGCTGCCGAGTAACCAGGTCCACCTGCTTCCGAAACAGCCGCTTTCTCGCGAGGAAAAATTGAAGCGTCGCCGTGAGTTCCATAATGCAGTCGAGCGTCGGCGCCGTGATCACATCAAGGACCGTATCAAGGATCTCAGCAAGTTGGTGCCTCCGATGATGCTTCTTTACGACGACCATGGTAAGCAGATGAAACCAAACAAGGCCACCACGTTGACCAAGACCGTTGAATATGTTGCTGCGTTGAACCGAGTCATTGAGGGCCAGAAGAGGCGCAGAGAGGAGATTCTTGCCCAGATTATCGAGCTCCATGGGCAGGGCGACATGTATGACGGTATGCAGGAGTTGGATGGGTTTTTCAAAGCAAATCCTTAGTGCGGGGTATGTTCCGGAGACTGGGAAACTGATTTCCGATACTGAAGCTGGTACACTGATATTCCGGCTACTCTTGGACAGACTATGCTTGCTTAGAACTGGTTTGGTTGACTGTGCTTGGATTGACTGTGCTTGGATTGACTGTGCTTGTTGCTTCAGACAATCTTTTGACTTTTACTTCTGGACGCCTATAATACCTCGTTGATCGTGTCGTGCAATGATTGATATGCTGCACTAGGTTGCACATTTACAATTCGACAAATTTTGGCATCCGACAGTTGAGAAATTTAGGAAGCCGGCTTCTAAGCTACGCTAAATATTCTCGTTTGTCGAGACTGGTACTTGCAAAGTTGACTAATGGTACTGCAAAGCTGACTAATTGGTCTTATCGGGAAAGTACTACTTGGTAACACCTGGTTTTGCTCTATCGTCGTTCCACTGGATGATTAACCATCAAATAGTCGTGCACGGTTTATTCCGACTCCCAGTTTTTATCTCTACATTCGGTATTGCCAATCGTTTAGCTTGCCGTTCAAGTATTTAATCTAACTGTGTTTTGTACGTTTAACTTGTTTCTTTAATGACTGTTTATCCGTAGATATATCGTTTACCAGATATGGTGCTTTACAGTATGAATTATACAAATCGCCAATCTGTCACACTAGTAAATATCACTGGGAGTGTTTTTCCATTGAGTTAGCTCAGATGAATCAATGTCATACCTGATGGTAAATCTTCATGGTGCTTTACACTGGTAGATGATAGATATCAAGAAAATATATTAAGCACACAGGGGTACACAATATTTTATGTTTGAGATAATTAATATAACGTGCAAACCATCTCTTTTTATACCCATACCCTCCAGTCCCGTGGCTGAGTCATTGTGGCTGATTTATGTTTCTTGGAGATGTAGATCTTTTCAGGTTAAATAGCTATTATTGATCGACACCTTAGACAGTCTAACCACTGACTTTTGGTTTACCTTTGTATCATATTGCGTGTCAAGTTTGAACGTTTTCTGTTCTATCCTTGGCCTCTACCCTGGCTATACTAGCTTAGATCTACCTCTACCCTAAGTTTACTTCTAGCTTAGATCTACTTCTACTTTAGCTCTACTTTTAGCTTCATCATTCTATAATGACTTAGACCAGCAACTTAGTTTCATACAGTGCGGCGGATTTTCAAGATAATATTCTCATCACCGGAATCCATAAATAATTACAACGAGAACCAGCAATTGATATATTGGCAGACAAGCTTTGCGTTATTGAGTTATAAACAAGATGTCATCTTTTATGATTGGAATTCTGACCCACATTCACCAAGTAAACAGCTCGAGTCACACTTCATGATGGCACCACCTAGTATCAGAGGGTTAATACTTCATATTGATACTTTAAACTGATTCTTCGGATTATATAGATTACATCATTGGTTGTAATATAATAAGATACAATCTCTTCACTGCATTAGCGTTGAAATGTGTTCTGGACCTACAAGTATTGACAAAATAACAGAGACAAAGCCTACGGTAAACAAGATATATACATTGTCACTTGCTCAATACCGCCTATTTCTCAATCACACATATAGCTAGACACATTGAGTAATCAATCAGGTATATTTTAACCTCTTATCAACTCGTAACCCAGTTACTACATTACGGCTACCATGGTACGAAGGTACGTAAAATTGACAGAAATGAATTTCTGACCGTCAAGGAGATTTATATCAACAAAATTTGCTCATCACAATGGCGTAAACTGCAATAGGTGTCTAAGAAATATGATGCATTTTGATGACGGTCGTGCCGATCTGAGATTAATTGGGCTATTTCGACTGTCGCGCAATCTCAGGAAACTAAACAACCGGCTGCACAGCAGGATATACATAATATGCTTGTTATACACTGACTTAGAAGGTGCGCGATTTTGTGAATAATCTCAACAGTCGTAGTTAATAATTTTGAAACCAAGAATTTGATTATGATAGATAATAGAAAAAATCCGTCACAGAAATGACCCCTTGGCGTAGAGGTTAACGCGTTTGCTTCACACGCAAAAGGTCCCGAGTTCGAACCTCGGAGGGGTCAGTTATTTTTGCCAATTTAAGAGTTGGACGAGAGGTATAATATTATTTTACTGTACGACCAAGGACAGTGACAGTTAATGGTTAACTAGGTACTAGCCTACCACAGCACCATGTAGCTGAAAGAAATCACTGCAACAGAGATAACAACTTCTGGCTAGCACTTGTGCAAGTGCAATATAAAGAGCATTGGGTAGATGAGTATAGCCGAGTAGAATAATGAGTATAACCACATTTCAAGAAGGTGACTGTTTGGAGGTATACTTTGTAGAATTTCTCAGAGTAAGGAGATAGTCTGTCAAAGATTACATAGATTAAGGAGAGAAAATGACGTCATACGAAGTATGATACAAGAATATTGTCACGTGATAAGTGGAATGAGCAGCATGGGAAGCATGGACGTCGATCTATGGTGATGTGCAGTATGACTCCGCCACAACACAGGGGACACGTATATGTGAGAGATGCAGTTATAAAAGATAGTAGTTTAGACCTGAAGATCTTTAGTTCAAAATAAATATAGTATACGTTTGTAAGATAGCCCGGCACTATCAATAATACCTCGTATCTTACTGAGCTCACTACTACTATTACTTATTATTTATTTATTACTACTAGTGCAAGGTCCCCATCAGAGAAGAGACAACACTAAGTACGTCAGAAAATAGCTAGAACAGTAACAAGAAGATGAATTATCTATAAGTGGGCAAGGATGCCATAAGGAAAAGTGCTTGATTAGGACATACCTTGAAAGTCTGTTTTTGGAACCGGAGAGCAAGACAGAATTCGCGCAACGTTGATGCCGGCTTTGTATCTATTTCATGATGGATTAGTACTCTTTGAACGGCAGGAGCTCATTAATCCAAAGTAGTCTACCTTCGGTCCCCTACATGATGCTACGGCAACGCAATCCATGTGACGGAAAAGTTACAGCTAATCTCAAGAGCCTCGGTAGAACCTAAACGGGTACTTGGAAAATTAGTAATTTGGTGGCATATTCTCACAAAACCAGGACCTCATGCAATGCCAAAGTAACCGTCAAATAATAGAATGACCCTATTGCAACGCTCGTGAATTTACTGTCCTAACCATTGACTCAAGAACAGATTTTCAAAGATTAGTTGGGAGATTTTATGTGTTGCGGAGTTTTCCTCCCAACTGGCGGCAACGTCATTGGTCTAGCTGGTGTAGTTTCAATTTGGGAGCATAGTATAGCTATCACCTTAATAAATATTATTACAATCTCAATTGTATAGAGCTCTTGGTCAAATTCTATTGCAAATTGAAATATAAACTCCAATGGAATATACTAAAGTCTTTGCCAATTTTGTCCACAATCTTGGTTTACTAGATGTTGGAAATGATTCTTTTTATGATTCGGCAGCCAACTTGGAAAAATAGCGAATCAACAAAATTCGAATGAAAAACTGTTACAAATATGACTCAGACGTAGCCATGGTGTCTCGCCCTTGTTGCGATGTTATGGAAAAAAGGATATACTTATTCAGCTAATGTAGATTGCGATACACGAGTAAACTGCCGTACATTGCAATGAGGCGAGTTTTATTTGTAAAGTGGTGAAAAACTTGTGCTCTAGTTGTGGGGGATTGTTGAACCTGGGAAGCTGGGATTGCAGTCTGGTTAAATTGTTAGTGCTTGACACCAAGCCTTTCCAATGGAGGTCGACTATGATTGAGGACGGTGCCGCTATGTGATTGTCAAAAGAAAACTCTACGACAGAGATGAAAAAATTTTGACTAGTGCTGGTAAAAATGTTGAGAAATGGGCATTGGAGCAGCACTGATCTTTTGCCTAGGGCATTGGAGAAGACTGGTGTTTATGATTGGCGACTATGATTGACTACTCTAAATTAACAACTATGATTGACTACTGTAAGTGACTACTGCAATTGAGTTATTCTAGACAGCTATTTGAGGTGACGGGTCTTTAATGTTACCGTGCTTCTGAGTGAAACAATCCATAACCGTCGGCTACAATAGCTAAATATAGAATACTCCTCTAATGTACTCGTGATATATGATGTGATTCGAGTAATTGGTATAATCGAAGTAATCGGTGTTTAGTATTGGTGTTGGTGTTGGGTATATGTGATATGGCTGAGGACATCGCCCATAACCCGTACATAACGCGGACTCCTTTCCAACTCACCATGGCTACTATTCACACGGCAACCGGCTGGAACCAGCCTGGAAAACAGCACTTTATTTCCATTGGCACGAATTGCAAGCATGTGACGCTCCACAGCTGCGAGCAGACGGACGAGGTCAAGGAGCAGAACTTCAAGCTGTTTATGCTCGACATCAACGCAGTGAGCCACAGTCCAAGCCAATATGGGCTAGTAGCAGCCAACGACAAGCATCCGAATCTCTTTGACATTACCAATGCAGAGCTCGAGCCCGTGGTGTTGAAAGCCAACGGACTGCGTGTATCGAGCTGCCTTGAGTTTTCAATCGACGGCCGACTTGCTGTGGGGTTGGAGAAGCACAAGAACCATCACGGATTGCACGTGTACGACAGCCCGGTCCAGTCTCCGAGCTACCGGGGCTTTCTCCACGGTGAGCACGTGCACGCGGTCGCGTTTGTGGCTCCTGATTCGGTTCTCGCTGGTGTTCTGGGCGTGGTCAAGGAGTTGGATCTTCGGGCGAGTTCACGGAGCACCAGTGCGTCGGTTTCCACGCCGTATGTCGGGCAGATTCGCGTGGGGCCGACCGAAAATTTCTTCAGTGCTATCAGCGACAAGGACGGCGGAATCGCGGTGTTTGACCGGCGGAAACTCACAGGACCGGTGGTGGAACTTCTGCACGTGTTCCGGGGTGACGTCTACTCGAAGAAAAACATTGTCCCGTGCTACAGATGGACACGCCGCGACCTCATGACGTTGCACCTGCCGTCCCGCGCTGATTCCCTCGTTAAAAAATGGTCCTTTGGTGCCCACGAGCGGCCAGGAGACTTGTTTGTCGCCGACTCGTATGACGTCGCCAGTGCAGGCAGAGTAGTGTCTTTTGACTCGTCTGACGACGCCCTTGTGCTCCTCAGCATGTCAGGAAAGGTTTCGCGGTTCCATCCAGCCGGAGGACGAAGCACCGTGCGATTTAGCAACCACAACCTGCTTCTCGTGTCCCAAGGAACCACTTTGGCGACCCAGACCAACCCGCCCGAAGACACGCCCGACGAGTCACGTGACGCGCTCGCGGCGGATATTGCGGCGGTGATGCGGCTTCGCGCGGACCGTGGGTACGGGCTCACAGACTTGTATGGGAACTCGGACCTGTTTAGCAAGTTCAACAAGCATTTCCGCCAGGAGCACAGCTATATCAGCTCAAACTACGAGCAGCTCCGGATCTGCTGGAAATGGCTTTACCATGCCAACAAAAACTGTCACCAGGGGCTCACGGTGCAGAACGGCCTTGACATTAGTTATGAGGGAATCTACAACTTGTGGACGGGAATCGACGAGATTGTCACTGATGAGCAGCGCCGGCTCAACAAGGCTGCTTTCAGACGAACGTCAGACTCGCGGGGGTTTCTTAGCACCATGGAAAAGTGTCTCAATCTCGTCCATCGGCCAGGGAAGTTGTACGTCAGCACGGTACACATCAAGACCAACAAGCCCATCCGCAGAAAGTACTGCTTGTTCAGCTGCGGATGGTACATCACCAAGAAGGAGTTTGATGTGAAAATCTCCAAGCTCATGGAGCTTGGGTTCTACGAAAAGGCCGCAGGCTTGTGCGTGTTCCAGGGCGACGTCCTCGGGGCCATTTCCATCCTCAGCAGCGCCCCAGACTCCAACGATCCGGACGTCACTGCCAAAAACTCCAAGCTTCGCATCATCGCAGCAGCAATGATGGGCTTCTACAACCGCTCGATTGATGCCGATGATGAGCAGGGCGAGCCGTTGTGGAAAGAACAGTGCCGCAAGTTGGCCATCTCGCTTGGCCTGCCGTACCTTCGTGCGATTTTCACCTACCTAACCGACAGAAACTGGCACGAGGTCTTGGAGGAGCCGGCGTTGGCTTTGAAGGAAAAGCTTCTCATTGCCTTGAAGTTCCTCCCCGACGACAAGTTGACCCAGTATTTGCAGGCAGTCACCTCCGAAGCTATCCTCAAAGGATCCCCCGAAGGAATCATGTTGACCGGTCTCACGAAAAAGGGCATCGCCTTGCTCCAGTCCTACAATGACAGGTACACCGACATCCAGACCGTTGCTCTCATTAGTGCATTCACAGTGCCGCGGTTCTTCAACGACTCTCGGGCCGACAATTGGATCGCTTGCTATGGCGACTTGCTCAACTCCTGGCGCATGTTTAAGACCAGAGCAAAACTCGACATTGCCCGCCGCAAATTGTCCAAGAATTACCTCTACTCAGGCAAGTCCCCGGTGCAAAACACCAGCCTCGAGCTATTGTTTGAGGAATCAGCCTCCATCGGCCAGTCCTCGCCCTACTTCTTGCCAAAGAAACCCCGCCAGCTATACCTCAAGTGCATCCAGTGCGACAATGACATTTCCCACCTTCTCAGACGCAGTCTGGCGTTTGCCAGAAAGCAAACAGGTCTCTTGGCCAAGGACAAGAGCACCGTGACTTGTGTGTGTGGTGCGTCCTTGCCAAAATGTGCAATCTGCCTCTATTCGCTTGGGGCTCCGATTCGCTATTCTGCGGCCAAGGAAGGCACGAGCGATTTTTTTAGGGACTGGGCGACATTTTGTTTGAATTGTAACCATGGGATGCATTTCAAGCATGCTAATGAGTGGTTCGAGACGCATGTCGTGTGTCCTGTGCCGGATTGCAGTTGCAAGTGTAAGGACGTGAGGTGAAAGGAGTAGCGAGAGAGGGTGCGAGAGAAATAAAGAGGAGGTGAAATAGCGAAAAGTAGTGAAATTAAAATACAGTGGAAAGCTGCCATTTAAACTCACATCAATACCCTCGCAAGCTAAATTCCATCAATTGATTGTATAACAAGTCCGTTCTCGCTCCAAATGCTACAGTTTACATCATGCTCACCAGTTGCTTTAGCATGTAAATGTAAATTGTATAAATTATACACCAATTCTTTACTCAATTAATTAGTACTCTCTAATTGTGCTGAATAACTGAATGGCCAAGTTTTCATTCTCACCTTTGCAACCCGTTCAAGGCTCAATACCAGTCAGTTTTTGATTATACAAACTTAAGGCCCATAATTGTTTTATTGCCTTGGGTCAGTGGGTCAGTCATCTTGGTTATGCTGATTCAAGTATTATTCTATAGACACTCATTACAAGACCACCTGTTTATACAATGGAGCATATACGGTAAAATATTCTGTAATAAGTTCGTACCTACCTTGATTATTTCTGATACAAGACTCAAACTCCTACAATTTCTATTATATATTTACAAAAAACACATTCCCTAGACCATCTGACGCAGCTTTAGGAGATCCGTACCGGTCATCTTGGTTTCTCTTTCCGGGCTACTCGCCACTATACAAATCCCGCCTTGTTCCCAAATAATCCAAGCGAACATATTTAGCAATCTTATCAACAAGTATCTTAGTTATTATATTACATATTCCGTCATGTAGTTATTTTCAAAACTGTAAAACGGCCCAGTTCTTGGTTCATCACATTCTCCCTGACTTGAAATTACCATATCTCCCAATAAATGTGCTCATATTTAGAAGTTTTGCTTCGCTTTTTCCATTATGCTTCTATTCTTATCCTGCCGAGATAACCATATTGAAAGAAAAAACAAACACCAAAGGATTGGTTCTTTTCTTTCAAAAGTCTCATTTCCATGTATAACTAGTCTCACTTTTGAATAGTCAAGTGAATAAGCAAAAACAATAAGAGTCCCAAGTAAATGCCCAAGTTAATAGGCATCATTTAAATACACAGATATCCAGTAATCAGTAGCTGCTTCCAGTGATCCAGCCAAGTTCATTCTCTTTTTATCACTTCATTGTCCTATCACAATTTCGGTGATTTAGCGGCGATTTTACCATCAAAATTGAATCAACAATCTAGAAAATAGCAAATAGCCCTCAAATGCTCGTCACACTTGCACTAGCCAGAAGTTTTTCCCAATGAGAGTATTGACAACATATCGTCGCTGTCGAGGTTAGGCTAGCACCTAGTTTATCATTGAGGCGCAGTCCTTGAAGAATAAAATTCCCAAAGTGCTATAGCCTTGGATGATGTTGTTATTATATTATTATCATCAAAATTGATTGTAGAGAATGAAGTATAGGTACATATTCTTAATGGCAGATAATTGAATAGTGTTGTAATTGAGCCAACTGGTGGTATCTACTGCCAAAGACAAGCCTCTACTCTCCAAACCCTTTGGCGGTTCAAAGAAAATTTTAATCTTAATCAGGAAACAATAGGCAAAGGACTCACAGCCAGAGCGTCAGCTTGCCGCCTCTTTACAGACGCCAAAGCAATTCACTTGTAGGATTCTACAAAATCTCTGGATAAGTAGATGATAACTGTTTCACTGCATCACAAGAAGGGGCCGAACAGGTAGTACTTGGGGTGAGATACCATAGTTCTGAGTCATTTCTCTTTAACAGTTTCTTGAAGATCAAGTTGAAAGTTTTTATCCCAAAACGGTTTGTCTCGACTTTAAATTTAGCGGCGCCGTCCTTGTTTTTATAACGCGAAATATCAATCTCGCTTGTTTAGGGAAGTCTAGTATAGCAATAGAAGTGAATAAACATTGTTATTATTATATTAAGCAAGATAAATGCATAATCAAGTCATACATTCGTGAACATGAATCTATCAATTTGTAATTGAAGGGATGTTTACCTTTCTTTTTATATCTGCAGATACTTTTCTTGTCAATCATGTTATATTTCTCATTTAAAACTATTTTGGAAGATACGAGATGGCCAAGGACGGTAACTTGAATATACAAATACCAATTTCCACTTCCAATTACCATTCTCACTTCCAATTACCAATATCACTCCAGAACAAATATCCAGACTTGAATAGACAGGCAGACATGCTTTAGATAATTACCAACTTGTATCTTGTCGTTGGACAACGTGGTATAACAACAAAGATACGTGTGAAAATAGTTGGATATTCACTCGACCATTCCAAGAAAGGTAGACTATTTATAGTGGTAAAAAAGATGGAACAAAGAGACTTGTCAAATATTTGACAATGGTCCGTGACTTGTAAATGGTTGGACATGTCGTGTAGATATCCAGTTGCCATCATTGTGCATGGATAGGAATAGGCATGGACTTGTAAGAATTTACACATCCCATAAATTGCAATAATCACACTTATTCATTCACTTCTTCATTCACTCACTCCACATCCAACTTCATCTTCATCCTCTCAATCTCCATGTCAAGCTCATACTGCCGCCTTGCCAACTTCTGCCGCTTGACGACATCTCTACACAAACTAGCCAACTTTGTCACATCGCCCTGAAGAATGTTATTCACCTTAATCTTTGCCACGCCGCCCTCGTTGTTGCGCGGCAACACACGGACCAAAGGACCTCGGCGGTGCTGCCGCTTCAAGCTCCAGTACCGACAAATCTGCGGGGCGAGCGACTCAGCGGAATATTCACCAAGAGACGCGGCCACAATGTCGCAAATGTACTGCGGAGCGACGTCCAAATGGTGGTTTACGGGCCTTTGGCGGAAATACAACCGGGCGCGCTCCACAAAGGAGTCGCCGTCAAAGTGCCGCCCGCAGTAGGTGGTGAGCCGCCGCTTATCGGCAAGAGCCGCCTGGATGCCGCCGTCCATAATCAAGGGCAACCCCGCCCGGCGGGCGCATGTCACGTGATACGCCTGGAAGCAATTTTTGTTTGAGCACTGGATACAGGCACCTGTACGTTGGCGACAGACATAGCAGACCAATTTCCAGCGATTTCTTGGGATACGCTCGATGCCGTCGATTGTCTCCATGTAGGTATTGCTCTTGAAACTGAGCTCGGGTATCCAGGCGGCACATATCACGTGACCCCAGGCTCCGGATTCTGTTTGTTTGAATGCGCCGGTGGAGCTTGGGCAGAAGGCACAGGATGTGTTTGAAGGTCCGTATGAGCAGCTGCGGCACCACCAGGGGCCTTCAGGAATGAACACGACACCGTAACAGTCTTGATGGACTGCAATGTTGCATCCGTCACAGTAGACGATGGAGTTCAGAGAATCGCAGTCTGATTCGAAGCAAACGGCGCAGGGCTGGTCTGATTCATGAGCGACGGCGATTCCATCGTCACTACCGTGGATCTGGGGGTTTGGGAGAGGGTGTGACGGGGTTCGGTTTTGGAGAAGCAGGAAGTGTGTTTCGAGGAGAGTGAGTGAGGATTCAAGGGCACTGGGTGGGATTTTTGGGGCGGGTGAGGGGGAGGAGTTGAGTATGGAGAGGAAGTAGTCGTCTTGTTCGTCGAGGGAGTAGTGTAGAGTGGGGGTGATGGTAGTTGGAGGAGATGATGAGAGATGATGAGCTGATGGGACGAAGGGGGCTGATGGGATGAAGGGGGCTAGTGGTTTTGGTGTTGTCTGTTGTTGACTGTTAGATTGGCTGTCAGTCAGTCTATCCATCTGTTTATCGGTTTGGATGTCAGTTTGGACATTATTCTGGCTGCCAGTTTGGATGTCAGTCAGTTTATTAGTCAGGTTATTCAGTTTATCAGACAAGTTATTCAGGTTATCAGTCTGCTTGCCAGTCAGTCCATCAGTCCTTCCCATCAGTCCATCAGTCCTTCCCATCAGGCCATCAGTCCGTCTATCCAGCCCTGTTTCCGAATCAAAGTCTTCAGATCCCCTTGGAAATACCCCCGAAAACCCACTGGCCAAGGCCTCGTGCGGAGTCTGTTGAAACGCCAATTCCATTGGCTCAGGGCCGACAGCCGGTGTCGAGTAGTGCCGGTTAAAGTAGCTATATTCGTCGAGGTATGCTGGGCGTTTTTTAATTTTGCGAAATGGGGGCTGAAGGGAATTGGGTATTCCAGAGGATACGCCAGAGGGTATTCCAGAGGATACGCCAGAGGGTATTCCAGAGGATATTTCAGAGGATATTCCAGAGTGTTCTTTACTTGGAACTTTTCTGGCTAGTTTGGAGGAGTACCCTTTGGGTGTTTGTGAGGATTTGATTTCACGTTTAATTTTGGTCCATAATTGGTCCAAGGGAGTGTCATGAGTGTTGTGATTACTCGACGCATTAAGGATATTTATATTATCATAGTCATTTTGGATATCATGAGTCTGCTTTTGAGTCTCATTTTGGATATGAATATCATGAGTCTGCTTTTGAGTCTCATTTTGAACATCATTTTGAGTGAGATTTGGAGGGTGATTTTGAGTGCGAATTAGACATGCATCACCGCTGGCTATGCCACTGGCTATGCCAGTGGCAATGCTTGGAATGCCAAACACACTCAAGACCTGTCCCTCGGTCAAATCAGGATAATACCTCGCATACTCCGTCTCTTCCCTAGGCTTGTCCATGGGCAGACGAGCAACACCCCCCTGATCCCGTGCCAGTGACTTACCCGGCCGCACATATATCCCCTGGGCGCGAGACGCCAGTTGTCAACAGATGTCGGGCATCAAGGTGATCAACGACGTGAAAAAGAAGATCGAGCGCGAGAAGAACATCATCAACTCGTCGACGAAGATCCGCGAAAGTACCGACAATGTCGCAGTCAAGGCCAAGTGCAACAGCAACATCCGCGAGGCCCAGCAGAACTTGGAGTACTTGACGAAAACCCTCCAAGGCTTGAGTGTCGGCGAGGGAAACAAGGCGCACGCGCAGCCGGGGTTTACGCGGTTGGATCTCCTCAAGTACGACTGTCCGTCGCTTGGCCACCGGATCCAGTTCATGCTCCAGCTCTTGGAGTTCAAGTTGCAGATTGAGAACCAGTACAAGGAGGCCAGCGAGAAGATGATCCGCTTGTACCAGCACGACGCGGACAAGCACCTGTCGTCTGCGGCGCTCGGCGGGCGTATCGAGAGCAACAAGAAGATCCCGTTGTTGGCGCGTGGCATGAAGCGGTACCGCGACATGCACGTTGACATCGCCGACATTCGTGAGGAGACTGGGATCTTGAGCACGCAGCGGCAGCGGGCAAAGCCGTTGACCGGAGTGGTGACGATTGGCATCAGCAACTTGAAGGACGTGGACCACATTGTGAAGCTCAGCAAGAAGTCTGAGTCGGTGATCTTCATCAAGTTTGACGACGGGCCGGGGATCCGCAGCAGGCCGTTCAAGAACGGCAAGTTGAGCGAGGTGCTCCAGTTTGAGTTGGAGGTCGAGCGCAAGAACGAGATTGAAATCAGCATCTGCGACCGGGTTGGCGGCGACCATTATGTCCCCGTGGCGATCATCTGGTTCCAGATCGACGATATCATCGAGGAGGTGCGCCGCAAGAAGAAGAACCTCGAGAACCAGTCCAATGGCTGGATCAGCGCGTCCAAGATTCAGCAGCACGCGTCCGGGTCGCCTCCACTCATGCCAAGCACCAGCATCGAACTAGCCCCGACCCTGGCACCAGACAACGTGACTGCGTCCGCCTGGTACATTCTCGAGCCCGCGGGACAGCTCTTGTTGACGTTTGGGTTCCAGAAGTCGGAGCTCCGCCACAAGGAGCGTGCGGGCTTGGGCCGGCATGGGGCGATCCGCGAGAAGAAGGACCAGGTGTTTGAGCAGCACGGACACAACTTTGTGCAGAAGAGCTTCTACAACGTGATGATGTGCGCATACTGCGGCGAGTTTGCCCGATACTCCTGCTACCAGTGTCAGGACTGCCGGTTCTTGTGCCACAAGAAGTGCTACCAGAACGTGGTCACCAAGTGCATCTCGAAGCTGTCCAACGACACCGACCCGAACGAGGCAAAGTTGAACCACAAGATCCCGCACCGCTTCGAGCCTGTGCTGAACCGCGGCACAAAATGGTGCTGCCACTGCGGCTTCGTGCTTCCGTGGGGGAAGCGCAACGTCCGCAAGTGCTCCATCTGCGGCATCATGTGCCATTCCCAGTGCGCACACTTGGTGCCCAACTTCTGCGGCATGTCCATGCAGACAGCCACCACCATCTTCAACACCATCGTCGAGTCGGGCTCCAAGTCCGGCTCTCCGGTCGTCGGCCGTGTCTCGGAATCGTTGTCCCATACCCGAGCTTCGTTTGACGACCCGCACCGCAAGCCGCCAATGCCCCTGGCGTTTTACCAGAAGCAGTTTGCCAATCTCCCGGTGATCAAAATCGACGACGACTCCGACGGACCGTACCCGGAAAGCACCACGTCCTCGGAGTTTCCAAACCCATTTGACGACCAGTCGCGGAAAAGCCACGAATCGGATCACCATACCCTGGAATACTACCAGGACTATAACCAGGACAATGCCGCAAAGCGCATCTCCCAGGAAATCCCAATGCTGGACAAAATCCAAGAGTTGCCGGACAAAATCCAAGAGTTGCCGGACAAGGTGCCAGAGTTGCCAGACAAGGTGCCAGAGTTGCCCGCTAAGGTGCCAGAGATGCCCGAACAAACCCACGACGAGTTCGAGCCGCGCGACGCCAGAGTGTTGGAGCGGCACCACCGGCGCCGGCGCATTGGCCTTGACGATTTCCAGTTCTTGGCAGTGCTCGGCAAGGGAAACTTTGGCAAAGTCATGTTGGCGGAGTCGCGCCAAAGCAAGAACTTGTGTGCCATCAAGGTGCTCAAGAAGGACTTCATCATCGAGCACGAGGAGGTCGACAGCACAAAGTCCGAGAAGCGGGTGTTTCTCATTGCCAACGAGAAGCGCCATCCGTTCTTGATCAACCTCCACTGCTGCTTCCAGACAGCAAACCGCATCTACTTCGTCATGGAGTACGTCTCCGGAGGCGACTTGATGTGGCACATCCAAAAGGAACGGTTTTCCCAGCGCCGTGCCCAGTTCTACGCCGCAGAGGTCTTGCTTGGTTTGAAGTATTTCCATGACCATGGCGTGGTGTACCGTGACTTGAAGTTGGACAACATCCTTCTCACAGTGCAAGGCCACATCAAGATCGCAGACTACGGTTTGTGTAAGGAGGACATGTTCTACGGCGATACAACCTCGACCTTCTGCGGCACACCGGAGTTTATGGCCCCAGAGATCTTGATTCAGGACCCGTACGGCAAGGCTGAGTATGGCAAGGCCGTCGACTGGTGGGCATTTGGTGTGTTGTTGTACCAGATGTTGTTGCGCCAGTCGCCGTTCCGAGGCGACGGCGACGAAAACGAGATCTTCGAGGCCATTCTCCACGACGAGCCGTTGTACCCAATCAACATGCCGCGCGAGTCCGTCGAGATCTTGCAGAAGTTGCTCACAAGACTGCCGGCACACCGTCTTGGATCTGGCCGGCGCGACGCCGAGGAGGTGATGGAGCATCCATACTTCCGCAACATCAACTTTGACGACATCTTGAACTTGCGCGTGGACCCGCCGTACTTACCACAGGTCAATGGTGAGCACGACGTGTCGAACTTTGACGACGAGTTTACGGCAGAGACACCGCGATTGACGCCAATCAACAGCACGTTGGACAGCACAATGCAGGAGAAGTTCCGTGGGTTTTCGCACATGAGTGATGACTTCATTTGAGGGAATGGCTGAGGTGTGGAGCTAGGTGTTGAGCTGAGGTGTGGAGCTAGGTGTTGAGCTAGGTGTTGTGTCAAAGTGATGTGCCAATTGTGGATTTACATTGCGTGACAAGTCTCCAGGTTGCCAGTGTACTGTTGGGATATGGTACTTGACAATGCGCCCCTCAGCTCAAACAGTATATGCCTATATAAGGATTATTAACTAATAATTAATTGAAAATATTACGGTATGTTGAACCGAGCATTAACTTGGACAGCAAAGTCGGTGCAAAGTCGGCGCAAAAGTCGACTGGCATTTTTAGATGGAGGATTACATAATTTAAATGGCTGGTGGAGTCTAGCCTGGTTTATACAAGAACTGCGGAAATTGATCTAAACGGTTAGCTGGTAATCAATCCAGAGGCGCAGTTGAACGTACTAACCTGGCAAATTTTAAGCAGTCTTGTGATGGTTCCGTCTAGCGGCTATGCATGGTGGCTGATTTGATGTTTATTGTATTATTGGAATACTGTAATTGCGTTGATTTTGATATCAATCTTCATTTCAATTTTTTAATATCAATCTTCATTTCAATCTTTTGATCTTATTCTCTCAATTCCAATCTTTTCCATTTTTAATCTTCTCAATCTTTCCATCTTTCTACAATTTCAATTTCAATTTCTATTTCAATTTTCAGTATTTTCAACCTTCAACCTTCACCTTCACCTTCACCTTCACCTTCACCTTCACCTTCACCTTCACCTTCACCTTCACCTTAATCCTAATCTCATCCTTACCCCTTTTCTGCAAACAGTCCTATACCCTTTAAAAAACCACTCCCCACCTTCAGACTATTCAGAACTCCACTCCAAGCTTGGCGCCAAAATATCACGTCTTAGAAGCACCAAGTCCGTGAGGAAAATACAATTTACATCAATATAAACAATAATCAAACCATGCCTCCGTGTGCATTTCAAAATCTACAATACAACCCTCTATACACCTCCAGTGACCTAGGCGAAAGCTCATGCCCTCAAATATCCATTACTCTACATATTCCTCAGCACTAGTGAAATTTTTCTTCGCTCTATAGTTTTCTTCCAACAACTACATGGCCATCCTCAGCCAGATGGCAAGAATAAATCTCCTCTAAGAGCCTAGTAGAGCCTTAAACATGTTATACTACACCTCGCTGCACCACGTGACCATCGCTTCGAACATCACTTCTGCAATGGTCCATTTACCCGGCGCCATCCCCAGGTATATATAGATATACCCTCGGACGAATTCACTTCATTTGACATGCAGTCCTTGAGACAGAAAAAGGTCATTTCCTTGGCACGAGCTGCAGTGGCGCTTGGGATTATTTTCAATGGGAACTCGTTCGTCAAGGGGATCATCCAGCGGCTAGCCAATAGCCAATTGACGTCCAAAAAGAATACCCTCAATTACGGCTCGCTCTTCTTGGTGGTGTTCAATTCAATCTACTTCATATACCCAGACGACTACAGAAACGTGCTTTCGTTCTTCCTTCCGTACTTGCTTGTTTCCTTGTCCAGCGTCCAGTACTTCCAGCTAGCAAAGGCGTACCCCAGCTTGAAAAGCCCGGGGCTCACAAAGACATTGAGCAACGTGTTTGTGTCCGTGGGCGTCTTGCTTCTGCTCGAGCGCATCAACAAGGTCTCCGGGCTTGTTTCCGGCAGATTGCCAAAGCTTGTCAAGGCAAATGTCGGCAAGACCCTTGTGTTGTTCTTTGGTGCGTTGCTCTACGGCAACCAGAAATTGCTCCGGTTCATTTTCGGCGTCGCCAACGGCGTCAATTTGATCAAGTACGCCCGCGACAGAGTGGGGAACGTCTACAACTTGGTTGGACTTTTGTTTGTGTCCAACTTGGTCATCAACCCCACCAGTTATTATCCTCTGGGGGTCGTCCGGTATGGCGTCCGCACGATCTTCAGCAGTCTATATGAGCGTGTGATTCCCAAGGGTGATCGGAAGTACCAAAGTTTGTTGTATGCCTTGGTCATTGTCAATTTGGCGAATTTCATTGCTGACCGGCAAGTCACGGATGACTTTCCGCTTGGCAATTTGACTGTCAAGCTCCTCAAGAAAATATCCACTGGCTCGGAGTACTTGCGGCTTCTCGTTGAGCGGAGAGCCGAGCCACCGCAGGAAAAGGAAAAGGAGGAGCAGGAAAAGGAGGAGCAGGAAAAGGAGGAAAAGGAAAAGGAGGAAAAGGAGGAAAAGCACAGTCTGGAGAAACATGGCAAGAAAAAGAGAACTAGACTGACGGTGGAACAGAATATCAAGGTATATGACAATGATTATGTGTTGCAGTTTGATGAAGATCGCAAGGCACAATCGTGATGAAAAGGCTTGTTGGTGATGTGATGTGTAATAGTGGTATATTTCAATGAGTAAATGTGGTAACGAGCTATGTAGTGTGGTGCCAAATCACAATTCTACAAAAGTCGCAGTTCTACAAAAGTCACAATTCTACAAAAATCACAATTCCCATACATGTTTGTCTAAGAAACTCTAAATGGCATTGTATTAGCGCAAAATCATTGTACAAAGTGCTTCAAAAATATGCCAAGGCAAAAATAGACCAGCTCATGGGTATCAGACAAGTTATTGGTATCAAATGCTATTGATATCAGATACATACGATTGTCATGAAAGCCCCATGTACCATTCCTTGCCGAGAACTATCGATAAAAACAACCAGTTCCAACTTAGACCCTTGTTACAACTCACTACAACTCATTACAACTCATTACAACTCATTACAACTCATTACAACTCATTACAACTCACTACAACTCACTACAACTCACTTCTACTGTCCAGTGCCTTCATTCGCCCTAAGACTTGGCCAAACTTAAACAAGGGCGACCAGACGTTCTACGGAACCAGAAACACCAATAATAGACAATAGTGACCAAATTGAAGTTTAAGATCAGGTGAATACAATATGGGATTGCGCAACAGTGCCTCGGGATGTCGTAACAGCTGCCCCTGAGTGAAGATATACTTGCCGAACCTGGTTTTTTGAGACATTATATAGTGGGTATTAAAATAAATATCATTATAATACATTTACCATTGCAAGTCGATTATTCATGACAATTCAGCATCCAGGATTCTCATAACCTCATAAAATATGAAGTTTAAACAATGCAGTTTCGGTTGAAGATTACTTCCAGGGAGTAATAATATTTACTGTCTCGGGGAACACGGTTCGACGAATATATTTTCACTCACATTCCAAGGCAGCACTGCTAAACCCTCGTCGTCCCTCATTCAACTGTTTGGGGTTTTCAATGTAAATTTGCCAAATTACCCGAGACAATATATCTAAATACAGAAATAAAAATCGCGATTATTATTGTGAGCAATGAGTGAATGTTGTTGATGCATCCCACGGTTCTGCATGCATGACTACGCGCATGCCTGAAGCATCCAATTTGTCAGTGCTTAGTCACTGATAACAGTAATAGCTTGCAATTGTAAATCCTGTTCCACATGTCCTTACCAGTTACTGAGGAAGAGGTCGTGCTTAAACCAAATCCTAGGCAAGTCTTGCGGATCTGTCTTAATCTCAAACGGCTTATTGATGACACCGTCACCGGTAAAAAGCCGCTTGGTGATATCAAGAAAGTGGCCCAATCTAGCGAGTTTATTGGGCTAGCACTAAATGCCTGTGGGGGCAAAGGCGACGGAGAAAAGGCCACGTCGTCGCGGAAGTATCGAGGATGCGTGGTTTTTTGCTTATTGGTGGTCATCAGCTGGTACCGGAAGCTCCAAAAGACCGACCTCAACAGCTATGACGTGAGCTCCACCAGAGAACAAACGGCCGAGTGGTTGGCACGGGCGATTGTTGGCCGGTTTGCGTGTGATGAGACCTACTTGTTTATTGACGTCTTGTGCACAAAGTACCTGGTGTGTCTCTTGGACGAAGACCAGGCCCCGAGAAACGCACTTGAGATGGCAATCGACCTTCATCTGATTGCCATCATCACGTCTGCGGGGTTCCAGAAGTGTATCAAGTACCTCTGGCGCGGCTGGATTGTCCAGAGTAGTCTAGATGGGAACAACTTTGAGGTCGATCTGCACTATGCCCAGTCCAAGTTTGCGAGCCACTTTACTCTGGACCGGATCAAGACGCCAAAGTACCAGAACTTCCTTGAGATATTCTTTCTGTTGATCTACCTCTGTTTGTTCACGGTGATTGTGAACTGTGAGATCAAATCTGACTGTCTCACGCTGGAGCTGTGCTTCTACTTGTTCACGCTTGGGTTTCTAGGCGACGAGGTCATGAAGGTGTACCACGTGGGCAGAAACTACTTGAAGTTCTGGAACTACTTCAACGGCACCATGTACCTTATGATCGTGCTTGCTTTTGGAATCAGAGTCTCGGGCCACGAGGCTTGGCTGTTTAGGGTTCTTTCGTGTGTGGCTCCATTCATGTGGACCCGGCTCTTGTTCTACCTCGACTGCTTTGAGTTTGTTGGTGTGATTATCGTGGTCATTTCCAAGATGATGAAGGAGTCGCTTCTCTTTTTCGTGTTGCTATCAATAGTGGTTCTCGGCTTCTTGCAAGGATTTCTTGGCTTGGACACCAGTGACGGCGAAGTCGACATGTTTTCCAAGATATTCCATTCAATGATAAAGTCCATCATTGCTGGAGCCCAGTTCCCGGTGTTTGATACCCTTCTGCCCCCATACTCGGTGTACGTCTACTATGTGTTCCGCTTCCTCATCAACGTTATGTTAATGAAGATCCTCAGTGCATTGTACAACAACTCCTACAAAGAGACCGTCGGCCAGTCGTCAAACGAATATTCCGCGCTATTCAGTGCAAAGGTGCTCCGCTACGTGCGTGCCCCTGACGAAAACGTATTCATTCCCCCATTGAACGTGCTTGAGTGGATCCTAGCCATTGTTTTGGCGCCATTCCAGTGTCTGAGACGTAGTCTAGCCTCCATATATACCGGGTGCTTGACTGTAATCTACAGCCCGTTTTTGATAGTCACCTCATACATCGAGTTGAAACAGGCTCGCCGAATTCTGTACAACCGACTGAAGAATTTGAGTGACGATAGTAATGAAGAGGACCTTGAATGGGACTTGACTGATGGGTTTAGGGAAACTCAAGATGACGAGGATCTGACCCAGTACAATGATACAATTGTGCGCCAGGGATTGAAGTTGCAACGGTTGGCCGAACGACAGGACCCTGAGTTTTTGACCAACTTGAACTCGTTCAACCGAGCCTTGAATGAGAAGAAGGAGACGACAAAGCGGGACGTTGCAAACGACGTGCGTGATTTATCGGAACAGTTGGCAATATTGCTTGGCCATGTTGAGAAATTGTCCAAGGAAAATGAAGAGATTAAGCAAGAATTGAGTGACTTGCGTAATGGAAAATGAGTGGTTGTGGGTTGAGGACAATCTGTGTTGATTCATCTAGATTGAGCTGATGCAAAGTTTTAGAATATCAATTGTTTCCCATAGATTTGAGGCCCTATTTGTTGGTCCACGTCTTGTTTCCAACTTGCTTGATTGTTTTCATTGGCCAATTATAAATTTAATTCAATGGCATTTTATTTTGCACGTTATACTTTTCATACAACGTTTTATATACACTGTTATCCAATCTCCACCTACTATTTCTCATTACTCGGGGGAGGCTCTATTACAGATTCAACATCTTGTTTCAAACTTGTTTGATTATTTCCATTAGCCAATTATAAATTCAATTAAATGGCATTTCTAATATAGTAACTAAGATACGAGTCGTTAAAAAGGCTAAAATATACTGCTCAACCACTCAAAAAGTCTCAATACTTGGAAAATCTCTTTTATTACACAATTTATCTGAACGTTATACTTCTCATACAACTTTTATATATACTGTTATCCAATCTCCGCCTACTCATTTCCCAAAAACTCCGCGACTCGTCTGCCAAAGACAACACATTCCAACAAAGAATTCCCGCCCAATCTGTTCTTACCATGGACGCCATTTGCCAACTCGCCAAGCGCAAACAATCCTTTAAATGGCCGCCCCTCATGGTTGAGCACAGAGTTGTTTTCATCCACTGAAACTCCGCCCATGGTATAGTGCACCACAGGAGTAACGTACCCATAATATATCTCGGAATGACTTCCATTGGCCAAGTCAAATGGGAAGAAATTGGTCCGGCCATGTGGATCTGCGGTATTGCCATTTGTATATTTATTGACGTCGGTTAAAGTGTCCAATAAGCCGCTGCTCAAGTCAGAGACGCTGCCTTTGAACATCAACCCTTGCGACACATAAAAGTCGACATGGCTCTTCATTCGCAAGTATCCTTGCTGGCCCAACACCAAAAGGCAGCGGCTGTTAGCCATTTTCATGATTTCGCCTGAGACAACGTCTCTTGTGGCCAATTCATTGACAAATCGGCGACCGTTCAAATCCACAAGAATCCCTCCACTACCACGAAGAGCTTCTCCAGCAAGAAACTTCCACGGGCTATCTGGATCTTTCAAATTGATAAACCCAGTAGGATGCACCTGGATTTGGTCCATGTTAACAACCTTGCCGCCAATCTTACTTACCAAAAAGTGTCCATCGCCAGTGGTCTGCTTTCCGTTTGTCGTAGCAATGTCCTTCAAATCGGGTCGGTGTTGCTGCACCAATTCCCGATTGGCGCCAAAGCCACCAGTGGACAACACCACCGGGCCTTTGAACTCGCCAACTTTTCCATCTTTGATGTACTTTACGCCCATGACACTATCCAGATTAACCAATAGCTCAACGACCTTGCAGTCGGTCATGCTCTGCAACAAGCGGTTCTGCTCCAACTTCTTGCGGATGCTGGTGATGATTTCAATCCCCGGAGGAACATGTTCACTCAAGTGTGTACGGGCGGTCATATGGCCGCCTAATTGGTTGACTTTGCTGAGCGACAACCCAAACTCCTCCATGAGCCATTCGACTGCCCCTGAGGAGTTGTCCACCAACTGGTCGATTTTCTTTTCGTCGTACAACGCCTTACTGGAGGCAATACAGTCGTGTTTGAACTTGGCGGCGTCGTCGCTAATCCCAAGATCACGCTGCTGCTTAGTTCCCGCGCCATTGATTCCGGAAGATGCTTTGATGGAGTTACCGCCCCACTTGCTGGTCTTTTCAATCAAGATGACAGGCCGTTTGGCCTTGTAGATGAGCTCATAGGAGGTGGTCAACCCGGCCAAGCCGCCGCCCACAACGATCACTGGTGATTTTGAAGAGAGGGATTTGTTCATTGGAAACAAGAAATAAAAGAGAAGGAAAACTGTCAAGTACAAACACAAGGTCCGATACATTTTATCGACAAACGAGGCTTGCAGCATATTCTCTAAGGACAGGTGCATGCGTTCAACATGCATGGCGTGACAACGTAATGAGAATAAAGTGGGTTATTGCCATGGTTAGACAGCATGAATCCAAAGTATTTGGCTGGTTGGTGATGATTAATTCCTATTTCACCTGGTTATTCAATCCCAATGGAGTACAAAAATATAGGGTAGTTTATTCAGTTTACATTGCTTGTAGTGGATAATTGGCAACCCATGAACCTGAATAGGCCATTATCAATAGTGTGGCGTATTTCTAATCATGCTTGGGTATTTAATTGTACGTGTGATTTGTTTCTTTTTCTGTGAATAATCTAAAATGGTAGTGATTGCTGTTTTCTATTGTCAAGTGGATATCCTATTCATTAGTTGAGATTGTCACCCGGTTTCTCTTACCCGTTTCTAAAAGTTGACATCACTAAAATATAATACCATTAGATATTAATGCTGTTTTAGGTCATGCTGAATTCACGTATACTGTCTTTGTTGCAACCTAAATTATTCCAATCACGTGACTACTTGGTCTAGTAACATGTCGAGATTTCATAATATTTATTTTATATTTGGCCATATATTGTCTCCGGAAATATGCTAATTTAAAAGGATATTTTCACTTGAGAAACCTGGAGGCATTGGTGGCACCAATTGTACAGCGTATACAAAGACATAATAATAATGTTTATTGTAATATAGTAACTAAGATACGTGTTGATAAGATAGTTAGAATATATTCACTTGACCTATTTGGGGGGCGAGATTAGCTATATAAGTGGTGACGGAGTCAGGAAAGGAGAGATGTCAGCGTGCGGCACTGCTGCCTTAGTGTTGCGTCAACTGGTCAAAGGGATGTGTTTAGGGTAATTATCTAATACTTATCACGGGAGTTCGAGTCTTGTATCGGAAAGAATTAAGATGAGTCAGAACTTTATTACATTTATTTTTGTTTTTAGCTATGTATTGTCTCCGGCATTACGGTTGTTTGGCAGATATATTTTCACTCAGGAACATCCTGAGGCAGCATTGCTATTGAAGAAAACCCTTTGCCAACCCTCACTTGGTTGCTTGGGATTAAAAACTTCAATGGGGGCAGTTATATTGTTGGTGCTTGGTGCTTGTATGGATTGTGTAAGAAGCCTGGTCACTCTTGTTGTCGAGTGTGACCGCTGAATCTCATCATGTGTTGGGGGAATCATATTACAACACGTTCTGGTAGAAATTAATGAGTTTGCGGACTGATTTTTGGTTGGCAAAGACTTTTCCAAGCGTATTGCGTATGCCATGAGCGGAATCTAGCATGTCATCAATGCGCGATAGAATTCGAGCTTCTAAGAGCAATGGACATCGGAGGAGCTTGGATCTGTCTCAGCGCACTTTGATCAGCCTGGTGCTGATTTTGCGTGCGTTCTTATAGTGGTTTGGAAGTAATGGCACTCAAGAACATGAATCATCCCATTGCCTCTCCAGAAATTGGAATCATTGATGCGATCACTTGAGTATAACAGAATAGAACAATTATAAATCAAATAGGACTCTTTGATACAGACTCTATAGTACTGTGTCACGGGAAATGGCTATAAAGTATGGATGAATGTTAGGAGGGCTACCATGCTAGTACCCTGGGGAGGGGGTGGCTCAGGACACCTTTAAAGATCTAGGCGAAAGCTCATTGTCCCTCCAATTCTCATTACTTTACATATTTAAAAGCTCTAGTTGAAAGTTTTTTATCTCTGTTGCAGAGTTTTCTTTCGACGACTACATGGCAGCGCCGTCCTTAGTCGTAGACGGCGAAGTATAAATCTCCTCCAGGAGCCTAGTATAGCTATAGCCTTAAATAAATATTATTATTATTATAATTATTGATTAACATGTTTTTATTCCACGTCGAGCTTAGTAAATCTGCAAGATATTTGGACAACTGTATATTAGCAACTGTTATATTGTGAATTGTGTACTTGCATCCATACGGTCTTTCGACGACAACGTACGATAATGATGGACGGGCAAAGTTCGTTGCTGTATATTTTTCTACTGAATTACACAGTTTCACGACAATTTCTATTCCTATACTAACTCTATGTAATACTGACCAGCAGTATTTACGCTGAAGTTGGCTGTGGGGTTCCCGAAGTTTGAGCAGTGGCATCAGCAATATCAGTGACTTGAGAAGAATCAGTGGCATGACCATTTATAATATCATAGAGCTGAGTGCCTAAGCCAATCACATGCCCTGCATCGCCCGCAAGCTGTCCATAAGGAGCAAATCCACTTGCAAGTGAACCCATAAGACCAGCCTTGGTTGTGGTTGGGTTTTGTGGTTTTGAAGAGTCGGCTGGTGGATTAGCTGCTGGTGGATTTGGCTTCTTATGGTCGGCATCTGGTGCCTCTGGCTTTGGTGCCTCTGGCTTTGGTGCCTCTGGCTTTGGTGCCTCTGGCTTTGGTGCCTCTGGCTTTGGTGCCTCTGGCTTTGGTACTTTTGGCTTTGGTACTTTTGGTATCTTATTTATAGCAACTGGTGTTTTTGGTTTTCCAGCTGGCTTGTTTGAACCACCCTTTTTACCACCTTGTTTCCCGGCGGCCTTCTTTTCTTGAATATCGTCGGCCAAAGCATAATCGGAATCAGCTGGATCAGAAGGGAAAGAAGTAACAGCCGAAGAAAATATCGCAGTAGGCTGAGGCGCAGTGGTGGTTTCGCCAATTGGTGCAGCAGCAGCAAGCGAAGTAAGGAAAACAAGAGTAAAAAGAGAGTGAAATTGCATGGTCAAGATGATTTGATTGTTGTGGTTTCATGACAAACTGACTACTTTTATATTACAGTCCGTCTGAATATTCCTCTATCTCTTGTTTCAACGGACTTGTGGTAGCAAATTACTATGTTGAACATGTATGGGAGGTTCCAAGAAAATGTCAAGTTGACAGCCAATATACAGCAAAACACTCTGTTTACCATAGGCAATAACGAGACATTTTTCTGGTACTGTTCTTGGCATGTAGGTTCACAATGTATTTCTGAGACATTTCTGTCGCACGTTGAGTTGTCATCATGGAGGGTGCATGTCCTTGGTGAACATGTCTCAGAGACGGTTTGAGATCCACATAGGTCAATACAAATAGGGGTATAATGTGGCAAAAGGGTTGGTATTACCATAGTCAGAAGTGCATGGTTAACTGATTCTGTGTTCCGGCTATTCTTGCTACTCAACTGTTATTCCTAATCAGGTTTACCCAACCAGTCGGCATTCCTAATCAGGCTTACCCCACCAGTTATCATTCTTAATCACACTATTATTTCTTAGACAGATTATTATTTCCTAAAGACTATTGTTTCTTCACCAAGCTATTACTTCCTTTGCCTCGGGACCTTATTACCAAGGGTCGAGGAAATGAGCAAGAAACCTTGTAAATTGCAGCTGGAATTTGCAACGAAAACATGTCGAGATTCGATCCTCGGTGATGATCATATTTAATCCCAAGATTTAATCACCAAGGTTGTATTAACCATGATGCACATGCTATTAATATTGAGTCATGAAGCATATACTATTAATATTCCTCCAACTACCGGAAGGAGAAAACGAGCAAAGTCAAGTAATTAGGCATTACCCTTGGTTTAAAGCTCAGCTTCAGAAGCCGTCTAAAGTAAACATTGTCTAAGGTGCGCCGTACTGCTGAACAAATAAGGTATTGAATCATAATGACAAAGCCCAATTGGATCAGGTCAGTGTGATATTCGACTCAATCCTGCGACTGGCACTAGGATTCGTTAGGCCCGCGTCCAGATGCTCGAAAAAATGGCTTCAGGCAACCAAAAAGTGACAAGAAATGGTCACCTCTAATAGTAACACACTTTCCACTAGAGGCATGGACGGAAAATCAGCGCCATGCGGCTCAAAGTGCACCGGGATAAAACCAAGTATCCCCTTACGGAGGCACTCGGGGATCCAAAGCAATCCTCAGTTTAATATCTCAATTACTCCGTGGAAGAAGCCTCTTGGATGGCTTGATGTACATACTATTTGGCAATGACCCAAAATGAAAATGATGTAGGACATTCTCCCTTTTATAATACACGACCTCAGATCAGAGCTCCTAGGGGCTCTATTCTATTGCACATTAATGAAATACGCAGCACAGTTGGAAAAGGGTTTGCTAACCAAAAATTAGTCAATAAAAACTACCATTAAAACTACTCAAATCCCGCTTGGAGTTTTTCTACCCATTTGAAGGGTTTTCTCTGAGCAACATATATAGCGGCACCGTCCTTGGTCTTGGACGGTGAAGTATCAATTACATTGGAACCGAATTATAGATATAGCATAAAGTAAAATAATACATACAAATTGAGTTGAATCCTCGACACTGGAAACTGGTGGGTTTTCTTTAGCAAAGCCTCGGGATGTGAGTGAAAATATTTGACGAATCGTGTTTCAGAGACATGGCTAAATACACAAATAAATATTATTATTAAAGTTGAGGCTGAACACCACAAGTAAGTCACCAATAGCCGAGAGCTACTCTACGTTGGAATGAACACACGGTACTGCACAACATGCAGATAATTCAGTTGTATCGGAATGTGAAAATCATCATTACTGTTGCGATTATTCAATTGCAAAGGAACAAAACTCATCTATAATTAACTATTTAAGCAAGCCAACGAGCGAGACTACAATGTATAACTATTAGTGATTTTGCAATATGTAAAACAATTAACCAAGGAAAAAGCCAAGTCAACAATCGAAGGTATAGGTAGAAGGTATAGGTAGAAGGTAAAGCTAGTGCTAGAAGGTAAAGCTAGAGCTAGAGCTAGAAGCCGAACACTTGAGCCTACTTCAAATCAAAGGCATACTTGGACTTTGTCCGGATGCGCTTACCGTACTTCTGGAACAACAACGGCACTGGAATCATCACAAACGCAAGCAAGCCAAGAAACACCCCCGCCCATTTGGTGGTCATCCCGTGAAACATGTACGTGCCAAAGAGAGGAAACACGGCCCCGCACAAGGAACGCATAAACGTATTAGCGGCAAGAGCGGATGCGGCGTAGATCAAGTACGAGTCGACAATGTAATTAAGGGACGGGAGAAAGATTCCAAAGATTCCAAAGCCAATAAACACGCCGGCGGACGTAGGGGCCATCCAGTGCACGTGGGCATGGTAGTGGCCCGTGATGCACAACCACCAGAGGCCAATGGGCAACGTGACGGCGCCAGGAAGCATCGCAGACAAGCGGGCTTCTGGCACGGGCTTTCCGTTGTTCTCCTTGACCTTGCGGATGTAGCCCTTTTCGCAGTACATGATCCAGAAGCCGCCCAAGAACTCGCCAATGACAATGGCAATGTATGGCAAGTATGCGACGCCGCCGGTCCACCGGTAGCCCTCTTGGAATATTATTGGGTATGCTGTGAGACAGAGGTAGAGCACGCCGTAGACAAAAGAGACGTAGATGGTGACGAGGAGGATGATGGGCTCGGTGAAGAGAAGCACTGCTGGTCGGGAGACGTTGTTTTCGATGATTTCGCGGAACGAGAGGCTGAACTCCTCGTGGGCGGCGCGGATGCCCCAGTTTCCTGTTCTGCGGCGGAGCTCCTCTGCCTTTTTCACGAGGATAATCGGGTAGTGCGACTCCTGGTACACGAACAAGATCAACGCCATGGAAACCGCGCCCATGATCCCAGAGATGTATTCGGTCCATCTCCAGCCGAGATACGACGCAGAGATAAAGCCCCCGACAATGGGAGCGACCTGAGGCCCCAAAATGACCCCCAAGGAGAAAAGCGTGAGGGCCAATCCGCGCTGGGTGTTGTCGAAAATGTCGGCAAACGCGGCTCCAACCACAACCAACGGAGCACTGCCGATACATGAGCCAAAGAACCGGCCAAGCATGATGGTTTGCAAGTCTTTTGCCGTGGCTACTGCAAACTGGAACAAGGTGAACGCCAACGACGAGATGAGGAGAATCGGCTTACGGCCGTACAACTCCGAGAGCGGGGCCCAGACCATGGGCCCGGTGGCAAAGCCTAGAACGTACAACGACACTCCGAGGATCACGACCTCGGAGCCGACGTGGAACTGCTTCATGATATCCTCTGCTGCTGGCGCGAAAACCGACGAGGCAAACGACACAGTGAACACGGCCATTGTCAAGGTGCCAAAGATCCTGTACTTTTTATTTGTTGGCCAGTTGAACGGGTGCATTGGGTCATTGTCGCCGTCAAACGATACCATATACTGCAGCTTGTCTGGGAGATCGGGCGGGTACAGGCGGCCGCCGCCCATGGCGGGGAGCGGCGTCGTCTGTTTTCGGGCGAGTGTGTGGAGCGACTCGGTGCCCGTGAGCCAGCGCGAAATCTGCTCGGTGGTCTCGACATTGGACTCGGCTCCCGGGCCGATGTCGCCCACGGACCGGGCCCGGGAGAGGTCTTCCAGGGACCCTTGCTTGGCGACTGGGCGGAACAGCTGGGTTTCGGAGGAGTAGGTGGAGTGCAGCGACATTGGGAGTGGGTTATTTGTGAGTTATTTGGGTGATTTGGGTGGGTGCTGTCGATTTGGCACTGTATGAGGTGATTAAGTTTATATGTGATCAAGTTATGTGATCAAGTTATGTGATCAAGTTTGTATGAGCTGATTCAAATTTGTTACTATCAACTTATTACTAACTTGTTATTAGCTTATTATCAATATACCTTATCAAATATCAGATTGTATCAACTATTATCAACTATTCCAACTTATTATCAAGCTCGTTATTATCAACTATTCCAACTTATTATCAAGCTCGTTATTATCAACTATTCCAACTGTAGATCTCACTATTTCTATCTTTCAAATCCCTTCAGTCTACTCAAATATCAAATCAATATCCAAACCAGTCAAATCTCAATATCCACTCAACAGCATATACCCTCTTTTATACTCCACCCATATCTCGGCCACGGAGCGAATTTGTCTCCGTCACTAATGCATCGAACTCTGAAAAAAAAATCAGGGTCACTACACATTGCTGCATTAGCTCCTGCACAACACTCTTGCTCGACCCTTCCCCACTTGCCAAATTCCAGCCAAAAAAAAACTACCCAAACCACCCAAAAAACAACACAAAAACCCTCTTGATTGCCCACCAAAACCCACAGGGCCGCCCCAGCCCTTCCCACGTGCACAGATCCACCGTCAATCATTGTCCTTTTCCAAAGACTCTGCTGCGATCGACATGCATAGGCTCCCCAACGGATACAGCGCAAATAGAGTCACGTGGAGATGGGCTCCGCTGCAACGGCACCTATCGTTCCATTGTCAGCGTTGCTTTTTTTTTTCACTCCATGGTCCAATCCAGAAATGGTGCATCCAAAATGTCTCACTAAAAGCGGCTGATCAGTCTCGTAAACCGCGTTCCGACTTACCATCTGAAATTATCCATGTCAATTTGTCATCGCACAAGCCACACATCTGCCAATTTACGTGCTTTTGCAGGGTTGTGAGCCGGAAATCGTGGTTTATTCCCTCCGAAAGGGCCAAGGATCCTGGTAATTGCCACTTTGCCCTTGTCCACACTCTTCCAAGGATTATCCTAATCTCCAGCCTTGTTTTCCACATGGATCAAACTTTCGTGCCGCGTTCCGCTCATCCACATGCCAACCGGCTAGGACAACTATCAAAGACTTGGCCTCACAATCAACTTTGCTGGATCAGTACCTTGGATCAGCGCCTATTTCCATGTCAAATGAGTGTTTTCCTGTGCCAAGACTATTGGTCCTTGTATGATATCACTTGGCAAAGATCACGCATGCGTCATTGTAATTAAACTTTGACCGTTGTCCATGTGACCTATTTTTGTTCAAGTGTCCAGGGGTTTTCATTGTGATTTGCGTGATTCATGTGATTTATCAAGTATTTCTCATCCAGTAGTTTTCACCGAGTGATTTGTGACTTGCGTGATTTATGCGGTTTATTAAATTCCTTATCAAATTCTTTTATCCAGTAATTCATATCGTATTCACTAGATATTCTGAGCGTGAGACAAGTATTAAGTAGAATGTATTCACGGTACAGTACAATGGGTCATTATTATTATTATTTATTTGTGGTCTATAGCTATACTAGGCTCCGAAGAGATTGATATTTCACTGCTTGAACTATGAGCAGCGCCGCTACGTTGAGTGTTGAAAGAAAACCCTTCAAATGGGCAGAAAAACTTCCAACGAGGTCTTAAGTGTGGTCTTTCATGGTTTGACTCTGGTCGCCTATGGGGTCTCCCTCCATTACAGAAGTACCTGCCCGGCTGGCTAACCAAAGGGGGCAGCAGAGGGAGTCGAACCTCGGACGTTCCCCGTTTCTGTCGTGGATGGAACGTGCTCCAATTCGACCATGCTCCTGCCCCCTACAATGGGTCATACAAAGGTGAATACACATTTGTACGTAACAAAATGTCCAGTGGAGCTAGTATTCAAAGCCAGGTGAACTACCTGGACCACCCATTGGACCTCTGGGATTAGATGACATTCACTTACAGCAGCAAGAAAATACATAGACTTATAATACAATCCATAGTCATTGAATACCTCTGCTTATTTAAACTTTGACAGCATTCATCCACTGGTGCTAGTGTAAATGACAATGAGACAATTCCCCATATGTAATTACCATTTTCCAGAGCTAGCTGCATTCTATAGCAAATTAATAATAGTATTCAAGGCAATAGCTCACTTCAAAGGAAATGTATACTTTTCCTCTACGACTAGGACGGTGCATCTCAAGAATCAACTAGGTATTAACCTAATCTCACACCAATATGCAGTCTCCAAATACTCTATAGCAGGAAAACCTTTCAACTATTGCTTGTGCAAGTAGAAGGAGCAATGTGCCTGCCTAGACCTCGGATATCGGAGTTTATAAGTTGAAGTATTCATGACTATGAACCACAAGCCATCATGAGACTATTCCACTGAGCAAGTGAAGTATCAATCTGAAAATTGCCTGGGGACAAGTGCCTCATATCTAATCCAAGTCTCCAAGTCTCACCTATAATAAAAATACTGGCTTGACTGGTGGAGACGATTCCTTTGTAAATCTATTCTTGGGCTCAAACAGTCAGAAATCAGTCTACGGAGTTTACTGTAATGGAATGTTCCGATATGATGAGACTCAGCACTCAAACTTACAACGACTCCAAGCTTCCTACAACGACTCCAAGCTTCCTACAACGACTCCAGGCTTCCTACAAGGGAACCAAGCTTCCTACACTCAAGTAGCAGGAATTGATCAAACTGTACAAATGAAAATTTCAACTCAGACTGCTACGAGATATTGGGTTTGCCAGTGGTTTCCTTTATCCATGCCTATTCAATAGTTTGTGTCCAATGGTACAATTGTTGTCATTGTTGTCATGTATCCTGCTAATGCATCACTACCTAGTCCTATATCTCATATTCCACACCTATGCAACCCACTCAAATCTCATAAATCCGTGTTTAATGTACGCAAAATGGACTCGCAAATTCTCATAAATCCGTGTTAAACGTACGCAAAAATGGACTCGGCGAGTTCTCCTCATAAAGCTCATTATAATACTTCTTCTTCTTGCTCAAAAACCCCGTACCATTGTGCTTATTCAACACATTTGTGCCCCCACTATTGGCATTCAAATTCTGACTACCAGTCACCCCACCATATATACTAGGACTCACTTCCTCGTCATACTGCTTCTTCTTGGGCTTGTAAGAATCAAGAAGCTGTTGCACAAACTGTGGTTGCTGAAGGAGCATCTTGAGCCGGTTGGAAACCTCCTTGTCGACCACCGACTGGAACTCTTTCTGGTACTGGATACGAATCTCTTCAATCTCGTGCTCGATCGTCTTTTTCTGATAATCCATCTCCATGTTAAACTTCTCGGTCATGCGATTCTTCTCCAGAAGAAGCATGCTGTCCTTCATTTTAAGCGCATTTTCAAGTATGGCCTCCTTCAACTTCAAGTTCTTGTCCATCATATGCTCACGTGATTCAAGCTCGTGCTCCAGTGCTCGCAACCGGTTTTCGCGGA
Organism: Saccharomycopsis phalli; assembly: GCA_020342235.1. Lineage (NCBI taxonomy): Eukaryota > Fungi > Ascomycota > Saccharomycetes > Ascoideales > Saccharomycopsidaceae > Saccharomycopsis > Saccharomycopsis phalli. Next base: position 372,675 of record CP073217.1, read on the forward strand.
GCTTCAACTCAAACTCTTTGCGGAAAATCTTGATGCTAATTTCCTGAAGCAACGTGAAACTAGACGGGCGCTGCAGAATGTCTAGCACTATGCAAGCGCTTATCGTCATGCGTAACTTCTGAGAGTATTGCTCTGGTAACTCCGGAAACTCTCCCAGTTTGATCCGGGTCTGAAGCTGGAGATGCGTCTTCGCCTGAAACGGAGGCCGAAGTGCACAAAGTTCGTACATGACACAGCCCAAGGACCAAATGTCGCTAAGGGGGGTGTACGGCTTGTCCATCAACAACTCAGGGCTCATGTAGTAGGGGGTTCCAACATATGTGGTGGCAAATTCGCTTTCCAGAAGCAACAACTTGGCCAATCCAAAGTCCCCGAGCTTGACGATATTGTCCTTGAGCAAAAAAACGTTGTCTGGCTTGATATCCCGGTGGATGATCTTCATCTCATGATTAATCTCCGGCGGTTCCTGATCCTCCTCTGATTCCAGATGGAAGATTCCTCCCAATGGCGGTGGATCAACTCCATAATGACACCGGTATAGCGCCATGACTAGCTGGGTAAAGATACTCCATATAAGATCTTCGTCCACATACTCGCCCTTTTTTTTGTGGCTCTTGATGATCTGACTCAAATCGCCACCGTCACAGTACTCCATGTACAAATAAACCATGTGGTCCTCTGGAACGTGTTCATGATAGATATATTCCACGATATTCGGATGGTCCAACAGCTTCAAGATGCGAAACTCGTCAATCAACTGCGACCGCTCCTTGGGGTTCATGTGAATATACGAAATCTCCTTTCTGACACAAAGCCGCCCATCACTCACTCTTCGCACTTTGCGCACATTTCCAAACGATCCACGGCCTATAAGCTCGAGCACTTCAAACTCCATTTGTGTTGTGAAGGAAGTAGTTTCAGCTTACAACAATTGTTTATTTACATTTTGCCATATTAGCATTGGAGTGCGATTAGTGGTCACGTGTGGGGCAATGCAATGGTCAATGCCAAATTTCCAACGTCCAATGTCCATTGTCCAATAGCAATATTATTTGAAATGATAAATCCACACATTCACATTGACAATATCAAGTCGTTTGCCTAAACGTCAATCATCATATCGTTGATCACGTGATATTGGTTGCTACTATTTCCAGTATTCATATTGCTAGCCTTTTTGAGTGCTCATAGTAAAAGGCAATGTGTATAAAAGTCCAGAGTGTTGAGCATTGGATTCTCGTCCAATGGCGAATTCTATATTAAATTTTTTTTCCACTTGGAATCTGGTAAATCAAAGATATACTACCGAAATTCAATACTTTGGGTGGTTCGTACCGTTTGCGTGGTCATATTGTACATTCAGTGGACTGCAGGTGAATACATATAAATGGCATTTTGATGACAATTGAATTTATTGAATAGTTGGCTTTATTAAACAATTGACTTCATTGATAGTTGACTTCAATGGCTGTTGACTTCATTGATATACTATTTAATAAACCAGTCATTCTTCATTTTCAAAACTATAGAGACGATCCGATTTCCGGACTAATTGAATCCATCTCCAACTTTGCCTCAGCTTCGGCACGAACTAATGAAAGAAATGCTATGTCCAGGATTAAACCATGGGCTGTAAAGAGATTTACGAATTTCATCCCATAGGATTAAAACTCAGGGATTAATATATCTTTCCTCACTAGGTTAAAACTCAAGGATTAGTATGTCTTCCTCATCAGGCTAAAACTCAAGGATTAATATATCTTCCCCACAAGGCTCAAACTCAAGGATTAATATATCTGTCCTCATCGGGTTAATTCTAAAGGATTAATACCATCAGATTAAAACTATAGGTGCCATCCATTTATATTAATAAAATGAAAACTATAAAGGGAATCATTTTCTTGAGAAGAAAGTATCGCAGTGGTAATCCCAAGGCTTGTCATCCGATAAGTCTTTTAAACTTTATGAGGGTCTTTGAATCAATAATGACCTTTAGAAGCGACTACGAGACCATATTGGCAAGGTAACTGGCTTTATTAATACACCACGATATAGAAGTCGCTGGTGATTTATGTAGCCCTCTCAGAGAGCCTTGGAATATGCCACAGGTCCAGGACGGGCTTTGGCTATGCAGAAAGTCTCTGTATACTCCATTCTCTGCAAAAACCAGCAGTTTGTTCCTCTATTTCCCAATGACAAACCTTGAGGAGAAACTAGGAATAACTAGACACTACGCAATGCTTTAAAAATATTTTGCTGGACTCGATTAAAGAGTGTTACGGAAAAGATACGTGCGTAACCCGCACCACTTTCCCCAAGAATCATCACTCATAGAGGATGCGAGCTGACTTGGTTCAAGTCATTTACACATCTTGTCACTTATGGACTAGAACCTTTCACCACAAGTTGATATACTCTGCTTACGCTACCCAGCAAGGTCATTCAATAAAGTTGCATCAAATATAAATCAACTCGCGGAAAAGATTCAAGGCTAGTGCCAAGAGATATCTCTCCTACTACAGGGTTCTATGTGGACTCCATGTCGCTACAGGCAAGAACATACAAACACATTGCTCGTTATTGCTGGACGATTAATCTTTACAGCAAGGCTACCAGTTCCTGGGTCCATGACTCTGTGTATACATTTTTAAGATCTAGTGAACGTTTTTATCGATCGGTCCCATTTAGCGGTTCCATCCTTGGCTTGGAACGGTGAAATATCAGCCTCCTTTACTGGATACTAATATAACTATAGATTACAAATAAATCTTATTTTTATTTAAGTTGACTAGTTTGTGCCTCTGAATGTGGTCTGTATTTTGCTCATTCCAAGGACTCTAGCACGATACTCATCAGGTCAGTTTACTCAATGTAAAGAGACAAGCTCTACAATCATTTACACTGCTTATATTCAAATATTTAAACTATTCGCGCAGCATTTGACAGCTTACATCTAGATTGGAACACCGTCCTTCACTGGCATGATATAGTTATAAGTTCCATAGCATGCCTTTTGGAATTGGGACTTCTCGTAAACCCCCTCCAAGTGCTTCAAAAAGCTATCCAACTTACACCATCCATCGGCACGGTCCTCGCAAAACTCTGGAATATTCTTGCTCAACGAGAGAGTGTTGTCGTTCAAAAGAACATGGACATATTGCGTAGTCTTGCTGCCAGCAACAGACTCGGCATGACGGTCGGCCGGAACTTCCTCATCACACTCGATAATTTCGAAGTTCATTTGAGCCGCAAACGGTGTGATCTTGGAAATGTCAAAGAACTGCTTGTCCGTCTTTGGTCCCTGGAACGTCCAGTTTGCTTTAAATTGCTCAAATCCCATGGCAGTGATGATGTTCACAATCGAGGCGTCGTGCACAAAATCAAGGTACATGTTCTGGTCAAGCGGGAAGTAGTATGGATTGGCGTTGATGGTGGAGTTCTCAGTGGTCTGGGTGTCGCTGCTGTATGGAGTTTTGAGCAATCTGTCTCTGAATTCTTCGACCCAACCAGCACCCATGGCACGAGACAATGGACTACCAAATGAGCTCTCAGCGTACCATTTGACCGACTGGAGGTACTCGTATCCCTCCCACTCCTCCTGGGAGAATAATGGGCAGAATTTCGAAGCTCCCAAGGAAGAAGTCTCGTAAGCACACATGGTCTGTAACTCAACCACCTGGTCGGTGGTGAACTGGAACCCTGAGATTTGGCTGTTGATACGCTTTACTGCGGCAGCAAGATAGTTCTCCTTGAATGTGTCGGCTTGTGGGTACTTGATTTTTCCGTAGGTTTGTCTGTTGTTTGGACAGTCGTACCATGCTGCAAGGGTATTGTTGTAGCCAGGCCCCTCAACAAGTAACTCCAAAAAGGCATGCTTTTGCCAGTCAAGACCAAAGAATCCGTTTAAAAAGTACAATGCGGTCTTGGTCATTCTCTCTTGGGAGGTCGACCGCACAACAATCTTGTCTTGCATGTTTTCCCAGTCAAAGAGTCCTCCGTACCGGAAAAACGTCTTGGCGCCCTTGTCAAACAATTGCTTGTTTCCAAGCGTGATGAGAATGTTAGAGCCCAACTTGCTGTTCCAGTCGTTCAAAAACTCCAACTCGCCAGTCGCATGGAACTTTGCGTCCTTCAAAACGTTGACAAACTTCATGGTGGAGTCTGGGTACCGCGACCCATGACGCGACAAAAAGTGCAATTGCTTCACACGACACTGGCCTGGCATTCCGTAATTGTAAACCCCAAACCCGTCGCTCACATAATAAGGACTAAGCGTGGAAAACATCTCTTGGATACTGCGGTCCTCTTTCTTATGATCAAACGACTGGATGTTCTTTTCAATGTCCTGTGGGATCTGGTAAACCGAATCGGGAGTGCCGGTGACAGCGGCAACCGTATCTGTTTGAACTAACATTGGGGCAGCACCAGTTGCCGTTGATCCAAGATGGCCAATGTAGGTTGGAAACAGAGCCACGGTTTGGTCGGCATGGATTGGCTTAGCATTTGAAATGGCAGATAAAAGGGATAATATAATTGTCAATGAGAGAATCATCATTGTCTGACTACAATTACCAGCGATCAAGGGTGGTTTATAGTCCCTGAAAATACGGCATATCCTTTCATGCATTGGCAGGAATTGGTGCCTCGCGTTTCAAACATACCTGGCCAGGAGCCATCAAATGAACGTGGGGCAATTTATGGCATTGTACTATATTTCTTCATCACTGGATGCCTATTTTGTTGTCCTTTTCTTGGCAGTGAAGGTATGGCCGCACACGTGTCACGGATCATGAGCTTGAGATGGAAAAATATGGACAATTGTGCAAGTATCCGTTAGTTTGTGCTGTTTGTATGGATTTATTTGTACTGCTTGTATGGGTTGATTTGTGAGTTCCTTGTGATATTCTTTTCTATTTGTTTGAGGATACTTTGTTGATGATACTGAGGCTACGATTTTCCAGACGGTGAAATGCCATGCGTAACATACATGTGCCATATTGGAGATCATGGGCCTTTGAAATGATGCTAATGCTAATTGGTTTGAAAATAATGATAGTTTGCCTATGTAAGTGTTTTGTTGAGTGAAACCGGCAAAAGGTTGTAGTTTGCTAGGACGATAAGGATCCATCAAGTGCATTATTTCTAACATTGAATCATCCAATTTCAAAGGGGCAAATATAGTGATGTTCTCTGGGTACGATGCTGGTGGTGATTATTACAACAGCCGTTTGGGTATGCACTTTGCTTGATGGAACAATGAATGCACGAATGATTAAAATGGATAACGAATGATTGAAATTAATAATGACAATAGTATTAATTTTCGCCGTCTCATGAAGTTGATACTAGTTGGCTCTTTGCAAATTTTAAACTTGTATCCTGTCTGACTTGCATTGTGAGAGCCAGACTACAAATCCATATTTGGATAAACAGTAATTATTCAAGTTGGGAATATGGCGAAAGAAGTAGCAAAGAGGAGTTTGAAAGTAATTGTTGGAATTTTAGGAATGCAGGAAATTAGGAAATTAAAGCATCAAATGAAATTCTTTTATAGGACGTTAGGAAGAGTACCATGCTACGCAAGGCAACCTGATTACTCTAGCAAAATACATTTCCTCAATGACGTAGCACAGTTTTACCAATGCCGGTTACAGTTTTACCAATGCCAGTTAATGGGTTGTCTCTGGGGCAGAGTTTCTGAAGGCGTCGTCTTTTCGTAGACGAGAGGTATAGTTCTACGAGGCTAATGTAGTTGTAGCGGTGGATAAGGGTTTGATATACAATTGTAATTACACATTAAAAATTACGCACTTGCATACTTACACACTTGCACATTTCCACATTTCTACTGGCATGTCCAATTTAGTCAACACTAAATCCCCAAGTGCAAACGAAAATTCCACACATGACAACTCTCCCTACTGTATCCTAGTCCCAATTACGTATCCAAATATACCTGCTAAAAATACACCTGCTAAAAATACACCTGCTAAAAATACACCTGCTAAAAAATACCGGCTAAAAATACCGGCTAAAAGTATATACTTCTAGTACACGGCACCGGCGCACTGTGTATCACGTGACATATATCACGTGTTAATGAGTATTACGCCATGGGCCGAGGTTCATCACTGGTAAATGACGGTATTAACGATTGAGGACCGCGATTTCTACCACAAAATCACCTTCAATGACACAGTCAGGTTCCAAGTATCCGACTCTCCTGCCCAATACAACGTCAGCAAAGCCCGACTTCCTGCCCACCTCAAGCAGCCAGTTACCATAGTTGATTCGATCAATTCGGGCAAAGGGCGATCTTTGGATACAGACTGGTACAAAGCGGCCTTGGAGCCGATATTCCGGATTTTAGAGGTCCCCGTGACGTATTTAGAGACCAGCAGTGGAGCTTCGATGCGGGAATTTGCGTTGAAATTGCCTCGAGGCAAGTCGACGGTTGTGATTATCTCTGGCGACACATCGGTGAACGAGCTAGTCAATGGGATTCCCACCAATGAGAGCCGGGAGCTCACGATTGCGTTGATCCCTGCAGGAACTGGGAATGCCTTTTCCTTGGAGTTGGGCATTTTGTCACTGGTGGATGGGATCTTGAAACTCTTTAGCACGCGGAAAACCGCGCCGTTTGCCCTCTACGACGCACGGTTTGATGCAGGTGCGTACCTCTACAAGAGCAATGAGCCGGTTTGTTCGTTGAAGTTCTTTGTAGTGTTGTCCTGGGGCCTCCATGCGGCAATTGTCAGTGATAGCGATAGTCCTGAGCTCCGGAAATTGGGGAATTCAAGGTTCCAGCGAGCAGCAGAGGAGAATCTTGCGCAGGTGAAACAGGAATACCGCGGAACAGTCACTGTGGGAGGTATACCACTTGGTACCGACAGCCATGGATATTTCTTGTTCTCGTTGGTGAAGCGACTCGAAAAGACGTTCCCCATCTCCCCCCAATCCAACTACCTCCTCAAGAAAGCTTACATTTTCGATATTCCCTATATCCACACCGATCCTCCCAACCAAGAGTTGGTGGACGTCCTCGGGAAGGTATACCAAGGGGGCGGGCACGTTTCGGACCCACGTGCCGCCTACATTGAGGTGCCGGTGGACGTTGGGTTCCGAGTGGAGATTTCCGCGACGAGCAAACGACACCAACGTGTTTGTGTTGATGGGGAGATTGTGGTGGCGCGTGCGGTGGACGTGGTTTACTTGGGCAGTACCATTGGCGAGTTGGATCTTCGGGTTTTGGTCTGAGAAATTCCACTTTTCTTGCCGTAAACGGCACTGACATTCCACTAGTGCCAGTGGAGTGGGCACGGAATATATTACGGCGAGACGGCCGGATTATTTGGCTCAATGAATCTTTATTTTTTTCTCTTGTTTCTCACTGTTCACTGGAGCATAGCCCTGCCGGTTGGCAACCTGTTGGAGAAGCGGGATCCTTTGGGGTTTGGTATTGTTGAGGGCTTGACCAAGTTGGGTGGTATGCTTGGGAAGCTTGGAAAGGCTGGTAAGACTGAGGCTAGTGTTGCTAAAGCTGGGTCTGAAGCTGGAAAGCTTGGGTCTAGTGCTGGAAAAGTTGGGTCTGAAGCTGGCGGATTGGCTGGCTCAAAGCCAGTAGAGCCTCAACCAGCACCTCAAGCTGCACCTCAACCATCCAAGCCTCAACCTCATACACCATCGGCCAATACCCTTTTATCCTCTGCTTCTCCATTACCAACAGTAACAAAGTCAGCAGAGTCGCCGGCCTCTCTTTCACCAGACGCAGCATTGCCTGTCCAGACCCAAGCAAAGAATGAGGAAAACCAAGCAAGTCAGTCTACTCCAGATAGCCAGGCAAAACAACCTGCACCAGATAGCCAAGCAAAACAACCTGCACCAGATAGCCAAGCAAAACAACCTTCACCAGCAGAAAGCCCAGAGGCAGCCTCAACTAATCCCGAAGACACTAAATCAACCCCGGAAAACGGCGCCGCTGTACCAGTACCGGCTCCTCCTCCCAGTGGGATGATGGACAAGCTCAACAAATACGGTAATGCCGCCAATTTGCTCGTGATGCCGCTCATGATTCTTCCAGTAGTGATGCAGTTCTTCACCACGGGCAAGGACGGTAAGTCCACACTCACTTCCACCACGGGATTCAACACAATAGCTGTCACCGACAATTGTCAGGCGGCTGGTTTGACTGCACCAAATAATCCAACCCTTGTTGCCAGTGCCAGTGCTGCTTGTGTGGCTACCGGTGGAACTCCTCTGGCTCATCCTCCAGTCACTACGGTTGTTCTTCCTCCTCAAACCGTCGCTGGGGTCAGCACTATCATGGAGGGTGCTCAAAACAATGTGCCTCTCACTCAGCCTCCAGTTGCTCCTACTCCACCTGCACAAGCTCAACCTCAAGCTCCAGCTCCAGCTCCAGCTCCAGTTCCAGCCCCAGTACATGTTCCTCAGGCCGCTCCACAAATCGAACATCCAGCTCGAATTCAGCCACTTATTGATAACGTTGTGCCAGTGGTGACTCCTGTCAATAAAGACGTTGTGCCTGCTGGCCAGCCAACTTCCGTTTCAGAAACTCCAGCCATTCAGCTGACGGCTGCAGTTTCTCTGTCATTGCTACAAGAAACCATGCAACCCTCGCTGATTCTGACGTCATTTTCTCCTCAGGTATCGCCTTCAGCCAGTGAGACTGTAGTAACGACACATGCCACTACAGCTTGATTGTGGTGTCGCTACTACAACTTTGCATAGACTTTTCAAGTAATTGACGAAATTCATGGTACCTTTTGTACATTATTCATTGGCAATTATCTTCCGTGCCATTCAACAAATTCCATCTACTCAACTTTTCAATTGCCTGCTAGTCACTATATCCTGTGACTCTCTTTTGTTGTTTTTGTCATTATCTTGTCGTTTCTCCTGAGTCACCAATTCCAAATGCTCTTTTACAGCTCGTCCGAGCCTGGTGGTTCTTAACAAGACAGTACCTATCCACTTGTCATAATCTGTTTCGTTGAGCTCGCTTTACACAATTTCACAACTTGGCATTGGTTAATTTTATACTCAATTCCTACAATGTCTCATCATTGTACTGAATAGACTAAATTGCATCGTGCTGAAATTTATATTTCGCAGCTTGATAATTAGTGTTATACAAGACCATTTGTGTGTGGTCGGAGTTATTTTTCTTTTATTCATCAAATATACAACTATAGTTACTTGATTACCACTGTTCCAATGCAACAAAATATCTTCCAATGGCCCGACCCAGTGTTTCTTCTACAACGTAGCTAAGGAGATCTGGTCTTTGGTATTAAAGACTGAGACGGCTGTAATGATAAAGGTTTACCCTAGTATTTTTATATTTTGGTTCGTCCTTCTATTCCTTTTAGAGAGCCAGGACTTTTCCTTTTTCATTATTATTTCTGCAAAGAAAACGAGTCTCCGTTTCCCAAGTATAAATAGTGAAGCAAATATATTTCAGCTATTTTACCAACTCGAATCCTAGTTACTATATTACAAGTCATCTATAATAATTTCAATCATTCAAAGAAAAAAATAAATATATAGTCATGTATAATTAAAACAACAATGTCTGAGAAAGAGGGACAAAATATCCTGGTCGAATCACCATGCTTCTGGTGACATATAGCTAAATAGAAAATAAGCACTATAAAAGAAAAAAAAGTATACAGTCTAACATTTTACAAAACTTTCAAGTCCCTTGCAACAAGAGAGTCATGTTGTGGTTCAATCACGTGATTGAAATAATTTAAGACCACAGTTCGTCTGCAGGTAACGTGCTTCACGTGATGTAAGCATGCCGCATGGCTTGATGAAATTGATGCTGGTACTACTTAGGGTGCTTATCATAAGAGCAAAGCTCTAAATTTGTTCAACAGGTTTCCTATTCCATCGGCTATTTGGCTGCAAAGGAATAAGGTTGTCAATTTCATCGTCTAGAGAGTGACATTGTTACACACTTGTGCACAAATATTTAGTTAATAATAATAATAATATTTATTTAAGGCTATAGCTATACTAGGCTCCTAGAGGAGATTTATACTTTGCCGTCTATGACTAAGGACGGTGCTGCTATATATTCGTCGAGAGAAAACTCTGCAACAGAGATAAAAAACTTTCGACTAGAGCTTTTAAATATGTAAGGTAATGAGCATTGGAGAGGCAATGAGTTTTTCGCCTAGATCTTTAGAGGTGGCTTTCGCCACTCCCTCCCCAGGGTACTAATTCGGTAGCCCTCCAATATTTAGTTAATTATAGATGAGTTTCACATTACGATACAACTGTACATTGTGCCTATTGTGCCGTACTGTATGTACATTCCGACGTAGAATAGCTTCTCCATTATAGGTGACTTACTTGTGGTTTTCAACCTCAATAAATATTATAGAGTTTATAGTAGACACTATGGCTGATGTGACTAAACACGTGGTTTAGCTAAAATCTCTCGTATCACCAGTTATCGCCCTCCGTCATCTTCTACAATGAATGGATAAAGTAAAAATTCTGTTGAATTGTATAAATATAAAAGTAAAAACCGGATTTGAAAAATTGACATCATAAGTTGGACTGGGAAATTGCCAAGATAAAGTTGGACTAAAAAAGATCAAGGTGAAAGATATTGCAGTTGAATCATATCAACATAAAATTTGGATTTGTAAATTTCAAGATATAGATATTGTAGTTGAATCTGTTGAGATATTGCAGTTGAACCATGTCAGTGCGCAGCAAACCATGACAAAAGAAACTTGCCATCATCCATATAAAACTCCCGTGGCAACACAACTAAAGGCCTGCCACTAATCACTATGCCACAAGAGTTCTGAACCGTGTCACGCACATAATATACATCAAATCGCCTACAACAACAGAGAAGTAATGGCCCCAGCACTAGACAGAGGAACACCAACCACGTCAAGCAAACTGGCAGCTCCATTTTCCAAATTAGATGGAGCAGTGGTTGGCTGTAAAGTAGTAGTGCTGCTTGTCACTGGACCATTGGCATCGGCGTCAAATTGAACCATGCTACTAGTAGTCGTCAAGGACGACAATGGTACCACGTCATTGTTGTTGTTGCTGTTGTCGTTGTTGTTGTTGCTGTTGTCGTTGTTGCTGTTGCTGTTGTCGCTGTTGTCGTTGCTGTTGCTGTTGCTGTTGCTCGAACCGATGGCACCTCCCAAAGCAGCACCACCAACGGCACCAGCAGCACCACCGGCAATTACTCCTGTACCAAAATGAGACAATCCGCCTGAGGATGGTGGGTTTTTGCTGTCAACGGTCTCGCCATTTGGACCAAGAATTGGCTTGGTGGCTGCGTTTGGAACTGGAGGTGGTCCAAGAATTGGCTTGGTGGCTGCGTTTGGAACTGGAGGTGGTCCAAGAGGGTTTGCTTGAGATGGGGCAGGTTGATGTTCGTTTACGTTATTTGATGGGACTGGTGGAGGTGCGTTCACGTCCTTTGATGGAACCGGAGGTGGACTGGCAACATTGTCCTTTGGTGGAACTGGAGGTGCACCATGGTTAGAAAAGTCTGGAAGTGGTGGGTGTGAAGCGATTGGAGGCAAAACCGGAGGTCCACCAGAACCAGAACCAGAGCCACTGGCCACTGTTGCAGGAGGTCTTGTGTCCTGATTTGGTGCTGGTGGTGGACTAGCAGGTCTTGGGTCCTGGTTTGCTGCCGGTTCTTTACCATGATTTGAAAAGTCTGGAAGTGGTGGGTGTGAAGCGATTGGAGGCAAAACCGGTGGACCAGGAGAAGCACTTGGAATAGGCTTGGGTTTAGACTTTGGTAGCACCTTGGCCTTGGTTCTTCCAAACACATTTTTTCCTGCTGTTATAACCCTGCCAAGGATAGATGCACCAGGTAAGGCTCGTTTCTCGACGTCATCAAGAGGCAAACAGCTGCCGAGAGTAAAAAGAAGAATATAGAATAGTAGCTTCATGATCTGTGACGGCACTCAAAGGGAAAGGCACGATATATATAGTGTAAGCACCACGAGCCAATCCATCGTGAAACTGTGCTTATGCAATCACAGAAAAACTAGACCGCAACCGAAATGCACTAACCAACTAATTCCAGTAAAAAAACGGCCCTAGATGCCAGATCCAGATCGAAATCTCTGATGCTTCTCGCATGGTACCAACTGGCCCATGGTAACTATCTGGTGCACGTGACCCAAGCCTGCGGCACCACTGTATAGTCTCGATGCAAAACGCATTCCGGGCAATTCAAGCAATACATGATTTCCCATGGTAACTCAATGCTCCGTGGCTATTCCATCACATGCGAGAAATGATCCCGGTTCGTCTCGATCGCATAACTTCCCCAACGTCACATGCCCGAAAACCTTGAATCCAGCAACCATAATTCTTTCCCCTGTCATCGCGTCTACTTGCCGCATGTCGTATACCAACGACACGGATCCAAGCTTGTGACAGGTGCACACCTCCGCATTCCAGGGTATATAATACCGGGGCTGCTGGGTATTTTTTTTTTTTTCATTGGTGAATCATCAGCATGGCACAACCAAAAATCACTCTTCACTGGCTTAATCAGTCACGGGCATTCCGGGTCGTTTGGCTTCTTGAGAAGCTCCACTTGAAGTATGATATAGTCCCCTACAAACGAGGCGAGGACAGTCGGGCACCAAGCACTTTGAGAAAAATCCATCCGTTGGGAAGACTGCCAATTGTGGTTCTTGAGCATGAAGACGGTACTAAAAAGACGTTGGTCGAGTCTGGGTTCATTTTCCATTACTTGGTGACCCATTTCGACAAGTCTGGCAAGGTCATTGATGACTCCAACCGCGACGATGTCGAGTATTTCTTCTTCTACACAGAGGGCTCGCTCCAACCGCCTTCCTTTATCGAATATCTTTTTTCCAAGGCCAAGGCTGCTTCTACGCCTTTTGGAATGGGAACCATTCGCGACACCGTCGTCAACAAGCTATCGGCAGCGTATTCGCACGACGAGATGCTCCTGCAGTTCTCATTCGTCGAACAGACACTCAAGAATAACCAGGGGTTTTTAGTAGGGGGAAAATTAACTGCAGCTGACATTATTTTGTCGTTCCCAGTGCAGACTGCTTTTGCTCGGAAATTAATTGACACCAACGCATACCCAAACTTGGATAAATGGTACAAGACTCTTCAAGCCGATGCCGACTTCAAAAAAGCTCTTGAGGTAGCCAGCAACAATGGAAGTGACTTCTGAGACAATAATATATCCACATGTGGTGTCATGTGTAGTCAAGCACGATGCTGGATGCCAGAAAATTAATTCCTGCTCAATCAGGAATCATTCAGCTGAGTGATCACCTACGTCGCCGAATGATCACCTGCTCATTCTGTAGCTGCCATGTAGCACACTGGCTCTCCATGCATATCAACTCCTCGTAGTTCCTGCCCAGCAAGCTTTCCAAGTACATTCGAGGCATTTGGAAGTACGACTTGTTGATCATTCGTACCATGGCATGCACCATTTGTGGAAATCCGTGGAGATCTAGCACCTTCTTGTGCTCATATTCCGCATACATCCGGAACCACTGGACATAATTGTCGTCAATCACCGCCTCAAGCAACTTTCTTGCCACCCGGTGCTGTGGTATATACTTGTTGAGCATCTCAAAGCACAAGCACAAGTTCAGAGTATCCAAATGGCCAAGGTGGAGAACATACACCCCGACTATTTCCTCGATTTCCCGCGGCCGTAACTCCACTGTGCGAGTTTTCTTGTCCAACACTCGCTCAATCAAATATCCAATGCAAGGCACATATGTCTGGTAGTGGCCTAGTCTCACTGCCACATTGATACTATACAAGTATACCCGGACAATAAACTTATCAGGCTCATCCAGAAGAAGTGCCTCACGCAACTTTCTCAAATCCATCAACACTTTATCTCCAATCTGCTTATTAGCAATTTTTCCCGCCAGATCTTCAACATTGCATTGCTCTGCAAACTCCATCTTGATCTTGCTGAAAAACAGCTCCCGCTCGCCATTTTGATTCAATTTCAATCTCAAATCCCCACGGCTAGTCAATCCAAACTGCTGATCTTGTTTCTGGCCAAATCTTGCTGCTCTAAGCCGTTTCTTGTCTTCCATCTGATTATGTAGACGACCACAATAATCCTCACGTGCCACAACAACTCAAATGTCACGTGTAAATTCAATGTCAGGTGATTAGAACGTGATGTGCAAACCGTGCTTATGTAATATATTAGTGTATTCCACGTGATATTTTCAGAACTCACGTGATGTGAAATATGTGATTATATAATATATTGATAATTGTCACGTGTATTTATTGTTGTGTCACGTGATGCACATTACACTCTGTCAAACACACTTCAGCGCTTTTTGCTTCCACCATGCTTCCGTTTCTTTTATTTTTAAACGTGGTATTGGCGGTTTCCTTAAAAGATTATGAGGTAGCCAATAATGCTTCGTTATTATGGGGTCCCTACCGGTCGAATTTGTACCTTGGAATCCGTCCTCGGATCCCAAACTCACTTCTAACTGGGCTTTTTTGGTTCAGTGGTGACAATTACCAGTCAGTGATAAACGCCAAACATTCTTGCGAGCAGTCTGATAATTTTGCGAAATTCTCATGGACAAAGTACGATCCTCGGCTTGGAGGCACCGAGATCATCAAGGACCGAGAAAATAATGTGGATCTTCGCTTTGATTTTGTCAAGTCGTACAATTTGCGCAATGAGACTCAAAGCTCGTGGGGATTGAGGGTCAAAGGAGTTCCAAAGGGAGACCCAAAGGCAGTTACCGGTATAGTTTTCTATGCTGGGCTTGAGATTACCTTGCCTAATGAAGAGGTGATCACTATAGCTGAGGTTAGTGAGTATGGGTATGGGCACGATAAAGTGGTTCATTTGGTAGGATGGTCCAAGGATTTCAAGAAATTCACCATCAAGATCAATGACGGGCCTTCCAGTAACGTTCATCCTACGTATGACGACCCTCCAGGCCCTGAATATGATCCTTCAACAACAAAACACTTTCAATTAAATGTGCCGGCAGATAATCTTTGGCGGGCCAAGGAAGTTTTTGTGGCTCTTCTTCAAGAGTCTCTTGAAACCATCAATAGTCGATTTGAGCTGGGTGAAGCCACTGGCGACATGAATAGTCTTCCGGCATACGTTGGATTGGTGCTTCCTGATATCCACAAGTATCAGGGGAACTTGCATTTTGTGGAGAAATTGTTTGTCGGCTCGTTTGAGTTTGATATTGTGTTTGAATCTGAAGAATCGACGAGTCCAGAGTATGTGCCGGTGAGCTTTTACAATATCGAGGGCAAGATCAAGGATACTCTTGATGGATTCAAGACAAAGTTTCAGTCCACATTTGAGTTTTCTGCGCCATTTACTACCAAGAAATTCAAGACTTTTGGCCAAGAGTTGATTTCCAACATTATTGGCGGAATAGGATACTTCCATGGCGACCAGATGGTTGATCGAGAAGCAGAGTTGGATGAGGAAGAACACAGTCGGCTCAACACGTTAAATGGGAAGCCAGAGGGACCGTATTCACTCTTTACGTGTGTTCCTTCACGGCCGTTTTTTCCTCGTGGGTTTTACTGGGACGAAGGGTTTCATTTGATTCCGGTATTGGAGTATGATTTCGGACTTGCATTGGAAATCTTGCAGTCTTGGTTTGCCTTGATTGACGATGAAGGATGGATTGCAAGAGAGCAGATCTTGGGCCCTGAGGCACGTAGTAAAGTGCCTCCGGAATTCACGGTCCAGAATCCAAATATCGCCAATCCTCCGACGTTGATGCTTGTGTTTATTGATATCTTGAAGAAGACCCACGAGGTCTCATATTCGAACGTGGATACTCCACAGCAAGTTGAGGATTTTGAGGGAATTCACGCGGTGAAAATCGCAGATTTGCAGAGTTTCCATCTCCAAAACTCGCAGTACTTGATGGAGTATGCCCGGAAGATTTATCCAAAGCTTGTATCCCATTATGACTGGTGGAGACGGACCCAGAAGGGAGAACTTGCGCAATTTGACCGAGAGCCGTTTTCTCCGGTAGAGGCATACAGATGGCATGGAAGAACCGAGGAGTTGTGTTTACCTAGTGGAATTGACGACTTTCCAAGAGCAGAGATCCCGGATATTTCTGAGTTGCATGTGGATGCTATCTCATGGGTGGGAAGTTTTACTCGGTCGATGAAGCAGTTGGCTGAATTTTTGGAATACGACGAGGATGTGAAGAAGTACGCGGAGATTGAGAAGGCAATTGTTAAAAATATCCAGGACTTGCACTGGTCCGAGGAGAACCAGTCATATTGTGATGTTACGTTGGATGAGGATGATGAAGACGCGTTTGTGTGCCATAACGGCTATGTTTCATTATTCCCGGTTATTTTGAAGCTAGTGCCACATGACTCGCCAAACATTGCGGCGATTTTGAAGATGCTTGCGGATCCTGAGGAGTTGTTTTCGCCATTTGGAATCCGGTCGTTGTCCAAGTCCAGTGAGCATTACAGAAATGGAGGCGACGATTACTGGCGTGGAAAGATCTGGATGAATATCAACTATTTGGTCTTGGACGCGTTGATCCATTACTCCAAGCCTGACCCACAAGGGGTTTCTGTCAATGATGAAACCAAGGAATTGATCAGCGACTTGTACTACAAGCTCCGGCAAAATGTGGTGAATAATGTGTACAAGCAGCACAAGAGCACAGGGTATGCCTGGGAAAATTATGACGACCGTAGTGGGGATGCAACTGGGGCCCGGTTATTTTTGGGATGGACTGGGTTGATTGTCATGATAATGAAGATGCCTGAGAGGATATAAGGGACAATGGTTTAGGTGGGTTGTAAAGGAGAGGTAACCTTGCGGTGGTGTTTTACAATTGTGAGTATTATCAATGGTGGATTGGCGATGGTATAGATTTGTTATAGATCGGTTTATTTGTCTGGTTATAGATCTGGTTATAGATCTGGTTTAACATAGATCCGGTTATAGATCCAATTTATCATTATTCCGGCATCATAAATCCATGGCGGTATAAATCAGATTCATCATAGTCCTATTAACATCTGTAATTCCATCAGAATCTGCCAATTTCAAGCACCAAGCTTACACCATCAGCACGGGTCTTTGGGATGGGAAAAAAATTATCATGAAAAATTTCCTACAGCCATGTCGGACTTGAAATCAGCCACCAACAAAGATGAATTGCCGTTTTCCGAGCAGCACTATTTCTCATCATACGACCACTTCTCCATCCACGAGGAGATGTTGAAGGACACTGTGCGAACCTTGTCATACCGTCGTGCGATTTTGCAGAACCGCGACTTGTTCAAGGATAAAGTTGTGCTTGATGTTGGCTGTGGAAGCGGGATTTTGTCGCTCTTTGCTGTCCGGGCCGGTGCGAAACACGTCATTGCGGTGGACATGTCGAATATCATTGAGATGGCCGAGAAGATTGTTGATTTGAACGGGGCTGGGGACAAAATCACGTTGTTGCAAGGGAAGTTGGAGGACGTGGAATTGCCGTACCCTGAGGTAGACATCATCATCTCTGAGTGGATGGGCTACTTTTTGTTGTACGAGTCGATGTTGGACACTGTGTTGATTGCCAGAGACAAGTACTTGAAGAAAGGCGGACTTATTTTCCCAGACAAGTCGACGATATATCTTGCGGGAATTGAGGACGAGCAGTACAAGGACGAGAAAATCAACTTCTGGCAAGACGTCTATGGGTTCGATTACTCGCCGTTCATTCCGATTTCCATGGCTGAACCGCTTGTGGATAACGTCGAGTCGCACACCGTCAACACTTCCACTGCCAAATTGTACGAGATCGACTTGAACACCGTTACCATCGAGGACTTGGCGTTTTACAAAAAATTCACCTTGACCGCGTCGCGTGACGACGACATCCATGCTCTTGTCGCCTGGTTCGACATGGATTTTCCGTCCTCCTCGAAGGAAAACGCAGTCAAGTTCTCTACTGGTCCGTTTTCAAAGCTGACTCACTGGAAACAGACAGTGTTCTACTTGGACCAGGTGTTGCACGTGAGAAGAGGTGAGAAGATCCAGGGAAGCTTGGCTTGCCGTCCAAACTCAAAGAATCCAAGAGAGTTGGATATTGAAATTGCTTGGGACCATGATGCCAACGACGACGACGTCAGAGCCCAAAAGGGTAAGTACAACTACTTCTTGCGTTGATGTGGTTCCTCTATTCTTGCGTCGATGCTCCAATGGTGTTGCTGTGGTTCCTCTATTCTTGTGTTAATGCTCCAGTGGCTGAAACGATGTTGCTGTGGTTCCGGTGTGCTCTTGGCTTGTATTATATATTATTACGCTAGATACAAATATCACAACGGGGTAATTGCTCGGGTATACGTACTATAATGGCATTCAAAATGGCTAATTAAATTATTGAAGCAATCGCGGGTTTTACTCGCTATCCATAACCTGGGTTTGTGTATACCTTGTGTTTTCTGGATATAAATGACAACATGGTGTCAGCGATTTTCGAGATATAAAGCCAGCATGGCGTGTTAAGAATTTTCTGTCTAATAAAAACAGTGTTATTGACTATAAAGACTTGTAAATTGTTGCCATACGTATTGACCTTTTTATTCTTTGTTCAGTACAAGAGAGGTGCCTTTATCGACTCCTCCCCAGACTTCTTTAATTATAATAGTCAAGATATGTATTTCAACTTGCTGGCCAACTCGTATTTACAGGTAGGCAGTTGGTGTGGTGGATCAAAAGTCCTAATGGACAGCACAGTTGTCGTTACAGCCATAATATACGTAGAAATATATAAATATACTCCTAAACTAAATGGTCAATTTATTTTCAATACTGTAAACCCTTTGACCCAGTAGGCACTGAAAACTACCAGGCAGAAACATCAAACGTAGATACAGTCCATTGAATAATCGTGCTCATTTAAAACATGGGTGGTAAGTTTCTAAATATATAAATTAATTATTATCAAACAACAATACCAGGCTTTCAGTAAGGTGTTTCAACCTCAAGTCATCTATGCTTGTCCACACAGTATGATTCAGAGATACATTTCTACGCAAATTTATTCCAATAACGAGCCAATCAAGGGTCTTTTGAATTGGTTTAAATTTTGTAAAATAAATGCACCTTATGAAATTTCTGCGCTTCCAGGGAGCTGACTAAATACAAATATATATATTACAAAAAGTTTACCAAGTGGAGTTACACACAGAACTTCGGTGAAAAAAAGAAAAGGAAATGACATGGACAGGAATTGAACCTGCAACCCTTCGATTACACTGGGTTACTGGAGTCGAAAGCTCTACCATTGAGCCACCACATCATCCTTGTTGAGTTAAAATTGTTTTCGATAGATGTATATTTGAAAAGTTTCCGACTGTTGTATAATGAGAATCATGGACAAAGCTGTTTAGCAGCACGGTTGATCTGCTAAAAAATAAACAAGGGATTTCTACATAACGTATTGAAACCGGTTAAGGGTGTCAAAATAAGAGAATTACGCATAATAATGCCAATTTAAGTATAAAGATATAGATTTACCAATATTGAAGCAACTGTAGAGTACCTGGTATTGTATATAAAGGTGCCACTTGGACTCTTTTTATAGCAAGAATATTTACGGTAGTCCGGCTATAATAATTGGAGATGTATAGCATAGTTCGAGAACATACTGTGGTGTTGTGATTACATTGCCTAACATCTTTTGCAAGGCTGTCATCTTCTCTTCGATGCAAGTTTTCTCTTTGATGAAATGATGTACACATTCCACCAATGTACGTCAAAATATTCCTTTGCAATTAATTTAATCAAGAATAGACCGTATTGATTAAATATATGATCAGAGCTACGTTCGATTCCATCGTCAATTTGTATTTTTACAAACTGGCAGTTGTAAATCGTAGAGGTGTTTGGTAGTGCAAAATAGAATTGACAGCACCCGATTATAACAAATAGCAATCAATTTAGTCACAAGCCATCGGCATCAAATCATGCCTGTAATACTTATGCTGGCTGCTTTTCATTGTCGCGCTCAATCAACTTTTCCACTCTTTTAAACTGACAGTTAGCCAAATTCCAAAAGCATAGTACTTACAAAAATGAGAAATTCTGGACTCTCCAAGTTGGTCAAGAGAACCTCCTTTAATCTGACGTCGTCTAGTTCTAAGATGGAGCTAATTTCTCCCAATCTGTGGTCCAAGGCATGAAAGACGTCATTGTCCTGGTGCTTTTGTGATTCTCTATTCATTGCTACGTGCTTACTGACTGGCATATGGTTAACGTGTTCCAGATTGACGGCTGGATGGCAAGAGTCAACATGACCATTTGGATTGACTTTTTCCGGTGGGAATGCCCCTGGTAATTCTCTTGCGGTTGTATGTTGTGAGGGGTTAGGATTGATGCAAGGGTCTGGTTCGGTGGTTGCTTGGCTCATTACCTGCGAATTGGAATGAAATGTTTGGCTTATCATCTGCGGATTTGGTTGAACTGTCTGGCTCATTGGGATTACCTGCAAATTGGATTGTACTGTCTGGCTCATTGAGAATGCTTGGGAATTGGATTGTAGTGGTTGGCTCATTGAGAATACTTGCGAATTGGCATTGTACAAATCTTCAAGATCCTTGACCTCGATCATATGACGATATTGCAACAATATCTCCTTTATGCTAGAGTAATCTTTCATTGAGCTAACATTGACTTGAAACTGCTTCAACTATTGTCAGTAAACATCAGTGCAACCAGCAACATACTTTTAAAGTAAAGTCCTGTGTGTCGATATCATAGTAGCGAATACCCACGACCAAGTTCTTGAGCAACACCTTGACGGGTGTGGATTTATTGTTTGATTCTGCAAGCTCGATAACACTACAGAGATCGCAATATTCCTATGGTTAGACAGGATTATAGAAGGCTCGCCAACCGACTTACAATTGTCTTCCATTGATGGCGGACAATAATTTCCAAGGAAGGCGGTTTACCACGTCTTGAGGTGGGTGTGAGCTCAATAAACAAATCAGGGCTGTTTTGAATGTGCACCCAGCAATTTTCATTGTTGAGGAAGGAATATTTTGTCAAGCCGATGCGCATTGTGTGGGAAATGATAATGGTAATATGCAGAGATTATGGATGACGGTTTACAAGGTATGGTTTATTTATAGTTGATCTGGCGCTTAGGTATGCACCAGAATATGATGTATAAATTATGTTTGTGTAAATGATGTTGTATCAATTCTGTTTATATAAATTATCATGGTTGGTTGAGTTAATTGATTATAATTTACACAACTATTATGATTAACACAATGGTCAGGTAACATGATCAACAAACATGATCAACAAACATGATCAACAAACACGATCAAACACGATCACCAAGCATGATCAAACACGATAACCAAACACGATCAAGTAATATGATCAACAAACATGGTTAATAAACACAATCAACAAACATGTCCAACCAACCATGGTCAACAAACATGTCCAACCAACCATGGTCAACAAACATGTCCAACCAACCATGGTCAACAAACATATCCAACCACATACCTACAACCACACTCTAAACCATCTACATCATCTTTACACATCTAATCAATTTACACATTAATTATGGTCGGTTACATTTACTAACTAAATCTTAGCCTCGGCAGCAGCCTTGGAAGCTCTCTTGGCCAACTTAGCAACAGTCTTAGCACCCATCAAACCACCACCCCAGTGTCTTCTGGTCTCCTCGTATTTCTCGTTGAAGTTGGCGTTGATGGTGTCAACCAAAGTGGCCAAAGCAGCCTTGTCCTCGGCCTTTACCTCGGTCAAAGCAGCAACAGCAGCAGTCTTTTGGTGCACCAAGGTACCCAATCTAGCCTTACCCTTGACGATGGCGTATGGAACACCCATCTTTCTGCACAAGGCTGGCAAGAAGACGACCAACTCAATTGGGTCGACGTCGTTAGCAATCAAGACCAACGATGGCTTCTTGTTCTCGATCAAAGCAACAACGTGGTTCAAACCGTACTTGACAGTGTATGGCTTTGGAGAAGCTTCCTGCTTGGTCTTACCGTCAGCAATGGCAGCAGCCTCGTTGGTCAATCTCTCCTTCTTCTCGGCCTTGGTCTCTGGACGGTACTTGTTTAACAATTTGAAAGCCTGCGCAGCAGTGTTACGGTCCAAAGTGTGTTGGAACTGAGCAATAGCTGGTGGAACCTTCAATCTGATGCTCAAGATCTTCTTTTGTCTTTGCAATCTAATGTATTCTGGCCATTTGACAAAACGAGCCAAGTTACGCTTTGGCTGAACAGCTTGGCCAATACCAAAGTTTCTTGGTGTAGCAGACGTCAATGGGTTCTTGGCGGACTTGCCCTTTGCCGATTTAGACGCAAATGGTGATGGTGCAACCTTCTTACCTTTTGGAGCCTGTCGTTAGTACGGTGTCGCCAACATGACAACCATCGTGATTAACAAGCCTGTCCCAATCTCTGATGCACAATACAGACTTATTCGTTCCTCGATGGGTGCCTCCTTTACTCAACATACCATTTTGATAATACTTTGTCTAAAAATTTTTTGGTAATTTTCAATATTCAGCCAAGGTGTGCAGGTTAGGCAGCCCCAGCACAGCATTCACCTGCGAGCAATACTTACCCGGGTTGTGTGACAGTGTCTCACACGTGTCATACACGTGTAATGCTACAGGACCAATGTAACGGTGTCCGGGTGTTGATTTACTTACCCTGCCGCACACGCCCTCTGGGAAACTTTTTTTTCCAAAGTGCAAAGTGAAAAATTATACCACTAACAATGTCCACTGCTCGTCCACAAGTTTCTGTTTTTGCTGTCGATGGAAAATTGACTTCCACCAGCTTGCCTTTGCCAGTTGTCTTCAAGGCCCCAATCAGACCAGATATCGTCCACTCTGTGTTCACCAGAATCAACAAGAACAAGAGACAGGCTTATGCTGTCGCTGAAAACGCTGGTCACCAAACCTCTGCTGAGTCCTGGGGTACCGGTCGTGCTGTTGCCAGAATTCCAAGAGTTGGAGGTTCTGGTACCCACAGATCCGGTCAAGCCGCTTTCGGAAACATGTGTCGTGGAGGTAGAATGTTCGCTCCAACCAAGACCTGGAGAAGATGGAACGTCAAGGTGAACCACAACGAGAAGAGATACGCCACTGCTTCTGCTATTGCTGCTTCTGCTGTGCCATCGTTGGTTTTGGCCCGTGGTCACAAGATCGAGACCGTGGCTGAGGTTCCATTGGTTATTGCTTCTGACGTTGAGTCTATCACCAAGACCAAGGAGGCTGTTGCCGTCTTGAAGGCTGTCGGTGCTCACAGAGACGTTGTCAAGGTCATCAAGTCCAAGAAGTTGCGTGCTGGTAAGGGTAAGTTGAGAGGTAGAAGATTCACCCAAAGAAGAGGACCATTGGTTGTCTACGGTGAGGACAAGGGATTGGTCAAGGCCTTTAGAAACATCCCAGGTGTCGAGACTGCTTCCGTCACCTCCTTGGGCTTGTTGCAATTGGCTCCAGGTGCTCACTTGGGAAGATTTGTCATCTGGACTGCTTCTGCTTTCGCCAAGTTGGACGCTGTCTACGAGTCCAAGTCTGGCTTTGAGTTGCCATCTAACATCATCTCCAACTCTGACGTCACCAGATTGATCAACTCTACTGAGATCCAGTCTGTTGTCAGAGCTGCTGGCCAAGCTTCTCAAAAGAGAACCCACGTTCAAAAGAAGAACCCATTGAAGAACAAGCAGGTTATGTTGAGATTGAACCCATACGCCAAGGTTGCCAAGGCTGCTAAGAAATAAGTATGTTAGGTGTGAATATCTAGTGTTGTAGGAGATATGTATGCTAGGAGTTAATATCCAGTGTTGTATGAAATATATATGCTAGGGATGAATGTCTAGTGCTGTAGTTGGGTGATATCGAGTATTGAGTAAATGCTGTGTGTGATGATGGTAGATAAAGGTTTATGGGATGTTGGCGAAGTGCGTTAGAAATAGTGAAACTGTTTGTGAATTTGTAAATCCATAATCTAGAAAATTATCGTTACGACTTTTGAGAAGCACTGTATTCACAGTAGCTACTTTAAAACACACACAGTACCCAGAAGCACTACCAGGTTATAAGTTGCACCATGATAAGCAGTATAAGTAGCAGAGGTACATGGAATAGCTAGTATATTCCCTCAAAAAAATATGTAGAAAGGGGCCCTATAATTATGTAAATGGGATGACACAGTCGAATCACAATCTTAGTAACAAATGATGTTGCATGAAGGTAATGCTGTTATTGTCAAAGATGGAAACGATAATAGAGAGACGGGGGTTTAGTATTTCTAAGATGATATTGAAGTTGCTTTATTACAGACAGCATCATTTTGACCATGAAGCGGAGCTGATTTCTCTGCCGGCAAATTAGTGAGTTAATGAATTTGTATTTAGTTTAATTAGCAAAAGGTGTACCAATTATTCATGTGGTCACTCGATTTTAAAGAAAAAATATAAATTAGAGTAAATTTACATTAATCATGGTTCAATTAATTGGAAATTATCTTTGGCCAGAAACACCAGAAACTTTTGATCAAATGTTAAATTCACCAAATTAATTTCTCAACAGAGTTCACCTTACAAATGAATGTTGCACTCGCTAGGTTGACTTGTATATCCATAATATTAATAAAAATTGTGTTAGAAGTAGTGAGATAAATCAGCAAAAGAATGACGTAATTACTATAATTGTCTATATTGATGCATGCAATTCCTAGAAAGAGTTATGGACTCTTGCTACTTTTAGAAAGGCAATAGCATCTTGGAACTCCTCAAAAAAAAAAAAAAAAAAATAGAATCCTGATAGTTCTTAGAAAGAGCTATAACATCTTGCTACTTAAAAGGCTATACCTTGCTACTTAAAAGGCTATACCTTGCTACTTAAAAAGACTATACCTTGCTACTTACAAAATTTACATCGCCCTAATGTGCCAACATTTTACAACACCAATAGATCCAGTGGCCCAGAATCCCATTAAATACATTAAATCCAACTCATTAGCCCACGAATCTACACTCCTAAGTCAACATCGCATTGCATCTTTCCCACTCGTGCATTCGCACCGCATTTCATGTCACCACAAAAATGGACTCCACGTCAAGCGGCACGTGCCATTTGACGCAGTAGCAACCTACAAAAGCAACTTTCTCAACTATTTATACCACACCAAATCCACCTCACTGCAAAAATGCACAAGACCTATTCTTTACGTGATAGCAGGGCCCCTACTCAACAAGAGCTCAATGTACCAGCGCCGCCAACCTCATCCACCAAAAGTGGCAAATTCTTTGGCAAGGGATCGCTTTCCGGAGCGCTTCGGAAGTCGACTGCGGGGACTTTGGCGCCAAATCTTTCGCGGAAGCTTGCACAGTACATCAAGATAGAAAAGAATGTCATGAGAGCCATTGAGCTTACCGCGCGGGAGCGTCGTGAGGTTGCAAAGCAATTATCTGTGTGGGGCGAGGAGAACGATGACGATGTGTCGGACATCAGCGACAAGTTGGGGGTGTTGCTCTACGAGATTGCCGAGTTGGAGGACCAGTTCATTGACAAGTATGACCAGTACCGAATCACATTGAAGTACATCCGGAACATTGAGGCGTCGACCCAACCTACTCGAGACCGAAAGGCCAAGATCACTGACGAGATTGCCCACTTGAAGTACAAGGACCCGCTGTCTCCGAAATTGGAGACTTTGGAGCAGGAGCTTGTGCGGGCCGAGGCCGAGTCCTTGGTTGCCGAGGCCCAGTTGTCGAATATCACCCGTGAGAAGTTGAAGTTGGCGTTCCAGTACCAGTTTGATGCGATGATCGAGCTTTCTGAGAAGGTTGCTTTGGTCGCTGGCTACGGGAAGTCGTTGTTGGAGTTGTTGGATACTACCTCAGTGACTCCAGGGGAAACTAGACCAGCTTACGACGGCTACGAGGCGTCTAAGCAGATTATCATTGACGCTGAAAACGCGTTGCACCAATGGACTGCAGAGTCGGCAGTAGTTAAGCCGGCGTTGTCGCTCCACCAAACGGGGGAGGAAGTCTATGAAGAGGAAGAGGAACAAGTGGACGATGGGGAGATTGAGCCAGAAAAGTAGCAAGAAGGTGCTTGATATACTGACTAATATACTGTGTTGTTGTCGTAAGACTGACTTGAGTTGTAAGGCTGACCGGAGTCTGGGGAAATGCGACCGGGTAATCGGGTCTGCCGGCATTATTGGCGGGGCAGAATACATTTTTTCTCGACTGGACGTTTGGCATTTCTGGGATGGAGATATTTCTGTATTTCTGTATTTATGGTGTTGGCGTAATTATGATATTGGCATAGTTATGATATTTCCGTAATTATGGCTCTCCCGCAATTATGGCTAATTATTTTCGCCTTGTCAATTGCTAATTAGCCGAGCACTAAACTATGCAGGGTAACACGCTTATGCAGTGTTTCGCACGGTTGTCATTGTAGTAGAATTGGGAGGCACGTGGGAATTCCATCATCTTATTTGGACGACACCGAAAGCAAGGAAAAGATAAAGACTGAAAATTGAGATAAATAGGCCAAGGGTCTGGAATTTTCCAACGTTGGATAGGAGTGCGTGTAAAAATAGTGCGAGGGAAATTACGCCAAGCCTGTGACGCTGAGAGAATACTTGAGGATAAAAAAATTAAATTGCCGATACGAGTACAAGTCTGAAGGGATAATATATTGGGGACGGTATAAAAGTATTAACAAGGGTATTACGTTATAAAAATAGTAAGCTGTTGATACTAAAATATAATAAGATATTAATACAAAGATAAGATATATTAGAATCTACTTGGGATCTAAGACAAGAGGATTTATACGTGAGATCTAACAAAACAGAGTGTATACAGAGGGAATTGTGATATTGAAGGTATAGTGATATTGAAGGTATTGTGATATTGAAGGTATAGTGATATTGAAGGTATAGTGATATTGAAGTATTGTTGAGATACATAATAATTGGAATTACGCTGGCTCTGGCCGAGAATAACTTGAGGTTACTATCGATGAGGTACGTGCTACGATCGTACGATATTGAGAGTAGTCTAAACAAACGATACGCAAATTGTTTGGATCTTTTGCACGCCTTGAATTGATATAGTATTGGTATTGATTAATATTGATATTGATTAATATTGACATCGATTGGTATTGACATCGATTGGTATTGACATCGATTGGTATTGACATCAATTGGTATTGACATCAATTGGTACTGAGTATTAACACCAAATCATCACTCACACATCATGAAGTTCGGAAAATACTTTGAACACGAACTCGTCAGCCTGAACATCCCCCAGGAATGGATCGACTCCTCCATCCAGTACAAACTTCTAAAAAAACGAATCCACCGCTTCGCAGAGGAACTCACTGCCCTTGGATTGACAAAAGAAACCTTGGTCAGCTTGCTAGACCCCAAATCCGCTTCGCTCCAGAACCCAGAATCGTGCGTCGCAACGTCTCTGGAAACCACAGACGAACCCACGTTGGACACCGAAAATGTGCACTACTCCCTCGATATCTTGGTGGAGCCGCTATCTGACACTCTGGTTCCGCGGATCCAGTACTTGTACCAGCAGAATAACCACTATATTCGGCCACAGCTTGTGATTGACCTCACGGGAAATGATGCTGCTGCCTCGGTGATTAGAAAACGTGTGCGGGAATACATCGAGGGACAACAGAGCCATAGCCAAGTTCATGTTATGGATGACAGCCGGATTCCGTTGCTAGAAGGCGCGTGTCGGATCACAGTGACCATGGACCAGGACGCAAAGTTCTTCCAGATGATCTTTGACGAGTTGCATGAGTTGGAGCGGATCAAATCGCACCACGAGACGGCAATGAGGAAGACAGTGGAAGAAGTGGCAGTGGTTATTGGCACATTGACGTCGCCTGACAAATGGCGATCTGACATGGACCGTTGGCGGGAGATCTTTGAGTTGTACTTGGAGAACCGGATCTTCTTTGTGAGCGACGACTTGCACGGCGAAAGAAGCATTGTCGATGCCCAGAAGCGGTTGTTGGGGTTTCTGAAAGAGGTCGAGGGCGGGAACTTGGTTCGGGGATTCAAACACAACCGGTCCAAGGAGGCATTTTTTGCGTTCTTCACGCTAAACACCGAGTTACTCCGCGCATTGAAGTACCAAAAGCTCAACCAACTTGCCATTGACAAGATATTGAAGAAGTTTGACAAGCAAACCGCCCTCACTGTGAAAAACCAGTTCCCGTCATTGATCTCCCATGGCCTGTTTATGAGCCTGTCGTTTGCCCAGGAACTCTACGCAGTCATCACCGAACGGCTCGTGACAATCGTGCCCCAATTGGACGACTACAACTGTCCCGTGTGCCTCAGCTTGGCATATAAACCAATCCGCCTCGCCTGCAGTCACGTGTTCTGCGTCCAGTGTTTGATCCAGCTCCAACGGGAGAAAAAGTCGCATTGTCCAGTGTGTCGTGCCGACGTGGTTTTAAAAGCAGATAGCCGAAACGTCGACTGGGAGAGGTTGGAGTTTATGAAACGGAACTTCCCCAAGCAGGTCAAGGAAAAGACCAAGGAACGGCGCAAGATCATTGAGCAGGAGCACTATGCTCTGGTCATGGCTCAGTATGGCCAGAGACAGTGCACAATAGTGTAGGTTTTAGTGGAGCAGAATGGTTTATAGGAGTTTGTAGCCATTGCAAGATATGTGTTAATATTAGAGACGCGCGATATGAAACTGTAAGATACCAAGTCAATGCATTTTATTTGTTACAGGTATAATAAAGCGGTGTATTGTATTTGTAATGTATCTTGGGTGATTATCCAGGAGTAATCGTAGGAGTTCGAGTCTTGTACCAGAAAGAATCAAGGTACAGACTTTATTACACTAATTACGAGGGGTTGCAATAAAAAGAGGATTCCACTTTTCGGTTCCATTCATGACCCAATCCTCTGTCACAAAGGACATGATCTAGCCCAGTCCATTTTCTTTCTACAGAACATGGCCTTTCTCATGGTTTCTTGTTATCCTTAGAACATCTTCTTTGCTCTTTGCAGAACTCCCTCATTCTAACTTATTTTCTGGCCCAATCTGTACAAAGGCAATGACACTGCCGAGTTTATTTCTACAGAGAGAACAAGTATCCTTTTCCAAGTATAAATAGACCGACTTTTCTTTGTCGAAAAAGTATATTTTAGCTTTTATCTCGACGTATTTTAGTTACTATATTACGGGGTTACTGGTTATGGATTAGGCAATTGGCATAGATGTTGCGATTTACATCATTACTTGGCTACTCATGCTTTGATGGCGCATATGTAGTGAAGCGTATATATAATTAGTATCGCCCATGTATCAAAGTTTATATGAATTAAGATGGCCTTTAGATATGCTCCAGTAAAGGGTCTGACTTGCCATTATGTCAAAAGAAACCATTGAGATGAAAACATAGGACCTGGATTTAGAAAATTTTGGATGGAGGAGTCGGGAATGATTAAACCTTACCTAGTGTAATAAGAAGGGTTTTAATTTTTTTCTGGGTAGCCACAATTATTCCTTGATTTTTCATATTCTCCTTGGCTTGTAATTTCTATATCTTTCCGGTGGTTGTGCTTTCCTCCATCAAAGGTTGATATATTTCGTCCCAAATATAGTCTGACTTAATAGTCAAGTGATATTTTAGCCATTTCACCAACTCGTATCATAGTAACCATCTCTCCGCTTGCTGAAAAGCATTTCCAGTTCTCCAAAACTAAATCCTGTTTGCTATTACTCTCCCGACTTACAATCTGCTTTCCATGGATCATCTCTTTTTACCAAGATGGATGCCCGACTTGGCTACTCGATTTGCAAATGAAATGAAATAGCTAGGATACGAACCAGTGGAAAAGAAATGGACCTGGCTAGATCATAGTTTTTGAGAGAATAGGCCAGCCGGGAAGTCATTTCTGAAATAGACAGGAGTTATGAAAGAAGAGATGAAAGAAAGAGAAAGTCAATCCAATTACGTGTTTCAACATTTGATCATGGCATTTAAAATCAACCAAAATTTCACAAACTCAAAGCTGATCATTATAAACTCAAAGTTATCATCACACCCATTAATCTCTCCAGCAAAACTTCTCAAATAACCAGTCATCCCTCGGTAAATCTAGAATCAATATTCAGATTAATATCCTCCGGCAACGCCTTGTTCAAAAAAGGCTGTTCCAAATGCAGAGTCAATTCCCTTTGGATATTCTGCTTAATGCGCCGGATATCGTTATATATATCCTTGTCAATGACATTCAAATCAGGAAACCGTTCTACCAAACGACGCTTTAAAAACTGGGGTTTGGTGATACCCCCAAGATACAACTCCGAAAGATACTTGATATGCTCAGGGTTTCTCTTTCTTAAAATCGGATGGTCTCTTAAATCACTGATAAACACCGAATGGTTATGGACTGGACTCGGGACACTGAGATGATACAACTTTGTCTTTTTGTCATACTTGACATGGCATTGGAACGGGCAATTGATCTTTTTAGACACGCGGTTCCGCTTTTTCTTTTGCAAACAGTCATTTTTGGCGGCACTGGGTCGCTTTACCAAATTTTCCTCGGGTTTTCCGCCTCGTTCACATCTATATAAGCAGTATCCGCGGTTTTTTCCTGATTTGTAAACCACAAGTCCGATTTTTGTCTGCCGCATGTACTCCTTGAGGTACTCCTTGGCGTCTTCCATGGACTCAAACGCACGCTGCGCCGGAGGAGCAACCTGAGGAAGCAGCTGCATGGTGTAAGGGTCCAATTGCTGGGCCTGATGTGGCGGCTGTGGCGGCTGTGGCGGTTGCAGCTGCGTCTGTGTATGTGGCGTCTGCCCCCCCTGACCCTGCCCCTGCCCCTGCGTATGGGTCTGCTGCTGTCCCTTCTGGGTCTGCTGCTGCTGCTGCTGCTGCTGTCCCTGTCCCTGCCCCTGCCCCTGCTGATTGCTTAGCGACGACCATGCAATTGCTTGCGAAATAATCTTGCTGCGCAACTCATCCGCTTTTGGCCCTGCGTCGGCAATTTCAGGGTCAATTGCATCCAACTCAGGCCGGCTGGCACGCAGTCTCAATGCCTTGCAAAACTCAATTTCCTCCACCACATCCTCATCAGTCAACTCCATATCCTTGAACTTATCCGTCACCACAAAACGGATACTCTCCGGGTCGTCAATCGTGGTATGCGCGAGCAACTTGTAAATGAACCGCGTCACCTCCTGCAAGGAACGCTCGTCAATGAGAGCATCAATGTCGACGCAGGCATCCTTGTCTTGCGGATACTGCGCGGTGCACGCCTGGATTTCTGCCTCAATCTGCTGATCTGTGAGATCGAGTCTGGGGAACTTTTGCTGCAAGTGCGCCTTGACGCGCCCCGGATCGGTCAACCGGTGGCCCTCGACAAGGTCGTATATCGCCTCGATGACCTCTGTCGGTCGCCGGTACCCGCCCTCGGTCCCGGCCACCGAGTGCGAGTGGAATGGGTACCCGACCTTGATATCGTACGTCTCGCTGAACCGGTCGTACTTCACCTGGAGCTTGAACCCGCAATTGATCTTCTCACTGGTGGTTTTTCGCCGGCGTGTGCTCGGACTAAGAAGCCGTTTGTTCACATACAAGCCGCCGAGCACACACCGGTAATGTGTGACGCCTCTGGCCTTGTTTGAGCGGAAAATCACCAACTTTGTGTTTGTCTCGGCGCTGTACTTTGCTAGATACAGCTTGGCGTCCTCCAAGGTGGCAAACGACTGCTCCACGGGCGGGTCTGGCTGCTGGATGATCGGCTTGGGAAACGGCGGTTTCGGCTCATTTCCGGCAGCAGCAATAGCGGCTACTGCAGCATCGGTTGCATTGACATCGCTCGAGTCCATTGGTAGTGTATTAGCAAAAACTGCAATTTGCTAAGTGGCAAAATTTGCCAAGTCACGTGATAGTGTTTGGCCGAATGCCGTGGGACATGTGTTGCTCACTGAGGTCAGACGTGTAAAGTATACATATATGATTTTATTGTTTGGAATAATAACTGGAGTGGGTAACTGGATAATGGTAGCTAGCTGAATTTGTTTGAAGTTGTATGTTCTGAATGAGCTATATAGAATGAGCCATATTGTAATATAGTAAGAAACGAGTGGGTAAAATAGTTAGAATATATTCGCTTGAATATTCAAAAAGTCTGACTACGCTTGAAAACTCATTCCTTCTGTAAAAGAATGGACCTGGCTAGACTATTGCATTTGTACGGGAAATGGGTCATAGAACAGGTTGTGTGAAAAAAGACAAAACTCTTGGAAGAACAAAGAAGAAGTTCAGAGAAGAGCAAATAAGATGCTCTGAAAAGGAAATGTCCCGATTCTCTAAAAGGAATTGAAGGAACCAGATGGAAAATATCAGGATAAATCTTCTTCATTACACCACTCGTCTGATTAGTCTGTCAAGGCCCATTATTACCAGCAGATTTATTGTACAAGACGTAAATTGTATATAATTTATAAGATTCTTTTGTGCTAAACAGCCCGATGTACAACTAAACAATTTCTTGAACATTTGTGGATTACCTAAATAGTGGTGCCGTCCTAAACCATAAACGGGAAAGTATCAAAATCTCTTGACCTGTGCCGTCAAATGACCATATGTTACTTCAATTGTTGATTTATTTTCTGGATGCAATGCTACAATACTAATAATTTAATTAATATTTTGCCTCCTTCTATTTGAAATATAAAATATCCATCCAGAGTGTTCCGACGCAAATCATTAGATGCCGTTGAAACGTGAAACTGACATTAGCCTCGAAATGGCATGAGGCACAAATCCAAGGCAAATTATGGAATTAGTATAAATATCAGTCGTATCCATCCACTTCCAACCATAAATGTGCACGTTCGTCATCTTTCACGTCCTTTTAGCCACGCTCTTTATGGTGCTTGGCCTTGCGTCTCCAGTCGATCGTACTCTGCTGGCTGGCGATATTGATGTTGACGATTTGCTCAGACAAGGTGGATTGACTGGCTCATCAGCCCCTAATACAGTTCGAAATTACACTGCTCCAAATTATTGTAGTGAAGAACAGGTCCGAGACGTGGTTCTTGCATACGAATTCCAGCAATCTACCCAACAGCTCGCTATCCTTGGGTTATGGAAAAATCCATATGAAACAACTACTGCCAGTGAAAGGTTTTTGCCCAACCAAAACATAAGAGAGTTGTTTCCGGAAATATCACCAATATGGAATTCTGACTGGCTAAAGAAATTTTGGAAATATCCAAAACAAGACACTTTGATCAAGGAGACTCTCCTCCATGTTGATGATTTCTCATCCTTGAGACTGGAATGCTATTTAAATTTGGTTCTGTGGCCTGATAACGAAGCATTCGGGAAGTTTGCCTTAGCACACTGGCGGAACAAAGTGACACCAGCACAGTCCGAGGAGTTTTCCAGGTTACTAAAAAAAGGACAAGCCGACTCGCTTCAAAGAGCAATTTCCAATGACTACATTTTAGCGGTTGGGAACCTTTTCGTGCATAAAGGAAGTCTTCGTGACCAAAAGAAATTTGATGAGACATTTGAACTTGGTAAGGTTTACGGTCAACAAGAGTTTAAGGCTCAGTTGAAACTGTTTAAAAATGCGCATGTCAGTGGAAAAATTATCATTGGTAAAGATAAAAGGCTTCTTTGCAAGATTGATAAGGTATTGGCTTCCTACAGCCTCAAAGGTAGGGGTATAATTCTGGCAGAAGGTCTTTCTCTCGTACTGCGAAAGGCTTCAGAAGTTAAAGTGCGGACAAATGGGGAATGTATGGGCAATTTCGCGTCGATGGACTCCATTGATTACTGTTTCCCAGATGTATCTGGAAATTGTTACGAAGAATAGAAGTTAGCAGGCCTAAGCGAGGTGCGGAATGAATAGTATCAACAAGACCAATGAGAATTTGGCGTGGAAGGAGGTAGAGGGTGATTATTTAAAGTACCGTGAACAAGATTTCACCTCATTCTGATACTCCACTAAAAAGAGTCAACTAGGTGATGTTAAGCTCGACGGAAAATGTGCTATCCAAGCAAAAGAAATGGCTGATGTATAATGAGCATGGTCAAAGTATGTCCATGGGTACGAAATACAGCGAAAGAGAGTTTTACAAGCTGATAATTATAAGCTAAGAGTATATAGTGACTAAGATACATGTACAGACTGTATTACACTGAAAATTATAATCTGAAATTATAATAATAATAATAATATTTATTTTTGTATTTAGCTATATATTGTCTCCGGCAATACGGTGATTCGACAGATATATTTTCACTCAGGAACATCCTGAGGCAGCATTGCTGTTGAAGAAAACCCTTTGTCAACCCTCATTTGGTTGCTTGGGATTAAAAACTTCAGTGGGGGCAGTTATATTGTTGGTGCTTGGTGCTTGTATGGATTGTGTAAGAAGCCTGGTCACTCTTGTTGTCGAATGTGACCGCTGAATCTCATCATGTGTTGGAGGAATCATATTCCAACACGTTCTGGTAGAACTCAAGGAGTTTGTGGACTGATTTTTGGTCGGCAAACACTTTTCCAAGCGTATTGCGTATGCCATGAGTGGAATCTAGTATGTCATCAATGCGCGATAGAATTCGAGCTTCTAGGAGCTCTGGGCATCGTAGGTCATGTATGATGGAGGGGGAGTGAGTCCCACATCGTTTGCACTTTGGGTCATCATTGCCAAATAATTTGAGCAACGATCCGTCTGTGAGGCTCTTTCCGCTGAGTAGTTGTGATGCCAAACTGAGGATTGCCTTGGGGCCTGCAAGTGCTTCCGTGAGGAGGAGCTTGGTTTTGTCTCGGTGCACTTTGAAAGGAGTGGTGCTGATTTTGCGTGCGTTCCTATAGTGGTTTGGGAATGATTCGCTGGTTGAGGTGATCATTGCTTGCCACTCTTTGGTTGCTGCGTCTGAGGCTATTTTCTTGAGCATCTGGATGCGGGTCCGTCTTGGATCTTGCATCGGTGGCGGGTCGTCCTCGAGTCGTTGTTCCTCTAGTGCATAATCCGCGCGTTGTTCAAGTAATCGAGCGGCTGCGTCAAACGTTCTGATATCTGGATTGTGAGGGGCTGTTGCCTGTAACATGTCCTGGATAAGAGGGCGCTTTGGAATTATGATTCTCGTGCTTCCATTGATCGTGGTAGTTTGGAACAAACTTGAGCGGACTGGGTTTTGGCGTGATGTATTCATGAACCATCTCATAGATTTCATTATTGCCAAGGACTTGAGTAGGATCGTTGGTGGTGGAATACCACTTTCGATATAGATGATCGGGGTGGACGTGGGTCTGAGGAGGCCTAGCGCCAGTCGTAGGATTGAGTTGAATATCACACTGACCTGACCCCATTGGGTTTTTGTCATGCTGTTATAGAACACCTCGAGTCCATACGATATGATGGGGACTGCGCACGTTTTGAACAATATTATCGTGGTACGTCCCGTGGTTCCTCGTGTCATTCGGCTTAAGTACCTTATTTGTTCAGCAGTACGGCGCATCTTGGACAATGTTTGTTTTAGATGGCTCCTGAAGCTGAGTCTTGAATCAAGGGTAATGCCTAATAACTTGACCTCGTTTGTTTCCTCCTTTCGTCCTCCGTTCGGAAGTTGGAGGCTAGATTCACAGTTCGGTAACCGTCTTCGATTCGGGAAGAATCGTATGTATTGTAGTTTCGGGCCATAGTCAAAGCTTGTGAAATTCTCTTGACCCCATTGATGGCATTCCTGTAAGCATCGTTGAAGTGTATGCTCAATGTCGCCTCGGGATCCCGTTTTGACAATTGTAATGTCATCAATGAATCCTAAAGCCACAGCCCCTTTCCGCTCAAGCCGGTTGTAGAGGTCGTGGGTGTAGATCATGAAGAGGATTGGAGAGATTGGAGAGCCTTGTGGGACACCGAACGTAACGGGGAGGTGCTGGTCTGATAACTGTCCATCAATTTTTAGCTGAGTGCTTCGGTTCTGGAGGAAGTTATTAGTCCAATTAATTATCTCGGGTGGAGCGCCGACGGCCTGCATCTTTTGTAGTAGGATCGGGTGGCTCATGTTGTTGAAGGCACCTTCAATGTCGACTAGGACTGCTCCGGAGTGGCTGGAGTTGTCTAGTGGCATTTTCTGGTTGTCCTTGAGGTGAGTCTGGGCGTGGACCTTGAGGTTATTTACTAAGGTTGTAACCGCATCCGTTGCGCAGTACCCTTTGCGCCCCCCAAATTGGTAAGATGGAAGTTGGATTTTGGCAACCAATCTTTGGGTCATGATTGACTCGAAGATTTTCCCAAGTATATTGAGTAAGCTAATTGGTCGAAATGATTTTGGTGTCTCGTAATTGGCCTTTCCCGGTTTCGGGATTACTACCGTGATGCTGGTTTTCCACTGTTTGGGGAATGCTCCAAGTTTGAGGCACGCGTTGTAGATCAATTCCAACTGGTCAGGGAAGGTTTTCCCATGCCAAAGCTCCCTGATTTGACCAACGGTGAGCTGGTCAGGACCTGGAGCTTTTTTGAGCTTTAGGTATCTGATGGTGTTGAATATTTCCTCCTTCGTTATTGGTTCGATGTCGTCCCAATGAGTGTTGTGCGGTTGGAACGAAGCTGGCGTGAGGCTCTCACCTACAGTGATCTGTGGGTAAAAGGTTTTGCCAAAGGCTTCGTGTTGTTCCTCGTACAGTTTCATCATTCTATGGCGCTTTGCTGGGTTTGTGTATCTGTAAGCAGTCCAGATGGTGGTGTGGTCCAACTTGAGTAAGAAATCATTCCAGCACTTGGATTTGGCTTTTTGAACAGTTTCCTGAAAGGCCTTCTGAGCATTGCTTCGTTCTGGATTGTCCATTGCGAGGCTTGTGACAGTTCTATACGCGTCTTTGACTTCTTGAGTGAACCACCTTTTTGAGCGGCTATTTACTAGTTTCATCGGGGTGTTTCTGTCAATTAGTTGCCTTAGACTCTGGGTTAACTTGGCGGATGCCTTGTTTAGTTCATCCTCTGTGTGGATGGCGCTTGCGAACCGACGTTTATCTAGTGTTGCACGTACCTTTGACCAGTCCGTTTTAGAGTAGTTATGCACCGTTTTTGGCTTGATCTTGTTCGACATGTCGGGAGGGCGGAGTGATACGCGAAGACCGAAGTGGTCGGAGCCGAATTGCCGAAGCTTTGGCTGTGGTGTCACTTGCCCTTCCAACTTATCGCTGATTAGTATAACATCAAGAGTGTTACCGTCACGGTGTGTGGGCTGGTCGATGATGTTAAGGCATTGGAGTTTCCCCATTTCCATGATGTCATCGATCCTCAGTGTGGCCTTCCGTGCTTCCACCCCTGCTATGTTGCGAGAGGTAAAGGCTGGGTGGGCTGCATTGAGGTCGCCCATGATAATTCCATTGAAAATTCCTTGTTTGTCTATAATGTAGTTTCTTACTAGTTTTAGCGACCGGGACTTGAGGTGGGCCTTGGAATCGTGCGGCGCATTGTAGATGTTGATGATGTCTACAACTTGCTTTCGTGATTCTAAGGTGATTCCCACACAGTCTCTATCTTTTAATTCATTGATATACCTTGTGCGGTAGCCATATTGTTGATCTTTAATTTTCTTGTTAACATATGTCGTGGCCCTAGGTCGGGCTGACTGGTCGTTTACCTCAGGGAGGTAATCATATTTGTCATAGGCGGCGTGGTTGCAAGTCTCATCGGGTTGCACTGACGTGCAGTCTCCTGGACTAATAGTATTACTGCCGAATTCTTGTAATGGTCAAGGACCGCTTCTAGATGCGGCCTTCGTTTCTGGATGTTGATCGAGATGATTGTTATCTTCATTGTGATCCAACTTGGCTTGAGTCACTGTGGGAAACCATCTGAGTTCGACTTGACCGTAGATTATATCTTGATGTCGAGTTCTCATCAGGAGCTGGGTAAGTCTCCGTCGTATTGATCACTAGATCTTTTGGGATCTTGGGTTGACTGGAGGGGTTACTCGTGGCGTTTGGGTTTCCCGGTGTGCCGCTTTGTGCGGTGGAAGCAGGAGGGATGGAAGATGGTTGGCTCGTTTTTGACTTGGAGCCGCGGCTTCGGCGTGGCCGTCGCGGTGACTCTTTGAGGAGGTCAAGGTGAGTCCGTTTCCGGATGTTGCGCTTTCCCTTGTACTCGGTTAGTCTGTGGATTTCTCCTTCGATGCAGTAGCGTTGTTCTGACGCGAATTGCGCTGTTGCCTCGTCCGGGAAGAATAACCGAGCTGAGTAGCGTTTTGTGCATTCGATAGGGATTGTGGACCAATCCGGCATGTTTTCTGGGCTAATGAGTGGTCTTGGTGCGGAACACAAGGCTTCTCCTTCCCACTGCGCATTTCTTAAGGTTCTCGAAATTTCGAGTGCGACGTTGTCGGGGGAGAAGGTTGCTGGGACGTTTTGGATTACCCGTGAGACCCATGGTTTTGTGTTGAGTGGTCCTGGTGATCCGAGCGCAGATTGGAGTGTCAACTTGTTTTCGTCGGTGAAGGGTTCGTTTAGGTGGACCCGGAAGTGGTGCGCCGCGGTGAGGCTGATCATGCTGATCTTGCATGCCGACTGGTCAATGATGGCTTTGGACTCAACTTCGAATTGGATGCGTTTTGCAGCACTCCATGTTCGACTTTGAGGATTAACGTAATACGCTAATCTGCCAGCTGTTTCAAGGTCTTTGCCAGTTGGTCTTTGCTCCCGGGTTTTGGTTCTGGTTGCAGTGTGGCCACGTTTTGATGAGGTGGCCGGGGGTGCGAGGAATGCATGTTGGGTTTGTAGAAATTGAATGGCTTCCTCCTGTCCAGCTTGGCGGAGGAAGGTGGTTGAATCAAGTTTGTAAAACCGGGCGGCCCCAGAGATTGCGTTAGTGAGTACTCCGTAGGCCTGTATAGCGTCACGAGCCCTGTCCTCAAATGTGTAATTTGAGTTCCCGCTTTGGGAGGGGTGGTCAGTTTCATAAGGTTGGATAAGCTTTTCTTCGACGTTTTGTCGGTTCCAAGTTTGTGGGGGTGGCGAGATGGCACCCGGTGGGGTGTTGTATCCGCTTGTTTCGTGTTCTGAGGGGTCGGTTTCGTCCTCCTCGGTGAGGCCATAGGATTTTTTAATTTGGCCGTTGGTGTGTGTTGCTGGTGCCCTGGCGGCACTTGGGTCAATTTGAAGTTGGTTAATAGATTCGCCGTGGGAATCCATGCGGTTTGCTGTTGTTTGGGGCCCTAATGGGTCGCCCGGGGGTTCAAACTCATTTTGTGTTTCACCAATTTGGGAAGAACTCATTTTTATCTGAAATTATACAGCTTCAAAACATTGTCAACATCACATGACCAATAACCGCACCCCCACGGGGTCTCTATAAAGACCCGATCCATCTGCTCAATCACAAAATGGCCACAACCACCCAAAACTCCCTTATTCTGACCATGACGGTATTGGAAGCCGCTTCCATTGCCAGAACACTCGTTTATCGCGAATCTCTTGGTGCCCTAGCTAGTTTAGATAAACAGGGGTTTCCAGTGGGGTTTTCGGAGTATTACGTCGATGATAATGGTGATCCTGTCATTATTTTGTTGAACATCTCTTCTTCACATCGTAACATCAGAGCAAACAACAAGATTTCCTTTTCGATCCGCACCGGAGACCATCAGCCAGATGACGATGTTGATCTCCAATACCCCGGGGGAATCTCGGATTCAACTGCTGGATCACCGAGAATATTGCTCCGCGGATCAGTTGAACGACTAAATGGCATTTCCAAAGACGTTGAGGACCGGTTTGTGCAACGGCATCCCGACTCCAAGTCGTGGTTACCTAGTAATAAAGAAACGGCGCATCTGGGCTATTGGGCCAAGATTATTATTGAGCTGATTTATTTCATTGGTGGGTTTGGTGATCGGGCGTTTATTGGGAATATTCCTGTTGATTTGTACCACAGTGTCGATCCATTGATATAGAATAGTTTGACGTAATGCGGGGTAATGTACCAAACGCACGGGTCAACTGTCTAATATACTAGACTTGTATGATGTAAGGTAAGTATGGGTTATCCTGGGTGATATAAACTATCCAGAATGTTGATTAAAGGGTCTTGGTGGTTTAATGAGTCGTTGTATCAGGTAATAATCGGGTATTTGACTGTAGTATATTGTTTAGTCTTGTGACTTGTATAGTCATATCTAGATCCAAAGGGCAATACTAGATTTAGAGTGTCAAGATTGAGAATTGGATATAGTTTTGCAGTATAAATATTTAAACTCAGCGAGGATAATGAGTATGAGAAAATCTCACAGCCATGAATTACCATTATGCCAACTACTATCTGCAACCCTTTAATTGAAATCGATGCTCAAACTCTGGTAGTATCCAGTGATTACTCAATTATCGAGAAACAGTCCTTTTCTTATGATTGGAGTTGAAATTAAAGGCCCTGGTCTTTGCTATGAATTTCAAAGAGTAGTTTTTTACATTTGCACAGCCAAGTTGCTCATCAGACATTCTATTTTTCATTCCAAATGCATTCCATTGCCTATTTCTCAATCTAAATACATCCCACTACCTACTTCTCAATCTAAATACATCCCACTACCTACTTCTCATTCCAACTATATCCCATTACCCATTTCTCAATCTAAATACATCCCAGTACCCATTTCTCATTCCAACTACATCCCATTGCCTATTTCTCAATCTAAATACATCCCAGTACCCATTTCTCATTCCAACTACATCCCATTGCCTATTTCTCAATCTAAATACATCACACTACCCATTTCCCATCCAACTACACCCCACTACCCATTTCTCATTCCAACTACATCCCATTATTCTATTCTCATTCTAATTACATCTCATTACATCCCATCAAACTACACCCTTCTAATTAATCACCCTAAATCTCATCCGATCCCGAAAACCCAAACCAGCCCCGATTCCCTGAATGGCGCGAAAAATAATCAAAGTCAATGCTCACGGCATTAGCCAACAAAACCGCTCGGTCGTTCAACGTCAACTCGTACCGACTCAACATCTCTC
Organism: Saccharomycopsis phalli; assembly: GCA_020342235.1. Classification (NCBI taxonomy): domain Eukaryota; kingdom Fungi; phylum Ascomycota; class Saccharomycetes; order Ascoideales; family Saccharomycopsidaceae; genus Saccharomycopsis; species Saccharomycopsis phalli. Next base: position 413,808 of record CP073217.1, read on the forward strand.
CGGCTTCCAATTGGTCCTCAAACGACAATCGCTTATCCATGCGAATAACATACACCCCGGTATCAGTCAAAAACTCCCGTCCAAGCCCCACCCAGTTCCGATCAATCAAGGACACAATCTTGCCGTTTTCGTCCTTCACTGGGAACCGATACGCAAGAAATCCGCTGTCAATCAACCCAAACTGCTGATATGTCTCATTACCCGTATCCTTGAATAACCCGTACCTCCGGCGCCACAAATGCCACAACTGGACAGTTTGCCCTAAAATATTACCGGCACGATTCAGGACTCTGTCTTGAGGCACCTCGACTTTGATTCGCGAATTGATCAAGGAAAACTTCCGGCTAATGTTTAGCACTGCGTTCCCGTTTAAATCGACTAAATCCACATTAAACGGCCGATGGAGCTTGTAAATCTGCCGGAGAATCATCTTCATGATCCCCATGTCACGTTCCCGCAAATACCCAATGACTTGTCCGTAACTGTTAAACACCTCATAATTGTTGGCTTGCTCGTATCCCAAGAACAAATTAAAAAACTCAATCTTCCGCTCAATCACAAGCGTCGGTTCGCCCAAAATCCGGGCTGCGGTCTCGGGAATAACCCCATAATCCGCAGAACTAACCACCTGATCTCGGTTAAAAGCATACGGCCGCATCCTTCGAGAACCGTACTTTGCCAATGGCGAATAAAATCGCCGCAAAAATCCGCCTACTGTCTTGCTATTCATGTACCTGTTCCTCAATACTTGCCAAAACCCTTAACACCGACCCTTACCCGGGGCACGTGAGAATGTCACGTTCACATGGTTGGAAAACAATTTTCCAGGTAACCTCGAGACTAATGTCCATGTTCAAACGGTCGATACATACAATCAGACAGTTGAAGCACCATAATGGGTGGGCAAAGTCCGGTATTGCATCATTGTACTCACCAGATGGGTACAAGATGGCATGGACGGACTACCAAGCGTTTCTCACCATGAATCTCAGCTTGGTGACTTCGGGTACCGACTTGGAGCAAAAAAACGCTTTCCAGACGTTACTAACAACGGGATCTTCCAGAAATCAAGCTCCAGCGTTCCACTACGCGTCACAGGCACACAATAACGACTTTTTCTTCAGCTCTCTTGTGCAAAACCCCGAGAAAAACAGCACAGTTCCTAGCAGGCAGCTAGCCGATAAGATCAGCACGAGTTTTGGGTCAATGGACGAGTTCAAGGCGCGGTTTGTGGCACAGGCTGCCCAGTTCAACGGAAACGGATGGGCTTTTCTTGTGGAAAATCGTGACAAGAAGTTGGAGATTCTTTTGCTGCACAACGAGGGTCTGCCTTATTTCTACAACCGCAACCAGAACACAAACTTGAACGCACCAATCAGCTTGCAACAATACACAAAGCTTGTGTCTGAGCAAGAGGAGCTTAATAACGGAGTCCGTGACCACATGTTGCCGTTGTTGGCTGTCAATTTGTGGGACTATGCCTATTTGTATGATTATGGCGTGGACAACAAGCAAAAGTACTTGGAGAACGTGTGGAAGGCCATTGATTGGGAGGTTGTGAGTCTGCGGGTCTTTCAAATGCCTCAATAATGTAAATAGTAATAGATATCGGCATTGAATCGTGTAGTGGGGGTGTATCCTTGTATAAAGTGGAATTTCTACTGTCTCGTTACCTCCAAGTGATGGCTGTCAATTCGTATCGATTCTACAGCCTGTGGATGCTTATACCTATCTTAATTGACAAAAGACTCAGCCTCCTACGATTACCATTGGATATCTACACGAACACACCTCAATACCATTTAACACAATTTCAAAACAATCTTGCCCAAGGTTTGCCTCTGTTTATTTCCATCTTGGAATAGTACAGCAAATACATTTCATCTTATCCACTCGTATCGATTCTATATTACAGCTTGTGCCGTAAAAGAGAGATTTTACTTTTTGAATACATTCTAGCTAATCCAAACTTTTGTCATATTTTAGCTCTTTCATCTCCACGTATTTTAGTTACTATATTACAGCTTATTTAATGTCGACTTCATCATGGTTTGGTAATTACTGGTGGAATTTGTCTTTTCCTTAGCTTATGGACTTGCAAATATCCAGACATATTTAATCAGTTTAACAGAGTTGCTACGCATCTGTTGGCGTGTATACCAAATTTCTTGGATTTGGAGACCAAATTATTCTTATACCAGCCTTGATGGCTTTGGTTCTATAATGTGATTCATTCTTGCTGTATTATAATGGCGAGAAATGTTAGAAATACTGATATAATGAGGACTTGGTGTGGAAATGCCTGAATTATGCCGTGTCCTCAATGTTATCATAGATGGATTCAAAGTGTTTGAATTGCCTAATATTTCATGAGCTTGATCTTTGTGAACTAGTTAGTCTTTCAAGTCACTTTCTTTTCAAGTCACTTGCACTATTTCCAACTCAAGCCTTTCAATCCACACTTTAAACTTTTACTCATCTAATTTCAGAGACTTGCTCTTATACAATTGTATTTTCCCCGTACGTCTCGCTCAAATAGACCAAGAGCTGCAACCTGAATTTGACTATGATTCAAAACACACCAGTCAAGGTATTCACAATATCCACAACAGCAATAAAACTCCCGTATCCTCAATAAAACTCCCGTATCCTCAATAAAACTCCCGCATTCTCAATAAAACTCCCGTATCCTCAACCAAACCATCAGTCTTCAGACCCAGTTTGTAGACAATACTCTAAAATGGACCTCAACTCTTCATCTTTGGAAACTCCACTGGACATCACCATGGCAGTAAGAAATTCACTTAAAACAGCAGTACGGACTTTTAATTTTTGCAATTCTTGCCGTGCCTCTTCCACTTCTGCATCATCCCTATCTCCAACATTGATATCTTTTATAGCATCAGCCAATCCTCGAGCGTCAAGCCCATCGACAATTGCATCTTGTGAAACTTTTTCAAACTCCAATCTGGCTTCCTCAAGCTGGGCCTCGGCTAAATTGTGTTTTTTGAGAAGTTCAGTGACGTCATGGTCGCTTTTGCGTTCCAAAAGACGTTCCTGATTCTGGTTCTTGTCATGAATCTTTCTCTGGATCTCCTTGGGGTCAATCTGAGAACTTTCGGGGCCAAGTCCTCGCAGGATCTCAATGATACTACTCAATTCCACTACACGGTCCAATCTCTCGACCAATTTGTGATACACACGTACATGTTCCAGATGTAACTCCATGGTAAAGTCAAGAAGAGGTTGCATAACGATAAACACTCGCACCAGTGCCGCCAACCAAAACATGTACCATTTCCACGGATGCACAGATTGGTCCAAGGCAGTGTGTTATAATAATAATTTATTTTTTGTATTTAGCTATATATTGTCACCGGCATTACGGTTATTCGACAGATATATTTTCACTCAGGAACATCCTGAGGCAGCATTGCTGTTGAAGAAAGCCCTTTTTCAACCCTCACTTGGTTGATTGGGATTAAAAACTTCAATAGGGGACAGTCGTATTGTTGGAGGAATCATGTTCCAACATGTTCTGGTAAAACTCAATGAGTTTGTGGACTGATTTTTGGTCGGCAAACACTTTTCCAAGCGTATTGCGTATGCCATGAGTGGAATCTAGTATGTCATCAATGCGCGATAGAATTCGAGCTTCCAAGAGCTCTGGACATCGGAAGTCATGTATGATGGAGGGGGAGTGAATCCTGCATCTTTTGCACTTTGGGTCATCATTGCCAAATAGTTTGAGCAAAGAGCCGTCTGCATGGCTTTTTCCACTGAGTAGTTGTGATGCTAAGCTGAGAATTGCCTTGAGGCCTGCAAGTGCTTCCGTAAAGAGGAGCTTGATTTTATATCGGTGCACTTTGAGCGGCATGGCCCTGATTTTGCGTGCGTTCCTATAGTGGTTTGGAAGTGAGTTACTGGTTGAGGTGACCGTTTCTTGCTACTCTTTGATAGCCATTTCTGAGGCCATTTTCCTGAGCATCTGGATGCGGGACTGCACACACACCAATACAGGTATATAATTTGCGATCCGCTACTATGTTCTTTTTGTTACAAATGACAACTCCGTTCCCACTTGGTACCAGGACACGTATCTACTTCTGCAGCAGTTAGACTAGTACTAGTCTAACTTCAACACTTTAATACGGTACTAATCCTTTCCATGGATGCATTTTGTAGATGGCTTCTGTCAATTCTATTAATAGTTTCATTAAAGTGTATACTGCGAGGCATTTATTTTAAGCAGTTGAAATTTTGGATGCCGCATCATTTCTACTTCACGGCAAAGCACAAGTTTAAAGTAATTAAATGGACCAATTTCATTCTAAAATCATAAATCCATCATGAGATTCTTATTTTTATTCTTTGTCTTTATTTTTGGCATCCAGGCAGTCAATCTTCCATTTAAGAAGACGACCCAGTCCAGTCCGCTTAAACCCTAAATACAACTACTGTCACCAGATGACGAACAGATCATAAACTGGAAAATAAACCGGTCTCTTATTAAACTGACTCTGGCGGGTGTATACGACGTTAGGTTTGCGTCAGGAATCACCGAAACGGAGTTGTACAAGATTACCGATTATTTAAACCAACAACAAAAAATTAACATGAAAAATAGCGATAATAAAGGACTCACTGATTTCTTTAAACGCAAAACCAAAGAAAAATATGGCGGAGTGTACCATATTGCATATCAACAAGTTTATAATATCAGAGGGTGTTTTACTGCACCAGTTGTCCAGGAGTTGATTGACAGTAGTATTGTCACTGATATTCTTTGTAAAGACCGCTTACTATAGAAATGATGCATTTTTCAGATACTCTCTGAAGTACTTGCTGGAAAAGACTCGATGGAGACTATCTTTGATGTACGAGCCGTCTATGAGGCGCATTCCGCGGAGTAGTTGTGATGCAAAGGGTTTTCTTCAACAGCAATGCTGCCTCAGGATGTTCCTGAGTGAAAATATATCTGTCGAATAACCGTATTGCCGGAGACAATATATAGCTAAATACAAAAATAAATATTATTATTATTATAGTTGTGATGCCAAACTGAGAATTGCCTTGAGGCCTGCAAGCGCTTCCGTGAGGAGAAGCTTGGTTTTGTCTCGGTGCACTTTCATCGGCCTGGTGCTGATTAAAGTGCGTTCCTATAGTGGTTTGGAAGTGTGTTACTGGTTGAGGTGACCGTTTCTTGCTACTCTTTGATAGCCGTGTCTGAGGCCATTTTCTTGAGCATGGATGCGGGACCGCTGTAGATCTTGTATTGGTGGTGGGTCGCCTTCGAGTCGCCGTTCCTCTAGTGCATAATCAGCTTGTTGTTCAAGTAAACGGGCGACTGCATCAAACGTTCTCGTATCTGGATTGTGGGGGGCTGTTGCCGGTGGCATTTCCTGGATAAGAGGGCGTTTGGGAATTGTGATTCTTGTATTTCCATTGATCGTCATAATTTGGAACAAACTTGAGCGGACCGTGGCAGTGTGTTTAATTTGTGTTGGTTATATTCTGGTGGTGATTTGGCTACTATTTTATTGAGACCTATTTCTTTGTTTTTACTTTGTCGTTTCAAACTTCTTGTCAACCCAATCTCTTGCGTAAAGGTAATGGCACGAGGCTCATTTTTTTTTCAGAAACAAGTGTATAAGTATAGTCAGACTATAGACGAGTAAATATTAGTCATTTACGAACATGAGCGTGGTGTATCCAACATGAAAATGATGTCTCCAACAGTACCACTCGAATCAACGTTTCAATTCCAAAACGGTCACTTTTAGATATGCCAAAGTGACAATTCTAGAGCCAGGCTGAGGTATGCTCATATGACAATTCTAGAGCCAGGCTGAGGTATGCTCATATGACAATTCTAGAGCCAGGCTGAGGTATGCTCATATGACACTAGAAAGTTTCTAGACCCAGTTAGAAGTGCTGGGAATGGTATTTTCAACAGCATTTCTGCCTTGGGATTTCCTGAGTGTATATTTGCGGAATGACTGAGTTTCCAGAGATTAGCCAAGCCAACAATAAATACTATCATATTTTAGCATGGCTTTTAAAAAACGGAAGCCAATGCGTCTCAGAATGAGCAAAATGCACTCTACAAATGTCGTAGTTAATAGTATCGTCTGAATTAACCATAGTATTATGATGAACTATAAACTACTTAATTATTTGTTTTGTTCCTTTAAGATCTGGATAACCGGATTTGGGCTCTGCTAGATATAATGTCTAGCTGAATTGTTCAATTGAATTGTCTCTATGTTGGAGTCTGATCCCTATTTAAATGTATCAGATTCACCATGTTAGAAAGGCTCTAACATACACCGTCTTGACGGTGTATGGCACAGTGCCGTTTGTGTCCTATCGTATGAAATCAGACTTTACATTATTCGTCAATAATATTGACGAAGTGTCTCAGTCTAATTAATGCCGTAGGTCTACGATATTACACTGATGTTATCATTGCATGAGTGAACTGTTGTGCAGTGGTTGTTTAACCACGACAACAAAGAATGGCATATTGATGAGTCTTTGAAAGAAGTGGAATGGCAAGAAGTGGAATGGCAAGAAGTGGAATGGCATTTACGTTGAATGGCCAAATTTGAGCTAATAGTGAGAGTCAATGGGCATACAAGCGTAGTTCATTGTACAAATTTATCGTACCAGAACATGGAATGGTACTCCAACACGGAGATTTAGCAAATGTACATCAAACATCTAGGCCTCACAAGAACACGGCATTATCTACATCCCAGACAATGGCTTCTGTGTTTAGAAATGACAATTGGAAGTAAAACATGTAAACACCTCTACAGAGGCATCTAAAAATCTACATCTCCAAACTAATTCCAGATCAATCTACTTTTCAGACTAATCCCAGATCAATCTCCGTCAATCTCGCTCTGGGTGACGTGGTACGCACATGCACACGTGACTCCTTGACGGGGGAGAGCATGTGACCATGGCTTGAAATTCATGCGACCAAGGTGTTTTCAAGCATGTATTTATTTCAGGTCCTCGGCGACTTGTCGCATTTGTTGAGTGTATTTATACTCTTGCACCGGATTCAGACCGCACGGTCGATTGCGGGAATCAGTTTCAAGACCCAGGTTCTCTATTGCGTGGTGTTTGCCACACGGTACTTGGACCTCTTCTTCAGTTACATCTCATTGTACATTACTCTCATGAAGATTTTCTTCATTGGCACGTCGTTTTACATTGTCTATTTGATGGTTGTCAAGTACAAGGTCCTTGAGAAGCAACAGCCTAGCAACGATGACTTTCCAGCACAATATTTGGTTGCAGGTGCCTTTGTCGCCTCACTCATTTTTACGTACACCTACCGGCCAATGGAGATTTTGTGGAGTTTCAGCGTGTGGCTCGAGGCAGTGGCGATTTTCCCTCAGTTGTACATGCTCCAAAAGACCGGTGAGTCCGAGAGTTTGACTGCACATTACATTTTTGCCTTGGGATTATACCGGGCCTTGTACATTCCAAACTGGTTGTACCGGTACTTTGCAGAGAATCGCTTTGACAAGATCTCGGTTGCCGCAGGAATCATCCAGACGTTGTTGTACTCTGACTTTTTCTGGATCTACTACAACAAGGTGATTAAGGCGTTGAAGGTGGAGTTGCCGGTGTAGCAGTACATATGTATACTATTCAATGAAACTATGGTGTATTCTAAAGTGTGCTGTACTTTCCAGCAGAATTTGTAGTTGAAACTGCAGTCAGACATGGCTGGAATCGATCCTAGACATGCACAACAGGACATGTTATACAAACTACATTTGAGCACCGAAACGTCAAATTAGTATTCAATGCAGCGGCTGGGTGGAGGATAGAGCTTAACTAGGCATTGGCTTGTGAGTGTAATGGATCATTCAGTAATCACATTGTGCCTGGCGTAGCATCTTGTAATGCAACAGAAGCCAGATCTAATTGGAATCAATGAGCTTTTGCCATTGTTTGGTGACTGTTTTGAATGGCTTCTTTTAGAGAATAGATTTTCCTGGGTTTAAGCTGCGCTATTTGGATCAGGTTCAGTCTGATGTTGAATAAACTGCTCCGCTGGTTTATTCTTGACAAAACATCTTCAAATAATCTTTGGTAGGGAATACTCATGCCAAGGACCGCGAGCTCCTCTTTATACTACAACTTCTATAATTTAAATCCTACTTCTTAAACATTACATTATTTATAATAACAATCAAAGATCAGCCATGCTGGAAGTGGACCTTGGTACATATCAACATTTCTTGATCTTGAGGCTCCACCCCGATCATCCACATCAAAAATGGCATTCTGCCCCACAGATTCTACTCAGATTGACAGAAACACAAGAGTAGCAACTCCTAAACGCCCTATAATCCAGAATATACTAAAATCAACAACCACATATACCCCAGATATCAGACCGTTTGATGTGGTCACTTGAATACTAGAAAAACGAGCAGATTACGCACTAGAGAAAGAAACTCAAAGAAGATCCACCATCAATACGGGATCGACATTGTTACCACATCCAGATGTTTAATAACCTCAGACCAGATAACCAAAGAGTGACAGAAAATGAACACCTCCAATATTGACTCATTGCCCAACCACTATAGGCATGCACGAAATATTAGTGCTATGCCGGTAAAAGTGCACCGAGCTCAAACCACATTATTATTATTTTACTAAAGGCTACAGCAGTAATTCGGCCCCAGAGAAATTGATGCTTCACCGTCCAAGACTAGAGACGGCGCCGTTGCTCAGAGAAAAACCTTCAAACCACACGACACAATGTTTTGGTTATATTCATTTTCCGGTTGCTTTAGCATGCTAATTATACTCAGAAATTAAATTAAAATTCAGCTCTCTTTACTTGAAATGTAAAATATCCATCCAATATTTTCTGGCATAAATCGTTAGATGCCGTTGAGATTAGCAACTAATATAGTCCCGAAAAGGCTGCGGCATGAGGCATGAATAATATCCAAGGCACAATGCCTAAAGTAAAATATCCAAGGTGCATTACCGAAATAATATAAATATTAATCATACCCACCCACTTTCAATCATCAATGAACACTTTAGCCATCTTTCATGTCCTTTTAGCCATGCTCTTTATGGAGCTCGGCCTTGCGTCTCCAGTCGATGGTACTCTTGTCGCTCGGGACAATTACATCGACAGATTGCTCAATTCCGGGGGAATGACAGGTGCAAATGCTCCAAATGTAAGTCGATATAAGAAGCCTTCGTACTATTGTGGCAATGAAGTTACCCGAGACGTGGTTCTTGCGTACAAGTATCAGGATAGATCCCAAAGTATATTCATTCAAGGATTAGGGAAGAGTCCATATAAGAACACTCCTATTGATTTTCAGTCTTTCAATAGTCCATATATCACGAAGTTGTTTTCCCGGCAATCTCCAGTATTGGATGCTGGCTGGATCCAGACGTTTTGGGCAGATTATAAGAATACCCCAATTAAGGAGGTTATCGGTCATATTAATGATTTCACATCATTGAGCACGGACTGCTATAACACGAGAGAAATGTGGGGGTATAATGAAACATACCGGAGGTTGCTCGGTTTACAGGAAGAAATGACCAATCAACAGGCCGGCAGTTTCGAGAATTTGGTTGACAAAGGAGAAAAAGATGCGGTCTGGAGACAAATCGCTACTGACTACATTAAAGCCGTTGAAAAATTGTTTATTGTCAACGGAGAACTTCGTGACGAAGCTAGATTCCGCAATGCGTTTAAAGCTGGTACGGTTTATAGTAAGAAAGACTTTAAGAATCGTTTGCAAACCTTTTCAAATGCAGAACTCATTGGAACAATCACCCAAGGCAAAGACGGTAAGCCTCTTTGTGTGGTTGACCGAGTGTTGACTCACTATGAACTTCAAGGTGTTGGCTCAATTATATCAAATGGTATTACTCTCACAAGTCAACTGGTCCAACAAACGACTATGAAAGGACAAAATGGCTGTCTGGCCACTCTTAGGTCGATGGATGACATGAATTACTGTTTCAAAAACAGTTATGGGGAATGCACATGAGGCTTGAATTTAGCGGGTTTAAATAAAGCATAATGTGACAGTAAATAGTATCAATCTCCCTAGGAACCTTGAATAAATGTAGCCTTGGATGAATATCTAAACAATGAGCCGTGCTGCAACAGATCCTCATACATATCAATGTGTCTTGGTGTTGAGGCATGAAACCACTTGACACAGATCATTAGATGCTGTTGCAACTTATAATAATATATTGTCTCCGGCATTACGATTATTCAACGAATATATATTTTCACTCGGGAACATCCTGAGGTAGCATTGCTATTGAAGAAAACCCTTTTTCAACCCTCACTTGGTTGATTGGGATTAAAAACTTCAATAGGGGCAGTCGTATTGTTGGAGGAATAATGTTCCAACATGTTCTGGTAAAACTCAATGATTTTGTGGACTGATATTTGGTCGGCAAACACTTTTCCAAGTGTATTGCGTATGCCATGAGTGGAATCTAGTATGTCATCAATGCGTGATAGAATTCGAGCTTCTAAGGGCTCTGGACATTGGAGGCCATTTATGATGGAGGGGGAGTGAATCCCGCATCTTTTGCACTTTGGGTCATCATTGCCAAATAGTTTAAGCAAAGGGCCGTCTGAGGTTTTCTTGATCATCTGGATGCCGGACGGCTGTAAATCTTGTAATGGTGATGGGCCGTTGCAACTTGAAACTGTCAATCTCGAAATTGCATCGGTATGCGACATTAATCCAAGGAAAATTAAAATAACTATAAATATTAATCATACCCACCCACTTTCAATCATTAATGAATACTTTAGCCGTCTTTCATGTCCTTTTAGCCATGCTCTTTATGGAGCTTGGTCTCGCGTCGCCTGTCGATGGTACTCTTGTAGCTCGGGACAATTACATCGACAGATTGCTCAATTCCGGGGGAATGACAGGTAAGAGTGCTCCGTATATTTCTCGGAAGAAGGACGGTATGTTTCATTGTCACCATGAAAATACCGAAGACTTGGTTCTTGTATACAACTATCTGAATAAATCCCAATGCTTATTCATTCAAGCACTAGGGAAAACTCCAGATAAGACGCTTCCCATCACTTCATCGTCTATTAGTGTCTCAGATATCCAGGAGTTGTTTCCGCCGCACTTTCCAATATGGGATGCGGGTTGGATCCAGACGTTTTGGGTACCTGTTCAAACGACACCAATAGAGGAGACTGCCCACCATATTGGCGATTTTTCATCATTAAACTCGGAGTGTTATGACACGGAAGATATGTGGAAGGATAATAGAATGTATCAGCAGTTGGTCCATTTAAAGGCAGAAATGACCTCGGAACAGACCAAGAGATTTGAAGAATTAATTAAAAAGGGAGAAGAAGATGCGGCACAAAGACAAGCCACCACTGACTACATTACAGCTATTCAGAAGCTCTTTTTCGACAAAAGAATACTTCGCGACGAACCTCGATTCAGTAAGGCGTTTACAGTTGGCAAGGCTTACAGCAAGAAAGACTTTAAAAAGATTATGAACACCTTTTCACATTTAGAATTAATTGGAAAAATTACTAGCGGCGAAGACGGTAAGCCTCTTTGTGTGATTGACCAGGTGTTGGCTCACTACGAACTCAAAGGTTTTGGCACACTCGTAGAAGCTGAACGTTATCTCGTAACCCAACCGATTACAGAATTCACTGGGAATTATGGAGATAAATGTGTGGCCACTGCCAAGTCAATGAGTGACATGGGTTTCTGTTTCCCGGACAGTTTTGGAAAATGCAACTGAGGCTTGAATTTAGCGAGATTAAATAAAGTTTGGCATGGCAGTAGTAGATTCAATCTCCTTGGAACCTTGAATAAATATAGAATTGAATAAATGTCTAAACAAACAGCCGAGCTTGATAGATCCTGGTGCATATCAACATGTCTTGGTGTTGAGGCACCAAACCAGGTGGAACGGTTTGATTATATTCATTGTATTATGCTAATGATGCTCAGAAATTGAATTAATATTTCACATGACAAAGGTTCATGATTAGTAGGACTAAACAATTGTAAGTCTGTAGTCAGCTACTCAGTGGAAAAGGACAATGGGTCCAACAGATCAAAATCAAGGCTAAGTAAATGGGATGGAATTGATAGTTCTGAGACGATTTAGTGATGTTCTAGCATCGTAATGTGGATGTAAATGTTTATTGAAGGGCCATCCTGTCAATTGTGACCAGTTGCAATACATGGTTGTGAATGGATTATTGACTTTGGAGCAATCAATTGGTGATTGAATTGGATAATGAATAATGAATGAATAGAATATTTTCATCCTTGCCAATTCCACATTCCTCCTTCTCTTCTTCATTCCTCCTTCTCTTCTTCATTCCTCCTTCTCTTCTTCATTCCTCCTTCTCTTCATTCCTCCTTCTCTTCTTCATTCCTCCTTCTCTTCATTCCTCCTTCTCTTCTTCATTCCTCCTTCTCTTCATTCCTCCTTCTCTTCCTCTTCCCCTCCCGTCTTACCACCTTACATTTCTCGTAGCATCTATTACACATACTTAATCCCGCTTCAACGGATACACCTCCTCCCTCACACCGTCCTTGGTAATAATCTTAATCTGCAAAAAATCACCCACTTCAATGTGCCGCTCTGTCGCACTGGTGAATGCGTCCCGGACCAACTTCAAAACTTCGTCCAATTCCAAGTATTCCACTGCCCGTGGCTTCCCGTCAACCGTCTGGTTCTTGAAGTTCACCTGGTTATCCAAAAACGGCATAATCAAGCTGGCGGCAGCACCTCCGGCTCGACACTGTTCCCGCTCATACGACCCGACTGGATCAAATGAGTAAATCGCACCCTTACCCTCATCGTCCAATCCAGCGATTAGCGTGTGGACATAGTATGGGAAAAAGCGGCGCCCATACAACAAGTGCTGTACTAAGCGCGCGGCAGAGCTCGGTTTGAGTCTTTTGTTCTGGTTATTGAATCGGTACCAGGTCAACTGCTGGCCAAACAAGCGGATCAAAGCGTCGCCGTCAGCGGAAAAACCATTGGCCGACATCACAAGCCCATCGCCCACGTCAAATACTTTAGGCTGGAACCGCGAGTTGATGCTATACCCAGTGGTGTGACGAGTATCGCCGGCTAGAACTGCAAAATCCTTTCCGGCAATTCCCAAGATCGTGCCGCCGTTGTCGGAATATGGATTGAATTGGTGCTCAATTGGAACCAGTGCGTCCTTTGTGCCGTACTCTGAAGATACAGTGGTCATTTGTTGCCACTGGCTTGAAATTGTAGTTTATCAATGGCAGTTACCCGGAGATGTGGTACGCCAGTTGGGCGGGAGGTGTGGCTGATTGTAGATGATTAATAGATCAATAATAGAATAAAGGAATAGAAGAAGGAGAATATAATAAGTAGGAGAACATAATAACCAGGAGAACATAATAAGCAAGAATAATAGAATAAACGAGACTCTGTAAGATTAAATAACAGAATTAATAAGAATAGCTGGATTGATAACAACTGAATTAGTAAGATCAAACAATAACAAGATCAAATAATAAACAGGAGTTATCAAGAATTAATAATATCAAGAATTAAGAATATCAAGAATTAATAATATCAAGAATTAAGAATATCAAGAATTAAGAATATCAAGAATTAAGAATATCAAGAATTAATAATATCAAGAATTAAGAATATCAAGAATTAAGAATATCAAGAATTAAGAATATCAAGAATTAAGAATATCAAGAATTAAGAATATCAAGAATTAAGAATATCAAGAATTAAGAATCTCAAGAATTCAAAATTATCAAGAATTCAAAATTATCAAGAATTCAAAATTATCAAGAATTCAAAATTATCAAGAATTCAAAATTATCAAGAATTCAAAATTATCAAGAATTCAAAATTATCAAGAATTCAAAATTATCAAATACAACCCATCACCCAACATACCCTCATCAAATGACCCAATTCACATTCCCATCAATATACAACTTCCCCCCTTTCTTCACAAAACAGCCAAACAAACAAACATTCGACTCCCAACTTTCCAACTGGAGCCTGCTAATCTTAAGCTGGTGCCGTTTTTACCGTGTATGGGTTCTTAGCAACACCGGTGGAATCATGTCCCTGGAAAACTCCCTGGGAACTTCCCCCGAGGAAAGTGGCCTCCAATTGTTTTCCAACGCTAAAATCAACCGGCTGCTCACTCCGGAATTCATCAATGAGATCTTCCAGCACATGGTGGAAAATGGTACGGCCGATTGGTACAACCAGGATATCTTGAACAACTACCAGAAAAAATCAAACAGCACCAGCTGGCTTGTGATTTATTGGAGGCCTTTGGACCAGTGGGCACAGTTGATTCTCGACTATGTGGAAGCGTCGGGAAGTTCAGGCACGATTTTCACTTTTCAAGAGTTGACTCTGTCGGAGTTGGTTGCCAACCAAGAGTTTTATGGTCTTCATCCGTTTGTGCTTCATAAGGCGTTGCAAATATTGGTGGCCCAGAACCGGGCGCAGTTTATGAAGGATGATGATGGATTGGTAGGAGGAGTGAAGATTGTGTAGGAGAGGTAAGAAGGTAAGAAGGTAAGAAGGTAAGAAGGTAAGAAGGTAAGAAGGTAAGAGGAGTAAGTTAAGAGGAATGAAATTAGTCAAACGACGATAATTTACAGGTAAATAATCAAATAGCAATTTACATTGATTATTTCAATAACAGAGATGCGGGAAATTGACTAGAATATTGGAAATTTGAAAACAGCAATGACCATAATGTTGTAAAATTGAAAACAGCAATGACTAATGTTGTAAATTAAAAGAGCACTGGCAATTACAGCAAGAAAGCTATACAAATATTTGCATAAAGATTAAAGTGCAATAATCTTTCCAATACAAAGTAATCTCCACGAAAACTCTGACAAATGACAAGTCCAATTCAAATCCAATGTAAATTCAATCAATTTTTTAACCTTGCAAACCTCTCAGATGGCCAAACCTCTGGAATGGCCAGTATACATTGTCGGATGGAGAACCAGACATACAGGCCGCTTGGTACATCAAATACATGAAAAATTGATATTTTCATTGCCACTATGTGGATCGTTTGGCAAAATGCCAAAACTACATCCCAAAATGTACAAAGATATGTCTAGGCTTTTGGAGAAAGAGGCTGAAAGAGGGGATCTTGGGGAAACGGAATGTAAAGTAAACACAAGCTGGGCTATTTCAATAACTGTCAGACGTTTAGCCGAAATGACATGAATTTAGAACCTAAATCAAGATGATCATCAGAAGCAAGGTGGTAATCAGAAGCAATGTGGTAATCAGAAGCAATGTGGTAATCAGAGCAATGTGGTAATCTCAACCAATATCAGAATCAAACCAAAGAGACAGATTTCCTGAAACTCCACTGCAAATATAGATGGTCCATTTGGCAATAAATGGCATACCGTGGCTTGTAATTTCCAAGTGCATACACCCCATGGAATAATGTGGGGATTTACGTTTGTATGATAAGCTATTGCTGAATACTATTCAACAGGGGTAGGAGAACCAAGCCACTGGAAGATATTTAATCCATCCATTACTTTGGTTATTTGAGCAACGCAAAATATGCTAGGACGATAATCGGTTACAGTAGGCTTGGTACCCTGTTTCCTATTACGGATATTTTCGGTACTGCTGGCTAAACTGCGTCAAATGTAGGTTTAATTTATTCTATAATTAGCAATATAGTTTGGTTGCTGATTTTTAGCCCAACTTTGTTTTGTTGATGGTACCTGAAACCAAAGCCCGGATAATTTACTGAGCCTCGGAGATTGACATGATTTGTTGTTTTGTTTATCGACTTTGTTTATCAAGTTTGTTTTAACTGGTTATTTCAACTGGTTATTTTTACTAGTCATTTTTACTGGCCTTTTTACTGGTCCTTTACTTGGTCTTTGTTAACCGGTCTGCTTCATTTGGTCTTTTGCAGTTTGATATATGCAGGGCTTGGTTTAACTTTGATCTGCCACACTAGTTTAGAAACAAGGTTAATTCTACTCAAGGTTAGTTTACTTAAGGTTTATTCTTTCGAAGCTTTCTTCTTGTTGTGGTTTTTCTTCTGCTCAAACCTTATTAATTCTACCAGGACAATCTACCGAATATTCTTTCCAAGCATATTCTATGGATTGTTCTATGGATTGTTCTATGGATTGTTCTATGGATTGTTCTATGGATTGTTCTATGGATTGTTCTACTCAATGATTTATTCTATTCAAGGTTTATTCTGCAAGGTTTATTCTTGTCGAGGCTTATTCTTGTCGAGGCTTATTCTTGTCGAGGCTTATTTACAAGGCCATCTTAAAGGACATTCCAAGACTTGGTCTTGTCAACCTACTTTGTCAGCCCACTTACCCAGGTCTGACATCAGCACCCACTACAGAATAACAAAAACACATTAATAAAAACCGTACTCCCAAACTATTTATGAACGACATTTGGCTTCTCGTCATAGTCGCTATTAGTATCGTCATGCTCATAATTGGCGTCGTCATGCAAATCCTTGGTCTCGGACATGAAGTTGGTGTCCAAGTTCTGGTGGTACCGCTCAGGACCAACAAGGGCACACACGAGCAAAAAGAAAAACACACAGCCCATGAAAATTGCCATGACCTTACCGTAGTCATACGCGTCGGCTCTTCCTGGAATTGGGAAACGAGATCCGATGGTGGACTCGATGGTGGAGGAAGCTGAGGAAGCAAGATTGCCGAGCTGGTATGCCAAGCCGGACAACATGGTTCTGTAAGGGCTTCCTGCGGTCAACTCAAACAAGTGGATTGGCGCGATTCCCCAGCAGCCCATGACGGCAAACTGGAGGAAGAACCCGGTGCCGATGATTGTGGCCTGGTCATGTTTGAAGAACACTGGATAGATGAACGCGCCGCCCATGATACAGCAGACGATGATTCCAAATCGGCGACCAAACAACTCGGTGAACTGGCCAAAGAAAAGTCCGCCGCAGATTGCTCCGAGGTTGATGATGACCATGGTGACTGTTACTGCGTCGGAGGAAAGTCCGACCTGTTTCTGGAGCATGGTTGGGAAGAGATCCTGGGAACCGTGGGACATGAAGTTGAATGCGGACATCAAGAAGATGAGGTAGACGAACAAGAGCCAGTCCTTTTTGAAGAACTTGAGCAACTCGTTTTCGGCAAAGAACCGTTTGAGTCCGCCGGTCTCGACGTCGCCGTGCATCTTTTGTTTGGCTGCCTTTGCCGCCTGCATTTCCTTGAAGTACTTCATTTCCGGGAAGCAGACACGCCACAAGATGAGTATGAATGGTGGAGCGGCACTGAACCAGAAGAGCGCTCTCCACGAGTGGGTGGTGTTTTCAAACGCGCGCCAGAAGATGATGGCCAAGATGTACCCGAGCGAGTATCCAGGAAGGAAGATTCCCGAGAGGAACCCACGGGACACCATTGGGGCGTCTTCCAAGGCAGTAGACGCTGCCAACGACCAGGCGGCGCCCATGAAGATGCCGAAAATCGCACGCACTGCCAAAAACTGGGCATATGTCTGGACGAAGCCGGTGCCGATTTCCAAGGCGACGAACCCAGCAAAGCAGGCAATGAGCGGCCATTTCCGGCCGTAGTTGTCAGCCAAGATCCCAAAAATAAGCGCGCCGACCGAGCGCAACATCAACACCAAGGTGATGCCCCAAGTGATGTCGGTGACGGTGACGTTGAGTCCTTTTGCAATAGCAGGAGCGCACGCCGAGACACAAAAGAAGTCCATTGAGTCGACGACCCAGCCAAAGAAGCCCATGAAGAAGTAGTTCCAGTTTGACCGCGACATGGCGGTGATGGCTTCCCACGGGTTGAGGGTGGCAAGGCTGGTGGACGGGAAGTCGAACAACGACGGGATCCGTGTGCTAGCATATGTCTTTGCGTTTTGCCAGTTGAGCTTTTTCTCTGTCATTTGCAATGCTCAACTTAAACGATTTCAGCGCCTTTTATAGCGCTCCAGGCCCTTCTGCATGCCGGCGCACCCGGCATTTTAGGGTTTGTGGAGTATCCATGCATCCCGCAGCATGACATGTCCATCCCACCTGATGTGGACCAATCGGTCGACATGCCACGGGGACACGGAGAACCAGATCGACGGGACCCCCGGAGATGCTTAAGATGTGGGACTTGAGTGATGGGCTGTTTGGGTTTCGTTCAAGGCTTGGTGGGGCGTTTTTCCCCCCCACGGATTCTGCCCAATGTGCGCCGGAAAATTGTCTCCGCCGTGGTCACGTGGTGTAGCAAGGTCGGTGGGAGGTGCCGATGGTGATGTGATATTGTAATGTGGATGTCGTGGTGTGGTGATGTGGATGATATTGTAATGTGGATGATGTGGTGGGTGGTGAATAATGTAGTGGGTGGTGAATAATGTAGTGGGTGGTGATATTGTAAAGTGTAGTAGTGTTGGTTGTAATTTTACTATGATTATTTTAAATGTGATATTTGCGACGTGATGATTTATTATGGAAAGTTTATTTTGTATTTATTATGTAATGTTAATAATACTACTGGTGAAAATGTTACTTGTAATACTACTAGCAATACCAGCAATATCTAGTAATTCTACCAGCAATATCTAGTAATTCTACTAGCAATATCTAGTAATTCTACTGGTAAAATGTTGGCAATACTACTGGTAAAAAATGTTACTACTAATACTACTAGTGAAAATGTTACTTGTAATACTACTAGTAATGCTACTAGCAATAACTAGCAATACTACTGGTAAAATGTTGGCAATACTACTTGTGAAAATGTTACTAATACTACTAGCAATACTGTGAAAATTCTTGACATACCACTAATGAAACTTGCAATACTACTAATGAAATGTGGTAATATATATTACTCGGTGAAAATACATTGTCTTCTCTCCCACTCTCACCTCTCCTTCTCTCCCACTCTCCCCTCCAACATCACTCGTAACCTCGCTTGGCACTCCACGTGACCACCACCACCTTCCTCTACATCACTCAACGTAGTCACATCCATTCCAACAGTCCCCGGAATTCAACCACTTCGCTCCTCAGGTTAGCTGCTCGTCTTTTATCACATCAATCAACCAGTCCAATCCCTCCGTCAACCCTTCGCCCTTGGTGGCACTACTAGCAACAATGCTCCAGCTCCGGTCCTTCAACTCCGTCAAATTCAAACTCTTTGACACCTCCGCCGCCGTCATTGCTCCCGGCTGATCCTGCTTGTTGGCAAACACAAGAAGCGCAGAGTCCTGGAGCTCCTCCTCCCGGAGCATCAAGTGGAGCTCCTTCAGCGCCGTCTCGATCCGATCCTTATCGGTGGAATCAACGACAAAAATCACCGCCGCCGTGTTCGAATAGTAGCACCGCCAGTACGGCCGGATCGACGTCTGTCCACCGAGATCCCACACGTTCAATTTCAAGTTTTTGTAGCTGAGTGTCTCAACGTTGAACCCAATCGTCGGCTTGGTCTTGATCACCTCCCCAAGCTGGAGCCGGTATAGAATGGTCGTCTTCCCCGCACCATCGAGCCCGAGAATCAATATTCTGATTTCCTTGTTGATGCCCCAAAGCTTGGAGAACATCCCGCTGAAGATTTGTCCCATGTTGCTGCGTGGTGTTTGCAATCATTTTTCATACGTGGATGGCCACGAGCCCGGGCGCGCCAGTGTTCAGGTACGCCGGAGATGGCAGTGTTTCGTTTTGGAATATTGTGTGGGAGATTTTAGTGTGGAGATGGAAGGGGTTGTTTTGTTGTGCGGATGTGGTTTTATATGTGCGGAGAAGACGGATGTTGTGGGTGAATGTACGTGGAAGTGGGTGGCAGGAGTAGAGGGTAGGCCAGTAGAAAATGTAAAGACAATAGTAATGTAAAGACAATAGTAGTGTAACGGGCAGTGGTAATTTAAAGTTGTTTAAATCAGTCAATATCTTGAATATCAAGTCTCCATTGCATAATCAGACACATTGTGTCAACAGGCATTGGTGGTATAAATCAATACATCTTGACCAAAGGGGAAGCATGTCTACTGCTATGCCAGCATTGATGTAATGTATGGTATTATTGTGTTTTGGATAATTCGGCAAAGTATTTGATGACGATTAATATAGTATTTCAAGGTTTCACTGATTTCCTGATTTTCTAATTCCCAATTCCCAATTTTCAATTTTCAATTCCCAATTCCCAATTCCCAATTCCCATTTCCATCCCATTTTACCTCGCTTCGTTTTAAACATGTCATCTCCCGTCACAATCAATCCATGTGATTTTGCAAATCAGATTCTTTAAAGACCAAGACCTGCCGGCAAGATTCGTCGCTACAAAATTATAGTTGTTTACGTCAGACTGTCTTGGAATTGAGTGAATTACACCATGTCATGTAAATGTAATTCCCCGAGCTTAAAAAGTAAACAAGTGACTGGGGAAATAAGCAAGTGTCTGGGATAAAAAGTTTGAATAAAAGTTGGCAATAGTTGACAAAAATTGGCAAGAGTTGACAAACGTTTAAACAAGTTCTGGAACCAGCGTCTACAAAATACACTAAATTGCCGTTTGCGTGTTTTTTCATGTGGCCAAGTGTTGAATACTAGACTTACCACACTTTGGTGGACAAAATGGATGTGCCAAGAGTGAAAATCTGTCGATACTAGGGAGCCTTCCAAATTGGGCGGAATAGCGTGGGTTGAAAACAGCAAAGCTGGGGCACCGGAAAATACAACTGGGTTGAGAGCAAGCAACTGAGTACCAAAGGGGTCGGAAGAATGCAAAAGATGCCTTGACACGCATGGGCAAACTCTAATGTACGGGGTCATATGCCAGACAATAGGACCAAGGGATTAGCTGGGCGAGATTTCAGACTGGGCAAGCTTGGATTTCAGACTGGATTTCAGACTGGGTTTCAGACTGGGTTTCAGACTGGGTTTAAGCTTGGATTTCAGACTGGATTTAAGCTTGGATTTCAGACTGGATTTAAACTTGGTTTTTCAAGATTTAATTTCAAGAAAAAGACCTCAATTTTCAAGACTGTAAATTTTCTAAGAGACTTGAGGTTATTTTTAGTAAACTGTAATGTCTGAAAAGGGATAATCATTAAGAAAATTCTAGTAAGATCATGGGACATGGGATTGGAATTATTAAGGATTATTAGATTATCGAGGTTATTAGAACCATAAAGACATCAAGGAACATGAAGGACGTACAGGATGATTACGTCATTATTCATATTCATATTCTATTCTATTCTATTCTATTCTATTCTATTCTTTTCATATTTATATTCATATTCATATTCATATTCATATTCTATTCTATTCTATCCCATCCTATCCTATTCATTAGGTCCCAATCTTCACCGTCCATGACAGCCAGGGTCTAGCGTCCACGTGACCATCATGTGACCATACTTAACATGTTTCACCACACCAATACTCTTCATGAGCGACAAGGAAGCACACATCTTTGTACTTGTGCACGGGTAAGTATCGAGCCCCGCTGCGCATTCTAACTCAGGCTCTGGGGCACGTATTCCCACGTCGATATCATTGGATCGGCAATCCAGCATGCTCTAAGCGAAGTGTCGCACCAGGAGTTGGTGGTGTTCCAGCCAAAGTCGTCGACACATTTCCGCTCATATGACGGGGTAGAGACCCTCGGAAACCGGTTCATTCACGAGCTTTTCCGCGAAATCGCCCGCTTGCAAAAAGATCGGGATCTTACCGTCACCAAGTTCTCCATCGTGGGGTACTCGTTGGGCGGATTGGTGGCGCGGTACATGATCGGCAAGTTGCAGCTGATCGGGTTCTTTGATACCGTGCTGCCCGAGATATTCACCACGTTTGCCACCCCGCACTTGGGCGTCAGAATGTGGACCCATCCACTAGGTGCGATACTCAACTTCTTGGGTTCGAATCTCATTGGCGCATCAGGCAAGGACTTGTTCTTGAAGAGCCCTGCGTTGCAGCAGCTCGACCAGGGCATCTACCTCGCCGCATTGCGCCGCTTCCGCGTCCGCTACTTGCTTGCAAACGTGCGCCATGATCGCACAGTGGCGTTTTACACCTCCTTCATCACCAACGTGCAGCCGTTTGAAAAATGGGACAGAACTCGTCTCCGCTTTCTTCCGGGTATCCCCCAGATCAAAGTCGCCAACCATTTGGTGCTGCCCAAGATTGTCGACTTGTGCTCCAGCAATTACTTGCCGGATGATGTCGCCACTCCGCGGCCGAGTCTCAGGAAACGCGCCCGCTATTTGGGGGTGCTCTGCCTCTTGGCTTTGATTGTTCCGGTATGGTTCCCTTTGGTCATTATTCTCAATTCCGTCGGCACAGTCATGTCCTCGATTCGCATGTTTGCGTTTGATTTGGTCGCCGACAATGACAAAATCGCCAAACAATGGGACTCTCTCAAGACGGGGGTGTACGAAAACCAATCTCTGGAGCCATTGACCCGCTCCGTGACAAATTCTAGCGTGATTTCCGGCGATTTGGCTGGACTCACTGAAGATGCCGTCGAGGGCATGTTGGAGGCCACAAAGAGAAACTACGACTTACAACTGGAGTCCAACCACATTCCCGAGCAAGATCGCCCGCTGTATTTGGACGATGACAAGGCATCTTCTGGAGGACCTCTCAATGCAGTCAAAATCAACTTTTCCGTGTCCGAGCAAGAGGCTGCAAAGTACAAGCAGCTTCTTTCCTCCGACCCACAGGACCAGTATCCTTTGTTTGGCGTCTCCAAGTTGCCATTTGGTCCGGATCGGCTTCGGATGATGGACAATTTGAACTCGTTGCTGTGGGTCAAGATCCCAGTGTATATTGACAATTTCAATGCCCATAGCGGGATTATTGCTCGACGAGGTGTTCTGGGATCTTCCAGAGGGGTTGCCACGATATATTTTTGGGCTACCATGGTGCGTTTGGACTTGCGTGATTAGATTGATGGATTGTGGATTGAAATAAATGGATTAAGCTATGGCATTAGGAAGGATTGAAAATATGGAAAAATAATGGTAGTTCCAAGTGTGTTTATAAAACGCTACGTATAGCTAATTGAAATGACGTGAAAATTAAATACGATAATTCACACTTGGAAATTCAAAAAACCTCAATAGACAGACTGGTGTCATTAAAGTTGTGACGTCAGATGAAAGACGAAGCGCAAAAATTGCCTAGGTGCAAATAGACTGCAAATATATAGTGGATTGCACAAATGTTTTGCTATTTCATGATTGCTAATTAGTTATTGTAGTTGGCCATGCACCAATGCAAAGGTCAATGCCATGTCACCATGTCATCAATTGACTTTCAATTATCACTGGCTTCAATCATCACGCACAAATCTTTTAAACCAGCTCAATCCTTGAAAATTATTTTCATATTCAGCTATATAGTCTCCGGAATCACAGTTTGTCAATTCCTACTGAGGTTTACAAGCCTGGTACTTTGCAATTTTGACTGAATCTAATCATTCAGCACCGCATTCATCTATAAAGCATTTGCCAATTACTTGGTAGATTAAATACCTCTCAACCTGGACAAGGTCGTGGGAAATTGTGAAAAGGGAAATTGTGAAAAAGGAATCTTGTAACTGAGAACATGCGATTATAATCTGTTTCCTACTACTGCTTAATAAGCTTTTTCTAATCAGTTAATCAGACTTGTGAAGCATCTAGAATACGAGCCAAGACAGACTATGTAAAAGAGCCAAATGCTAAATAAAAGCCAAACTCTGTACCCACATTTTGGTTTCAGCAACGGGACACCCATTAAGTTCATTTCAATACAGCTGTCGTGGTAACCAACCACTGCAGAACAAGTCAGGTATTCAAGGCGGAGTTGGGAACAGTATTCCTGAATCAGACACAGAATAACCTTTCATCAGAGAAGAACAAATCCCAAAAGGTATTTGTTCTTATCTTTGAAATGGTGATTTCGGGAAAGATAAAACATAAAAAGGACCAAGAGAGTAAGCGACGTGCCAAGTTTAGCATAATCGTCTGAAAGAGTACAATGGTTGCGTTTGTCAAAGGACTTATGTCGTCATAACTCAGTTTAATGTAGCAAAGAAGGACAAGAACCCCTCTTTTATTACATTAGTGTTGTCATAATCTAATTGGAGCACAAGAGCCTCGTCAGATTGTCATTCCTATAAGAAGACCGACTTTCCGTTAGATCTCATCATCTCGCACAACCCAATCTGGTTATCCAAATTTCACAAAAAAAAGATGGTGTAGTTTATAGTTTACAGTAATACCATGTCTAATCAGGGTAGATCTACGACAAAAGCTGCGTAATTTAATCATTAATCAGACACAATGATAAAAACTACTCAATTGATACATCACAACATGAAATAGTATTCAATTAATACAACACAATAAAACTACTCACAACACAATAACACTACTCCATCAACAACAAAACTCGTGCCGATAGTGCCTATTGCCATACTGCATGCTCCACCCACGTGACAAGAGTGGAAAAAATCAAACCATTCAATTATACCATGGCCATCAACTGGTTTACAAGACTATTATGGGCAGATCCCCAGGAAAAGAACCCGGAAGTATGTCCGGTGAGCCACAAATCTGCGTCAGGCACAGCCCAGTGTCCTGTGAGTAAGAAAACGTCACTGGAATCGTGTCCCGTGAGTGGTAAAACATCATCGGAATCGTGTCCTGTGAGCGGAAAAACCACAGAAGAATCGTGTCCCGTGGGCCCAGAAGCACGCAAAGTCTGGCTAAACTACGACATTGAGCATTCCTCGGACACTTTACCCGAAAACGTCGTGTACCAGAGCAACGTTGATCTTCCCACCGACCGGGAAATAAGCTCGATTCCCCGGAGCAACACCAATGGCAACTGGATCTATCCGTCCCAGAAGCAGTTTTTCGAGGCTATGCAGCGGAAAAACTGGGATCCTCAGACCCGGGACATGAAGACGGTGGTGCCGATCCACAATGCAGTTAACGAGCGAGCATGGGCTCAGATTCTCATGTGGGAAAGGGGACAAGGTTCGGAGATCTGCGGGGGGCTTACTTTGACGAGTTTCAAGGGTGACTCGAAGAAATTGACGCCCCGAGCTCGCTGGAATATGCTCTTGGGGTACCAGAAGCCATTTGACCGGCATGATTGGACGGTGAACCGGTGTGGGAAGGAAATTGGGTATGTGATTGACTTTTATAGTGGGCAGGGCGAAGGTGCGAGTTTTTATTTGGATGTGCGGCCAAAGTTGGATTCTTTTGAGGGGTGGAGATTGAGATTTGGCAAGGCTTTGGGGTTGTATTGAGGTTGACGAATTCCTTGAGATTGAGGTTACGAATTCCTTGAGATTGAGGTTACGAATTCCTTGAGATTGAGGTTACGAATTCCTTGAGATTGAGGTTACGAATTCCTTGAGATTGAGATTGACGAGGTCTTTTGAGATTGTGGTTTTGTATGAAATGCGAGCAATTTGCAAAATATAGTCTGAGGATCTGTGTTTGTAGAGATATTATTGTGCTTTGATGTAAAAGCTATGTAATTTTGAGTGGAAAAGTCTATATTAGGGTGTGTATGACTATTTTTGAAAGAGTAGGTTTGCTTGATTCAAGAGTGTTAATGAGATCACCTGACAGTATGCAGTCGAGTATGTATATCATTGGAATCAAGATTTAATCAAGAATTGAGCAAGAGTTGAGGTAAAAAGAATTGAGGTATAAATAATTGAGCTATGATGAATTGATGATGTAGGATATAGAGAATGTAGAATAAATTAAATATTTGACAAGACCCGAAATGCAAAATACGTGAGACACATTTTCAGATACATGATCTACAATGTCCAGAGGTCTAGAAGCTCGGATTCCATCACTCATTGATGAAATAATAGACTCAGATGGAATTTTCAACATGAAACGTATTTGCCAATCCATTGATAAACTTGGTTTACCAGAACATGTTGGAATATGATACTCCAAATGGCGAGATTCAGTCAATTTAACAAGGCACCAGGCTTACAAACCTCAATTACTGGGAATGGACAAACTGCTCAAATTGGATTTAGTCATAGACAATGTAGCCACTTATAAGAACAATATGATTATTACAAGAGAATAAACATGATGAATATCGAAAGTTGTATCAGACCTCGAGGAATTGGACAGAGTGGAGAATTTAACAAAGTAGGCTACCCATAGTGCCAATAATGACATGATAGTATCAGACAAATGATATCTTCTATAGTACTATAGTTGCTCAACGCTGACTAGAACAAAGTGCTTTGTATTGGCAAGTTAATCATTACGGGATTGCAAAATTCATTTCCTTACAGCATTGCCTTTTTCCCTTTTTATTCCAGTCTTTCAAGTACAAATTGCTAGACATTTTCAATTGTCACGCGAATATATTTTAGCTATTTACCAACTGTATCCTAGTTGACAAGATCTGTATGATGGAACATTATTCACATAGACCAGATATCAGAGGTATGTACATTGCTGATTATTGTACTGTTAGAGACTGTTGAATAATTCCTTTGTTGAATCTGGTACAGCACAAACATTTGAGGGATTTTGAATGGACGATTTTCGACAGGTGGTGTATGAAATCACTGAGTTGAATTATTACGCAGTTTTCCAACAGATGGCAGTCAACAATCAAAACAGTCAACAGTCAGTCAGCAAACAGTCAAAACAGTCAATAGTCAATAGTCAATAGTCAATAGTCAATAGTCAATAGTCAATAGTCAATAGTCAATAGTCAATAGTCAATAGTCAACAATCAATCAGTCAACAATCAATCAGTCAACAATCAATCAGTCAACAATCAATAGCCAACAGTCAATAGTCAACAACCAACAGTCAACAACCAACAGTCAATCAACCAACAGTCAATCAACCATAACTATCCACCCACCCTCCATTACATCTCTTGATACTTATATTCAGTCTATTTACATACTTATTTGCGCCCTGGAAATGTACTCCCAATCAGTTGCATGTGCTCGCCAACCTTGACATTGACGTCGAAATACTTTTCTACACAGCGGTCAATACACAATGCCTCATTCTTGTTAATGTCGCCACTGCTGTACAGACTGGCCTCGATACACTTCTGGTGGCACGTGTCGACCAACCGGTTGAACATGTCGGTGACCATGTCCAACTCTGCCTCGGCTGCGTTAATTTTCTGTGCGCTGCTCACGGGAGAACCTCCCAATCCCAAAAACGACATTGCAATAAACCAAGGTACTTGAAAAGCGGTGTGAAAATTTGTCCCAAGTTACCCGGCCTGCGTGCGGCGGGCACAAGTTTTGAAAAATGTCCAGCTGGCTTCACATGTCGAGTGTTTTTGACGAGAAAAGACCGAGCCGGAAGTTTTTCAAGGGCCCAGATCGGGCTGCGCGGGACGACGCGGTGGCAGCGCTCAAGGGCAAGATCAAGGAGGTTGACTACAAGCTCAGCAAGGTGACTGGGCAGATCAACGGGGCGAAGATTGACGACAGCAAGAGCGAGGAGCGGAAGCGGTTGCACGATGAGTTGAAGACGATCATCAAGGCGCAAGGGGAGGTGAAGGCGCAGCGCGGGAAGGTGAACGACAAGATCAAGGTCATTGACGGCGGGCTCAAGAAGAAGATTGCGGAGTTGAATGCGCAGAGTGCCAAGACGCGGTTCAAGAGCGTGGCGGAGATTGACGCGCAGATCGCGAAGCTTGACGACGCGATTGCCAGCGGGACGTTGAAGATCGTCGAGGAGCGGCGGAACGTGAAGGAGATCACTGCGCTCCGGAAGTTGAAGAAGGACTTTTCGGGCATTGCCGCGGCCCAGAAGTCGATTGACGACGACAAGGCGCGGATCGCAGAGTTGAAGAAGGGCTTGTCTTCTGCGTCCAACAAGGATGTCCAGGCGCGATTTGAGAGCATCACGCGCGAGTTGGATGCGATCAAGGACCTGACCAAGTCGGTGAGCGACAAGCGACGTGGGCTCTTTGACCAGAAGAAGGCGCTCCAGGCAGACAAGGACAAGCTCTATGACGAGCTCCGGGAGGTCAATTCCAAGTACAATGCTGCGTTTGACAAGTTCAAGGCGGATATTGCGGCCGAGAAGAAGCGGGTCGAAAAGGAGGAGCAGGAGTTTGCCGAGAAGGAGGCGCAGCTCGAGAAGGAGCGCAAGTTGAAGCTGGAGTTGGAGAAGGCGTCACGTCCAGCTTTCTCCGACGAGATTGCCGCAATCAAGGTCTTGGTACGCCATTTCTCGAAGATTGCGGGCCGCGAGGTTCCAGCAGAGATTTCCGACGAGAAGGAGAAGCCAGCGGCAAAGTCGTTCAACCAGGAGTCTGTTGGACGCACAGTTGCTGCTCCAGAGAACTATGTAGTGTTTAAGAAGAAGGAGGAGGTGTTCTTCAAGGGTGCGGGCAAAAAGGGCAAAAAGGCCAAGGCTGCGCCGAGCGAGAAGTTTACTTTGGAGCCAGACGTCATTGTTCAGCTCTCTGAGTTGGGTTTGGAGGTTCCAACGTCCAAGGACGCGGTTCCTTCGTTGATTGACGAGTTGTTGGCCAAGCACAAGGCATTTAAGGAGAATCAGGACGAGGCGACCAAGGAGAATATCGAGTCTGCCAAGGCGCGGCTTGCTGCTTTGGAGGTGGCTGACAGTGATTAATAAAGAACCTTGATTATGATTGTAGACGCCAATGTGATTGTAGATGCCAATATGTTGTTTGAAAAATGGTATTACTGTAGATGGTGGGTATTGAATATGATATTAGATGTAGGATGTGATAGTAGATGTGAAGACGTAATTTGTAGATGTGGAATATAATTGTTGATGTGTAATGTGATTGTAGATGCGAATATACAAGTGTAGATGTGGAATATGATTATCGATGCGGAAAACATAGTTTGTAGATGTAGAGTAATTGTAGATGTGGAGTAGTTGTAGATGTGGAGTAGTTGTAGATGTGGAGTAATTGTAGATGTGGAATAATTATAAATGTGGAGTAATTGTCTATGTGGAATACTTGTAAATGTGGAATAATTGTAGTTGCGAATATGATTGTAGATGTGGATTGTAGATGTGGATTGTAGATGTGAAATTGTAGTTGCCAATATACACTTGTACGCCGAAAACATGATTTCTAAATGTGTGTAATAAAAAGATTACATTTCTCTGCTAAAGCTACATTAATCCGCTAGTATTCACTTGCTTCTTGGCTACGCACCATTTCATCTTCACGCCAATTATACTAGTCTTATCAATTTTTCTCATCTTTGGCAATTGGGCTTTCTTTTATTTGTCATGCTCATCTCTCCTCAAATATAATAATAGTTGCCAATATAATTGTAGCTGGGTATGTTGATACCTGCCTGGCACTCTTGCTTTCAAGCCCAAGAACGGACCACGAAGGATTCACCCTGGATCAAGAAATCACTCTGGATCAAGAAATCACCCTGGATCAAGAAATCACCCTGGATCAAGAAATCACCATGAAATCAAGAAATCACCATGAAATCAAGAAATCACCATGAAATCAAGAAATCACCATGGAATCAATAGGTCTCCACTAGAATCAACCCCACTTCTTCTCAAATAGGCAAAGCTTAAACCGTATGATTCTACTCGTCTATCCTGGTAGTTCCCTTTTGCTACAGCCCGTTACGAGGCAACCGTACAATGTACCCGAATCGGATGGCTCAAGTCACCTACGACTAGAAAAAGCTCACTGCCCTCCAATGTCCATTACTCTACTATTCATCAGCACTACTAGACTTTTTTCATCTCTGTCGCAGAGTTTTCAACAACTACATACTCATCCTTGGTCATACGCGGCAAAGCATCTCCTCTGGGAGTCTAGTATAGCCTTGAATAATGATATTATTCAAATGTCGTTGCATCATCGGCCTACTGTTGTGTACCAATGTCTATTTCATCGTCTAGTGAGTAATAATATTTATTTCTCTATTTAACTATATATTGTCTCCAACATTACGGTTGTTTGACAAGTATATTTTCACTCAGGAACATCCTGCGGTAGCTGTTAAAGAAACAGTTATCAATACTCTTATAATAATCTGTAAATAAAAACTTTAAGTTGCTCAGGTTTGTCAATAGACAGTACTTGTAGTTTTGTAAAACCTAGTCGCCTGTCACCAAGTTTCACTTGTGAATCTCATCATGTGCTGGAGAATCATGTTCCAATACATCCTGGTAAAATTCAATGAGTTTGCGGAATGATTGGCAAACACTTTCCTCATGTTCCGTATTCCATGAGTCAAATCTAGTATTTCATGCGTGATAGAATTCGAGCTTCAAAGAGCTCTGAACAATGGCCATCATGTATGATGGAGGGGGAGTGAATCCCACGTCGTTTGCACTTTGGGTCATCATTGCCAAATAGTTTGAGCAACGTGCCGCCTCTGTGGCTTTTTCCACTGAGTAGTTGTGATTCCAAACTGAGAATTGCCTTGGGACCTGTAAGTGCTTCCGTAAAGAGGAGCTTAGTTTTATCTCGGTGCACTTTGAGCGGCATGGCCCTGATTTTGCGTGCGTTCCTATAGTGGTTTCTTCAACAGCAATGCTGCCTCAGGATGTTCCTGAGTGGAAATATACCTGTCAAATAACCGTATTGCCGGAGACAATATATAGCTAAATTCAAAAATAAATATTATTATTATTATTACTATAGTGGTTTGGAATAAACTTGATCAGAACGGGTTTTGGCGTAATGTATTCATGAACCATCCCGTGGATTTCATTACCAAGGACTTGTGTAGGATCTTTGGTGGCAGAATACAACTTTCGATGTAAATAATCGGGGTGGACGAGGGCCCAAGGCCATTTGTAGGATTGAGCTGAATATCACACCGAACTGACCCCACTATGTTTTGCCATACTGATATAGAACACCTCAAGAGGTTACGATATTATTGGAACTGCATACGCTTTAAACAAAACTATAGTGGTGCACAATATATATAGTGTTTATAAGAAGAGTTTCATAGTAATTAACCACATTTACCTATTTATAAACTCTGACATGACTAAATTAAAAGTGCCTCACTTATATACTTTAAGACGGAACAATAAAGGAAGAGTCCAAAGAGGTGAAACTACTAGGGATATCCTTAGACTCAAAACTTAGTTTCAGACAACACGTTGGGAACATGACACTTCGTTTGAAGAGAACCACTGGACGGATACAGGCCATTAGTCGCATCACCAATGGAACCCGAGGGAAGACCACGCTAATCTTGTTTAAGACATGCGCGCTACCCCTCATCACATATGGACTAGAGATTTTCTACCATAAGTTAACCAAGACCCAGATCGAAGCCATCAGAGTATGTTACAACATTTCATTGCGTAATGCACTTGGCATGTTGAAACCGACCCTGACCGGAATCCTCAATATCGAAGCAGGGATGCTTCCGATCCAACTTCTTTTAAAACGAGCCGCAATAGAAAAGTGTGTGAGATGGTTCACTAACACCAACATAAAAAACCCTCTACAAGATAGCATCAATAAGCAAATAGTACTCGGGGTCACAAACCGGGACGCCTACTCATACCCTCTCATACGAGAATCCTTTGAAAGCCTTGGCATAAGTGCGCCATACCAAAGATCATTTCAAGAAGCTGCATCAAATATAGATCATCATGCAGAAGTGTTAGTCCAAACCCATTCGGAACTGTCAGATAGTCAGAGTTCAGCCCTGCAGGGACGAAAGAAATGGGCCCTTAAAGACCAGATAAACAAAAAGATGACCGAGGAATGGCAAAAACTAGTGGACACGGGCGAGATTACTCTCCCAGCCCACTATAGAACTCTACGCGGAACGGATTCACCGGTGGTTACCACCGCTAAGGATAAACTCCTACTAGCCGAGGCCTTAGCTGGCCCAAAGAATATTTTGAGCCTGATAAGCCAACTCCTAAGTGGAAAAAGTTTGGTATCATGTACCATCAAGAAACAATTCAATCCCGAGTGTGACCCGAAGTGCCCTAGGTGCGACAATCCCTCCCCAACAATATTCCATGACCTATCATGCCCATGTTTAGAGGTATTCCGAACTCAGGAAACAATCGGCGAAGGCCTCACAACCAGAGCGCAGATTCGCCGCCTCTTTACAGACGCAAAATCAATTCATTCTCTTATAGGTTTCTACACGTTAGTGCTGGACGGGTAGACACCTTTTCCTTTTGCAGTACATAAGAAGGGCGGCCGGGCAGGTAGTCCCCCTCGGGGGGCGAGACTCCATAGCTCTTTCTGAGTCATCTCTCTCCAACAGTTCCTTAAAGATCAAGTCGAAAGTTTTTATCCCCATTCAAAGGGTTTTCTCTCGACTCCAAAATTAGCGGCGCCGTCCTTAGTTTTTTTAGACGGTGAAATATCAATCTCACCCTTCTGGGGAGCCTAGTATAGCTATAGAAGTAAATAAACATTATTATTATATACTTTAAGTGTCGTGGATATCTGAAAATGTCATTAGCTTCGAAATGACACCCGCATGAGGCATGAATAATATCCAAGGCACGTAACTGGACTAATATATAATAATCATACCCACCCACTTGTAATCATCAATGAACACTATAACCGTCTTCCAAATCCTTTTAGCCATGCTCTTTATGGAGTTTGGCCTGGCGTCACCAGTCAATGGTCCTCCCTTGCTTCGCCGCTCTAAAATCGACCAATTGCTCATAAACGCTAAATTAACATATTCGTCTTCCCCTAATATGACTCGGCTGTTGGATTCACCAAATTATTGTCAAAACGAAGAGGTCCGTGATGTGGTGCTTGCGTACGACTACTGGTATCCTAGTAATCCGCTCATCGTCCGTGGATTATGGGCTGATACGAAAGAAAAGACTGCTGAAAGTCCGAGATTTAAGTCTGACCAAAGTGTCAGGATATTGTTCCCAGAGAAATCATCAACTTGGAATGATTACTGGGTTAAGATTTGGGGATATCCAAACCATAAAACCCCATCACAACAGCTTATCCGCAATGTTGACAGTTTCACGTCATTGAGACTGGAATGCTACAACCAGGCAGTCCCATGGGATACGAATGATGACTATAAAATGTTGACCAAATTAAAGGATGAGGGTGAAATGTCACCACGTCAGACCAAGATATTTTCTAAAATACTTAGGGATGGAGAAACCGACTCGCTTCGGAGAGCAATTGCCCTAGACTACATCACAGCGGTCCATAATTTTTTCTATGACAAAAAAAAAAATTCGTGACCAAAAGAAACTTCTAACCACTTTTGAACTTGGCAAGATTTACAGTAAGAAAGAGTTCAAGGCTCGGCTTGAAACTTTTACAAACTTACAAGTGAGCGGAAAAATCGTTACTCTGGACAACGGTAAGCCTTATTGTATGGTTGACAAGGTGTTGACTCACTACAAACTCGAAGGTTCTGGCCCAATCCTGAGTGAGAATCTTGAATTAATACCAAGAAAAGTGGAAGCATCTGTAAAGGCAACTGAGGGTAAATGTGTAGCTAATGGTGCGTCGTTGAGTGATATTGATTACTGTCTCCGAGGTAGACGTGGAAAATGCGCATGAGACTTGATTTAGCGGGTCTAAATGAAGGATATTGTGAAAGGAAATAGTAACAATTAAATCAATTTGACAGAACCAATTAAACCAATGTGTTTTTGGTGGAGAAAGAGAGGTAGGAGTAATTCTTTGGGGTACTGTGACAAGTGCACTCAACATGGATGGTTGACTGAAATAAGGGTTTTAAATCATCGACTGGTTTTTATCATTCTCGTTACTTTTCTTTCAGATGACCTCTTTTAGACTCCATCTTTCAATATTGATTTTTGCATTTAGTTATATATTTTCTCCGGAATTACGGTTATTCGACAAATATATTTCACTCAGGAAAACCCAGAGACACGACACTCCGCAGCTCCTGAGTCATTTCTCGTAACAGTTGAAGATCAAGTTGAAAGTTTATCCCCATTTCAAGGGTTTTCTCTTGACTCAAAAATTAGCGGCGCCGTCCTTTTTTTTTTAAACGGTGAAATATCAATCTCATCCTCTGGGGAGCCTAGTATAGCTATAGAAGTGGATAATCATTAAATCCTGGGCAGCATTGCTAAAGAAATCCCTTTGCCAGTCCTCATTACACTGCTTGGGATAAATATTACATGGGTGCAATTGTATTGCCAATTCCCAGTACTTGTGGATTACAAACCTGGTGCCTTGTCAAATTGACTGAATCTCGCAGTTTGAAGTATCATATTCCAACATGTTCTGGTAAACCAAGTTTCTTGACGGATTGGCAAATACGTTTCAAGCTGCAAACTCCATAGGAGTCTATTATGTCATCAATGAGTGATGAAATCTGAGCTTCTAGACCTCCAGACATTGTAGATCATGTATCTGAAAATGTGTCCCACGTATTTTGCCTTTGAGTTCAGTAGTCATTCTCAGTAAATCATTTCTTTAGCTTTCCATACTACATCCTCACTCAAATTGAAATCATGCATATAATTCACTATCCAATGCTAAAATACATTGGTTGTGTACTCAAACATCAACTGTATTCCTCTAGTCATACTCGGTACGCTGCCTAGACATGGTGCACCCTATTTAGCTATTCGAAAATGATTGTTGGTATGGTATACCCTGTTTAGTATTGTTGTCCAACTGTCTGGTGTTCAGATGCAGTTGGCTATTCAATAGTCTGTCCAACTGTCTGGTGTTCAGATGCAGTTGGCTATTCAATAGCCTGTCCAAGCATCAGATGGCAAATGCTAGATATTTATGTAGCATGGACTATACCAGTTTTAGTCACATTAGACTGCCATTGGCAATTTCCGAGGAATTATTTATCGACTCGCTTTATCCAAGTTATTCCAAAATTATTCAAGTCAAAATCACCCAAGCCTCTTTATCCAAGTTACACCAAAATCATTCAGGTCATTTCAAAATCACTCACGAACTCAATCATTTACGAATTCAATCATTCACAAACTCAATCATCCAATCCAATCATCATACAACTTCAATCAATTACAATCTTCCCATAATCATTTCCAATACTTTTGAAAACTCTGGCTAAAATTATCATACTCCAGCACAAAATTGCCATACAACTCCTGGTCATCACTTTTGGCAGCCACAAACCGGTCAAAGTTGACAACCACCTTGATCAAGTTCCGCAGAAGCCTCAAATACTCGTGATTAGTGAGGTACGCATAGAGCAAGATATTATCCAAGGTATCCAGGACCTTGTTCTTGAATTGCTCAAAGTTGGCAGCCAGCTGCAAAGCCAGAAACCCGGCTTGGAAGTTTGAGGTAATCACCAGCTGGCAGTTTCCATAGACCTTTTTCAAAAGCCCGAGGTACTTGAAGTTGAGCACTGCGATTTTCCGGGGAAAGCGGCCAAAGTTGCGGTCCAAGGTGCGGATAAAGTAGACATAGCCAATCAAGAACCGGAAAATAAGCTGGAACTTTGTGATCTCGGTGTGGTTCAAGATGAGGTTCAATGGGAAAGGGAGCACGAGGTCGTAGTTCAAATAGTTGACGAGATAGTCCACCGAGGTTGAGTCTAAGCTGCTGACTGGGGCAATGGACTCATTGACCATGGTTTTCAATGCTTGGTAGGATGAGGTGTTGAAGATACCGTCTGGATCCATGGGTTTGACGTTGAGAATGTTTTCAAACTCGGAGTAGATGTTGTTGTTTTCCAATTTTAGCTGGCCGAGTTTGAGCAACGGCGACAAGTCCTGATGAAAGAAAGCAAACTCGGCGGCGATTTCGGCAAAGTGGGTCTTTCGCTGGAGCTTGTCAAAGTTTGCGTCCATGAGTCGGGAAAACGTGTTTGAGCCAAGGAAGAAGAAGGACAGAATGTCTCTGAGGACATTTAGGAACTTGTAACCCTCGAGGAAGAGCTCCATAATGTGGCTGTTTGCTCTAGCGTACCAATGGTCCACTTGGAGGTTGAGGAGGTTAATGTCCGAGAGTTTGGCGACATAGTGCTCAACCGAGCTCAAATCAATATAATCAAGAAGGATTCCGCAGTCCTTGACAATGTTGAGATACGTTCCTGTGTGGAGGATCTTGTTGCGGATCGAAGGGTCTTCCAACTGGCGGGGAATGCCATCTTTTCTGACGGAGTACTTGAGGTCAAACGCACCAGGTTTGATGAAAAACTCGTCAAAGGGGTCGTCAATAGAGCCGTTGATGAGCCAGTCGTTCAACATTGCGAGATACCCCAAGGAGATTTCGTCAAAGAGAAGTGTCAAGAACAGAAGGACTTCCAGATTGCCCTGATTTTTCTGGATCTGTTGGTTGACTATGGTCAAGATCAAGCCTCCTTTGCACACATGGAACCGCGAGTTGTCGGTGTTCAAGTCCAAATCTCTTGTGGAGTAAAAGTCCAGCTTCAAATTGCCAATGAAGTGGGCAAAGTCGTTGCTCTCAGAGACGCGTTTCTGGGTCTCGCGGTACATGAGATGGCAGATCTCATACAGAAGCCGGAGCTTCAAGTCGATGCACGTGCTCTTCAAGTCGTTATGGAGAAGAAGCATCGAATACCCCACTGTTGCTTGGAACTTGCGGTACACGTGATTTACGTCCGCAAGGTACTGTTGCAAAACGTGACGGACAAAGCCAGAGACTCCTTGTGACACTTTTCCAAAGTCGCCGCTGTCGTAGAACGCGACAAATGCCTTGAGCGCGTAGAACATCTTACCGGAGCGGATCGTGCTCTTGGTGATGTCTTTGAGCGACGGATTCAAGTTCTTGGAGATCTTGTAGTCCGGTCCGTTGAGCTGACACTCGAGGGACGCGCCAAACGACCCCGAGTACCGGATATAGTACCCCTCAAGGCCAAGAAGCACAAAGAAGATGTCGTTCATGATGAGTGCCTGCTGGACCGAAAGGCTGCCAATGTCGAGCAAAGAGGGGTATCCGAGCCTCGGGCCGGCGGCAAAACGCGGCTGCGGCGCCACCGTCGTCGCCAACAACGACTTCAACTCGTCAAGTGGCACCAATTGCACAACATCTGACATGTTATTTTATCTCCGGACCTTAATCCCACCTCTCGCTCCAAACATACTTGGCAGTTACCCGCCCGCGAATGGCGGCAGTTGCCGAATCTGGGCAATCCGCCTACTGGGTATATAAAAGGAGGGCCTTATGGACTTGTGGGGAGAAAAAAAAAAAAGTTATAGGCCAAAATGACCAACCAGAAAAACAGTCGTGGATATAAACTAGAAAAGGAGGGTTCACAC
The DNA here is from genome assembly GCA_020342235.1 of Saccharomycopsis phalli. Classification (NCBI taxonomy): domain Eukaryota; kingdom Fungi; phylum Ascomycota; class Saccharomycetes; order Ascoideales; family Saccharomycopsidaceae; genus Saccharomycopsis; species Saccharomycopsis phalli. The sequence goes on from CP073217.1 coordinate 451,098, forward strand.
AACATCTCCCTCGGGTTCGAGCACCCTTTCCCCGTGCCAAAGTTTGAAAACGTTTATGCCCATCGCCGGTACATTCTCGAGCACATGGCTGGAGCGTTTCGAGTATTTGCTCGGAAAGGTTATACCGAAGGAGCAGCAGGCCATATTTCGGTCCGCGATCCAGAGGACCCAGATACGTTCTGGATCAACCCGTTGAACATCCATTTTGGCATGATCCGTGCCGAGGATATGGTGCGGGTTGATGAGCATGGGAATGTGATTGGCGGATCAAATGTCGCAGTGAACGCTGCGGGGTTCAAAATCCACTCGGAGTTGCACAAGGCCCGGCCAGACGTCCATGCTGCCTGTCACACCCACTCGATTTATGGTAAAGCATGGTCGTGTTTTGGCCAAGAGCTTGAGATGTTGAACCAAGACTCGTGTGCGTTTTACCAAAAACAGGCTGTCTATGAGGACTTTGGCGGTGCCGCATTGGAGGCAGAAGAGGGGAAGAAGATTGCCCGGGCATTGGGCGACTCCAAGAGCGTCGCCATCCTCCAGAACCACGGGCTCCTAACCACAGGTGCTACGGTTGACGAAGCAGCGTACAAGTTTACGTTGATGGAGGGCACGTGCCACGCGCAGTTGTTGGCTGACAGCAATGTGAATTACAAAAAGAAGCTCATTGGCGACGAGGACGCAGCTTATACCCTTCGTATGGTCCATGACCCAGATTCTCATTTTGCCGACTTTCAGAGTGATTACATGTATGAGGTCAAGGCTAGTGGTGGTGACTTTTTGTTTCCACCGGGGTTTCCTGATAGCAAGTTGCAGTAGGTCTAGCTGAATCGTAAAGTGAGGTGAAGTGAATCGCTAAATCGTACAGTGAGGTGAAGTGAATCGCTAAATCGCTAATCGCTAATCGCTGAATACTGTGATATATAATTATATAGTTATTGATGATGAATGGATTTGTAATACTGCCATGTCTCTTAATGTGTCCACACTTTCAAAATTCAATTCGTGAAAAGACCCTATATGCTATTAGGATCATGCATCTCTACATGGAAATCAGTTCCCATTCATCCGACCATTGCCAAATAGTCACACTGGATTATTTACCTTGCCAAAATGTCACTACCCACCGCAAATGGTGTAATAACGTCCACGTTTCTTGAGCAGTCGGATAAATGGATGATTATCGTCCTGTTGCTTGTCCATTTGTTTCAAACTCAGTGGGGTACACTAAATGATGCAAACTACAATAGTGTTTTGTTGACATTCCTTTACTGGTCATTTCATCCCACTTTTTCCATCCCAATGCATCCAATGGCCAATACAAAACGTGGACCTGCTAATTTATTAGGCAGATGATTTATCAGCCAAATATGTTCAGCCAGATATTCTCAGCCAGATATTCTCAGCCAGATATGTTCAGCGAGATATGTTCAGCCAGATATTTTTGTGTGCACTATGTAATTTCACATCACTCTGGTAGTATCTACATCACTCTTGTAATATCCCGCATCAATTGGATTATCCTACTCAATCATGTTTATTTGCAGTCTACATCTGAGGGGTATTGGCGTGATATGCAGCATTACCAAACATCTCATAATCAGCAATTAACCTACCATATAGGCTATCCTACCTCATTTGGATCTAGCCAATCTCTTTAAACGCAATGCTAATCAAATCTGAGAAAACACAGGGAACCATCGTCAAAAATAATGGTCACTACGTGGGATTGTAAATGCAAATTATAGCCCCGACTTGGCATTTCAAAAGACTGAAATACCAATACATTACCTTGGCCTGTCTTTTGAATGTCAAATGTGTGACATCAGTCCCACATTTACACTTCAATGTCTCAGATTGTTTTCAGAATAGACAAATACAATAATCTACAAATTTAATCCAAATGTAATCCAAATGACACTATAAAAGTCTGCCATCCACAAATCAATCCACGCACCCACCGAACTTTACCAATACAAACCTTTCTTCAACAACTGCATCACAAGTCCCCGAATATTTGCCAAACCATGTCATCTTTACATTATATAGTCATACAAAAATATCATCATTTGGCTCTCCTTTAAAGCCCATTGTCTGCCTCTGCAGGCCATCTGCAGTGCTTACTTAAGCAGGAGTGATGTTTGTTATACGCATCTTGACAGCAACATCATGTCCTACAACGAGGAACATCCCATATCGTATGACGACAACAATTTATTGCTTGACGGCAATCTGGAACAGCTCAGTGAGCTAAATCCAACACGTTCCTTATCATATATCCTTACCCTCACTGTTATTCTTGGGGCTTTGCAAATGGCTTGGACAGTGGAATTCTCAGAAGGAACTCCATTTCTTTTATACCTCGGCATCTCAAAACAGTTGCTAGCGCTCGTCTGGATCGCTGGACCAGTTTCCGGGATTTTTGGCCAGCCCATTGTTGGAATATTAAGCGATAATTCAAGCTGCAAGTACGGCAGAAGAAGACCATTCATCTGGGGTGGGTGGTTGGCCATTTGTGCTACGCTCTTGTTTATTGCCCACTCTGAAAGTATTATGGCTCTCTTTATGCCAAATGGCTCGCCAGATGCTATAAAAAATGCCACTCTTCCATATGCCTGTGCCTCCATATACGTCTTGGACTTTGCAATTGCGTCTTTCCAAGCAGCAGCAAGAGCATTGATCGTGGACTTGGTGCCAGCAAACCAGCAACAGGTCTCTAATGCATGGGCTGCTAGAATGATTGGGCTTTTTAACATCCTTGGATACTTTCTTGGTGCTTCAAACATTGTAAAATTTGCCCCGGGTGACAATCAGTTAAAGGCATTAACTTTCTGGGCAGTAGTCATTCTCTCAGTTGTGACTTTGTGGGCATGCCTGTCTATTCACGAGTCAAACCCATTGAAAGATCCTCTTCTCAAAGTCAGATCACAACGCTTACGAGGTGGCTTGTTGAAAAACTTGGCTGGGATTTACTCTCAAACGCTACAGAGCATTTCCAGACTTTCTCCGCAAGTCAGCATAGTCAACTATACAGAGTTTATGGCTTGGGTTGGGTACTTTCCGATGCTTTTTTACACCACCTCTTATGTGGGAGAATTGTACATTTTTGAAAAAGTAAACCAACGCTTGAATTCCGGTCTTCCTCCACTCTCTGACAGCGAAAAAAAGCTCTTGACTGAGCAGGGAACCCGTAGGGGTGCCACTGCGCTTCTTGTGCATTCTATCAGCTCGTTGGTTGTTACTTTTCTTGTTCCGTTGTTGGTGGGTCAAGCTGTTCCTACGCCAATACGAACACAGATACGATCTAAAGCCGCCAGATATTTGCCAAAAAACCTTTCAGTGAGACGTATTTGGAGTGCCTCTCATTTGATTTTTGTTTTTTGCATGGCGTCGACATTCTTTATAAAAACATCGGCAGCAGCGATACTCATGTTTGCATTCTTGGGAATCCCTTGGGGCTGTGCACTTTGGGCTCCATTTGTGCTTATTGCGGAAGATATTGCTGATATCAAGGAGCAGAAGATATTGTACGAGCGACATCCAGTTCCTGATCGTCCCAAGGTACTTGAATACGAGCACAAGTCAGGGATCATTCTTGGGATACATAATGTGTTTGTGAGTGCTCCCCAAGTGGTTTCGTCGTTATTGAGCAGCCTTTTGTTTCGTTTATTATCAGGGGAGCTTAATCCAGACGATAAGTTTCAGGGGAAGTTTGATGACAGTTTGCAGTGGGTGTTTCGATTCGGAGGTGTTATGGCTGCAGGTGCGTTTATGGTGTCACTAAAAGTCAAAGAAAGTTTTACAAGAGATGGTGAGTGGTAGCAGATGAAATAATCGAGAGGGTATAATTTGGCAGTAGATGAAATAATCGAGAGGGTTTAATTTGGCAGTAGATGAAATAATCGAGAGGGTTTAATTTGGCAGTAGATGAAATAATCGAGAGGGTTTAATTTGGCAGTAGATGAAATAACCGACAAGGTTTGATCTGCTGTAAGATATCATAGTAAAACAAAAGAAGCATAGTGCCGCAAAGAGTAGCCTTGATGGATTTTATGTTTAGCTACTTGAATGATCCATTTAAAATGAGTTGCAAATTAACCGGGCTTTACGGGTTAGCCGTGCCGCTAAAATTCTCTAAACAATGCTAGTTGCGAATCAGCAACGGAGATTATAATCACCCCTATATGGAGAACCAATTATATATTTAAAAAATGCTCTTATAATTCCAACTGCTCTAGAACCAGCCAAAGGCTGTTTGCATGAGACGTATCTTTGCAGCATACCAACTTTCAGTATTAGCAGCTGGTGTGCCGATCTCTATCAAACTCCAACTAAATATCTTACTGGGCACAAATACTGCCAAGATTACTTTTTCAATCACCGAGATTCACCTATAACCAAGTGCATTTCAAGCAGCGCAATCGCAATGCATCACCGAATTTACCAAGCTATTTGTGGGTATCCTTTGTCTCCAAATGAGAAGGTTAGACAAGGATATTGATCTACCTGAATTAAAGATAATGCACCTAGGGTTTCACCATCTTCTGTGCCATACCGCACGTGTTATGGTTGACATGGGGCTCAACATGTAGGGCACCATAATATGTACACCAATGCACAGCAACATCTTTGAGAAGCGGCTGAGGCTATTTTAGAAAATTGGAGTTGATTTGGTTGACTGAGTTTTCAAATATAAATTCTGCGAGGTTGGTTCTGAAGGGATTGCAGAATGTAGATTCATACTTGGGATGAAAAATTGGCATGTGTCTAGATCGAAACGGTATAAATCAAAGGATTAGGATGGAGACGGCATGGATGGAAGCGGCATAAACAAAAGGCATAGATAAAGGGCACGGATAAAGGGCTCATTAGGAAATCAAATATCCGCAGAATGGCCTCGGCTATATATAATTGAGATTATCTCATTAGTGGCTACAAAATGCACTTACTCTTATTTTTCATTGTGCTTCTTTCTGGAGCTGAACTGAATCCAGTGGACAGTAAAATCTATGAAGCACCAAGATATTCATTGTCGGGCCAGCGGATTGGAAGACAAGTTGGCTTTGTCATTGATAAATTCGACAACAGAGACGGATTGCCATTTGGGAAATTTGTGGTTGGAGGACAGGAAATAGAGGCAATCTATGATACAGCCTCAAGAATGACATGGTTTCCCCAACCAAAGACATTGAGTCTTAAGGAAAGACTCATGAATCGTTACTTGGGGAGGACAACCACGTATAAGTCAACAAAATACATGTACGACCCGTCCTTATCTCACCCATCAAAGAAACAACAATTTTCCAAGTTTCGCACTGTCTATGCTGACGGAACTAGAACTGAGGGAGCTGTATATATGGACAGCTTCACTATTGCCGCTGCCGAATTGAAGGATGCTCCATTTGGCGTGGCTACCGAGACATCATCCAAGTATGGCATTATAGGCTTGGCTCCTCGGCCTGATACGCCATATCCGGGGATTGTATCGACTCTTAAAAAGCAGGATTATATCCCGCACCAGTCGTATGGGTTTCATATGAATTCGCGAAAAGGCGAATTCAGCGGGCAGATTGTGTACGGAGCAGTGGATAGGAACAGATTCACAGGGCCCTTGAAAATACTCCCTGCTCGCCAGCATAGTGAACATGGATACTTACTAGTGACCTTGAAATCAATCAATGGTGACGGTTTCACCAAAAATCTTTACTCTACCTTTAACACTGTCATTGACTCAGGTACAGTTACAATTTCTCTTCCTAAGGAGTTTCGGAATTTTTTCAAAGTGACGGTGGAAAATAATAAAAAAGTCTACAGTAAATGCGATGGAAGTGGAATTGGGCCATTGAAATTTGATTTTGATGGCCTTTCTGTGGTTATCCCAGCCCGATCATTGGTAGCAGGCAAGCCAGAAGGAGAGCATGGTCATTGCCGATTTAATCTTTCTTTCTCGGACAATTCACAAGTGACACTAGGTGTGCCATTTATGAGAGCCATGTATGTGTATTATGATAATGAAACTCCTCTGATTGGACTTGCACAATCAGTTGCGGCAAGAAGTGGAACTAAGAATAAGATTAGTTTCCCACAGGGATATACTATTATGGGAACTGGTGTTCTGGATTATGGTACTGAACAAGCGGCTAGTTAGAATTCTTGTTGAGCGAGAAGGAAGATAGTGTGGTAATAAATAGGGGCAATTTCATTTGTAGTCGTACCATGTTACCTGAGACAATGGCTCACTACAAGGGGATAGTGTGTATGCTGGAGAGTTGAATTTACTAGAAACTAGATGAGGAAGAAGACTAGTGTATTTTGAGAATTTGTAGCACAAGGGAATTACGTAAAGCGAATGGGAGTTGGGTGTAGTTTATGGTTGAAGATGTATAATATTTGATGACGAGGGTATAAAGGTTACGGAAATGGAAATAATGGAAATAAATGATAATAAATAGCAACGAATTTCAATGAATTCAATGAATTCAATAAAATGACATTTCATATATAAATTTCCTTAAGATTAATAAGCCACATTGGACTATGGACATGAGCATTGCAGTACAGCAACCTCTAGTTCATTTGTCATAACCAATTCAGCCAATTTCCATTTCCCTTTATTCACAGGCAACAAATCCTGAATCAGCACATGGCTTGAGCTATTTATAGAAGTCCGTTTACTCCGACAAAGTCACAGTCCAATGCTACTACGTGTAAAACCCATTGGCGACCAATTAAACCCATTGTAATAGATGACGTCACGCACTACAGAATAATAGCAATACCATCAAACGTCTACCACCAATAAAAGCACAAGATCATCACTGATGTGTAATCCAGTCTCGAGGTCATGTGACTTACTTATAATTTTCCGCAGTCAATTGCTTTACCATGTCAGTCGATACACAGGTGTTACTGTATTTCAACGATAGTAGCTCGGAAAGCCGGAGCTATGGCGGGGCGTTGTCCTATGCGCTAATTGGAGGCGACGAAGCTGTGTTTTCGGCGTTTTTCAAGGGCAAAATGCCGCAAAGCTGGCAAGACGAATCTGCGCTTGCCCTGCTACGATTCACCAACGACATGGTGTTATCTCACAAAGGACGGCCTTGTGGCCGGAAGTTCAATGAGGGCGAGCCGATATATCGCTGTTCACAATGCTCCGAGGACGAAACGTGTGTTCTTTGTGGGTATTGTTTCAACAAGGACGATCATGAGGGCCATTTTGTGCAAACGTCGGCCGCTACTGCCGGGAATCTGGGCTGTTGTGATTGTGGCGATCCCGAAGCATGGACGTGCGAATTACTGTGCCGATGTGATGCCCATGGAGAACAGGAGCCGGTGAAGGACCCCCGGTTACGAGCCCGCATGGTGGAAGTTGTGCGGACGGTGTTTGTGCTAGCGATTGGGTCGTTTTGCCATTCGACTGGGGTGTTGCCGAAGCTTGTGCGGCGGCGCATGATTCAGGACCGGTTTGATTTTTACCGGGATTTGAAGCACAATACGTTTTTCCAGGATAACTTTGGGATCGAGGCGACTCCGGAGCCAGAGTATGGTTTGATGGTGTGTAACGACGACACGACGTCGTTTCCCGATGCCGAGGACCTGATCCGGGCGTTGGGCACACTTGTAGGGCACAAGACACCTGGAGAAGCTGCTTTAGAGATACACAACCAAGGACGTTTTTTGGCGAAGCTCAGCGACCAGCCAATGGAGCTTTTGGACGATTACAAGGCTGCGCGAGGTCCTCTGGGGGACTGGATCACGTGTGTGGTGCTGAACATGTTTGACTTTCATCTTGAAGAAGTGACTGGCCGGGCAATGGAGTGGATTCGGCAATTGACGGAACATGGCCGGCTCCAGGAGATGGCACAGAGCGTGATACGAGAAGTGCTTGTGGAGACAGCCGAGTACAAATTTGTTGGCGAAGAAGGATTTGACGGGACCTTGGAGCGGGGTCACGTGCCCGGGTACGAGGTGAATGTGTATGTTGAGTATCTCTTGTATTTTTTGGTGCGGATGCCGATGAAGGTGCGGCTGGTGACGCAGGAGGTGATTGTCGCGAGCTTCTTGACGGACTTGCTGTTTAAGCGGACATTTTCTCAGATTTATGCCCGGATTTACCACCATATGGTGAAGCTCCATACTTTGGATAAGGAGTACGATATGAACATCATGGCGGACGTGACGTCGCAGCTTTTCACTGCGCCATTGGTGCCTCGTGCCATTGTGACTGGTGGGCAGTTCCACGAGTTGCTCCGGCCGTTTGTGGACCTTGTCGTTGGTGGAGAGTCTGAGCCTGGAATCTGGGACTTTGCGTTTGCACAGACGGCAGATGAGAAGCGGAGAGCAAGTGCGTTTACTGTGGTGACTGCAGACTTGACGTTTGTTGCAGAAAAGCTTCCAGCGGAGCTCAAGGAACGGTTCTTTGACGCTCTGACGTTTGATCTTCTAGTGGAGCTTTTGGCGTTCCTCCAGGGACGACACAAGGTTGTGCGCAAGACTGGAGGACATGTGGAACACGAGAATGATGCAGATATATCAGTCCATGTGATTTTCAACGCAGTACTCAAGATGTTAATTGCAATGTTCAATGGAGCCGAGTACAGCGCGCATCACGTGACCGAGGCGGTGGGTCGGTTAGTGGGGTCGATTGAAGGAGATATGGCGACCAAGGCAGTGTATTATAATGATAATCGGTATGATGTGATGGATTTTGCCGTGTCTCTGGAGCCAACTGCGTTGGTGAATCCTGTGAACTCGCTCATTTCGATTCTCGTGGAAAACAACCGGGTGGAGCTTCAACGCATTGATGCAGAGGCACTCTTTAGAGCAAGCGATCTTTCGCTCCGGGCAGTGGTGCTTTGTGGGCAAATTAGTTCAGGTTTTTGGGTGCGGAACGGCGATCTGATCTTGTACCACTTGGCGCACTACCTGACGCTTTCACGGCACTCGCATCTGAGTTCGCACGGATATCTCCGGGATTTGCATCTTGTGCAGCTTGGGTTTCTTACTGGAGACGCAAAACGGATGTTTCTCAATGTGTTGGACCGTTGGGAATTGTTGGAGTGGGTGACACGTGACCCCGGTGACTCGCTGGAGCTTGGGTTCCAAAACACAGTGTATGTCGACAAATTGAACGCGGTGCTTCTCCAATTCACGTTATTCTTGTACCGTGTGCTCACTGAGCGGAAGTTTTTTGTGCTCCAGAGCAGCGACGCCAAGAGGCGGGCCCTGATCTACTATCTTATCTTGTACTATCTCAGCAGTGGACCGGCCCGATACAGCGAGATTGAGCAGCATGTGGTTGTGCACGATGCCGATGAGCTTATTCTGCAGACGTTGCGCGAGATTGCCGACTTCAAGGCTCCAGTCGGCTATTCCGACCTGGGCACGTTTTCGTTGAAGCCTCGCTGCTACAAGGAATTGGATCCGTTCAGCGTGTTTCTGACCCGGCCAGAACAGTTGGAGCAAGCGATCCGCACGCGCGAGTTCAAAAAAGGCGGGTATAAACATGCTGACGACGTGGTGGTGCCGCCGATTGTGCGACCAGTGGCTGACGAGTATGCAGGCTTCTCTGGCTTTGTGCGCACCACCATCTTCAACAAATTCATGTTCAAAATGTTGGCGCAAGTGCAGTTCGAGCCGGTGGTGCACCTTCTCCTCCATCTTCTCCAGGCAGTGCTTCTTGACAACAAACACACCCAGGGCGATGACTACTTCTCCGACGCATACCTCCTCTACGCAAATCGCCTCTTTTCCATGTTTGACAGCCCCAATACCTCCCCCACAATCCGGGCCCAGCTGCTCGCCCTCCTCCGCGCGCTCATAACCGACCCGCGTGTGGCTGCGCACCTAGCCGAGAATTTTTCGGCCGCGCAGTTGGCCCGCTTGGACGACTTGCCCGGCCGCAGCGGCCGCGATCGAGCCGCCCGGGCGCAGTTTGTCGCCGCGAAAAAGCGTCGCGCGTTCGAGACGTTGGCGGATCAGCGACGGCAGTTTGCTGCCAATAATAGCAGCACAGGCTCCGACTCAGACCCCGAGCCGGGCGTCCGCACGTGTATCGCCTGCCAGGAACACTCTGACTCGCCTTTGGTGGTCATTTGCAAGTTCCCAGTGTTGCTCCGCTTCTTTGCCCTCGATCCGGCCGCTCTGGCCGCCGACCTCGCCCAAGCGTTCCGCCCGTGGGACGCGCGCGTCGACTTGCGGCCGGACTTTGCCACCCGCCCCGCCGGAGGAGCCGCCCGCCCGACATTTGCATCGTGCGGTCACGTGATCCACGCCGAGTGTTTGCCGTCCGGTCTGGTCCGCTGCCCATTGTGCTATTTCCTGGGCGACTTGGTCATGCCTGCCGCCCAAGCCAGGCCGCTCGCACGTGACTTCCTCGCCCAGCTCAGGTGTGCCGCCGACGATATTCCTCAGGCGTGGCACGGTGGTTCGTCTGGGTCTAGCGTTGATGAGCAGCTCGCACAGTACGAGGCTCTTACTGCTCCGTTTATATGTGTGCTTGCGTCCTCGATAGAGGTCTTGGAGATTGCCTCCCGCTTCTCCTCGGGGTATGTCCACTTTGCCTCGGACATTCCTGAAATCACAGTCTCGTGTCTCCGGATGTTTGCCCAGTATGTTCTAGACCCGGCAAACTGCCGCCTGGACTTGCCAGAAGCCGCATGGACAGACTCTCCGCTCACATCTGTGCTCAAGCTGGTGCAGTCGGGCAAGCCGCTTTTTCCGTCGGCGTTGCAAGTTTATAAATCGCAGCTTGCTCTGGCGCTCAAAATCATTCAGTCGCGGTCTGATCTTGTTCAATTGGGCTCCAATCTTGCACAATCTGATGCACATCTCACTCAATCTGATGCACATCTCACTCAATCTGATGCACGTCTCACTCAGTCCGACTCCCATCCCTCCCAATCCGACTCCCATCTCACCCAATCCGACTCCAACTCACACCAACTTACCTTGCTTCGCCGCGCAATACTTCCCTTTCTCCGCCTGCTAGTCATACTCCTCAGAGTCCTCATCTTCGACCCAGACTCATCGCTACATCTCCAACTTGAAAACAACATCGCCGACATCGAGTCTAGGCTCTTGGACTTGGAAATCGACGGCTCACCAGACTCCATCGACCCGTTCCTCGACTTCTTTGGCTTCCCCAGCATCCCAGACGCGTTGCGCGACAATGCCGAATCCACTGCCCTCGTGCCGTTTCCAGGCGTCTTGAAGCTCATTCCGCTTCCCGAACGACTCGACACCTTCACCACAAACCCAGACGACTTCTTCCGCCACTTTGGCCAGCAACCAGCCAAGGCTGGCATCTCCAGAGCAGACTTTGAAGTCTGTCTTCTCTGTGGCGACAAGATCGAGAACCAGGCTAATCCGATGCATCTCTTTGTCGCCGAGCGCCTGGCGTATTTGCACAACAAGCAGAAGCATCCGCACGACAACGGGCTTGTCTTGGACCCGATCAGCAACCTCATCCAATTGACGCCAATGTCGGTTGATTTGCTGATCCTTGCCGAGCATGATATAGGCTCGCCCTACTTGAACGACTGGGGGGAGACGGGGTATCGCAGCATGAACAAGAACTCGTGGAACAAGTTGAACCACAAGCGGTATAGGAATATCATCAAGAGGTGGTTGTTGGATGATTTTTCCAGGTTATAGGATGTGAATATACTTGGCTAGGTTTGTAGGGTGTGATTACTTGTACGTTGATTATTCGTATGTTAATTATTCATACAGTGATTACTCGTACGGTAATCCTAAAAATACAATCAATATACCACAGAAAATGCTACAGTAATAATAATATTCATCTTTGTACTTGGCTATATATTGTCTCCGGCATTACGGCTTTTCCCCACATATATCTTCACAGGAACATCACACACCATTGCCGTTGAAACCCTTTGTCAGCCCTCATTCGACTACTTGGGATTAAAATTGTCGATGCCCAAATTCTCGTCCATTGAGTGTGACATCGTTACAAACTTATGCTCAGATAGTTAGTTAATTATAGATGAGTTTTGTTCCTTTCATAATTGAATAATCGGAATGGTAGTGATGATTGAATTGATATTCTTCTATATTTTTAATTACGAAAATATCACCCCTTTATAGGATAGACATTCCCTTATAAGAACCTAGCATCATGAGTTTCACATTACGTCACAACTGCACACTTTGTACCTATTGTGCTGTCCCGTGAGTACATTCCAACGTAGAATAGCTTCTCCGTTATAGGTGTCTTACTTGTGGTTTTCAACCTCAACAAAAATATTTAATATAAGCAGTCGTATTGTTGATGCTTAGTGCTTTTATTGATTGCGTGACAAGCCTGGTCACTGCTGCCAATTTTGACCGCTGAATCTCATCTTTTGCACTTTGGGTCATTGCCAAATAGTTTGAACAACAAGCCGTCTCTCCCATGGGTGATGATATTTCACCATCTACAACCAAAGACAGCATCACTAATTGCCCAGTCGAGAGAAAACACATTGGGAATGAATGCTTTTGTCTTGATAAGAAACAGTCATAGGAAATGTCCCAGAAGTGGCTATAGTCTCGTCCTAGGACTATCTGCTGCTCTTGTAATCAAGAAAGCATACCAACGACACATGATTTCTTGATCCGCTAAATTGCAAATTTCTTATTTTCCAAACTGAATGAGCAAAGTAAATGGTAATAAAGAATCAGGGACGTAGTTTAACGTGAACTAGAAGCTATCTTACAGCTACTGAAATTACAAATTCAATATACACATCATTTGAAATTCCGTCTATTTGAATCAAAATGCAATACTAACCAGCAGTACTGCATCTTTATTAACTTAGTTACCTTGAGTGGCTTCTGTGGCTTGTGGGTCTTGAGCAGCATTAGAAGCTTCATCATCTTCCAGTCCCAGGCCGAAGCCAGTAAATGAAGAAAATATACTAAGAACATCATCAAAAAGGCCAGCAGCCTTCCCAGCTCTGTGTATTTTTGATCCGAAACTCTTTTGTTGGACATTCTCAGCGTCACCGGAAATATCAGTCCCATTGGATGTTTGGCCATTGGAAGTTGGCAAAGTAGCAGCCTCGTTTATTGGAGCAGCAGTCACAGCTAAAGCAATGAAAGAAATGGTAAAGAGAGTTTGGAATTGCATTTTATTTTTATGTTGTAGTTGTAATGATGATAATTTATGAAATCAAGTCTGCTTTTATACTACGACCATCTGGAATCTTTGTTTCTCACTCAGTGGAATTGTCTGTGGTAACTCAAGCTTGCAGAGTGCTACCAGCGATATATTATTTAATAAAGAAATTACCATCAAAACAAATATTCACTTCAACAGCATTACGACCAAACAAATCTTTGACATGACCCGTTCCCAGATGTTTGTCATGATAAATGTCTCACATTACACTACCATTTTGAAAATGCGTCTGCATATGTCTCAGAGATTTGTTTGATGTTGCAAAATGCAGCAAAATTGGCCTTGTCAAGGCAAATTGCAGCAGGGCGATTTAAGATGCTTGAAAATAGACTAGCTAGATGGTTGTATTATTCATAAAGTATCACATGGCTCTGTAGTATAAGATAGTGGGTTTGGAACTGTAAGACATGTGCGACTTGTTGCTGAGATGTTACCAAGACGTGAAAAGTTCAATTGTGTGAATTTGTAGTGATATGAAACCAGAGCTGTACGTTAAAGATGTATATTGTGATGCTTTTGGAATATAGTAGGCGCCCAAAAAGGATTAATTGTCCAAAAGGACAAGTAGAGTGTCTACCGCTTTCAGTAAAGAGACATGCCTGATTGCACTGGTATTTGGATACACTGGCACTTGTACTCCAAGTGAATTGTATCTTGGTACTAAAATTTCCCTGAGAGTTGACTGGCTTACAAACTTCAATGTGAGCGGTGGTATTGTTGATGTTTAGTACTTGTATTGATTGTGTAAGAAGCCTGGTTGTCATTTTTTCCAAGTTTGACCGCTGAATCTTGCAATGTGTTGGAGGGAGTGAATCCCACATCTTTTGCACTTTGGGTTATCGTTTCCAAATAGTTTGAGCAACGAGCCATCTGTGAGGCTTTTTCCAGTGAGTAGTAGTGATGACAGTTTATACTACAGTAGATGCAGTCAATACTACAGTTTAATAAAGAAAGACTCACCCTATATTTTGTATTTTAGTTTGTCCTTCTATTCTTAGAAAACCAGGGCTTTTCCTCATTGTCATTTCCCATCTGGCTCAGAGGAATGACCTAGCAAGCCCATTTCCTTTCCAACAGCATAGTCTTTCTCACAACTTTCTATCCTCTTTAGACCATCTTCTTTGCTCACGCTGAGCGAGTCCCCGCTTTCCAAGCATTTGACCTTTTGAATAGTCAAGCGAATATATTTACCCACTCGTACTATACTACGTCACAGATCAAACAATATCTATACTCTATTTAGATCCATCTCCCACCAACACCTACTTTTCAATATTATAATCAACCTCTCCTAGCACTTTCCAGTCCCGCACCGGCCCCTCACACTGCACCAACTTCAAAGTCCCACTCTCAGGAAACACCAACCCACCAGTAATCAGTGCCCCATCTATCCTCACACTCAATAGATCCTCCACACGAGTCTTGATAGTACGTGCCAACGCACTGTTGATATTGTACAAGTTGCTGTATACCAAGCTCAAGTGTGGATTGAACTCGTGCACTGACCAATGGTCTGCCTTTGCAACTGCCAATTCAGCCAGCCCTTTATGTCTAGGGGTCTCGACAAACAACTCTCGGATGATACGAGCAAACGAAAGCAAGTTCGGGCTACAGTATGCCGAGAGATAGACCTTTTGGAACATCTTTTTGCCAAACTGCAACTGCTCAAACCTGACCATGGGCTCAATTGGCCGGTGGGCATCGATCTTTTTCGCATTGAGTTCCCTGATGGAGTTCATTGCTGCGAGAGCAGAATGTAATACCACATTGATATCATGATCGTCTTTGATCTCGATGCCCGAGGTCACCGTGATATGCGGGTCGAAAACCGGGGCGTCGTCAAACAACGTGGTCAAGGAGATAATAAGCGAGGCCAACGATTCAAAAGTCGGCGAGTTCTCGCGCGGAACTATCCAAAGCGCATTCCCTGTTATTAGAAATTGCCTTGTCCAAAGAAATCACTCACCCATCACTGAACCCAGCCTCAGAGTTGGGCCCAGCCAATATAGACATCACGTTAGACACGTGACAAGTGGTATAGGGAATGTACGGAAATTCCGGCACGTGACACGGATGGTCATTTAGGTACCTCCGCTGCTCACGTGCCCCGCGTGACGGCATGTACAGTTGAAAAGTCCAAAGCTACATCACATCATGTCCAATGATCCGTTTTCTAGGTTGAGCCACATGCTCGAGTCGGCCAAGGATTTGACAGTGGAAGCCGCGGCAGCAGCAGCTCTTAGATTGGCAGAGACTCCAAATCATTTGAAGCCCAAGCAGATCATCAAGTTGCTCAACTCAAGTTCCGAGCATGAGATTCTCAACGGCATGAAGGTCGTGGTGTACTACATGGCCACAGGCAAAGGAGCCAGCCAATTTTTCCCCGAGGTGATCAAAAACATTGGCGCAACCAGTATCAAGATCCGCAAGTTGATTTATATATACTTGGCCCGGTATTCAAGCACCCATCCGGACTTGGTGCTATTGTCCATCAACAGCATCCAGAAGTCGCTCAACGACCCTGATCCAGAAACTCGGAGCCTCGGGTTACGGGTCATTTCCAGCGTGGCAAACCCCACAATTTTACCCATTTGCTTGCTTGCAATTAGAAACGCATGCAAGGATTTGAGTCCCATGGTGCGCCGCTCCTGCTGCGTGTCGTTGGGAAAAATCTATCCCCAGGTGGACCAGACAAGCCAGAATGTCCTCATTGGCCATTTAGAAACACTCTTGGGCGATCGAAATACCGTGGTTCTCAATTCCGCAATCGTCGCATACTACTCCATGTGCCCCACAAACTATGCTTTGTTACATAAACACTTCCGACGGTACTGCACCTTGCTAGTCGACCTCGACGAATGGGCCCAGACAATCATCATCAACGTGTTTGTGAACTACTGCCGGCTCTTTCTTCCTTCGCCAAAAATCGTCGACTTGGCGTCCGACAACTCGGTTTCCTACCACAGCATTGAGAACCAGCTTATTCCTTACCCAGTGTATCAGGTCACATTCTGTGCCGACTTGGAATTGTTCCTCAACAGCATCCAGAATCTCATCTACTCCGCCAATCACGCAATCATTCTTGCGGTGACAAAGGCATTTCTCCTGCTCACTCCTCCCAAAACATTGAAAGACGTCCACCTTGACCTCGTGTGGTCACGTCCACTGCCGGACCCGAACATTGGTGCTTTCCAGTTGCAGGTTATCCTCTACATGATTCTCCACAGCAACTCGATCATCTTCCAGGACCTGTTCAAGACGTTCTTTCTTTTGCTGAGTGACAGCGTACGGATCTGCAGATTGAAGTTGCACATCTTGTCGCTCGTCATCAACGAAAACAACATCAAGAGTATCGTCAACGAGTTAAAGTACTACTGCCTACATCACAGTAACCCAGTGGTCGCTATAGAGGCTGTCAAGACCTTGGGCAAGTGTTCCCAGATAAACTTGTTCTGGAATAAACGTATCTTGGCATGGCTCCTCAACCAGCTAGACAATCCAGTGATCATCAACGAGTGCTTGAACGTCATCCGATACTTGATTCAGCAGTCTCCGGAAAACAACATCAAGACCATCATCGGCTTGTCCAGGCTCATTAGCAACAAACAACTCGACTCCTCGGCAAAAAGCTCCATCATCTGGCTCGTCGGCGAGTTCATCTCCATCATACCAAAGTTCGTACCGGACTTTATTCGCCACTTATTGAAGGACTTTCAGTCTCAGGACGACCCGCTAGTCAGGTACAATATCCTCCTTCTAGTAGCAAAGTACTACTCCTATGACTTGTTCCAGCACCAGGGCGAAGATTATCCCCAAGACACCTTTATTTCCAAGGCTTTTAATTACGTCATCAGCCTCTGCAAGTACGATAACTCCTATGATATCAGAGACCAAGCCCGGATGTTGAATCAGGTCCTTCAGCAGGTGGAATTGTCAACTCTTATTCTCCAGGCTCCAAAACCCATCCCAATTATTCTTCTCACCAACCAGCCGATCTTGAACAATTTGGCCACTCCAAAAGTCGATCAAGTCGAGCAGGACACCCATACTCACAACTCAGTTGAAATTTCGCCTCAGCCATCCAACAAAAACTCCTTCAGTGAAAAGAAACTCAATAACAACCCCAGCTTACCGAAATGTGTATTGGATGACATCCTAAACAATGCAAAGCAGGAAGATTTCCACCACATTTTCATTCCTAGCTTGTCCAAATACATGCAAGTACCTTCTTGGTCTGTCGATGAATTGCCACCAGATTCCATTAGAGACCAAGAAAAGTCCACACAAGAACCAGTTGTCAGATCTTTATCCAACAAGGCCACCAAAGTCCTGTATTCTGGAAAAAGTGTGCAATATTCCCAGGCCAATGGAAAACTGGGCCCAGCCAAGAAACTCCAGAGTTTGGATGAATTTCTCAGTAGTAATGACTTGGAATTGGCCAATAAGCACCAGAAATATGTCAAGAAGTATGCCAGTGAGCCTGAAGAGGAGTCGGATGAAGAATCGGATGAAGAGTCAGGGGAGGAGACGGAGGAAGAAACAGAGGAAGAACTGGATGAGCTGGAGGAAAATGACCTAGATAATGAATCAGAGAATGAGTATGATTCTATGATAAAGAAATAAGTAGGGGGAATGCGAAAAACAGTTTTGTTAGAAACTGAGAATTGCGTATGGTATAAGTTGTTCAAATATTACACACATTATTCTCTGGTGTGGAATCTCAAATAATGTGGGATATTTTTATCTAAAATGGGCTTCTACTAGTACTGTGAGTATTCATGTACTAAAGCTGATCTTAGTTGGCATCACCTCAATACTTGGTTCTGTTTTGGATATATTTTCATTTTATATTCAACATTTTCAATAGGTATCTCTTGTTGGATATTCTCAATTTTATATTGTTTAATTTTAAGACCTCCTAATTGAATGTCCAATGAATGTTATAAATGCCTCTCTTTAAATAATTGTCGTCATTACCTCCTTTTGCTAATTTCAAATCTTGGAAATTGTATTCATGTGAAGTTCCATTGTTAGTCTTTGGTGACGTTTTTACCAGTAAAGCTACAACCATAATAAATTTATAACCATGAATTACTACCAGCAACAAAAGGTTCAACCTCATGAACACCAAATTCAAATGATTAAAGTAGTTTTGCTTTAAAGTACCATCCCAGCTGTACTAATTTTTTTTCAGCCAGCTAGTGATGAAATAGATGTTAGCATTAACTTTAGTACAGAGATAATCATCTGTCTTTACAGAGATTTAGTTCTAACTATCAGATATGCATAACGTACTTGGTATCCCGGAATGGAGTAGATAAATGACATTGTGTATAAAAATACGACCACACGGGTCTTTATATAGGATCAGTCACAAGAATTGATTACTGATCCACCATTGATCCACCATTAATCCACCATTGATCCACCATTGATCCACCATTAATCCACTATTGATCATTCCAACCACTCATCATCTGACCCATCTGGCGTTTGCATTTCAAATTCCAAAGCGGCCTTTTCGGCATCTTCTTGAACCTTACTCAAGCCACTAATATCCTCCACAAACTTCGGGTCTGCCAATGCCTTTTCCACAAAATCCCACCCATGATTTTCAAACTCTTGCAACACAGGTAACGAGCACGCAGAACAATGTTTGTAATTGGGTGCCAGTAACTTGACGTTGCTGTAATTATGTAGAAACCCCCGGATCTGATGCGGAATACCCCCAAGAATATTTTCGGCATCGGAACTAGCAAATTGCCGTTGTGGATGTTGGAGAATTGAGACCATCAACTCCACAACTAACCCAGAAGCCATGAGAGCAACTCCAGGTCTTGTGACTGTACACATCTGATCCAAGGTCCGGTCAGATAAGCTATCCGACGGAGCAAAGACGTCGTTGCAAAAATAACATCCAAGTCGAGAGGAAGTATTTGGGTTTGATTTATCAGATGCATTTGGGTTTGATTTATCAGACACATCTTGGCTTAATTTATCAGAGCCTTCACAATTTGACAATGTAGTGTATTCTTTTCCAGACTTGTCCAATCCTCCGTGGCGCATGACAAGATAACTGTCAAACCCCAATGCAGCATTCAAGACAATCTTACCCTTGACGTTGCCCAAAATTGTAGGCAACCATCGAGTCTCTCTTGAGTCCATAAGCAAGAAAATGACATCATGCTCGTCAACCAACTCGCATAATTTATCGAAATTTTCCTTGTCATGTTCATCCTTTGCAGGGTGACCAATCATTGGAATCTCTAAATTATATCCTTTGGAAACAACAGACGGGAAGATCCGGGTCAAAGAAGCTGCCGCAGCTTCAGCTTTTGGCTTCCCGCCATCTAAACAATCTTCAAAATTATACAATGACTGCCGCACAGGATTGGAAAAAGACACCTTACCGTTATCCACAAAAGTAATCTTGGTGACTCCCCATCCCAACAAAGCACGCGAAACATATGAGCCCAACGTCCCTGCACCTAGCAATAAGCATCGTGTATCTTTGACAATGTCCAAGTCGATGTCGGGGATGATTCTCCATTTCATAAGCTTCAAGTTGAGATCGACTGCTTGGTCAGCAAGCAAATTAGGAGAAAGAAGCGACTTCAAGTCTGCAATTTTCGGCTGGAGCGAGCCACTGCTGGTTTTTTCCCAGCCAGATATTTTGGGAAGGCTCTGCATACTGGAGGACGAGCTGACGTCAAGAAAAAATGACGAGCCATTGACTCGATACACCAACACCTGTACTTTGCTATACCCATAGTACAATAGCATGCTGAGAAAGTTCCGCAAGTACCAGGAAGGCACATTTTCGTAGGTGGATGCGTCAATAATCCCGACCCTGACTGAGCTGTTGCGCTTGTCATGAAGAACTAACTCATTAATAGCAATCGGCTGGTTATCTGAACCAAGAAGGAAAAAGTTGCGGTTCCTTGGATCGTCTTTTGCCAACCACAGCTGGATATTTGTATCAATAGCCAGGTCTTTCACGGGGGTGATACTTGATACCAGCCATTCGGAATGGAGCGAAGGAAAGGCAAACCAGTAATAAAACTTGAACTGCTTCAAATCAGAATATGACAACAATACAAACTGTGCTAATAGCTGTGGGTTATCAAGAACCTCGTTGCCCTTGAGCTTGTGGTACAATTTCTCCCCTGCACTAGCGAGAAACTCGTTCTTATCAGCAGCATAAAACGCTTCCTTGGTGTTTAAATTGGTCAAGCTTCCCGGAGCATACAAAACTGAGCCGCTGGAAAACGTCTTCTGGAACTCAGACGCAGGATCAGGAGCAAAACTAGCTTCTGTCACGTTGATTATCGGAGCTTGGTTCCGGGCATAGTTCTTGATGTTGTAGTAGCCAAAAATCTCTTGCAGAGAAGTATCCAATTTAAACTCGTCCAATTTTAACTCGCAGAGCTTTTGGAAAAAAGTTGAGTCTACAAACGAGTGCAAAGGCACAAATTTAAGTCGAGTAGACATGATCATGTCTCGAAAGTGGTTCGCGATGCCTTATCGATGAGGTTACCCGGGAATGGTATGACCAGGTGGGTATATTGTATTTAATTATATTAGTCTTGTTGGTAACCCAAAATATTGGGTTAATTATCGATATACGCGGAAAACTATTTGATTTATATGGGACTCCTGTTGGACAAGATGTAGTGTATTATTTCAGCAGAGACGTTGGCCTTTTACTATTTGGTTTACTATTTGGCTTACTATTTGATTACTATTTGATTACTATTTGATTACTATTTGATTACTATTTGATTACTATTTGGCTTTGTTGTAATACTTCTTTTACTATTGTATTACTTTTGATTCTTTCAGCTTGTATTAATTCTAGTTTTGCTGTGTAAAAGGCTGATGTTCACATTGACATGTAAAGGTCTTCATGTACAGTTGAATCTATGGTGATTGAAATTAGTCCTTGTGTTGTGGTTCAAACCGTGTGTAATTCAATTAACGTTAGGTTAAACAATATGACTGAATCCAATTAGAACATTTTACTAAAATTTAGTTTATTGAGAAATTAGTATTGGGTGTATAGCATGTTCAAGAGATGACTGAATGCTTAATATATTACCATTGCTCCTATCAGGCGTAACAGAGTTTGGAACTCATTACAACAGATTGACGAGTTTGGAACTAATTACAACGGAATGACATGTTCTATCTAAACTAAAAGCAATCAAGAAAGTTGACAGTTTATACAATTGATGAATTTACAATACCGAGACTGTACTAGCAAATTGTGTATCAATGGAGATGCTCAATCAATTTCTTTATATTTAAATTATCATAATCTAACGATTCAACCAAAGTTTAGTGACATAAATATACGTTCCAGTTGATTTTTGCAGTCACTTGTCACATCTTTTTGGAACTTTTGTAGAGAAATGCCCATGATCTTACATGGTAACTCATTAACCAGGCATTCAAGCCATGGTTGTTTTGATTATAATCGCACACCAAATAAGCCACAAAGCGGCACTACAAAGGCAACAATTACTAGATTATTATAATTACTATCCACCAAAAAACGACCCCAATTGTACCAGGTAGTCTTCTCTGAACTCCATATAAACCCCCCACTGACAGTGCCTATTTTTTTCGCTTAAACAATCCCTTGGCAAACCCTTCCTCCAACTTCCCCTTGACGTTTTTATTCACGTTCTTAGTGCCCTTCAAGAACCGGTGCGACGAGAGATTGAGCTTGCTATTGAAACTGATCCGCCGGTTGTTCACCAGACTAGGGCCCAGGATCAGACCCTGAGAGCGTGCTGATGCTACTTCATAAGCAGCCTTGGTGTGTGGACCAATGTTTGCCACCTCCACGGTTGGAACTCGGTCTTGTTTCAACATCGAGTCGAGCCACATGTGTAATCCGGAATCGTGGAAATACTCCTCCTTGCGAACCTGCCGAAGAACCTGGTGCGTGTTTTCAGGGGTATTGCTGAGAATCTGCTGCATGTTGTGTGGTATTGGGGCAGTTGCCTTAATGTTGAATAACTCAGGGTCCTTTGGAGGAACCGCTGGAGAGTCGTTCTCAATTTTCACTGGTTTCTGCGATATAGGCGTCTGGAATTTATGGCTCGTCTGCTTGTTGATCGGGGTTCCTGGCGGTGACTGTGACCTAGACTCGTTCCGCAAATCCTCGTCGGTCTCAGGGATAGCTTCTGTGAACTGTGACTGGCCAAGCCGACTTCCCAATTCACGTCTCTGTTGCCGTTCGATAAAGTCCATCAGCATATCGGACTGGCTTGCAAAGTCATTAGAAGAAATCCCGCTGGACATTGTAGACGGTTTCTGCAGGACTTCAGAATGCGTTGCCAAGTCGGTGGCACTAAACTGGTTGTACTTCTTCTCCATAATGCTGTCAGTCGGCTGGAGCTTGGCTGGAGAAACCGGCACTTGACCTGGAGCCAGAACACTCTCCGGTTCAATCACCGGAAGCTCGTCCGAATGAGCTCCCAAGGAAGTTCCGGACATGGCTCGGGAAAGAGTTTTCGCGTCCGTCTCATTATGCTTATTGAGCGTGTGTTCACTGACACCAGTTGAGCCTCCTCCTATTGATCCCAGAGGCTCCCATATACCACCACTGGCCTTGAATCCTTCCGAAGTATCGTCATCGTCATCTTCCATGCCCAAATAGTCCGTAAGAAAACTCCCGTTTGGCTGCTTTGACTCTTCAGATGAAACACTGGTATTGCCAAGTATATCTTTTGCCTGAGCGACGCTGTTGTCTTTAAAGGCATCAAGAGCCGACTTGTTGAGAGCAGTGGCATCGAACTCAGGAGGGTTTCTTGTCCGGTTGACAAAATCGTTGCGATAGATTGAGGTCCGGAACTCTTCATCGCCAGAAGAGTCGCTTCGGTTCGTGGGAAAGTTATCGCCAAAGACTCGCGGTTCGTCATGTACTCGGTTAAAATCTTCGCTGTTGGCAATCGAGCTGATTGGACTCAGAGGTTCAGGTAATTGTGGTGTCACCATTTTCTGGGATGTCGGCTTGACATCTTCTAGGTTTACACTACTTCCTTGCATATTTTCTTCCACTTTGGGGTCCAATTGGTGGCCTGAATAGGTACCTGGCACCATGATATTATTGTCAAGCTCTGTCACATTAGTATCATGCCCTGTTTCGTTGGTGTCTGATTTTATTCCGTCATCATTCTGCGGTTTTTGCCTCAAATAAGTTTCCAGGTCACCTTTGTTCAAGTTGATTTCTTCATTGTCTGACTCATGACTACTCCATAAACCTGTAGATGCTCTAAATCCTTGTGATTCGTCGTCGGAGGATACTGGTGACTGAATTGGAAGCGGAAGATTATGATTATCTGGCGAACTGACTGAGACTGGGGGAATTATTGAATGATTTCCCAGAGAGGGAGCTCCTAGAGAAGACTTTTTTTGAGATGGATTTCTTTGAGAAAGATTGCTTTGTGAGAGGTTTCCTTTTGAAAGATTTCCTCGGGAAGAGTTTCTTTGAGACAGATTTCCTCGTGAGAGGTTTCCTAGAGAGGAATTTCTGTGTGAAATATTTCCCTGTGAGAGGTTTCCTAGGGAAGAATTTCTGTGTGAAATATTTCCCTGTGAGAGGTTTCCTAGGGAAGAATTTCTGTGTGAAATATTTCCCTGTGAGAGGTTTCCTAGAGAAGAATTTCTGTGCGAAATATTTCCTTGTGAGTGATTTCCCTGTGAAAGATTTCCTTGTGAGTGACTTCCCTGTGAAAGATTTCCTACAGAAATATTCCCGATGGAAGAATTTCTTTGGGCATCATTCAACGGAGAAAAACTTCCTTGAGAAGCATTTCTTTGCGATACAGCTCCTTGAGACACATTTCGCTGAGGATTACTTCCTTGGGAATGATTCGTCCCTGGTACACTCTCATAACTGTTCCAAAGCCCCTTGCTGGTACGAAAACTCTGATCATCTGGGTCATCGCTCAATTGCTCCTGGACATCATTCTTACCATCATGGAAACGAGGAGACAATGGGGCCACTGGTTCCACCGGAGGATCCAAAGAGTCAAAGGGCTTTTTGTCGTCATGGAAATTAAGGTTATCAAAGTCTTGGAACAAGTCGTCAAAGTCCTTGTCCAATTTGGAAGACTTCTGAGAAGGCAACAGCGAGATCTTCTCGGAGTTTGAAAGCACAGGAGCAATTGCCTCGTCGCCCCAGTCACGTGACCCGTCACTTGAGTCCAGGTCCTCTTGGTTAGACAACTGGCGGCTGATGCTTTGATACAAGCCTTCCATTATACTCAAGTTTTGTTTTCTGGTGGCATGTTCTGCGTCTGATTTCTTTTTGTACGACTCAATTGAGTCCGTCGAAGTGTCACCGGGCGGTGACGTAATCCCAGGCGAATTAAAAGCCACGGTGACGGAACCTTTGGAGGTGGACCGAGACTTTGGAATTCCGGTGCTGACGCCGACTTTATTGGCAAACACTGTTTCTGGGAATTCTTTTCTTTGGTTTTTGGAGTCAAGGGCTGTGTCTGAAGGTTTTTCAAGGGCTGCGTCAATCTCCTTTTCTGGAAGCTGGTGCTTTGTATTTTCCGTGGCGATATTGTCGTGGCTCTCTTGTTTTGTGGGTGTGGTTGCAAGAGATTTGTTTTCGGTGGAATGCTGCTGGCTCTGTTGCAAATTTTGTGGCTTGGACTCTGACTTGGACTCTGGCTTGAACTCTGGCTTGGACTCTGGCTTGGACTCTGGCTCTTCAAGCTTAATATCATGACCAGCTTGCTTATCCAGTCCTTGCAATACACCCCCTTGTTCATTGGCATTCCCTTGATGTTTCATCGGCACCGTTTCCTTCTCCCCTGACAATTCGGCTTGGCGTATCTCTGACACTCCCTGAGCAGAATGAGCCTCGTTTGGTAAAACCTCCTCCTGGAGCTCATCGAAACTCTCCTCATCCTCCTCTATAATGTCATCGTCATCCGACCAATCATCATACTTTGGCTTGTTCTGTTGCCATCTAGTCGACCCTGCACGATACATGTTACCATAAAACCACTCCACGTATGATATATAGATATCATGTGATGCATCACGTGCCCAGCGCCCTACATCTCATTTCAAATTTTTTTTTTTCATTAGCTTCTTGAGATGGAATATACTAGCATTCCAAACTACAGTCAGGATGGCGGCCATTCGGCGGCGACGATTTTGTGTCTGAACTGTGGAATCCCAATGGATGGGTCCAAGGGCTTGGTTATGTGCTACGATTGTATCAAGCTCACGACGGACATCACCAAGAACATCCCCAAGGAGGCGAATATTTCCTTTTGCCGCAACTGTGAGCGGTTTCTCCAGCCGCCAAACCAGTGGATGCGCACGGAGCTCGAGTCGCGGGAGCTTTTGGCGATTTGTTTGCGGCGGCTCAAGGGCATAAACAAGGAGGTGCGGTTGATTGATGCGTCCTTCATCTGGACCGAGCCGCACTCGCGACGGATCAGGCTCAAGCTCACGGTGCAAGGAGAGGCAATGGCAAACACGATTGTGCAGCAGTCGTTTGAAGTGGAATTTGTCGTTGTTGCGATGCAGTGTCCTGACTGTGCCCAGAGCTACACCACCAACACATGGCGAGCAGTTGTGCAAATACGGCAGAAGGTGCAGCACAAGCGGACGTTTTTGTACTTGGAGCAGTTGATCTTGAAGCACAATGCGCACGTGGACACGATTTCGATCAAGGAGGCGAAGGACGGATTGGACTTTTACTATGCGCAGCGGAACGCCGCGGTGAAGATGCTCGACTTTCTTTCGCTGGTAGCACCGGTGAAGCTGAACAAGTCGCAGGAGTTGATTTCGATCGACACGCAGTCCGGGTCGTCGAGCTACAAGTTCACGTTTTCGGTGGAGATCGTGCCCATTTGCCGCGACGACTTGGTGGTGTTGCCGCGGAAGCTCGCGCGGCTGTTGGGCAACATTTCGCGGCTCGTCTTGTGCCTGAAGGTATCCAACAGCGTGCAGTTTTTGGACTTCCGCACGCTCCAGACCGCCGATCTCGCGGCAAACGTCTACTGGCGGACTCCGTTTGTGTCGCTTGCCAACGTCAGCGAGTTGACCGAATTTATTGTCTTGGACGTCGAGCCAGTTGGAACTTCCAACGGCAGATTTGTGCTTGCTGACGTGACCGTGGCACGTGAGGCCGACATGGGGGTCAATGACCGCGAATTCTATGTCCGGACCCATTTGGGCGGGATCTTGCATCCGGGAGACACGGTTTTGGGCTACTATTTGGTGAATGCCAACTTCAACAACACGTTGTTTGACGAGTTGGTCGACGAGGAGTCGAGCGACTTGAGCGAGGTCATTCTTGTGAAGAAGAAGTACGAGCGAAAGACCCGCAAGAGCAAGAACCGGGCTTGGAAGTTGAAGCGCATGGCCCAGGAGCATCAGGAGATCACCTCCACTGGTGACAATAGCCGTGCTGCTAAGCAGGAATATGCCCGGGCAGAAAGGGACTATGAGATCTTCTTGCAAGAGTTGGAGGAGGACCGTGAGTTGCGTGAGACAATCAACTTGTACAAGGACGAAAATGCTCGTGTGGTTGAGGAGAGCGACATGGAAGAGGAGGACGATGCGCCTGTAATTGACGTGGATGAGTTGTTGGACGAGTTGGACGAAATGGCCTTGGACTAAGGCTGCTATGATACCGAATTCTTGGTGCACGGGAGTGGGTTTTTGGCCTAATCGAGTATGACATGTTGGTTGGTGCTGTACCGGCTTGAATTTTTTGTAGCTGGGATTTTTCTGGACAGTTGCCTTTGTATTTCAATGGGACTATTGCTCTGCAAGGTTTGGCATATGGATTTACTCAATTTTTCTAATTTTTCATGAATGAGATTGATATTGTAAGAGAGTGTTCTCTCATTTTGGTTGATTCAAACTCCATCACAATGGTTTAGCTCAGCCCTTTTCACGACTTTATTGTGTTGTGGCTACTTGTAGAGGTATTTCAAAGTTGATGGCGTTGGGCTGTTGTAGTGTATCATGGGTCTGAATTTTCTCAGTAAAATGGTAGCTTTTTACATAGCTGTAGTAAAGTATATTGTCTGGTGGATAAGCTGCAAGAGTATACTATTGGTGAGATAGCTCAACTCTACTGCTAGGCATACTATTGGTGAGATAGCTCAACTCTACTGCTAGGCATACTATTGGTGAGATAGCTCAACTCTACTGATAGGCATACTATTGGTGAAATAGTTGATTATGTAGTTATTCAATACAAGTAGACTGAGAATGTTTATATCTTTCAACTTTACGTCGTTGGTTGCAGCTATTGATACTGAAACATTTGCAGCTTCAGTTGCCAATCCATCAAGTATAAAGAGAAGCATCTGGAAAGTACAAGCTATATAATGATTTTGCCAATTTGTGATTTTTCATTTTGAAAAGACAGCCTAGGGGTTCTAGTTCGCTATAGAAAAGTCCACCGTTTAATTAATAATAATATTTATTTTAGCCTATCGCTATACTAGGCTCCCAGGCGATATTTAAACTTTGCCGTCTACAATCAAGGACAGTGCTGCTATGTAGTCGTCAAAAGAAAACTCTGCGACAGAGATGAACTTTCTACTAGAGCTAGTGGATATGTAAAATAATGGGCAATGGTGGGCAATGTACTTTTCCTAGGTCCTAGGTGACTTGAGCCATCCCTCCTAACGTGCTGTACCGTTTAATTACAAAAAGTAGTTGACATTCCTTGTCAAAGGTACTCTCTGGTATGACAGTTTTTTGACAATTTTCTTGGTTGGCAATTTTATAATTTGATGGCAATTTTAGTGTTGTTCTTGTTTTGTATTATTCTTGTTTAAATGCTACTCTTGCACATTTGCAATTACGTTTACACATGACGATGATTCCTGCTCCAAGTCTAGCAAATCATACAATAATTTACAAAGTAGTTGTCAACGGCTTTTAATTTATACTTTTATACACTACATTCCTCGTCTCTTTATATCTTCTCTCCTCTACACTACACTTTTTCACTACATTCCTCTTCTCTTCACTACACTTTTCCACTACATTCCTTCTCTTCACTACACTTTTCCACTACATTCCTTCTCTTCACCTCTCTACACCAATACTCATTCTTCCATACTCAATCATACATTCTCCAAATACAACACTAAGCTGCTGCAGTAGCAGGCGCCTTCTTCTTCTTCTTGTCATCCACCTGCTCCACTTTGACATCCTCCAACCCCTGCTCTTGGAGCAACTTCAAGATAAACTCCTCACACTCATCCCCCAAATCTCCCTGGAGAACAATTTCTTCCTTCTTCTCTGCATTCTTCACCACAGAGGCCCCTGTGGCAAACTTGGAGGAAAACTGCTTGGACAACTTCTTGATGTTGATATCAAACACCTCAAGACCGCTAATACTAATGACCCGCTTGCGCTTGGTCCGTTCAATTTTCTTGATGATAATCTTGGAGCTGAGCTTCTTTTGCAACTCCCGCTCGGCCTTTTTCGCTTCCTTGATTTGGAGCTTTTGCAAGTCCTTTTCAATCTGCTCCTGCTTTTCAAACGTCAACGTCGAGCTAATGACTTTTTCTCCCGACTCGCTATACAACTTGGCAAACAAATTTGCGTCATGGCTCTCCAACCAGTTTTTGCACTGTACTGCCTTGCCTCCAAACTCGCAATATTCAGGTGGAAACGAACAGACTCCACAGTAGACGATTGATTTTGGTGGCTAATATTAGTATGGATATTCTCATTAAATGGGATATTAGTGGGCCCATCTGCTGTAAATATTCCCTTGGGTCGTACTTACTTCTGCCATGTTGCGTAATAAAATTGTTTTTCAGCGCCATTGACATGCGAAAATTTTATCCACAAGAATTCCACAATGAGTTTGAGTGAGGTGAGTGTTGAACGAGCAAAAATGGCATGTGACGAGTAAATGAAGATGGATAATTTGCCAATACAATAAATATCGCAATATTATGAGGCTGCTGTTGAATAATTTACCACTCCGATCAAGATTGTCAAACATTGGCAACATCACTAACATAAGCTTGTGCTGTTTCTCGATACAGATAACCAGGTGGTCAAGACTATTGCCCTCCAAAACCTTCTTGGCTACTCGACAAGCCACAAGCTGGAATTCAAAGTCAATGGCTTGAAACCCGTGGGCGATCTCATTAATATTTCTCTGGAAAAGGGTACAACCAACCAGAAAGTTGCGCTTAGTATTCTTGTCAATCTCTCGGACGACTCAAAGGTACGTCAATTCATCTTGCTGGATCCAGATTTCATGGCTGTTCTTTACCAAGAGCTTTTAGCTGATGGCAAAAACTCTGCCTTGGTTTCCATGCTCTTGGCAAACTTGTCGTTTGAGCAAACATTTGACATTTCGCAGGACTCGGTGAAGAAGTTGTTGGCCAAATATGTCACCAACAAGCCAGACCACGACTACCTTAGCTATGTGTTTGTGAATTATACCAACAACCTAAAGGGCCGTGACTTTTTCTCGGAGCCTAGCAACTTGCTTAGTATCATTGTCTTCAACGACAGTGACAATACCAAGCGAAAAGAGGCCAGTGGAAAGATTCTCAAGAACTTGCTCTTCAACACAAACAACCATCTTGCATTGATAAACAACCCAGAAGTGAAATTGCTCACTTATATTCTTTCGCCGTTGATTTCGTCCAGCTACAACTTGGACGACGATGAGGAGTTCCAATTGCCTGATGAGTTGCAATTTTTGGAAAACAAGCAGCGTGAAGCAAGCCCAGAGCTCTTGGCGGTGTATTTGGAGTGCTTGTTGCTTCTTTGCACCACGCGACCAATCCGGGAAATTCTCCGGGAAAAGAGCACGTATCCGATCATCAGAGAGTTGCACAAGTCGATTGATGATGTGTTGGTGAGTGATTTATGTGAGCAATTGGTGCAGCTTTTGATGCGGGATGAGGCTCCAGAGGAGGAGGCCAAAGAAGAGGACAAAGAGGAAGATGATGACAAGATTATTGAGGTTTTGTAAGCTGTGTTGTACATAGGAATATTTTTGAGGTGATTATATCCAGTGTATAATATACGAAATGGGAATTGCCAGCTTATAATTGCGTTTTTTGTTGTTGGTGAATTGCACAATGGTTCGCATGAGAGTGTATAAGCGAGTGATGGAAATTTTGGGAGACGCGAGTGATGGAAATTTTGGGAGAAACGAGTGATGGAAATTTTGGGAAATGTGAGAGATGGGAAGTTGTGAGGAAATTTCCAGGCCATGTGGTTCCTTGGTGTAACGATTAAAATTGAAATAAATTACATTTTATAGAGGGAATGTCGCACGCATGGGTATATTATGAGTACCAGAGTAGGGCAATAGTAGATTAATTTAATGATTTGAGTCGACTGGGTTGGGTTTTTATTTTCTAGATCAACTGGAACTGATTGCAATTGAGTCAAGTGCTCTGTATAATGAACACACGATACTGCACAACATGCAGCTAATGGAGTTGTAGAGGAATGTGAAAATCATGGCTGTATAGACTTGTGAGGAGGTATCTCTACAATAAGGGGGAGATATTTCCGTAGTGGAAAAGCATCTAAGAATATCAATTCAATCATCACTACCGTTCCGATTATTCAATTGCAACGGAACAAAACTCATGTATAATTAACTAAATATCTGTGCATAAGTTTGTAGCAAAAGCTTGAGGATTGGTGGATTATTGATTTTCTTTTATTTGGTTATGTTTGGTCAATTGTGTTATTTTCGATGTACAAGTCAAGATCTGGTCTATTGATTCGATAGCAGAGCACTAGTATAGTAGACAGTATGCAGTAGACAGTAATACGGTGTAACAAATATACAGTAAACAGTGGGCAATACAGTAAACAGTTGGCAATACAATAATACAGTGGGCAATTCAATAATACAGTGGGCAATACAATAATACAGTGGGCAATAAGATTAATAAGTGAGTAGCGAGCAATAAGGAGTAATAAGTTAGTAATGAGTAATGAGTATTGAATAATGAGTAGTCTACATTCCAATCAAACTACAATTGCTACAACCACACACCACAGATTAATACACAATTACCCAACTGCATATTCAGCTTTACAGCTCCCATAACATGTCCATAATTCTATCACGTCTCTCCCAGTGCTATTCACGTGACCATGGCAATTGCATGGCAAGCTCCATGCATCACGTGCACATATCACAAGTGCAATTTTCACGTTGCAACCACCATGTCGAATCCTCTTCGCAGTTCGAACCAGGCGCCGTTTTTGAGAAAACCAGCCAACAGAAGACCGCCGCGGCCGCCGGTGGCGCGGCCTGCTCCGAGTGGAGGGGCGTCTGCGATGCCAGTGAAGCAGGAGGAGGAGCCAGAGGGCAAGGAGTTTTCGATCCGGGCGTGCACCAAGGAAGAGTTGGCGGACATCCAGTACCACTTGATGAAGATTCTGCAGAAGAAGGACGTGAATCCGATGAAGGACTTTACGCGGCCGATCCGGCTCCATCGGAAGGATCCGCGGAACATGCAGTTCCAGCTCACGTTGAAGGAGATTGACGAGAAGGAGCGGGAGAACGTGCGGATCAAGACCGAGGGTGGGGCAATCAACTACGAGATATATCTGGACGGCGAAAAGCCGCGCGGGCCGGACGCGTCGGCACGTGTTGCGCCGGACGGGAAGCGTGGGAAGAACAAGCGGCGGACCAAGGAGATTCGGGCGATTGACGACGATCTGCGGAAGCTCAGATACGAGGAGTACTATCCGTGGGTCATGGAGGATTACGACGGAGTGAATACCTATGTGGGAAACTACGAGGCAGCAACCACCGACGGACACAACCACGCGTTGTTGGTTCCTGCGCTGAATGGTGGGTTCAAGATGATCCCCATCAACAAGATATACAAGTTCACGCCGCGGAACAAGTATCTGACGCTTACCATTGAGGAGGCCGAGGAGAAATTATCGGACCGGAAACACATTGACCGGTGGGTGATGCTGAAATTGGAGAAACAGGACGATGACATTCGCAACAACTCGCGTCAGGGCCGGCGGCGCGGGCTCGTGACCACGGGGCGGCGGTATGGCGACAATGAGTCGGGGTCGGATAATGAGGGGATGGATTTTGATGAGGAGTTTGCCGACGATGAAGAGGCGCCGATTGTCGGTGGTGATGATGAGGAGGAGAAGGATAGTCGCAAGCGGATGGAGAAGGAGATGTTGAAGGCCAACACGGGACTTGAGCATGTGGACGATGACGACGATGATGGGTTGTTTACAGAAAAGAAGCGCAAGTTCGACAAGGAGGGCCGCAAGTTGAAAAAGGCATTGGTCAAGAACGAGTTTGGCCAGGCAGTATATGAGTCAGACGACGAGGAGAATCCATATGTCTCTGAGTCGGACTTGAACACCAGCGAGTCCGACACCGAAGTTAAAAAGGAGGAGCGCGACTCGAGCTCGACGACCCCAAAACCTCATACCCCGGTTATTAGCGTCCAGCCGTCGGAAACCGTGGGAATAGTGGTGTTCAAGGCATTGAGTTCGGTGCTTGGACAGTTTCCGCCAGGCGAGTGGAATCCGCGGGCAAAGAAGCGGAGCATGTCGCCGGAAGTTAACGGGAGCAGCAAGCGGCCCAAGTTGGAAGGGCCGTTGATCACCAAGGAGGAGATTGTCGAGTTGATTCGCAACAATGAGTTGACCACCAAGGAGTTGCTCCAGACATTGAAGGAGAAGATGAGCAAGAACAAGGCAAACAAGGAGATTGTCAAGAACTTGATCAAGGGCATTGCGCGGGTGCGGACCAGGGAGGACGGCACGAAGATTTTGTATTTGAAGAAATAGCACATGTTAATAGATGAATGGTAGAGTTGTAGGTGGATTGAAGTTGCAAGTGGAAGATTTTCATTCTAGTTGATTTATCATTGATTTATTGTTGATTCTACGTCACTTCTACATCAATTATATACTTCTACATCAATTCTATACATCTACATTTATTCTCTAGTTTCACCAAGTCATAAGCTAAACCACTAAACACCTGATAAACCCAAGTCCATGGTCAAACTACCACATTACAAAGTACGCAACAGCACAATCAGCGACAAGATAAATGCCCTATTCATCCCAAGTGCAGCTCCTGATATTTTTCCAAATATTTCAAGAGCTAGCCATATATAGCACTCCTAAATCGTTAGCAATTTGTGGTCATGGTACTGCAATACCGGTAAACTGGCTACATTAGTGTTGAGCAGCTACAAGTGCAAGAGCATATGATATCGTGGACAATTTACTTTATTAACTAATAAAGTCCATATCTATCTCAATTATTATACAAGACTCAAACTCCTACAATTACCATTGGTTATACCAAAATACATTCCTGACCATTTGACGCAATATCAAGACATCTGCGCCTCATGTCTTTGTCTCTCCGTTCCTGGCTATTTTGCTACCATATAAAGCCTGCCTTGCTCTCAAATAGGTCAAGGAAATATATTCCAACCGTCTTATCATCACCTATATTAGTTGCTATATTACAGTCTATTAAATAATACTACGCTACATGCTATTATATATTAAACTGGATGAAGCCAGCGTTGCAGACAGTAATTATTTCTCCTGGTACTCAAATTCTCCGCATTAAATCAAAGTAGTCATTTCCATATTAGTCACCCAGCAAACATTTTAAATGTATTTTTAATGAGCGATTATAGCTCTATTTTTCAATTATGAATCATCGTGGCATGAAACTGTTCTCCTGCATACATTGACCTGAGACAATTAATATAGTAGTGATCACGAGATTAATTCTCAATTTCTCGGTAATTTTAAGCGTAGTAATTAACCAGGCCATTGCGATTTCTATATAATCATCCATTTAATCATCCCTTCGAGTATTCATTTAAGTATCTCATCTTACATCAAAGCTACTCCACTGGTTTTTACTATTGAATCACCCTATTTACTGAGTGGCTAGCAAATGCGGTATTATTTTGGTCAACCTTACGCATCGCGTTGGACCCTTTATCATGTATGTGCCTTACTTTTTCCGGACCTTACATCCTCTTGAGGCAATCCGGCTTCATTTGAAAATACAATAATTATACCATCTGTGAAAGGTCCTTTAGTCTCACTGCCCATTATTTCTCTAATATTCTTTCTCCTTTTTTGTGCCTTCTCGTTAGACTCTCCTTTTGGTTTTCTTTGTTTTCATCACCCTTTTCATCTTCTTCCGCAACTTCGGCTGCAGTTTAGTGCACATACCGCATAGCCAATGGAAAATGCCTGATCCGTTAAATTTTACACCATATAAAGACCACTACTTCCTTATACCGTACATATCTGAGTATGCTCTTTGTTCACTTTGTATTTTTCCAGCTCGCTTTTAGTTCGGTGGTGACCATCGACTCTGCTAATCTTCATGGTGCCTCAAGAGAATCCATGGACATTTCTTCCACAACTACAAGTTCCAAAGAAGCTCTGCTTACTTCGAAACGCGGGCCAATAATCACCTATGGGCTGGTTACTGCAGAATACGCCGTTATTTCTTCTATGATTGTATCAGAACTCGCTAATAGATCAAGAAACAGTCTGACTCGGGTAAAGTTTTATACTGATACTGATACTGATACTGATACTGATACTGATACTGATACTGATACCGACACTTCTACAGACTCCTCCGACACAGACTTCCAGACTATCTCAGGATTCCATAAAAACGGCACCAGATACGGGGACGATGTCACATTTGCACTGGCAACTACCCATATCCCAATTAATACTCGCACAAACTCAACAACCGCACTCACTTCCAGTAGTCCTCATGGGTCTTCTTCTGGCGTCAAAGTTACATTGTCTGCTGATTCTTCTTCCTACGATTCTAATTCGACACATTCCGCTTCCATCTTCCGGGGAAATGCCGCCATCATTGGCTTCACTTCTACCTTTTTACTTTCCTTTGGCACCATTGTTGCTCTTCTCTAAATAACAGTTTAATATTCTATAGTTGGTAAAATTGATTCAAAACCAACAACAGTCAATTACACGTTCTGTGGAATATCTTTGCCTTGTATATTTTTTCAGAATAGTATTTGTGCCTTGATTGTAATGTTCAAATGAGCTCCATCTATCTTGGTTCTTACTTTTTATGGCATTCTTCTACAACGCCTTCCGGACTATTTATATCCACGAATTAATTCACACATAATTGATGTTTTTCAATCGGGGTAACAAAACAGTGAGATTTCTTTGTATCTGAAAAATTTTGACGGCATTTTAGCTTTTTTTTTTTACTAATTCCAGATCGTTTTAGCTTACTTGTTTCCTTCAACTAATACATAGTCCGATCACGTGATAATACGTTGCATCGGGGTTTGAATGTATGGATAACTGATTAGTTGATTTGAATATTGAATGAAAACTCTAGTATTTCTGATTATGTGCAAAACAGACTTGATTTCTTTTTCTATCAATTCATTTGTCAATACTGGCGTTTTTAGGCGATAAAATCATGTTTGATTTTGAATGCGAATTTATACCGTTCAGTACTCTTGGCCAACAATCAACGGCTAGAACCAATATTATGATAGTCATGAGTGACTCAATAGTAATATAGTTTTGAAAATAAATCACTAGTAACGACTGAATCCGCCAGTATAACTACAAATTGAAGTGCCAAGTGCACTGTGAATTTCTATAGATTTATCAACATTGGAGCATAGTTGCACTCTAAAACAAACCAATATAATACCAATACTATGACGCAATCCTAGAATGCTGCCGTGTGATTTTGGAAGTGTATCTTGTTCTTCAATTTGGCCGATCCAAATAATGTATGCAGGGACCATACTAATTGCCCCATTTGTAACTTGACACTCACTGGTCCTTAAAATAAAGTATGAATCTTGGAACTTTGCCTAGTATGGATTTAAAATACAAAATGATGAAAATCAGTAAAATGGTTCATTATAAACTTTGCTTATCCTTTTTTCTTCTCTTCCAACACTCTACTCCCACGGCCATTTACAGTATATTATCACATCACCTTGCCTTCTACTATCCCAATGGCCAATACTGTTGAAAAACCGATCGCATTCCTCGTATTTCGAGCGTGCCAAGTAGTTTTTCATCACAGGCTCCAAACTTTCAAAGAAAACCAAGTGTGTTGGCCATTCGTAAGGGTAATGTTTTCTGTTGCGAAACCGCTTGTCAAATGGCGGAAAGTTGATGTCCATATAGAGCTTTGGGTTCTCATAGAATTTGTCACTCTCATCTTTGTAATCTTGCAAGGACCCGTGTGTTGGAGGGTCACATGACAACGACCAAACGTCAATATCATGGCGATGGAGATGCGATTGGAGTGGCGTGGAATGACAGGGGGTCAAGAAACCCACTGAGTCGACATCTGGATTATACTTGAGAAAGTCAATGACCTCGATTACGCCCAGTTCTTGGTAGCGGGTGAGAAAGATGTTCAAGCCAAAGTTGACTGCCATAATGAGATAGATGAGCTTGGAAAACTTGCTGTGGTACAAATTTATGAACCCAAGAGCTGTGAAAATCAATAATACCGGCATGCAATGGTAAATGAACCGGAACTCTTTGTGTGAGAGAAATGAAAGAAGGGCAATGTTTGCACCAAGAACCGAGAGTAGGGCTTTTCTAGGGAATTTGGGACAGCCCTTTGGGACGATGAAAAGACCCCACACAAACAATGGCAAGAATGTGGTGAGAATAAACGGCAAGGACTGGGTCACGTGGAAGTGCCATGCATTGATACCGTAAAAGTCAGAAAACGAATCTTTCAAGTTAAACTGAACAAAATTAACAATCGGAAACACGATTTCACCATAATAAAAGTAATCTGCCGCAGTGTTGAGGACCAAAACCGATCCCAAAGATGCTGCCCCAATCAAAAACGCATATCCTATTTCCACTACTGTAATCCGACTTAGCAACCAGATGCCAAGAACTATAAAAGAAACGGCAGTTTCTGGACGAATGATTGCCGCTAGAGAAGCGAAAAATACAGAGACGGCAAAAGAGCCGCGGCAAAATCGTTTCCA
Source organism: Saccharomycopsis phalli (assembly GCA_020342235.1). NCBI lineage: Eukaryota > Fungi > Ascomycota > Saccharomycetes > Ascoideales > Saccharomycopsidaceae > Saccharomycopsis > Saccharomycopsis phalli. The sequence continues at coordinate 488,334 of CP073217.1, forward strand.
GGGCCAGAAGTTCAAGGCAATTACGCTCAAGTTCATGGCAACTGTGTTGGTGAACGTCCGGGTAACGCAATACCAGTTGAAGGAGCTGGTTACCGACAAGGCAACAACAGCTCTGGCATATTTTTCATTGAGGATTTTCTGGCACAATTTGTACAAGAAGAACTCGCTTGTGGCTGAAATAAGGGCCTGGACGACTTTTGGCCCGAGACTCACCCCGATATCGCCCAACCCCAAAAAGTCGCTTAGCCAGTATGTGATGTAGAATATAAATGGGTAATTAAAGGAGCGGATCTGTCTTTCCCATTCCCATGTGACTTGGCCAAACCCATAGTAGAGTTTGTGTGCAGGCTCTAGTGCTTGAAAGTATTCGTCTGGTTGGAAGAAGGTGTTGATTGTAAAAGCGTTGATCACACGGATAATGATTAAATATTGGAGCACAATTGGGCCTGGAAGTGACTCAAGAACTGGAGTTTTGGGTTTTTCAGGAATCTCCGCCTTTTCCGGTGTGCCTGGCGGCGTTTTGTGACGGCGATGGATTTCTGACATGACATGAATTTTCCATAAAGTTTTGCAATCAGTCCTGGTTAGGAACTGTGTAAATCGGTCTGCAAACTGGCATACAAATTGCACTGTGAACCGGCTGAGTATTATATTATTGGGCCAAGTATTTAGTATACCATTGCCTAGGTGGAATGGCGAAATAAAATATTCAGCAGGTGTTTATTAGCAGTGAGGCTGCTAAACTGTACATGTCATGAATAATACTGTCTATTTTGTATTTAGTTATTGTCTCCAGAAGCATGGTGATTCGACAAGTATGCTATTACTCAGGAAAAACCAGGGGCTGTGTTTCTGTTGAAGAAAACCATAATCAGCACACTTGTAACTGTCTGGGATTAACTTACATGGGAGCTATTTGGTTGTGTGAGATGCCTGATCGAGGATAGGTTTGGCCGCCGAATTTCATAATGTTTTGGCAGCATTGTTCTCTACCATCTGGTAAAATTCTATGGGTTTTTTGACATGATAATGTTTATTTATGGGCTATGGTCATACTAGGCTCCAGCTGTGGTGATTTTTATTAGCGTCTTCGGACGACACTTTTAGATGCCGAAAAATCTTACAAGATAAAAACATTCAACTTGACTTTAAGATTTGAGAAATGATTCTAGGGCCATGGGTCTCATAATATGGGAGCACATGGACTTCCTGGGTGACGCATGAATATGTTAAATATTTAAATTGCATCAAACTTTGACAAATTCAGGTTAATATTTCAAGGGTATCTGTTGATCATGAACTATTTAATCTATATATTAGACGTTGTGTTGAATTGTGGATTGTGGTCGATAATAAATGGTTTCAAATACTCTGAGAAAGGTGCTTGAATGTAATTTCAAGACTTTACAGATCTGGAAATTGGGGTATTCAAGTGATTGGTCCAAACGGCTTTTGATTGTCAATAATGAAAATTGGACCCTTTTCGTGGCATGTCATTACAAAAGTTTACACACTGTTCTCCAAGGCATTGTGCAAGTTCTTTGACAGGTAGTTTAATGTATTGGTAAATTTTTGTCCTTTTATTCTAAAGTTCCTTGTACTGAATTGAAGCCCAGTGAATGTGATGAGACCACTGGCCTTGTAACTTGCAAGAGCTTTGTAGTGGTTATAATTTACCATTGTAATTGCCTCAATATCAGACGATTATGAAATAAACTAAAGGCCAATGGATATCAGAGAGGAATTAAATGGTTCATAAGCACTGTCTGGATGGATCTAGGCAGAGAGGCGATGTCGCAAATCATTGAAGAAATGCCAAAAATAGTATAAATTCCACTTTTAATTTAGCAAAATAGCCAATGCATGTGTATAGGAGTAGAGGAATACAAATATGGAAATTAAGTTGCAATGGTACATCAGAAGTGGATACAACTTGTGAGATGATGATAATTATTTAGCTATATAACGTCGTTGGAATCACAGCTTTTTGACGAATATATCAGGAACATCCTGAGGCAGGATAGCTTGTAAGATGGATACGAGTTGGTAAAATAGCCAACATATTCGGTGACTATTCAAGACGAGAAAAAGTCGAGAGGGAAAAGTCGAGAGAGAAAAGTCGAGAGAGAAAAGTCGAGAGCGAAGTTGCTGGAAAATCCAAGGCAAATCCCTACTTACATTATACTTGCACTACAGGAATATGCAATGAACATCAAGCCCAAGGGCACATGAGCTACAGAGATAACCAATTATATAGTAATATATAATAATAATAATAATAACTGTCTTGAAATGAAGGCATGCAGGGAATGCTAAATATCATATATAGGACAACCGGCTAAACAATGATTGACTAATACAAAAATATCACAATGAAAACAAAAACAAATTAATAAAAGAAAAATTAGTCCCAGTCATTTCGAATGCGGCTTTCCCGTGCCCGAAACTGGTGCTCCTCATTCTGCACTGTCAACTGGATCGCCTCGCCCATGTTAGAAAACGCCTTGGCCGATCCCTTCTCCTTGACGACGATGATCGCCGATTTCCGCTTGAGCGCAGTCCGCTGCTCGCCACGACTCGCCAACTTCACTGGCTTGATGGTGATCTTCACTCTGAGCAGCCGTCCGCCCGCCAACTTGGCTGGAACCACACAGGTGATGCCGACCGAGTCAAACTTCACCTTGGAGACGCTACCTTCCTTCAAGCGGAGGGTCAACGAGTTGCGGATCAACGTCTGGACGTCCTCCACAAGAAGAAACGACTCGTAGCGGAACTCCTCGTTGTGCGCCGTAGGCACAAAGTTGTTGATAACCTTTGAGAACCAGCTCTGCTTGGTCTTTGGATTGGTTATGATCGACGACGCTGCAGTCGTCGTCTGGATCGACGACGCAGTATCAATCTGGCTCTGGAGCTTCGACTTCACGCTGTAACTGTCGTCCTTGCTCGTGCTGCTGATGGCTGTAGTGGCACTTGTGGCTGTAGTCGGCGAACTTACCGACCGGTTACCCACAGACGCAGCAGAATCGCTTTCCGGAGCCACGCTCATGGTAACGGCGCTGGCATTCACAATGATGTTTGCTCCTTTTGCCACCACCGACTTGGTCTGCGTCTTGGTCTTTGGAGGCCGTGGCGCGTCTCGATGCGGCACCAACGCCCCGCCGAACCGCGGCTTCTTGTCGTCTGCTTCGAGGTTCTGAGTTGGCTGTGGCGAGTTGCTCAAGTCGGCCGAGTGGCTTGTTGTGTTATTCAGATGAGCAGACGGACTGGCTGAGTGGGTAGTGGAGCCGGCTGAATGTGAGGCACCAGCTGAATGTGAGGCACCAGCTGAATGTGAAGCACTGGTTGAATTAGTTTCCGTGCTTTTTTCTATGCTCTTGTTCGGCTCACTTGTCTCTGCCTCATGCTTTTCCGCATCCTTTGCCTTTTCTATCTTTTCTGCATCCTTTGCCTTTTCTATCTTTTCTGCATCCTTTGCCTTTTCTATCTTTTCTGCCTTTTCCAACTTTTCTGCCTGCTCCGCCTTTTCTCGCTTACTTATTTCGTTACTTGCACCGCTCATTCCATCTCTCTTGTCACTCACCTCGTGCTTCTCGTCTCTGCCACTCTTTACTTTATTTCCACTTGTTTCTTTATTTCCACTCGTTTCTTTATTTCCACTCGTTTCTTTATTTCCTCTCATTTCTTTACTTCCTCTCATTTCTTTACTTCCACTCATTTCTTTATTTCCACTCATTTCTTTATTTCCACTCGTTTCTTTATTTCCTCTCATTTCTTTATTTCCACCCCCTCCTCCGTGTCTCAGATCAAGCTTAAACTCAAACACCTTACTCAGCAAAGCCTCAATACTATCCCGCTCGCCAAAATTAAAGATCCGCGCCTTGGCATCGTCCTTGGTAATCAAATTAAAGTTAAAGTTGCTGCTCACGCTCTTGCTCTGCCCAAGACTCTCCACCGCGTCCAGAAACTTGTCCTCAACCCGCCGCTGCTGCAAGAGCCCCTGGTTCTCGAGCTCCAACATCCGCGCCTTCTCCTTCAACTCGCGCACTTTCAACGTCACCGAGTTCGTCTTGATCGCCTCGATCCGCTGCTGCACTTTGCGGAGATTCTCCTGCTCCCGCTTCAACTCGTCCTCAATCACCGAGTTGCTCTTGCCAAACACTTGCTCGCAAAAAAAGGCAAAGTCCGTGGTGCTGAGCACCGACTTGTCTTCAGACAAAATAGACGGCACCGATGGGACTGGAATCTGCGGCTTCTTGCTGCGCTTCGCCAACGACCGCTTGGACTTCCCGCGAATAAGCGACTCGGTCTCGCTCTTGCGCTGCTTCTTCTTGGGCGAGTGGATCAGGGGTTGCGAGCCCTGTGGGGCGATTTGGTCGATCAAGGCAACGTAGTTTGGGATCGAACCCATGGAAAACGCATGGAAGCTGTCGCGTTTCGACGTCGACTTGATGATGACGTCTTGCAGGGCGTCGATGTTCGGGTAGTTTTTGATGTTGTAGATGCTGTTGTAAGGACTGCTGTTCTTGAACGACTTGAAGCTGTTGCTGGACTTGACCCGCAGGTGGAACGAGATGCCCTTGCGGAACAGCGACGATGCGCTGATCACAAGATGGCCCTCAATGTCACGTGTCTTCTTCCGCACGTTCTGGTTGCTCCGCGACTTGGGCAAGTCGTTGATGCGCAGCAAGCTGTACTTTGACTGGGCCAATTTCTTGTAAGATGTTGACCGGGCACGCGCCTTTTTGCTCAAGGGCTCGGTGGATATCTGGGTGACTTTGTTGCCCGAATCGTTGACATAGGTCGTAGACACAATCAGCTGGCTCTTGGTCATGGCCAACTTCTTGTCGTTGACCAAATCGCGGCCCGTGACCTCGCCCTCGGTCTGCATTAGGCTCTTTTTCTTCTTTTTGCCCGTCTTCAGCACCGCGTCGCTATGTTCCTGGCGGTACTTCAAGAGAAGATAGTAGAAGAGCTTTTCCGCGTTCTCGTCACTGCTCAGCAACCGCTCGACGACCTTGGCACGCTTTTCGCCATGCCACAACGTCTGCAAGTTCTTGAGGATCTCCTTGTCGATTTTCTCCGGGGGAATCGGCTGCTTCATGATGTTCTTGGGGAGAGGCGGCTCCATGTAGTTGCGCATCTTCTTGTTCCGCGGATAGTAGTAGCCCATGTCCGGGTACTTCGCCAATAGCGGGTGCGCGAGAATCTCCTCCATCGTAATCCGCTTCTCCGGGTTGATGGTGAGCATCCGCTTGATCAAGTCACGTGCCTCCAGCGACACGTAGCTTGGGATCCGGAAGATGCCGCTTCGCACTTTCGCCAAGAGCCGCGTGAGATGGTCGTCGTCAAACGGAAGATGGCCCGTGAGAAGCGCAAACAAGATGATCCCGCACAGCCAAATGTCGCTTGGTGCTCCATGGTAACTTTCGCCCATGACGACTTCAGGTGACGCGTAATGAGGCGAACCGCACGACGTCTTGAGCATTTTGTTGGTGACTTCGAGCGCAGCCATGCCAAAATCCGCGATCTTGATGTTGTGGTTCTTGTCCAAGAGCAAGTTCTCCGGCTTCAAGTCGCGGTGGCAGATGTTGAACGAGTGGCAGTAGTTGATGCCCAGAATGATCTGCTTGAAGTAGTGCACCGCCTCCCGCTCCTCTAGCCGCACCTGCTTGATGAGGTAGTTGAACAACTCCCCAGACTCGACATACTCCAAAATCAAGTACAACTCGCCCCGGTTCTCCCACACATCGTACAACGCCATGATGTTCGGGTGCGAAATCAACTTCATGATGATGATCTCCCGCTCAATGCCGCTGTTGTCCACTCCATGCCCCTTGTCCTTGAACGTGCTCTTGGGAATGATCTTCACCGCCGCCAACTGCCCGGTCTTTGAGTGTTTCGCCAATCGCACTCGGCCAGTGGCTCCGCGGCCCAACGTCCGGCCCAACTTCCAAGGCCCCACGTAGTTCTTCTTGGCCTTCTTGGTGTACGAAGACGTAGTCACGGTCGAAAGCCGCTTGGAGTCATCCCGGTCGATGTTGGTGTGCACCTGCGATATCATGTGCTCGGGAATCACAATCTCGTCCTGGTTGACGTCCTCAAACCCATCCTGCCGCTCGGGGGACCCGTTAGTGTGGATCTGCTGCCGCACCTTCTTGTCGCCGCGGGTGTCGATATTGGTAATATTTTCTAGCGCCAGTCGAGTCTCGCTGTGTTCGCCGGTGGCTCGTGTGCCGGAAGGCGCCACCGTATCGCCCAGACCTTCCGCATGGTCCATCATAGAGACTGTGTTGTGAAACGCCCAGATGAAACAAAGTCAGGCAGAGAAAAAACGATGCCTGTGTGCCACGAATCCCAGGAAAAAAAGTCACGGGTTCTCTTGTCTCGCTAATGAACGTATAGATTAGCCCCGCTGCAAGTATCTCTCTTTGGCTGTCGAAACAGAATCTCCCAGTTTCGCCGTGTGTTAGCAACAAATTGAGATTTCCGCTTGACAAAAAATACCTAGCGCCATGCATGGGCTCCTAATCGGTCTCATGTAAGGCAGGGTGACCAAGCATGTCTAGGTGTCCATACCATGGCTAGAAATATATATATATATCCTATCCAATATTATAAAAACTATTTTTGCCGTAGCCCCACCATCCTCGCCCTGTCGTTTCTTCTGCGTTTTTTTTTCCCTCCTTTCCTGATTCACAGCGTGTACCCCTCCTGGGTGCCTCTCGGTATCATCTTGCTATTGTTATGCCGGCTTTTCTGTTCCACTCTGTCACTTTCTGTGTGTCGCTTTTCTTTTCATCCCTTTATTGTTTGTATTGTCACCGTACTGTGGTAAGTTTCCATGCGTTTTCTATGCTTCTAAATATCAACTGCATTTCACTCCACGGCTGCTACAGTTTGTTTATGTTTGTTTATTATTATTTACCATCTACATTTTAATTTCACCGCCACGTTATACCTTGGACTACTATTTTACTAGTTTACTTGAAACTTCGCCTCACACTTTTGCTTTCTCACACTTTCGCTTTCTCACACTTCCTCACACTTCCTCAAACCTCCACTCACTTCATCACACCTCCACTTACAATTCCAACACCATATATTGTACTACACTAATGCTCATCAGCAATCAACGGAGCAGTCTCTTCATCCGCTTCCCTCGACTTAACAAGCCCAAACGCAACCGGAACAGAAAATACAAACAACAACCCGGATATAATAAACGCAAACACCCACTGGAGAGCAAACACCTTGGTAAACAACTGGCCAAGTCCCAAGCCAAAAAGTAGGAAACTCGACGAAAATCCAAGCGCATAGTCCCCGTAGAACGTCACAAAGCTCAATGGAATGAGCAAAAAGTTCCAGATAACCACATTGGCCAAGATCCGCGCAATAAACCCGCTCGACGCCCGGAAAACCGCAGCACCATTCCAAAAGACAAGGTACAACAACCAGCTAAAGGGCAAACTCGCCGTAGGAACATGGACAGTAAAGTACGTTGACAACTCCCTCGACGCATAGGTCTTGTGCACAAAGAAAAGCGACAAGACATTGAAGAAATTGGCAATCACCACCAACTCAGCCAACACATAGTGCTCCCTGGCAAATAACCACGACCACACAAACGTCAAGACATTAAACGCAGAAAAGTGCGGGGTGACCACACTCGACACTTTGGCCCTCGACTCATTATCTGGATAGAGGTACTGGAACACATACACTAGCTGGAGAAGGTACAAGGCGATCCAGTAGACAAATATAACAAACAAGTTTCCTGTAAATGGCGTGAGACCCACGTTGAATGGGTCGTCCTGGTTGATGCTCTTGCCTCCAAAGATCAAGTACCTAAACGAACCGTAAAAGGACAAAATCAACGTGGCAAGCGTAACTAGAAAGTTTTGGTTCGACATTGGATTGAAGATCAGGGAGTCCGAAGCTTATATATCAATCCATGATTGCTTGCAGCAGGCTGCCTGGCTCTTGACAGCTGCAAGGGGGTTGGCAAATAAGTGTGGCCAAACATCGATTGGCAGTTTTTAATGGCATTGTGGGTTTCTAATGGTACAATCTATTATATGACATGTTAGACTAAGACATGGTGAGCGCACAGCTAGGAAATGGTGGCACGTGAAGAGGTATTAAGCTATACTGATGTAATGCCTGACGTCAGTTAATAAGTGATGAATCCTAGTCAATCATCGCTGATTGGCGAGCCTTGCCAATTACTATTGATTATAAATGTCTACAATTTAATCCCGTCAATATCCCCATTTTGTTCATCTCCATTTTGTCTATCTCCATTTTGTCCATCTCCATTTTGTCCAGTGACACTCCCTCGGCCTTCCCGCCATTTTGGTACATGATCCATGCATAGAGATGCAATGGCATTGAATTTTTTTACTCATCACCATGCCGTCCAACCCAAAGGATAATCGAGATAGCAGCGCGAAATTGAAAAAGAAAAAGCGGGATCTCGAGCGGTTGATCAACAAAAAGGACCTTCCGTCCAACATCCGCGCTGAGAAACAAAAAGTCTTGGCCGGAATAGAGTTCCAGCTCCAGAATTCTGCCAGCAGCATCAAGGAACAAAAACTTGCAAAGAAGTATCACATGGTGAAGTTTTTTGAAAAGAAAAAGGCATTGAAGAATTATAAGCGTATTGAGAAGCAGTATTCGCTGGAACAGGATAAAAAGGAGCGCAAGAAGTTGAAGAAAAAGTTGGACCACTGCATCGTCGACCTTCTCTATGTGGTCAACTTCCCCAGGGACGAAAAGTACATCTCGTTGTATCCAAAGGAGACCAGCGACTCTTCTGCGGGGAAAAAGGAAAACACAAAGACCGATGACTTGCGGATCGAGCACAAGAAGCGAATCCAAAAGCAATTGGAGGACAGCACTTTGCCAGTTACCCTAGACGAGATTTTGCTGGGCAACATTGACCACCGGAAGTTGCAAAAGACCGTCAGCATGGCTGAGCCTGATAGAATCCAGAAACCAAAGGCTCTGCAGGAAGAAGACGACTTTTTTGAGTAAGGCATATGTATATTGGCCTCTTGTGCCGTGTTTAATACACTCAGAGTGGCATGTCCTGGAATTGGGAAATTGCAAATGGCATCCACGAGACTACAGCTCTTTGCCGTGCCCAGACAAATTGTGTAAGGTCTTTTATCAACTGTTGGGGAATCTATTTGCGGTTTTGAGTTTGGCCTGCCTTGTTTGGTATGGCGAATCCCTACCGAAATTGGAAGCGCACTGGCGAATTGGCTTTGCCATATTTTTCTTCCATGCTATTGTATACAAAAATATACACTCGATAGTAATACGTTGTATTGGATATAAGGCGAACGTATCTCTGAAGACGTGCTTTGATTCCTATAGTTAGACACTACTGAAATGCCACCTAAGACATGCTGGGCAGTAGAGTTGTTTATGCCGATATTGGTGTGTTTACAAACAAACTAATCTGGAAATACATCGGGGTTGTCTAAAAGTTGTGTAAAGGAACATAAGCCACGGAGCAAGGGATTCGTACTGTTGATCTTGCTATTGATTGTTGGTGGTGGTGGTTGATTGTTGTTGATTGTTATTGATTGCTATTAATCTTGCTCGACAAATAGGCAATTATATAATAGCATCGTTCTCATTGTAATGTATTTCCCAGTCTATCAAGATGCAAATGTCCAAGACATGCCGAACAATGGAAATTATTTGTACCTTACCAAAGAAAGATTTGCAAAGTTGACAAATAGACCAATGTGGAAACCTCCAACTATTGTCTCGGAAATGTGTAAATGAATAGCCTCTTACTGTAAACAAGTTGTACACCAAGCAGCGGTTCGATTATGTAAATCAACTGGTTCAAAAAATGACCATTTACTAGCAGTATACTCGGTAAAGTCGTGATAGTTTCATAGGTGTTTTAGAGTCCGCACTGTATGTTGGAATTATCCACGACCTAATCCCGGTTACAGAGTATGGATAAGTGGTTCATTGATAACATAACGGCTCGGCACAGTGAACAGAGCTCAGGGAGCTTCAGATCATCACAAATAGCCAAGAAACTATACAGGTTGACAGAAAAATTCAGAACTCAAATTTTTAACCAACGTCTAGTTGTTCCATCTCATAAATCCAGGACGAAACCTCAAATTTGAATCTTTAGAAACCCTGGACTCTAGACTAAGGTTAAAAATACAACTGAACAGTATAACCCGATTAAAATCATTAATTAGATTCAAAGCCTTTACCATATGCTAAAATCCAACTTAGTCTATCCAAGTACTCTTGACCTGTGGCTATAGACAGTGCGTCTGGTGGTTCATACCCTGGAAACCCACTCAAAGAGTATGTAAACGATACAAGAGCACTATCGAATGGCGTTGGAAGTGGAACCAAAAATCCTTCTCGTGCCCTTTTTGAAAGACGGACTAAATTGGTTGGCAGGTGCCTCTAGCTAGACCATGAGTCAAGGATCATTCCTATAACCAGACTAGTCGAACGTACCTGCCAAGCACTATTGGACTTTTCCAAAGCAGCTGGTAGACATACGTAGATCTGGCATCTATACTGTATATCGATTCTTTGATACAAAGTGCTAATATGACACACTATGGAAACGACATCTTAATATTACTGGTTATTCTGGAGATATTTTTAATTGACAACTAGAATTGAAAATTTGTCGTTTCCACTATGCTTCAATCAAATCTTGAAGTCGCTGTTTAGCATAAACGGATAACATTCCCAATTCAAGTAATCAGTACAGATGTCACCAATCACTGATTAAATATATAGTCAAATAGCAAAGGTTATTTTCATAAATGTAAATACATTACTGCTTCAAATCACCCATGAACCAACGAATGTTGGATCATTACACATGTAAAACCGTCTACTCCACTTAAAATTGATAATCCTCAACATAACGAATAGGTAAGGCATCATTTATACACACCACTTGCAACATATGCCCCTTGAGCGCTTCTGGAATGACAAATTTCGCCGTCACCTTGCCCTTGCCATTGACCAACTTCGGGGCGCCTCGTTTGATCAAATACAACTCCAGGATGCTGAGATCGGCAACAATGAGAAACCAGCCGTCCTTTTGCAGCTTTGGATAGCGCGAGCAGTAAGCCTTAAAGTCGCCAGGCAGCTTGTTGACATAGTCTAGCGTGACTTGCACGTCTTGGTCAACGTGCGAGATGGACACTTTTGCAACTGGCAAGCTGCAAGCAACGTCTACAAACTTGCGGACAGCGCGATTACGTTGCACAAGTGGCAATTTGCGGACCTCTGCTGGCAGCAAGCTGGCCAAGGATTCGAGGGAAACTTGTGACGGGTCCTGATCCGGGCTGAACCCCGGTAAGGTGAGCACCATATCCTGGTCGAACCAGCAGCCTTGCTTGACGCAGTGGAGAAGCGAAATAAAGGTTTCTACGGCCGCAAGGTAGCCCAACTCGGAGGCGACGTCGATCAACGCTTGGATGATTCTGAGAGCCTGATCGAGGACGGTGTTTGTGTCCTGGACGTAGTCGGTGATTGGGAGCTCGATACGGGATAGGTACGCCTGGAGAAGCAAGAAGGTCTTGACATGGGGATCGCAGAGCAGAAGGTCAAATACCGACTCGGCGGGGTAGCGCATCAGGCTGCTGAGTTCCGAGTTAATGAGTTCCTCGCCATGGCGTGTAGGAAGCTCGTCATACTCCACGGCAAGAGCAAGGGTCTTGAGTGCGGCTTGGAATGGGAATTGCAATGTAGATTTATCCCTGAGCTCGTGCAAAGCATGTCTGACGGTGCGATGGGAAATGTAGTAGTAGGACGCGATTTCCAAAAACGGCGTAGCAGCAAACGTGCCATTCAGGCGTACTGTCAAGCAGGAGGACTGGTTCAAGTTATCAATGGTGGTTTCAACCAACTTGCTGAGATATGCATTGACGCCTTCGGGCGAAGTATCTTCAACACCATAGTAGGTCGGGTTGCTGTATATCCGGCGGAACAAAAACGTCCACGAGAGAAACTCGAGCGCAGACTGGGGACTGGTGATTGTTTCGGCTGCGATCTCAGCACCAATGTGGTCGTCTAGCACCTTGTGCAACGAAGACTCGACCGGGAACCCGACGTTGAGAAAGTACTTGTAAAACGTCTTGGTACGTTCCTTGGTGTAGACAATGGCAATCCCGCTGGTGTCGTACGCCGGTCTCCCGGCACGTCCCATCATCTGGAGCACGTCGGTGAGGTCCATGTCGCGATACGCCTCGATTTTCGCGTCAAAGAACTGCGTACCCTTGACGATGACCAAATGGGCAGGCAAATTGACTCCCCAGGCCAACGTAGATGTGGCCACAAGGATCTGGATCTTGCCCTGCTCGAACAACGCGTGGGAAATCTTGCGGTCGGACTCGACCAATCCGGCATGGTGGAGCCCAATGCCGAACTGGAGCGACAAACGGAGGGTGTCGTCGGTGACGGCGCGGCAGTGCTGAGCGATTTCGTCGTCGGACATCCGGACAAACCGTTTTGGATTGTCCTCGAGCCCACAGAGGTGGATCAAGTCGAGGGCCGTGAGTCGGGTTTGCCGACGGGACGCGACGAAGATCAAGACTGGCTTTGTCGGCGAGTGCTGCTTGATTGCGCTGAACGCGGGGCGGTTCATTTTCTTCATCAACGGGCAGAAGCTCAAGTTGTCGGGGAACCCCTCGATGTACATTTGGAGCGGCACGGGCCGTACCGACGGTGGGAAATTGAACAAGCCGGTGCTCGGAACACCGAGCCACGAGGCCAAGTCGACGGCATTGGCCACTGCCGTTGACATTCCGAGCATCCGGACGCGGTTTCCCGTGGCCGAGCCAATGTAGTTCATACGCAGCACGATCATCTCCAAGATGGGGCCTCTGTCGCTGGCCAAGAGATGGATTTCGTCCATGATGACCAACGCGACCTGCTTGACGAACGTGCGGGTGTGCCAGTTCCGCGAAATACCGTCGAATTTCTCGGGTGTGGTGACGATTATGGAGGCGTCGCGGATGTCGCGCGGGTCTGCGGCGGAGTCGCCCGTGAGCTCGACCAACCGGAACCCGGTCGGCCCGCACAACTTCCGGCGCCAGTCGTCGACCCGCTCGCGCACCAACGCCTTCATTGGCGCAATGTACACCACTTTGGACCCCGGATGGGCGTACAACGCGCGCCACACCGCGAGTTCCGCGGCCACGGTCTTGCCTGAGCCGGTGGGCGAGCCGACAAACGCGCTCGCGTCGCTGTGGTAGAGCGAGTGGAACACCATGGTCTGCATGGCGTTGAAGTATGAGAACCGGTAGATGCCCTCGATTGTCGGGTTCCCGAGGGCGGCCACCGGGAGCGGCTGCAACCGGAGGAGCCGCGTGGTGAGCGTCGCGTTGTCCGGCCGAACGAGCTGCCCGAGTGCAGCCGCATGCGTCGACTCCCCGCCGAGCACCCGGTCGTTCACTGCCCGGACCGTGAGCTGCCCCGGTGCCGGATCCGGAAGCGGCACCATGAAGTTGAGCTCGTGGCTCTGGTTGAAGTTCCGTCCGCTGATAAGCACCCGGTCGTAGTGGAGAAGCCGCTCGGTCTCGCTGTCGGCGACAAACACCCAGAAAAGCTGCACCGTGCCATGTTGCTGCCGGTCCCAGACAAAGTCCGGCTCAAGCACCACATGCACCCGCAACACGCTACTGGTGATGGGAAAGATCTCGGCGTCGATCTGGAGCATCGGGAACCGGCTCGCAAGCCGCGCGAGCCGCAGACCCATCCCCTGATTGTGCACCAAGTCGCCCAACTCGCCGCTGGACATATCCTTGAGGTCGCCCACGGACGGGTTTTTTGCGGCCAACGCGCGCTGCACCGGGGCCGGGAGGTCGTACTGCGCAAACGGGTGGTCAAACGGCCAGCGGCGGAGGTCGACCGCCTTGCAGAGCTCGAGCATGAGCCGCGCAAGGCCGCCCCAGCCGCGGTGGAGGGCCACGAAAAAGAGCGCCCGCCCGATCCGGGCCGCGTTCTGGGCCACGTAGTTGGCGTCGGAGATGAGGGCCAGGTTCCGCGGACTGAGGTTGCTGATGTAGCTCTGCAAGAGGATATTGGTCTTCCCCTGAGGCGTATCTGGGCCGCCGGGAACCTGGCACACTGCTCCGTCCAGAAGTAGCTGCAATTCCAGCACCTCGTCCTGCCGCGAGCTGATGTTGTCAAACTCGCTACACACGCTGATGGTCGCCAAGATATCTGCCTCGGAGGCGTGCGGCTGCAACGTGCGGTTGAGCAGCTCGACGGTCTCGCTGAGAAGATAAAACTCCGACGCGATCCGGCCCATGTCGCGCGAGATGAACGAGCCGGACCGCTCGTCGAAAACCACCATCTGGAGCTGGTGGAGCCGCCGGGCAGCAGAGCAGATCATCTCGTGGCGCCGCAGAATGAGCTGCGGGTCCCCCTGGAGATCCTTCCAGTCGAGCCCGTAGCCGAACGGGTTCTTGCGCATCCGCACAAACAAGTACGTGTACCCCAACCAACGAACACCCTCGTCGACAGACAGAACCGTTCCCAACGCGATCTCCGCGTTCAAGTGGTCTGCCAACTTCGCCATGAACTTGGATTCGATCGGGTGCTGTTGGCTGAGAAGCGAGAAGTAGTGGTCCAACTTGCTCGACGTCGTGCACAACACAGCTGTACCAAATCGCTCGTATTGCGGCCGCCCGGCTCGCCCAAAGATCTGGATCACGTCCGAAATGCCCACATCCACCTGTCCGCCGCGTTTCGGGTCGTAAATCTGTGTACCTTTCACAATCACCGTCGACGCTGGTAAGTTCACACCCCACGCTAAAGTCGCGGTACAAACAAGCACACGCACTGCCCCAGCAGCAAACATCCTCTCCACCAAGTTTCGGTCGCTCCGCAACATCCCAGCATGATGAACCGAGAGCCCGTGGGGGAAGAGCTCCCTGACGTCACGTGACCGGTGGCTCTGGGCGACTTCGCGGGAAAAAGCCGAGCCGTCCAGGGCAAACTCGGCGGTCTCTTGGTGCTGTTGCGCCATGGAAATAAACGTCTGCGCGGTGGAAACCGTGTCTTTCCGGGAGTGTACAAACACCATCGCCTGTTCGCCGCGCCGGAGACTCTGTAGCACCTGTTCGTACGCGATTTCGTCCAAATCGCGTCGGCTTTCTTTCGAGCCTTCCTTCAGGCGCACGCCCAAAAGCACCTGTTTGAGTGGAATCGGCCGGAACGCCTGGCTAAAGTAGAACATTCCCACCTGCCGGTTGACGCCCAAAAAGTCCGCCACGTCCACATAATTGGGAAGCGTCGCTGAAAGCCCCACGACCCGGATCATCAGCTGACTCAGCTCCACCTGGCGCAACGTCCGAGCAACCAACGTCTCCAACACAGAGCCTCGGTCTTCATGAAGCAAGTGCACCTCGTCGATGATGAGCAACCGCACTTTCGACACGAGCTCATTGTCGCCAGTGGCTTTGCGCGTGACCACGTCCCACTTCTCGGGAGTGGTGACGATAATTTGCGTGCTGAGAATCTCGTTCTTGCTCAATTGCATGTCCCCAGTGAGCTCGCGCACCTTGATGTTCAACCACTTGAGCTTCAGGCTGAACTTGTCCACGATTTCCGCCGCCAACGCCTTGAGCGGTGCCACGTACACCACCTTGAACTCGTCGTAGCTCACGTCCACATTCGGCCCCAGCACCCGCGAAAACTGACCCACCGTGTTGAGAACTGCCAACATTGCAATGTCCGTCTTTCCCGCACCCGTAGGCGCGCAAATAAGCATGTTCTCGTTCGTCTGGTACCCGACAGGATACACCAACGATTGCACCCGATTCAACGTCTTGTACCCCTTGAAAGTACCCTGGCACAACCGGTCCAAGTCTGCAATGGCAATCGTGTCTCCCTCCTTGGTTTTCGCCGCGTCCCGGTTCACTGGGATTATGATTTCCTCGTACCGGGCATGGCTCTCTCGCACCGGCTCAGAGTGGGCTTTTGACTCCTGGAATACATGTGCATAGAGCTTCGGGGACGCTGAGTATGTCAGCGGGAGAATCTTGGCGTTTTTCGCCAACTCAAGGTTGTGTTTCACCATCCGATCTCGTTCCTGTGGAGTCAACAAATGCTTGCTGCCAAACGACGTACCAAACGACGTCTTTTTTTCCTCGCCAGCGTCCACAATCTCCTGCCGATGCTGTACCAACTTGCCAATCAAGTCAAATGACTCAAACCCTAGCAAGTCGAAAAGTAGCGACTGGAGTGCCTCATCCGACTCGTCAGACTTGAGACTGTCCAAGATCCGACTATACAAATCTTTGATTCCCCCCTCGCTGTGCCGCTCCACGTCCTCAATCTCGCCCCGGATCTCCTCCAAGATGTGAGCATCCGTACTTGGAACCCCGCCGGAATCTTCGTCATCATACATTTCCTGTATTTCCTGCTTGGTAACCACAGGCATTTCTTTGATCCGACGCATCAACTCATTGAAGACCTTTTTCTCTCCCCAATTCTCATTTCCCATTGTCTGATCCCCACTTTGTTTCTTTTGGTCCTGTTGGTTCTTTTGGTCCCCACATTCCTGATCCAGTTCTATAAAACTCCCACCAGCAATCATGGCTAATCCTTCGGACATTTTCGCCATGGCATCCATAAACGACCTTGTCGAATCCGCATTGTAGCTTGTTCCATGAAACATTTTTGCCTTGGTATCGATAACTAATCAGAAAAACTCCAGTGCCAAAATTGCAGAAAAGTAGTCTACACCTGCCAAATTGATTGAATTTAAAAAAATTGAATTTTAAAAAATTGAATTGCAAGACTATTCCAATGACAAGCTCGTTCAATTATAACACTAATCTGATTGTAACACTAGTTGATTGTAAAACAGTTGATCACTTGCTAAAGATATGCAAAAGTAAAAAATGCTGCAAAAAATGTGCCCTCACTCAGATTCGAACTGAGGATCGCCACATTACTAGTGTGGCGCCTTACCAACTTGGCCATAAGGGCTTGTTGTGCAATTTTTTTGAGAGGCCTTAATGACGACAGAGTATTCCGCCTCGTTGCCAATAAACACAAGATATATCCCAAGGAAGTATAACTATTGGCATTTATATATAGTCGTTGGTTACCTAATTTGACAGTCCATTAGCAGACCCCTATTTTTAGTGTGTATTGGCTCAGGTAAATGAATAAATAGATATTATTGTGAGCTCAGGAATGTGCCAAAGTAATAGTACTCTGAGGCTAAGGTACTGCCCTAATATACCAATGAATATAAAATTTCATATTGAAGATACATCTTTACCAATTTTCATCTTCATATAACCAATATTGAGTATTGTTGTGGCTATATTATACTTAAATGTGCAACAATCTACACAGGTGTTCAGCAGCATTCAGAGCTTTCTAGCCTTGTCATTGATGTACTAACAAAAAACCTTAGACTGTAATCAATCATAAGGAAAAACTTAATACGTAAATACGGCCCACAATATTAAATAAATAATATTGTAGGTTCGGAGCACAGAACTATCAGTAACTACTACAACAATTATACATTGTTCCAATCGATACCGTAATATACATTCTGTATATAAAATCCTGAACTAAATATTTTGGCGCAGTAAATCCCTCTTATAAGGCATTATAGGTAGGGTAATACTGCTTCATCCGGTTGCAACCACATCATCAATAATCGTGGTTACGAGACCAAGAACTCTGATAGGATAAGTACATTTCACTAATGTACGTCAGTCATCATATAATTTTAATTCAACTAACATACCATACCACGTATTTTTGTCAATTGGCAATGCGAATCTTCAAGTTCAATAACCTGCTTGTTTCAAAGGTATCTCATTATTCTTTCCCAGTAAGCCTATTTCCTTACATCAAAAACAGGAAATAACAAGCTCTTTGTCTTATTCACAAACATCAGCCATAAAGCATCGTCAAGATAGTTGTCAATGGAGGTCTTCAAGATATTTCTACAGCCGTGTCCTGTAGATTGCAAATACGCAGCCTGTTTTACTGGGAATTGTAAATGGAAAAACTTGTCCAATTTATTAAACCCCGCTTGTAAATTACGGCAAAGCAGGGATCTTTGTAATTAATCCATGTCGTCTGTTATTGGTTGACCCAAGAGATCTCAATTGCAGATCATGAGACCACACACAACAGAAATCGGTCAATTTAAGCAACGGCTCTTATATGCGCTTGGATTCGGTCCTATTTACAGAACAAGGTTTTTCCATATTAGCACCGTTGCAGGCCCATCTACAACTGGAACGTAAAGTTTATATTAAAATTAAAAGGCCATTTGCATACGCAGCCTACTCGAAAGTCATTTCTTGTACCTTTCTCAAGTCCAGGAGTCTTTCCGCCTCGGTCTTAGCCTTCTTCTTCTTCTTCAAGTAGTACTTTGGTGACAACTTGGCAAGAGTCAAGTTCTTGGTCAAGGGCAAATGGCCGTGTTTCTCCTCATACAACATCATAAAGAGCGCGACAATGACGGCAAGCCAATAAAGGTTATACGAGAGAACACTGCCCAAAGTAGCCGTATTCTGCCATCCTAGGATCGCATTGAAGACGTCCCAGCCGTTGTCAGTGAGTGGGTTGCAACAATTCACGTGCCACACTGTGGTGGAGATGTCGTAGGACCCAGGGCCAGAGCCGGATTCTGCAGCATCGCCGCCGGTCTTTTTGCTGAAACGGTAGTTTTCAAAGAACCAGACGCCACGGGACATCAATCCTGCGGCTATGAGGTACAATATACCCGTGGAGATGATCAAAAACACCTGTAAAGAAGAGTTCAGGCCCCAGTAGTACATGGCGATGCCGACAACGAGACCGGCAATCAAGCCTACAATGACAGGAATAGGAAATGCAGTGGCAGGGGTGCCCAATCCCACACCTCCGACGAAAATAACGGCCTCCATACCTTCTCTAAGGGTGGTGATGAAGGGAAGAATGAAAAGGGCATATTTCTTTGTGAATTTTCCAAAGCTGAAGCGATGTTTTTTCCCAGACTTTGAGTCAATGAGGGCCTCGGCCAACTGGATACGCCATTTTTCTTGCATTTTCTGAATCCGTAACATGGCAATACCCATGATGGAAATGAGAACCGTGGCGATGATGCAGAAGATACCTTCCCACAAGTCCTCAGACTTGGACCAGAGATTGGACCCGAGAGTGTAAAACACTCCGATAAAGGTTCCTCCGAGTATAAGACAGATGAGAATGCCTGCAAACGCACCAAAGTACACTTGTCTCTTGAGCTTCTTGTACACGGTCTTCTGTCGCTGGTGCTCTTCGAGGTTTACCGAATGGTCCTCTGATTCTTCAATGAGCTTCTGATCGCGTCTGATCCGGTCTCCCATGCTCTGCCTAAGAAAGGCGAGCAACACAGAAACGACGATCACAGCCTCGAGAGTCTCTCTGAGGATGACAAAGAAAATCGCTGTTGTTAGTAGGGAAAGCGGTACACCGATACGTACTGACGCTGAAGTATTTATTTCCCGCGGCCATGGATGGATTTTCAAGAAAATAGTGGACCTAAATACTGATTGATCAGATAATCAGTCTTGGCCCTGCAGCTGGTGGCCGTGCAAACTGAAATCAGACGGTGCTTGGCACTACAGGAGCGCAGAAGAAATGTAGGCAAGTACATAGTATATGGGGTGTGTCTTGTGGTGATTTACAGGACAAGATGATGATTATTGTCGGTCGAAATGGTGGATAAACGACAGAAAGATGGTGGAGTCTCGGTCATGCAGGTGAAAAATTTGACATTTTTCACTCGCCCAATTGAGGAATTGTGATTGGGAGAAGTCAAAGTAATGAAATGAAGGATGAAATGAAGGAATGAAATGCAGGAGTGGCCGATGAATTACAAGGTGGACATAATATAATTGGAGAGCTAGCAGGGTTTTGTTATATGTTTTTGGGGTGGAAGAAGCTTGATTGTGAAACGAGTGCCGATCTTGTAATGAGGCACAGAACACTAGTGTAGAAAATGTACAAGCGGGGGAATGGGCTGGGAATGGGCTAGGAATGTAATTAAGTAAAGTGGTGAACGGAGGTGAATAGGCGGAGGTGAATAAGCGGTGATGAATAAGCGGTGATGAATGGACAAGGTAAATACAAAGGTACAGGCAAAAAGCAACAAATGAGAAGTAACGCATGAGAAGCGAATGAAAAGTAAATGAGTAGAAGTGAGTAAGAAGTTATGAATGGAGTAGCGAATGAAGTAACAAATAAAGTAACAAATGAATAACAAATGAAGTAACAAATCAGTAGCAAATAAGTAGAAATGAAGTAACAAATAAAGTCAACCGAGCAGGCAAGCATAAGTGCCATTTGGTCACGGGTAATGTGTAAACCAAATGGGTATACGGAAAAACTCAGCCGGGTTACTCTTGGTACTATGCAAGTGCGAGTGTACCGGGTAATGTTCACTTGGTAGAAGTGGACCGGATTGAAGGATGGATATTATAAACTAAACCCAGCAAATTTTAAAAAAAATGTCCAAAGCAAATAAGTAACCCGCACCTCAGGTATTACATCACCTAGTAATATTGTTCAAAAAGCAACTGGAGTTAATTCTCAAGGCTGCATATGAGCAAACATATGTTTAGTAAACAGTCCGACCCAACAGATCTACACACGACAATCTAAATGGAATAAACTCAAGAGATGGAGGGTTTTTACTTGATCTATTCGAGGAGATTATTAAATCTTTTTTTTTACTCAAGACACTGTAAATTAACAGGCAATTCAACAAGCTAATTAGTGGTCTTGGCACATTGTATGCCCCGGGTAATTCATTTTGCCCCGTTTAGTCGTGCGGGTGCCTATATATGTCCGGGTAAATGTAATCGTACCAGTTAAGTAGGCAGTTAATGGGGGTTTGCCAAGGCACAACTGGAGACTGAAACATTTATTTTTGTGGGTTAAAGCTGCATAAGCTGCAAATTGGAATAAAATGCAGTTAACAAACGTGCCAAGGTGCACGTGACTCGGGCTAGTATTATGATGTTGGTGAGTGATGGAGTGGGGGGAAGAGAGGAGACAGAATATACAAACAAATGGATGGGAGCTCTGAATAGGGTTGAAATGTGGCCAAAGAAGGTTCAATTGGGACAGAATGCGGAATGTCACAGGACGGAAATGGGGCACAAAAGTGACAGAAACGAGAGTGGTGGGGGGAGCAAGATGGGGATGGTAACATGTCAGAAATAGATTTAGTGGTGGGGGAGCAAGATGGATGACGGGGTAGTGTGAATAAGGGTAGTATGGTGGGGCATACAGAGTTGTGAGTGATGTTACCAATCTGGAAATCTGGAAATCTGGAGATTTTGTAATGTGGGGGAGATGCTGGAAGGATATTGAGGGCAGAGGAATGGTAGATTCATTATGGGTAAATGAGAAATGTGTTGATTTGAGGCATAGAGATCTGGGGGATGAGATCTGGGGGTGGATGTAGTATTGAAGGATTATCAATGGATTGTCAACGAATTGTCAATGGCTGTATCATCAATTTCACATCAATGGATACATCCACAAGTGGATATCTGGGTGGTATTGGAAAAATTGGAACATGGAGAAAAGGACATTTGAGGAATGGACATGTTGAGAAATAGATGCGTCAAGAAATCAAGGGTGCATGTGAGTACTGAATTATATGAGAATGAAAACCTAAAGCATGACGTGTAATATTTATTGGTCATGTGGCATATGGGCCATTGAATATATTATTACATCACCATAGAAGTATATAAGCTAGTCATGGGCAGACTCAAACGATATCAAGTGATAGCTTTTGTCAACGACATTTAGCTGTTGCGTCTGTTGAAAAAACCCAGTGTGGATTGCCTCATTTAGTTGAATCTGATTTAATTTCGCTTACTCACCCCACACAATTGCCCTTGGTACAGAAACTCTTGGAGTAAGAATATCCTATTTTTCTTGGCGTTTTAAACGTACTTGGCAGACGGTATAAAAGAAGCCCGAGGACACACATTGCATCAAAATGTCCGAAGACAAGATCTCTGAAAAATCAATTTCCTTGGACGAGAAGGAAAAGGCCACTCATGTGGAGACGAGCTCGTTAGACCATCCTGTGGACTCGTATGAAGCTCGGTTGCTTGAATTGAAAGAAATTGTCGGTGAAGGCCGCGAGGAACAGGAAAAAAAGTTGCTTTGGAAGATTGATCTCCGGATGCTTCCGATGCTCATGATTATCTATGTGTTGAACTACCTTGATAGAACAAACATTGCCACGGCACGACTTGGCAGTTTGGAGAAGGACACAAATCTCCATGGGAACCAGTACAACACGGTGATTGCCATCTTTTACGTCGGGTATGTCATCACCCAGATCTTCTCCAACCTTGTTCTCAACAAGACCAGACCGTCTTTGCTTCTTCCAGCGGTCATGTGTGGCTGGGCCCTTGTTTCTGCATGCAGTGGTGCGGTCCAAAGCTATGGAGGCTGGGTCGCGATTCGGTTTGTGCTTGGGTTTGTGGAGTCGCCGTTTTTCGCCGGTGCCATCTTTCTTCTCTCCTCGTGGTACACCCAAAAGGAATTGGCAACCCGGCTTGCCATCATGTACACTGCGTCGCAAATGTCGCAGGCTTTTGGTGGGCTCATTGGCCAGCGTATTTTGAACCGTTTTGAGACAGACAACCTCGGCATTTCCGCCTGGAGATGGCTTTTCATCATCGAGGGAGTCATTACCGTGCCGTTTGCCGTTTTGGCCATGTTCATTCTCCCAGACTACCCAAAAAACACAAAGTTCCTCAACGAAAAGGAACGTGCCTTGGCCCAGTTGCGTATCCTTGAGAATGCCTCCAGAGAAGATGCCGACGAAGGAACCTTCCTCTACCACATGAAGCTTGCATTTACCGACCCAACGTTGTATCTCCTCTGGATCATGCAACTTGGTACCGTTACTGCTGCCACTGTTAACGCATACTTCCCTACAATCGTCGGCACTCTTGGATATGGCCGGACAAAGACGTTGCTCCTCACTGCTCCTCCTTGGTTTTTCTCGGCCATCTACACCTGTATCTGCTGCTTGCACTCTGACAGAACAAACGAGCGGTTCTGGCACATCATTGTATCGCTTCTTATCGCTTTGGTCGGCTTCGTCATCTCTTGTGCCACTATGCACATTGCTGCCCGCTACTTCTCCATGTTTCTCATGTTGGCCATCTATGGGGCTTTCAACGTCATTCTCGGATGGCTTGCTACCTGTATTTCTCGGCCGCCGGCTAAACGTGCAGTGGCATATGGTTTTGTCAACGCCTTTTCCAACGCCTCTTCCACTTATGCTTCCTACTTTTACCCATCAAAAGACGGTCCAAAGTACTTGATGGGCATGATTTGCAACATTGTGTTTACAGGATTGGCCATTGCTGCTGCTGTTGCCTTGTTGTTCTACCTCAAGTACAGAAACAGAAAGTTGGACCAGGCTAATGAAGAGGATTTGGCAACCGAGGGTGTCGCCATTGGATCCCGGACCAAGGCTTTGGCTGCCAAATGGGACTGTGATCCTACTTATAGATTTCCGTTATAGTGTGCTCTCTTGATTTCAAAGTGGGCTTTCTATAAATTTGCTTTATTTTCAATAGACGGTGTGGACAATGTAGATTTTTTGGCTTTCTATAAATTTGCTTTATTTTCAATAGACAGTGTAGACAATGTAGATTTTTTTTTTCAGCCTGATGCCATATCCTTTACCAGTGTTTCATGATATTTTAGATTTGCAAAGAGATTTACTGGTTACCATTGAGATGGTCAGTTTTATCAACTGACAATCCGCACATTGATGGCCAGCAAGATTCTTACCACGACAACAAAAGAAGCTGTTTGGCAGCATTTCTGATTCGCAATTCGGTGGGATATTTATGAAGCTGGTGGATGAGAAGTCGTGTATGGAGAATCGTTTCTCCGTCTTGTACATTTTGGGCATTGATAATGTGGAAAGTTGCTGCAAGAAATGACAGCCATCTGTCAATCTTTGATTGCCTTTTGGAGGCATGTTCCTTTACATCTGAATACGATCATCTGAATACAAGAGCGTAGCTGAGTACAGAGTGTAGCTGAGTATTCGAGTGATTCTCTTTAAGTAATTTTGTTTCATTGGTCAAGGCTACAGTACTCCAGTATAGAATCAGTATACTATAATAATAATAATATTTATTTTTGTATTTAGCTATATATTGTCTCCCGCAATACGGTTATTCGACAGATATATTTTCACTCAGGAACATCCTGAGGCAGCATTTCTATTGAAGAAAACCCTTTGTCAACCCTCATTTGGTTGCTTGGGATTAAAAACTTCAATGGGGGCAGTAATCAGTATACTAATACATTAGTAAAATGGTTGAAAATGACTAGAGTCTTTTCAACTCCATCAATGCTAGTGATTACCATGCAATGATGCAGAGAGTGTCATGCAATGATTCTTTGCACAAGATATAGTTTCATGAGAATTGCCATGGTCTATGTTATTTGGTTTATTTTAAGCATTTTTAGAGGGTGTAATGATCAAGTGTTGGAAATGGCCTACAAAAGGTTGGTTTGTTGAGCATGGGCCTCGACATGATGCATTGAACTTTGCCAGATGAGACAATTTGACATTGAGATGGATATTGAAGCAGGTATCAAAGCAGATATTGAGGCATATATCAAAGCAGATATTGAGGCAGATATCAAAGCAGATATTGAGGCAGATATGAAAAGAGTTATAAAATAGTTATAAAGCAGTTATAAAATAGTTATAAAACAGTAATAAAACAGTAATAAAACAGTAATAAAACAGTTATTGAAATAGACATCTGACCAAGTCAAGCCAATTCACAAGATCAACACCATGACTTAAATCCTTCATATGTACCACCAACTTGGCCAGCTTTCTTCCCATTTCCATATACCCTTTTCTAATTGTCAAGCCAGGTCTCAGGAAACGAACCGTGGAATAGATTCAAGTGTAGGGACATGTACATAAACCAGATTGGAATGGGACATGTGCGTAAACCAGATTGGAATGGGACGTGGAGTGAAAAGTGGGGTAAAAGCAACATAAAAAGAGGCACAGTAATGTAAAGAGGGGCAGAGTAATATAAAGAGGGGGTAAAGAGGAGTATGGCAAAACAGAGGAGTAAAATCCAACGAGTATTCAACAGTAAAGAGTAGCAAAGAGTAAAGGGCAGGTGATGTGGAAAGTATTCCAATGCGCCCCAATGCACTCCATGTATAAGGTATTCTGCACATCTCCTCTTCCATCATGTCTTGGTATCAGAAGGAATTTTCGCTTCCTCGCAGAGGCAAGGGCATCTATCTCATCACAAAGGATGTTCTTGGTAAGATTGGCGACGACATTGAGCGGTTTCAGATTGGCAACCTCAATCTTTTCATCAAGCACACCTCCTGCGGGCTCACCTTGAATGAAAACTTTGACCCCTCAGTGAGAGAGGACATAAACAACGTGTTGGATCATTTGGTGCCTTACGATGAGCCATACTACACACATAACGACGAGGGGCCTGATGATTTACCAGGACACGTCAAGTCGTCGTTGTTTGGTACCAGCATTGACATTCCTATTACCAATGGTAAGTTGAATCTTGGGACTTGGCAGGGGATTTATTTCTGTGAGTTTAGAGAGTATTTGCACACTCGGACCGTGGTTGCTACCGTTAATGGGGCTTTGAAATAGTAATACATGTCTGTGTGTTTTTGTAGCTGGCCAATGGTCCTTGGGAGGATTCTACTTGGGCAAATGGTTATAAGTATTGTGAGAGTTGGTCAAGGAAATTACAAGATCCGATTATTGTAGGAAGTATTTGACTTCCTTATTGAATCGACTCTTTTTTCGTGTAAATTGACCTTACCTGGTGTTTTTACCAGAGTACGAGTCTCTGAGATTAGTCGAGATATTTCCAAGTCTGTACGAGTCTCTGAAAGTAGTCTAGATATTTCCAAGTCTGTATCCACGTCATACTTGGAATAGTCAAGCTATAGCTATTTACCAAATCTAGTTCAGCCACTGTATTACGATTTTTATTCCATCTATGCAATTTTTACATCAACCAGTTCAATGGCTTTTTGTATAGTTGCTCTTCCATTGTCTATGTTTTGTTCTGCTGCAATACACTGGCTGTTACCTTGCTACTTGGCCTCGAGATTCGTCTGATGGTGTTCCTGCCGAATGAATCGTGCGATGTATGATTTTCCTAACCATATTTCTGCCTTTAATTTTACATCAATTGAATTTGCAAAGCATCAGAACCATTCAGTAGTGAGTACTTCTTGATTATAGGCATGGATAATCTACAAGAACGAGGAATGTGAGATTATAACTTGACAGAACCGATTCACAATGAAATTACAATCACAACGAAACCAACATAGTGGGTAACAGAAACAAGTACAAGATTCCAAATGGAGCTGAATCAAGACAATGAACCAGCAATCAATGCCAAAAGCATCTTTATAACTATACATACAATAGACAATCGACCTCACCTACTTATGGCTAACTCACTCCAACTCGGTAATCACGCCATTCATCTTCTCACTAATGGAATGATACTTTGCAAGTTCGTCGGCCGAAACACTCGCCTTCACGGACTCCAATGCCTGCTGAAAGTCCTCTGACGTGACGAAAATGTCGTTTTCATCGCCACCAGTCACCTTTTCGTCCAAATTTTCAATGTTCGTGTAGAACCGCTTCTTCAACGCACAAACACCGGCCTCACGCACCAACGACGCCAAATCTGCTCCAGAAAAAAACAGCAATCTCTCATCCTTTGAAACGTCTTCAAGGTCAACCGACAGATCAAGCGGTGTGCGATTCGAGCGCACAATCGCCCTCAAAATCTCAAGACGCTCCGCCTGAGTAGGTAACTCCACATACAAGGTCTTGTCAAGTCGACCAGGCCGAAGCATGGCAGGATCAATAATGTCCGGCCGGTTAGTAGCCCCGATGACGAAGATGCCGTTTCTGTCGTTAAGTCCGTCCAACTCGGTCAAAAGAGTGTTGACGACCCTGGAAGACGATTCAGATAAGCTAGTGTCACGTTTAGGAACTAGAGCATCCAACTCGTCAAAGAAGATGATACACGGCACAGAAGCCCTGGCGCGCGTGAACACCTGCCGCACTGCCTTTTCAGACTCGCCTACGTACTTGTTCAACAACTCAGGGCCCTTGATGCTGATGAAATTAGCCCGTGACTCGTTTGCCACTGCCTTGGCTAGCAACGTCTTACCACATCCTGGAGGACCCCACAAGAGAACCCCACCAGGAGCGGAAATCCCCACTCTAGCGTACAATTCGGGCCGTTTGATTGGCTGAACCACTGCCATGTGAAGCTCGACACGAATCAGTGCCAATGCTCCTATGCTGGCCCAGCTGACGTCCGGAATCGTTGCAAAACCTTCTCGTTTGGCAGTAGGCTGGATCGTTGGGAGTGCGGTTAGAAAGTCCTGCATGGTGATGCTGAGCGGCGCAAGTTGCTCGGGAGTGAGTGGCAGCGGATGGAGCTTCATAAACTTTTCAATGGTGGAAAGCGAGTCGAACCCGTCAATGTCCATCGAACTATCGGCGAGATTCGCAAAAATCCGCTTGATTGCCGCAACTCCAGCTGCTGTTGCCAACGCCTTCAAATCGGCTCCCACATATCCCGGAGTGCGCTTAGCCAACTCGCGGAAATCAAGCGCACCTTCAATTTTGAGCCCTGCGGTCATGCTCTGCAAAATGTGCAGTCTTTGAGTCTCATTCGGCACATTGAGACAGATTTCCCGGTCAAATCGTTCCGCACGTCGTAGCGCAGGGTCCAATGCGTCCGGCCGGTTCGTAGCCCCAATGAGAATCACCGGCTTGCCGTGGTTTTTCTCCATCAGAAGATCATCAATGCACGTGAGAAGCTGGGCCACAATCCGTTTCTCCATTTCCCGCTGGGCTCCATCTCGTTTAGGCGTGATTGCATCGATCTCGTCAATGAATACAATACACGGAGCCAAGCTCTTTGCCTCTTGGAACACCTCCCGCACTTTTTTCTCGCTCTCTCCCGACATGCCACTGACTATTGATGGTGCAGAGATGGAAATAAACGGCACTTTCAAGTCGCCAGCAAGCGCATTTGCCAACGTCGTCTTGCCACATCCAGGAGGACCGTGTAGAAGCACGCCTCGTGGCGGATTGATTCCTGTAGCGGTATAAATCTCAGGATGACTAATCGGGGCACCCACAAGTTCCATGAGCTGGCTGACCACATCATCAATACCGCCTAGCTGTGCAAGTGACGCATCTGGCGGACTCCGGTCCTTGGCTCGCTTATTGGGCTTGTTTCCAGAGTCTTTGCTGCGTTTCCTGCCATTTTTCTCAGGAACCTCGGCCGATTCCTTGGTCGATTCCTTGGCAGATTTCGCCTCCTCGTCTTCCTGGAGCGTCTGGAGAACCCTCTTGACCGACTTTTCAATCAAATCCCGCTTTGTCCGGCCCAATGTCGCGTCGTTGGCCACCACAAACCGCACAGTCTCTGACACCGCCAACAGTTTCACCAGCACGTTTTCCTCGGCCTCCGGGCCATTCTCGGCCTTGAGTGCTAGAAATTGGTCCACCAAGGCCGCAATCTTGGTGTCCATTGACTGGGTGAGACTGAGTCCTTTGGGTCTGCCCATGAAAATTTTTTGAAAAAATATGCAAGTACAAATGATCCAATGCTAAGGTGGAGGATTTATTGTAGACCATTTATTCAAGACGATTTATTTTGTAGTGGACTTTGTAGTGGATTAATTTTGTAGACCAATTTATTTAATTTAGCTAGTCATCATTATTTGGTTGTGTAATTTTTGGTAATTATTTTCTTATACTGGTTTATAGCATTGATGAAAATGTCCGATGACAATGGGAAACGGTGAATAGCACAACTATGAAATGATAATTATGAAATGATAGCCATGAAATGATAATTATGAAATGATAGCCATGAAATGATATTACAGCGATAATATTTCAAGTGTTGTGCAATTCTCCCAACTTAGACATTTCACCCATCTGCAATGTACTTCGTCTAGCGAGAAACTCCTCCATCTCTTGATTGATTACAGTTATAAGTAGACATCATTGATTAATTAAAGAGTACTATATGTTTTATTGTTCCTTGAAATAAAATGATTGATTCAATGATTAAGAGATGATCACACCATTGTTGTCCTCATATTGTTGAAGATCTCGGAGAGTAACAAGATCGACATCAATCACATTCATCAAGGAGATCACTGGTACACATATCCAAAGTTAAGGATAACTAAATGCATCTTAGAGAAGAATATAAATAGAATAGAAAATAGCTAGAATAGTAACGAGAATTAGAATATTTACAATAGTAAGATATGGAAGTCGTTGAGAGAAATGTTAGATGACGACACATATAACGTAACCTAATTTCCTGTTATAGTTATCATTTTACCATCAAATGGCCATCCTATGCTTTGGTCATGTGATACATCAGAGCCGTACTTTGTAGCATAACATGCCAGGGCACTGATCTTTGCAGCACTGTTGAAATCATCCCATGAACTTATAAACTGCATAAAATATCCATGATTCGTTTTTGCTGAGACCTCCTATGAGTAACTAAATAATTTCCCAAACATTAGTGGGATACCTATATAGTGGTGTCGTCCTTTATCATGAGCAGCAAAGTATCAATCTCCCTCGGGAATGTAGTATAGATATTTCCTTGGGTAAGTATTAGTAAATAGTTCCTCACTAACGAGTAGTCTATAAAATTCTAAAATGCTGCCGCATACACGTTTGACGACTCAGAACCCCGCTGTGTCCTTTTCTAAATGATACAGGATTTTTAGTAGTTGTACTGGTAATTTGTGCATGGGGCAAGCAATGGGCTTTCGCCTCAGGTACTAGCAAGGTAGCCTACCATTGGATTATTACTAAACTTGAATTGAACCTAGGACGAAGCCTTCCTATGGGATAAACTACTGCGCGAAACATGATGTCGTAGTTAATAGTTTCGTCTGGAATAGACATAGTATTATGGTGAACTATAAACTACTTAATTATTTGTTTTGTTCCTTTAGGATCTGGATAACCGGATTGGGCTCTACTAGACATAATGTCTAGCTGAATTGTTCAGGTGTAATCGTGTGTTTTCTATAAGGAGGAAGTCCTCCTTATATAGACCATTTGGATCTCTTAGCAGGTCTTTATCCTCCAATAACAATGTTTCCAATATCATCGGCTGAATTACTTAGTCTTATCAACACCGGGAGTCAGCATGAATATTGCCGACACCGATGTTGCACTAGTGAACTTGTTTTGCAGTGGTTGTTAACCTCGACACATGACAACCCCCACCACATGCTATTTTAACTGTTGAGTCATTTTTTAGTTGCCTTACGATCCCAATGATATTCATAATTTAAATTGATTGATATTTAGCTCTTTTTATTTGACATATCAAATACCAATCTAGAGTGTGCTGACGCAAATCATTAGATGCCGTGGAAACATGAATTTAACATTAGCATCGAAATGGCGTCCGCACGAGGCATGAATAATATCCATGACGCACCATGGGATTAATATTTATATTAATCACTCCCATCTGCTTGTAATCATCAATGAAACCTTTGGCTATTTTTCACATCCTTTTAGCTATGCTCTTGATGGAGCTTGGCCTTGCGTCTCCAGTCGATGGTACTCTTTTTGCTCGTGACAATTCCATCGACAAATTGCTCGAATCTGGGGGTATGACAGGTCCAAATGCCCCGGACACAATTCGTTCTCTGAAAGCCCCGGTATATTGTAAAAACGAACGGGAGCAAAGCGTGGCTCTTGCATACGACTTTCAGCATCAGAACCTGGCGCTCTCCATCCGTGGATTATGGAAGAATCCATACGAAACGACTGCTACCAGTTCAATATTCCTGAAAAATCAAAATATTAGGGAATTGTTCCTGGAGAAATCATCTGTGTGGAGTCCTGACTGGTTGACCAAACATTGGGAAAAACCTAACCCAAACACTCCAAACATAGAGACTCTCCGCCATGTTGACGATTTCTCGTCCTTGAAATCGGAATGCTACGAGTTCCCGAGCAATCTGTGGGAAAACAATGCAATGTACAAAGCGTTGGACCAATTAAATGCCAAGGGAGAATTGACACTGGACCAGTCCCAGACATTTACCAATTTGATTGCTCAAGGAAAAATAGACTCGCTTCAAAGAGCAATTGTCCAAGACTATATTGCAGCCGTTGGAAACTTCTTTATGCGCAAAGAAAAACTTCGTGACCAACTTACATTCAGATTGACGTTTCAATTTGGTAAGATTGTCAGTCCGGAAATGCTTAAGGACCAGTTGGAATCACTTAGAAATGCGCATGTTATTGGGAGAAAGGTTCCTGGCCCAAATGGTAAGCCCATTTGTCAGATTGAGAAGGTGTTGTCTCTCTACACACACAGACGTAATGGTCCAATCCTGAATGCTGAAGTTGAACTCATGCCACAATATGCTAAAGAAGTTACAGTGCGAGTTAATAATGAGTGTGTGGCCAATTTCAACTCCTTGGATGACATTGAGTACTGTTTCCCGGGAAAGCAAGGACAATGCAATTGAGGCTTAGTTTAGCAGGCCTAAGTGAAGCGTGATGCAGCAATAAATATTACCAATAAGATCAATGTGCTCTTTTGGGGTAGAAAAAGGTGTAATTCCTTGGGATACTGTAAACAGTGTAGATGCAAATGGCACGATAGACCATGTGATGAAAGTAATGACATCATTAACTGGTGGTGGATAGTTGTGTCTCGTACTAGATTCAGCTGTTGAGTCGATTAAGCTAGATTACTGTGAATCAATCACAGTGTATGTCGCTTGATTATTCGCCTGACCACATATAGAGTCCTTAACTCTAATAAATAAAGCATGTGGCTTGGTGGTAACCATTTTGAAGCCTGAGCGATTACTCTAATATCTATATGAGCTAGTTCTTAGGGGTTCCCGGGGTCAAAATTGAATTCTTCCTGTAGATTTCTCGTAGGAATTGGTGCAGAGATAGTCAAGAAAGGTCCTATTACTGGTAATTTTCTGTAATGGTTGCTTAAGCTATACCCTAGACGGCTGTGCCAGTTTTAGTGCGTAGGCTTTCGCCAAATCAACACTTGTCATTAGTAGCTTATTGCTTTCTGGAGCTCAATTGGGAGTCCCAACTAATATCCGTCAGTATAGCGTTGATGGCAAATGACATGCTTGATAGAGTTTATTTGTTATTTTCGAGCCTCTGTTGTGTTGACGTTGTTTGGAGGAGATCCTGGAGCCCTGGGAAGTGGTTGAAGGGTTCTGTGACCCTCGAAATAGTCCCAATGCAGTATTACTGTTACCGAAAACTCTTGATCAGATTGCTTGCCACTTTCAGGGATTAAAAACTTATATTGGAGTTGTATTTCTGATTCATGTTGCTTAATATGAGTGTCAAGTCTGGATGACTTTGAAGCAAACTTGGCAGTTGATTCACGTGCCGTGTTCTGATAATAATATTTATTTTTGTATTTGCTATATATTGTCTCCGGCATTATGGTTATTCGACAAATATATTTTCACTCAGGCACATCTTGAAACAGCATTGCTGTTGAAGTAAGCCCTTTGTCAGCCCTCTTTCGACTGCTTGGGATTGAAACTTCAATGTGAACGGTTGTATTGGTTTTGTAAGAAGCCTTTTCATTCTTGTTACCAAACTTGGCCGCTGAATCTCATCATATGGAGGAATCATGTTCCAACACATTTTGGTAAAACTTAATGAGTTTGTAGACTGATTTCTGGTCGGTGCAACGCTTTTTCAATTATGTTGCGTATGTCATTAGTGGAGTCTAGTATTTCACCAATGCGGGTCTTGTTGATAATATTTACTGTCACACCATGCTTCATTTAGCCTTGCTAAACTAAGCCTCAACTGAAATTTCCACGCTTATCAGGGAAACAGTAATTAACGTCATCCATCGACGCGAGATTGCCCATACATTCTCCCTTTGCCAGCTCACTAATTTCTGGAGCCGGCCGTAGCTTGAGGGAAAGTTTTTTATCCAGGATTGCACCATTACCCTTGAGACTGTAGAATGCTAATACCTTATCAATCTTGCAAAGAGGATTGTTGTGTCTGTCCACGGTAGTTTTTCCACTAACATGCGCATTTTTAAAGAGTTTCAACTGGTTCTTAAACTCTTCCTGATTGTAAATCTTACCAAAGTCAAATGCCTTGCCAAATTTACCTTGGTTACGAAGGTTTTCTCCTTTCATGAAAAGATTCCCAACTGCTGCGATGTAGTCTTGGGCAATTTCTCTTTGAAGCGAGTCTGATTCTCCTTGAGCAGTCAATCTGGAAAACTCATCGGACTGTGCTGGTGACAATTGGTGGCTGGTATTTAATCCATATAACACTTTGTATAATTCGTTATTGTCCCACGTGATTCTCTGGTTATAACATTACAGTCTTAAGGATGAGAAATCATCAATATGGAGGAGAATTTCCTTGGCTGGAGTGTCCTTGTAAGGATGTTTCCAAAAGCTGGTCAACCAGCGAGTGTTCCAAAGTTGTGTTCCTGGCGAAAACAACAGCTCAAGATTTTCGTCTAACCAAAATCTTGAGCTGGTAGTTGTTGTCTCGTATGGATCCTTCCATAATCCGCGGATAAAGAGCTGTTTGTCTTTAGGCAGAATGTTGTATTGCAAGCACCACATCTCGGATCTGTTCATTTATACAATAATTCGGAGATTCCAAAGACCGATTGGAGACGCAAGGCCAAGCTCCATAAAGAGCATGGCTAAAAGAATGTGAAAAATAGCTAAAGTGTTCATTGATGATTACAAGTGGATGGGTATGATTAATATTTATATTAATTTCATAATGTGCCTTGAATATTATTCATGCCTCATGCCGCTGCCATTTCAATGCTAATGTCAGATTCATGTATCCACGGCATCTAAAGATTTGCGTCAGAACACCTTAGATGGAAATTTTATTTTTAAACAAAGCGAGGTGAAATATTAATCAATTTAAATCATGAGTATCATTGGCATAGTACT
Organism: Saccharomycopsis phalli; assembly: GCA_020342235.1. NCBI lineage: Eukaryota > Fungi > Ascomycota > Saccharomycetes > Ascoideales > Saccharomycopsidaceae > Saccharomycopsis > Saccharomycopsis phalli. The sequence goes on from CP073217.1 coordinate 522,444, forward strand.
GCAACCAGAAAATAAATCAAAATTTGTTGTAACATGTGAATATTTGATGCCTCGAGGTCAAGAACTATTAATGGCACCAATATCAATTCCAGTACAGTCAATTATTAATTATTGGTTATAATAAAATTTTTTATTTAATTTTACGGCTATACTAGGCTCTGCTGGAGAAGGAAATCGGGATTTCACCTTCTAAAAAAACTAAGCACGGTGCCGCAAAATCGGAGTCGAAAGAAAATCCTTTGAATGGGGATAAAAACTTTCGGCTGGATCTTTAAGGAACTGTTGAAGAGAGATGACTTAGAAGGAGCCACAGAGTCTCGCCCCAGAGGGACTACCTGCCCGTCCGCCCTTCCTGTGATGGTGTAAAATAAAAAAGGAATCTAATCATCCAGCACTAACGTGTAGTATCCTATAAGCAAATAAACTGATTTTGTGTCTGTGAAGAGGCAGCGAATCTGCGCTCTAGTTGAGGCCATTACCAATCATTTCCTGTGTGAATACCACTAAACTTAAGTATGATACGTCATGAAATATGGACGGATTTCGCACCTAGAGCACTTTGGATTGCAATCCAGATTAAACTGCTAACTAGTTCTTGATATCAAGTTTTTCCATGTAGAAGTTGACTGATGGGGCTACAATTTTCTTTGGACCAGTCAAGGTCTCAGCTAGTAAGGGTTTATCTTTGGCAGTTGTAACCACTGGTGAATCCGTTCCGTAAAGGGTTCTATAGTGTATTGGAAGAAGTAATATCACCAGTATCTACTAACTTTTGCCATTCCTTGGTCATCTTCGTCTTTTTTTGGTCTTTAAGGACCTGTTTTTTCCATCCTTACACGGCCAATAACTGGGTGTCCGTCTTTTCTGATTGGGCTTGGGCTAACACTTCCGCATTGTGATATATGATTGATACAGATTCTGTAAATGATCTTTGATATGGTGCGCTCATATCAAGAACTCTCGTATGAGAGGATAGGAGTAGGCGTCTCGGTTTGTGACTCCAAGTACTGGTTGCTAGTTAATGCTTTATTGTAGGGGATTTTGCAGAGTAGTATTAGCGAATCATCTCATACATGTTCCTATTGCGACTCGTTTTTGAAGTAGTTGGATCGGAAGCATTCCTGCTTGGATGTTGAGGATTCCGGTTAGAGTCGGTTTCAGCTTTCCAAGTGCGTTACGCAATGAAATGTTGTAACATACTCTGATGGCTTCAATTTGTGTTTTGGTTAACTTATGGTAGAAGATTTTTAGTCCATAGGTGATGAGAGGTAGCGTACATGTCTTGAACAAGATTAGCGTGGGTTTCCCCCTGGTTCCATTTGTGATACGACTGATAGCCTATATCCGCCCGGTGGATCTCTTTAATTAAAGTATCATGTTCCCAATGTGTTGTCAGAAGCTTAATTTCGAGTCTAAGGATATCCCTAGTAGCTTCACTTTTATGGACTCTTCCTTTGATTTCCCATATGGAGGATGAAGGATTGAGCCGCTTGATTTCACAAAGAATCTGATATATTGTAGTTTTCCCCCATATTCAAAGTCTGTATAATTTTCTTGGGCCCACTGGTGGCATATGCTGAGGCTCTTTGAGAGTACCCTTTGAGGTCTTAATTATTAGTATAAGAAATTGAAATTCCTCCCTATACAGGTTGTAACGCCTCAGAACTCCAATATGCACTTTTCTGAATGATACATGGCTTCTAATACATTATATAGTTAAAAATATCTATCAAAGAACAATTGGCCGTACTGATATGGTTATTAGTGCAGTGCATATCAATATTCCTTGGCTTCAAGGCTTCAAAAAATCACATGACACATTGAACAATATTCTAATTATATCCATTCACCGTCTTCATTGCCGTAGAGACAATATTCAGAAAATATGGCAATTAGTATTATAGCCCTCTTTACTTGCAATATGTTCAGAATATCCATCCAAAGTATTCCGGAAGACGCAAATCTTTAGCTGCCGCTAAAACGTGAATTTAGCATTCGCCTCGAAATGGCACCGGCATGAGGCATGAATAATATTCAAGGCACAATGCCTAGAATAAAATATTCAAGGCACATTATGGGATTAATATAAATATTAACCATACCCAAACACTTTTCATCGTCAATGAACACTTTAGCTATTTTTCACATTCTTTTAGCCATGCTCTTTATGGAGCTTGGTCTCGCATCGCCGGTCAATAGTACTCTTTTTGCTCGTGACAATTACATCGACCAATTGCTCGAATCTGGGGGTATGACAGGCCCAAACGCTCCAGTGGCAATTCGTCCTCTGAACCCTCCGGGTTATTGTAAAAACGAGGAGGTCCGCAAAGCGGTGCTTGCGTACGACTTTCTGAAAGAAGATCAACAGTTCTTCATTCGTGGATTGTGGGAGAATCCATACGAAACGACTGCTACCAGCTCAAGATTCTTGCCAAATCAAAACATTAGGGAATTGTTCCTGGAGCAGTCATCTGTGTGGGATGCTCTCTGGATGCGTGAGTTTTGGGAACATCCTAAATCAGACACTCCAGGAAAGGAAATTCTCAGTCATCTTGACAATTTCTCAACCTTAAGAGAGGCATGCTATGAGTTTCTGAGCGTTTTGTGGAAAACCAATACAATGTACAACCAGTTGAGCAAATCAAAGGCCAAGGGAGAATTGACACCTGACCAGTCCAAGGCATTTTCCAAATTGATTGCCCAAGGAAAAAAAGATTCGCTTCAAAGAGCAGCTGCTCAAGACTACATTCTAGCGGTCCAGAGAGCGTTCATAACTAATGGACAACTTCGTAACCGATTTGACTTGAAGCAGGCGTTTGAATTCGGCCAGGTTTACAGCCGGTCAGACCTTAAGAGTGCATTCAGAATCTTCCCGTATGCACATGTTATCGGGAAAATCTTTCCTGGGCGAAAGGGCAAGGCTATTTGCGCAATTGATAAGGCACTAATTTCCTACAGTATCAAAAGTTCCGGCTCGATTCTGCAACACGGAGCACTCCTTCAACTACAAGAAACGCAACCAATTGAGCCGCAATCCAAAGATGAGTGTGTGGCCAATATTATGTCATTAGATGAAAAGAAGTATTATTTACCTAACCATAATGGCACTTACACTGACATAGAGTACTGTTTCCGTGACACGAACGGCAATTGCAAACAAGTTGGCTTTGACTGGTCTTGGCCTTGGCTGGGCTAAATCAATTGAAATGAGGAAGTATATAATGTCAATAAAAGTAACGAGTTTATCTGATGTAGAAATTAGCAGGAGTGACTATTTGAAATACCGTAAATAACGTGGTTGGAACTGACATGTTTCATCACAAGACGGGAGTAATAATATCTATTTTGGTGGATGTTTCCTCTGACTTGATTTATTTCTGGAAGGTGGGGTGTTCTCCTGGGCACTGGATCGAGTACAGAGTCTATCCACCGAATTAATTAATAATATTTATTTTTGTATTTAGCTATATAACGTCTCCAGAACCCCGGTTATTCGACAAATCGATCTTCACTCAGGAACATCCTGGGATAGTGTTGTGGTTAACTAACCGGTGCAGAGTAGGTCCAGTATTTAAAGCAGAATCAGAAATAGCGTTCCGGACCCAGTCACAGAATACAATAGCGCGTCAGTTGATCAACGGTAACCACCGTCTGATGGGTGTACAGCAATCTCTCATGAGAATCGGCGTTCTCTATAAGAAGGCCTACCGTTCGCCGCAAATATAACGACCACAAGACCAATTCAGCTGGATATATTTATATAGCAAAACCCAATCTGTTTATCCAAATCCTAAAGGAACAAAACAAACAATTAAGTAGTTTGTAGTTCACCGTAATACTATATCTAATCAGGGTAGACTTATAAACTACGACAGGTCGCATTGCTGTTGAAGAAAACCCTTTGCCAACCCTCATTTGGTTGCTTGGGATTAAAAACTTCAATGGAGGCAGTTATATTGTTGGCGCTGAGTGCTTGTGTTGTGTAAGAAGCCTGGTCACTCTTGTTGTCGAATGTGACCGCTGAATCTCATCATGTGTTGGAGGAATCATATTCCAACACGTTCCGGTAGAATTCAAGGAGTTTGTGGACTGATTTTTGGTCGGCAATCAATTTTCCAAGCGTATTGCGTATGCCATGAGTGGAATCTAGTGTGTCATCAATGCGCGATAGAATTCGAGCTTCTAAGATCTCTGGACATCGGAGGTCATGTATGATGGAGGGGGAGTGAATCCCGCATCTTTTGCAGTTTGGGTCATCATTGCCAAATAATTTGGGCAACGAACTGTCTGTGAGGCTCTTTCCACTTAGTAGTTGTGATGCCAAACTGAGGATTGCCTTGGGGCCTGCAAGCGCTTCCGTAAGGAGGAGCTTGGTTTTGTCTCGGTGCACTTTGAACGGTCTGGTGCTGATTTTGCGTGCGTTCCTATAGTGGTTTGGAAGTGATTCACTGGCTGAGGTGACCATTTCCTGCCACTCTTGCCAAGGACTTGAGTAGGATCGTTGGTGGTGGAATACAACTTTCGATATAGATGATCGGGGTGGACGTGGGTCTGAGGAGGCCTAGCGCCAGTCATAGGATTGAGTTGAATATCACACTGACCTGACTCCATTGGGTTTTTGTCATGCTGTGATAGAACACCTCGAGTCCATACGATATGATGGGGACTGCACACGTTTTAAACAGTATTATCGTGGTACGTCCTGTGGTTCCTCGTGTCATTCGGCGTAAGTACCTTATTTAATCAGCAGTGCGGCGCATCTTGGACAATGTTTGCCTTAGATGGCTCCTGAGGCTGAGTCTTGAATCAAGGGTAATGCCTAATAACTTGACCTCGTTTGTTTCCTCCTTTCGTCCTCCGTTCGGAAGTTGGAGGCTGGATTCACAGTTCGGTAACCGTCTTCGATTCGGAAAGAATCGTATGTATTGTAGTTTCGGGCCATAGTCAAAGCTTGTGAAATTCTCTTGACCCCATTGATGGCATTCCTGTAAGCACTGTTGAAGTGTATGCTCAATGTCGCTACAGGATCCCTTTTTGACAATTGTAATGTCGTCAATGAATCCTAGGGCCACTGCTCCTTTCCCTTTGAGTCGGTTGTAGAGGTCGTGGGTGTAGATCATGAAGAGGATTGGAGAAATTGGAGAGCCTTGTGGGACTCCGAACGTAACGGAGAGGTGCTGATCTGATAACTGTCCATCAATTTTTTAGCTGAGTGCTTTGGTTCTGGAGGAAGTTACTAGTCCAATTGATTATCTCAGGTGGAGTGCCGACGGCCTGCATCTTTTGTAGTAGGATCAGGTGGCTCATGTTGTTGAAGGCACCTTCAATGTCGACTAGGACTGCTCCGGAATGGTTGGAGTTGTCTAGTGGCATTTTCTGGTGGTCCTTGAGGTGAGTCTGGGCGTGGAACTTGAGATTATTCACAAAGGTTGTAACCGCATCCGTTGCACAGTACCCTTTGCGCTCCCCCAAATTGGTAAGATGGAAGTTGGATTTTGGCGACCAATCTTTGAGTCATGATTGACTCGAAGATTTTCCCAAGTATATTGAGTAAGCTAATTGGTCGAAATGACTTTGGTGTCTCATAATTGGCTTTTCCTGGCTTCGGGATTACTACCGTGATGCTAGTTTTCCACTGTTTGGGAAATGCTCCAAGTTTGAGGCAGGCGTTGTAGATCAATTCCAACTGGTCAGGGAAGGTTTTCCCATGCCAAAGCTCCCTGATTTGACCAACTTACCGTTGATCAGGACCTGGGGCTTTTTTGAGCTTTAGGTATCTGATGGTGTTGAATATTTCCTCCTTCGTTATTGGTTCAATGTCGTTCCAATGAGTGTAGTGCGGTTGGAACGAAGCTGACGTGAGGCTCTCATTCACGGTGATCTATGGGTAAAAGGTTTTGCCAAAGGCTTTGTGCTGTTCCTCGTACAGCTTCATCATTCTAGGGCATTTTACTGGGTTTGTGTATCTGTAAGCAGTCCAAATGGTGGTGTGATCCAACTTGAGTAAGAAATCATTCCAGCACCTGGATTTGGCTTTTTGAACAGTTTCCTGAAAGGCCTTCTGAGCATTGCTTCGTTCTGGATCGTCCATTGCGAGGCTAGTGACGGTTCGATACACTTCTTTGACTTCTTGAGTGAACCACCTTTTTGAACGACTATTTACTAGTTTCATCGGGGTGTTTCTGTCAATTAGTTGCCTTAGAGTCTGATTTAACTTGGCGGATGCCCTGTTTAATTCATCCTCTGCGTGGATGGCGCTTGCGAACCGACGTTTATCTAGTGTTGCACGAACCTTTGACCAGTCCGTTTTAGAGTAGTTATGCATCGTTTTTGGCTTGATCTTGTCCGACATGTCGGGAGGGCGGAGTGATACACGAAAACCGAATTGCCGAAGCCGAATTGCCGAAGCTTTGGCTGTGGTGTCACTTGTCCTTCCAACTTATCGCTGATTAAGATAACATCAAGAGTGTTTCCGTCACGGTGTGTGGGCTGGTCTATGATATTAAGGCACTGAAGTTTCCCCATTTCCATAATGTCATCGATCCTTATTGAAAGTTTCTTGTTTTTCTATAATGTAGTTTCTCACTAGTTTCAGCGACCGGGACTTGAGGTGGGCTTGGAATCGTGCGGCGCATTGTAGATGTTGATGATGTCTACAACTTGCTTTCGTGATTCTAAGGTGATTCCAACACAGTCTCTGTGTTTTAATTCATTGACATACCTTGTGCGGTAGCCATATTGTTGATCTTTAATTTTCTTGTTAACATATGTCGTGGCCCTAGGTCGGGCCGACTGGTCGTTTACCTCAGGGAGGTAATCATATTTGTCATAGGCGGCATGGTTGCAAGTCTCATTGGGGTTGTACTGACGCGCAGTTTCCTGGACTAATAATATAACTGCCGAATTCTTGTAATGGTCAAGGACCGCTTCAAGATGCGGTCTTCGTTTCTGGATGTTGATCGAGATGATTGTTATCTTCATTGTGATCCAACTTGGCTTGAGTCACTGTGGGAAACCATCTGAGTTCGACTTGACCGTAGATTATATCTTGATGTCAAGTTTTCATCAGTAGCTGGGTAAGTCTCCGCCGTATGGATCACTAGATCTTTTGGGATCTTGGGTTGACTGGAGGGGTCACTCATGGCGTTCGGGTTTCCCGGTGTGCCGCTTTGTGCGTTGGAAGCAGGAATTATGGAAAATGGTTGGATCGTTTTTGACTTGGAGCCTCGGCTTTTGCGTGGCCGTTGCGGTGACTCTTTGAGGAGGTCAAGATGAGTCCGTTTCCGGATGAGGACAATCTTTGAATTTCTTTTCTTGTTCAATTGCCATGCCAATGATATTCAGAATTTAAATTAATTGATATTTCAGTTCCCTTTAACTGAAATATAAAATATCCATCTAGGGATTTCCAACGCAAATCATTAAATGCCGTTGAAACGTGAATCTGACATTAGCCTCGAAATGGCACCCGCATGAGGCATGAATAATATCCAAGGCACAATGCATACTATAATATATACAAGCCGTATTATGGAATTAATATAAATATCAACCATACCGACTCACTTTTCACTATCAATGAATACTTTAGCCATCTTTCACATCCTTTTAGCCATGCTCTTTATGGAGCTTGGTCTAGCAACTCCAGTCGAAAGTACACTTTTTGCTCGCGGCAATGACAACGACCAATTGATCCAATCCATTGCCATTAAAGATCCAAATGTTCCGAGCGCAATTCGTTCTCTGAGTTCCCCAGAATATTGTCGAAGCGAACAAGAGAAAGACGTGACTCTTGCATACGACTTTGTACCTAAAAGCCAGGGACTCTCCATCCGTGGGTTATGGAAGGATACATATGAAAGTACGACCACCAGCAGAAGATTTTTTCCTGATCAAGACATTAGGAAATTATTTCTGAAAGAATCACTGGTGTGGAAAGCTGACTGGTTGAAAAATCTTTGGGAATATCCTAATAAGAACACCCCAAAAGTACAGACTCTTTTCCATGTTGACGATTTCACGTCCTTGAAGCTGGAATGCTACGACGCGCACACCCCGTGGAACCAGGTCAAAAATTATAACAAGTTGACACAATTATTTGACGAGAGAAAATTGTCGCCAGCTCAGTCTCAGGAATTTTCCAGATTATCTGCTATTGGAAAAATTATCTCGCTTGAAAAAGCAATTGTCCAGGACTACTTCACGGCGGTCGGGAACCTCTTCTTTTCCGAAGGAGAACTTCGAGACCAAGCGCTATTCAAAGACACATTTCAATTTGGTAAAATATACAGCCCGGCAGAGATTATGTATCAGTTTCAACACTTTTCACATGCTCGTGTCATAGGAAGGGTCATTGCTGGCAAAAATAATAAGCGTCTTTGTGTGGTTGAAAAGGTATTGGCTTCTTACAAACTCACAGGTAGCAGTCCGATACTGCATGACGGAGTTGGTATCTTTCCACAACCGAATTCGAGTGGCAGTATGCTAGAAGTTGGTGAATGTATGGCTAAACTGGACTGGGCAGATAACATAGATTTCTGTTTTCCAAAAAAGTCTGGAAAATGCGGCTGAGATTTGAAATTAGCAGGCCTAATTAAAGCGATGTGTAGCATTAATTAGAATTCAATAAGATCAATGTGTTTTATAGTGTAGAAAGAGGTAGGAGTAATTTTTTGGAACACTGTGAGCAGTGTATATGCGTCAAGTATATCTATTTGACTCGGCAGAAAAGAGATCATTATACCATAAAGCACGTAATAGATGAATAAACACTTAATCATCGCACAATCATTCAGGTCTAGCTGAGTAATAAAAGAATATGGTTGTATTTCCTTACTGCTAAGAAGCTACCTAAACAGTGGCCCCATCCTTTGTCGTAATGGGTTAAACATTGTCGTAGTTTATAGGTGTACCCTGAATAGACATAGAATTACAGCAAACTATAAACTACTTAATTGTTTGTTTTGTTCCTTTAGGATTTGGATAACCGGACTGGGTTGTGCTAGATAAAGATATCCAGCTGAATTGGTCCTGTGGTCGTTATATTTGCGGCGAACGGTAGGCCTTCTTATAGAGAACGCCGATTCTCATAAGAGGTTTTTGTACACTAGTCAGACGGTGGTTACCGTTGATCAGCGGACGCGCTACTGTAGTCTGTAGCTGAGTTCGGTAAGCTACTCCTAACTCCTCCTTGAATACTGGACCTATTCTGCAGTGGCTAGTTAACCACGACAAATATCTATCTTCTCTGGAACCCGATATAGATATAGTCTTGGATAAATATCAATTAAGACAAATCTCTTTTAATGTGTAGCCTGTGACAATTTAAAATTTGCGTCATTCAGGTCTGACGGCTCATAAACCCACTGTGTCCATTTCTGAATGAGTTGAGGTTGAATAACTGAAGAATAAGGGTATACTTGAGGTTCTAATCTTAATGATTAGTCTAGGAGTAGATTGAACCTTAACAGAATGACACTGGATTTAACATGAATTGAATAGTTAAAAATAGCTATTAATAAACACGTTCGTGCTAGAATAGCATATCATTTTTTACAGCATCACAGGAAGGGCAATGCTCTATAGCTCCTTCTAAATCAACATTCTTCAGCCATTTCTTAGAGATCAAGTAGAAAGTTTTAATCCCCATTCAAAGGGCTTTCTTTCGACTCCGGTTTTGCGGCACCATCTTTATTTATTTTAGAAGGCGAAATCTCAATTTCCTCCTCCAGCAGAGCCTAGTATAGCTGTAAAATTAAAAATTATAATTATAACTAATAATTAACAATTGACAGTACTGGATTGGATATTAGTGCCAATTAATAGTTTTTGACCTCGAGGCATCACATGCTCACGTGTTACAACAAACTTTGATTTATTTTCTGGTTGCATTATCATGCCAAAGATACTCATAGTTTAAATTGATTAATATTTACCTCTCTTTATTTGAAATATCAAATATCAATCTAGAGTATTCTGGCACAAATTATTAGATGCCGTGGAAGCGTGAATCTGACATTAGCTTCGAAATGGCACGCACATGAGGCATGAATAATATCCAAGGCACAATGCCTAGCATAAAATATTCAAGGCACGATGCCTAGCATAAAATATTCAAGGCGTATTATGGGATTAATATAAATATTAATCATACCCATCCACTTGTAATCATCAATGAACACTTTAGCTATTTTTCACATTCTTTTAGCCATGCTCTTTATGGAGCTTGGCCTTGCGTCTCCAGTCGATGGTACTCTTTTTGCTCGTGACAATTCCATCAACAAATTGCTCGAATCTGGGGGTATGACAGGCCCAAATGCCCCGGACACAATTCGTTCTCCGAGCGCCCCGGAAACTTGTCAAAAAGAACAGGTCCAAAATGTGGTTCTTGCATACGAGTTTCAGCAAAATAACCGGCAGCTATCTATTATTGGGCTATGGAAAGATTCATATAAAACATCTGCTACCAATTCAGTATTCCTGCCAAATCAAAACATTAGAGAATTGTTCCTGAAACAATCATCTGTGTGGAGTCCTTCCTGGTTGACCAGTCATTGGCAAAAACCAAACCCAAACACTCCAAACATACAGACTCTCCGCCATGCTGATGATTTCTCTTCCTTGAGGCTGGAATGCTACGAGTTCCCGAGCAATCTGTGGGAAAACAATGCAATGTACAAAACATTGAGCCGGTTAAATGCCAAGGAAGAATTGACACTGGACCAGTCCAAAGCATTTTTCAATTTGATTGCTCAAGGAGAAAAAGACTCGCTTCAAAGAGCAATTGCCCAAGACTATATTGCAGCTGTCGGGAACTCTTTTATGCATAATGGAAATCTTCGTGATATCCGGAAATTCAATGAGGTATTCGCAATTGGCAAGATTTACAGCCAGACTGATTTTAAGAAAGAGTTAAGAATGCTTTCAAATATGCATGTTATTGGGAAAATCATGCCTCGCCCAGGTGGTAAGAATGTTTGTGTGATTCAGAAGGTGTTGACTTTCTACAGTCACAAAGGTAATGTTGCAATCCTGGATAGAAAACTCTCCCTCAAAACCCTCCCAGCTCCAGAACTTGGTGAGCGGGAACAGGGGGAATGTATCGGCAATCTCCAGTCTATGGATAACATTAATTTCTGTTTCCCGAACATGCGTGGGGATTGTAAATGAGACTTGAGCTTAGCTGGCCTAAATGAAGAGTATTGCAGCAGTAACTAGTATCAACACGACTAGTGAGTTTTTTTGATGTAGAAAGAGGTATGAGTGGTTTATTTGGATACTGTAGACAATGTAGATGCAAATGACATGATTAACCATATGACACAGCATTAGTTGGTTGTGTATATTGGTGTCTCGTACTATATTCAGTATAGATTGATCCCATCAAGCTTGATTGTTGTGTGTCGGGCACAGTATCTGTGACTTGATATCGATCTGGTCCATTCAAAGTCCTCAATTCCTCTGAAGAATGGGATTTGTTGCATATCATTAATTTGGGATTTGTAGGATTACTCTAATCTCTTGGTATTATGTTTAGGACCCAAATGTTTTGAGTATTGTTTGTAGAACGTCTCTAGAGCATGTCCCTCTTAGAACTGGTAATGAGGCAGTATTATAGTCAAGGGCCTTATATTAGGTGCTTTTCCTGTAGTGGTAGCACAGGTTTGGCCCTAGGTGGTTCTTGAACCAGTTTTGATTCGTGAGCTTTCATCGAATCAACACTTGGCGTTGGTTGAGTGTACATTCTTGAACTCAATCTAAAGGCTCAGATATAGTTTGTAAGTGTCGCATTGATGGCAAATTATATGCTTGATAGAGTTTATTTGTTACACTCGGACCTCTGTTGTGTTGAAGTTGTTTGGAGGAGATCCTGGAGCCCTAGGAAGTAATTTGAGGGTCTGCGATCCTTTGAAAGATCCCAAAAGAGCAGTACTGTTACCAGAAACCCTTTATCAGCTCACTTTCCACTTTTAGGGATTAAAAACTTATATTGGAGTTGTATTTCTGATTCATGGTTAGTGATGTGAGTGAAAAGTCTAGATGTCTTTGAGGCAAGTTTAATCGCCGATGCACGTGATGTGTTGCAGAATGCACCATGTCTTGGCACAATTCAATGAGTTTGGATTGATTTCTGATGGTAAATGCCCTTTCAAGTATGTTGCATATTCCATTGGAGAGTCTAGTATTTCAGCCATTTGATAGAATATTCACATAGGAGCTCTAGGAATGGGACATCATGAATGGAGTGAATCCCCTTGTACTGTTTGAGTCTTTGTCATAGAGCTTAGCAACATATAGTCAGTGAGGTATTCACTGAGTAATTGAGAAAACAGAAGATCATATTTTTGCCAAAACTTCTGATTGAACCTAGTGGGGCGCTAAACATAATGGGGAGTAGTTGATTGGAGAATTACCCATTGATTTTCAATCGAGCTCTTTGGCTACAAACGATATCTATTCATGGACTATAGCTGCAGACACCAATAATGGGGATTGATAATTCTGTCTGAAGCCCAAAAATAGTGTCGCGAAATGAATGTTGAAAGAATTCCCCAAGGATAAACGTGCTTGATCTTAAGATTCGAGGAATGATTTAAATCCCATGGTTTTCGTGAGACTGGGGTATCTTTAAATATGGACAGGGCGGTTCATGGAAGATTATTCGATTAGATCGTAATTTAAGGTGAATTATGTCCTAATTATGGTCGTCTTGATACTATTTCCATTGGATTGAGTGATTAAATTGGCAATTTTTTAAGTCCCAGTTATGGTCATTTTTAAAGATAATTATAAAAGGAAGAACTACAGTAATGACAGCTATTCTGTCAAATTTACACATTCAAAGTATAAAGCATTTCCTTTGGCATTTACTCATAGTCCCAGAATTCATCCATTGCAAGATTTAATATTCTCGCATATTCACGTTTGACGGCTTGCAAACCCAACATGATATTTTCCAAATAATGCCGCACCTCTAATAAATCAGATGACTGAAAATATCTATCAAAGAACAACTGGCCGTAGTAGAATCGATATTAGTGCAGGGATATCAATATTTCAGCTTGCTTTATTTGAAATAGAAATATTCATACCTTGTGCTCTGACGCAAATCTTTAGGTGCCGTGGAAACGTGAATCTGACATTAGCCTTGAAATAGCACTGGTATTGAGGCATGAAAAATGTCCAAGGCACAATGCCTAAAATAATATAAATTTATATTATATTCACCTACATTTAATCACTGATGAACGCATTAGCCATATATCACATTCTTTTAGCCATACTCGTTATGGCGATTGGTCTTGCGTCTACAGCTGATGATGCTCTTTTTGCTCGCTACAATACCGTCGAAAAGTTGCTCAAATCCGGGGGAATGACAGGTCGAAATGCTCCTGAAACAACACGGCTTTTGGACTCACCAGAATATTGTAAAAACGAACAGGTCCCCGACGTGGTGCTTGCATACAACTTTCTGCCTAAATATCAAAGGCTCTTCATCCGGGGATTATGGAAAGAACCATACGAAACAAATTCCATAAGTTCAAGATTTTTGCCGAATCAAGATATCAGTCGATTGTTTCCGCGACAATCACCAGTATGGATCGCTGACTGGATGCTTCATCTCTGGGAATATCCTAAACATGACACTCCAAGCAGGGAGACTCTCTGCCATGTTGACGAGTTCTCATCCTTGAAACTGGAGTGTTATGACCAGAGTACCATGTGGAAGCAGAACAAATTATATAACAAGTTAGCCAATGAAAAGACGAAAGGCAAATTGTCACTAACGGAGTCCCAGGAGTTTTCCAAGTTGATTGCCCAAGGAAAAACTGACTCTCTTCGAAGAGCAGTTGCCCAAGACTATATTGCAGCGGTTCAGAACCTTTTCTTACAAAATGATAGACTTCGTGACCAAGAGGCATTTGGAAAGGCATTTAAGCTTGGCAAGATTTACAGTCCTGAAGAGTTTAAGAAACAGTTGAAACTCTTTACGAATGCGCATGTTAGTGGAAAAGCTACCACTGACAAAAATAAGCAGCCTCTTTGTGTGATTGATAGGGTATTGGCTTTCTACAGTCTCGAGGGTGAAGGTGCAATCATGGATAATGGTTTTTCCCTCAAGACAGGAACGGTTTCAAAAGTTAGTGAGCGAGCACAAGGAGAATGTATGGGCAGTTTCGCGTCGATGGACCCCATTAATTTCTGTTTCCCAGATGTGTCTGGAGATTGCAAGTGAGGCTTAGTTTAGCAGAGCTAAATGAAGCGTGGCGTGACAGTAAATATTATCAACAAGACCCGCATTGGTGAAATACTAGACTCCACTCATGACATACGCAACATTATTGAAAAAGCGTTGCACCGACCAGAAATCAGCCCACAAATTCATTGGGTTTTACCAGAATGTGTTGGAACATGATTCCTCCACATGATGAGATTCAGCGGCCAAACTTGGTAACAAGGATGACAAGGCTTCTTACACAACCAATACAAGGACTAAGCATAAACAATAAGACAGCTCACATTCAAGTTTTTAATCCAAGCAACCGAATGAGGGCTGGCAAAGGGTTTATTTCAACGGCAATGCTGCCTCAGGATTTTCCTGTGTGAAAATATATCTGTCGAATAACCGTACTACCGGAGACAATATATAGCTAAATACAAAAATAGATATTGTTATCACTGTTTTTATAACCATGTTAATGAGGTTCATTTATTATGATAACATCTTAATTTGATAGGGATACAAATAACTGAACAAGATACAATTAACTGAACGAGATAAAAACTTTCTACTAAACCTAGTGAATATGTAAATGGGTGTAATAAAGTCCGTACCTACCTTAATTCTTTCTGATACAAGACTCGAACTCCAGCGATTAGTATTAGATAATTACCCTAAACACATCTCTTTGACCAGTCGAGGCAATACTAAGGCAGCAGTGCCGTACGCTTACGTCTCTCCTTTCCTGACTCCGTCACCACTTATATAGCTAATCTCTCCCCCTAAATAGGTCAAGCAAATATATTCTAACTATCTTATCAACACGTATCTTAGTTACTATATTACAATGGACATTGGAGGGGCAATGAGCTTTCGCCTAAATCTTTAGAGGTGACTTGAGCCACCCCTCCTAACATGCTGTAGAAAAAAGGAAACCACCAGTCCAGCACAAACGAGTAGAATCCTATAAGATTTTAAGCTTCGCCTTATCTGAAGAATAGACTCAGGCTTAATTAGCGTAGGTAATTCCTTCGTGTACCTTTTCTTGGGCTTAAAAGGCCAATAGTGCTGGGCAGGTAAAGTCGTAGAACATTAATGGCGTAAGATCCCCCATCTATTTCATGACGGACTAGCCTATGCGTTGAATAAAGTCTTTGTTTAGCGCGAAACCAAGCTTTGGCCGCTAAGTAGTTGGCTGATCTTGCTGAGTGTTCGCTTAGGTCCAACTTGGGCTTCTGAAAGTAATTTTGACTGTTCAGTAATCACTTGAATTGAGCCTTGGCGTAGCGTCTTGTAATGGGACGGGTGCCAGTTCTCATTGGTCAATGAGCTCTTGCCATTGGTCACCTTTTTCTGTGTAGCTTCTTTTCAAACAGAAAATTTTCTTTGTTTCAGCGGGGCCATTTGTAGCGTGTCAGTATCTGATTCAGTATGATCTTGAATTACTTGTTCCGTCCTCTGATTGATCCCTGATGTGACGTCTTAGAATGATCTTTGGCAGGAAATGCTGATATCAAGGGTCTCGAGGGTCTCTTTGATGAGGGGATACGGGTGGAGTTTTTGTTTCCGACTCCAGATTTAATATAGGTGTCTATGCTCTTTTAGATGGGGTTCCTGGGATTTGTATTAGTGAACAATCTGGTGCACTTGTCAATAGCAATCCGTTCAAGTACAAGTGATAGTGGGAGAGGGCCTGACTCAATGTTGAGTATGCCAATCGCAGTTGGTCTTAGCATGCCCAAAGCCAGTTGTAGAGCGGCATTGTGACATGCCTGTATCTTTTTCCTCTGGTTCTTTTTGAGCTTGAAGTAGAAAATCTCTAGTCAGTAGGATATTATCGGGAGCATGCATGTTTTGAACAAGGTGAGCGATTGTTATCTAATGCGTAGTCTATCAAAATTTAAAATGCCGCCGCATACACGTTTGGCGGCTCTGAACCCCGCAATTTTTGTTTTCTGAATGACACAGGACTTGTGGTACATTTTATGGCTAAAAATAACCGCCAAAGAACAATTTGCCGTGCTGAAATAGATCTAGGGTGTTCTGACGCAAATCATTAGATGCCGTTGATCGTGAACCCACATTAGCTTCGACATGGCACCCGCATGAGGCATGAATAATATCCAAGCAAGGCACTATGCGTAATATAATATATCCAAGCCGTATTATGGGATTAATATAAATATCAACCATACACATCCACTTGTAATCATCAATGAACACCTTAGCTATTTTTCATGTCCTTTTAGCCATGCTCTTTATGGAGCTTGGTCTCGCGTCGCCGGTCGATGGTACTCTTGTCACTCGGGACAATTACATCGACCAATTGCTCAAATCTGGGGGGATGACAGGCCCAAATGCTCCTGAAATGACTCGGTCAGCGAATTCCCCGGAATATTGTCGAAACGAGGGGGTCCGAGATGTGATTCTTGCGTACGACTTTATACGTGCATACCAAGAGTTCAGCATCCGTGGATTATGGACGTCTCCGAAAGAAAAAGATGTTATCAGTAAAAGATTTAAGCCCAATCTGAACATCCGGAATTTGTTCCTGAAACAATCAGAAGTGTGGCAGGCTCACTGGATGAATGATCATTGGGAACATCCTAACCGGGGCACTCCAAGCAGGGAGACTATCCTCCATGTTGACGAGTTCACGTCCTTGAAACTGAAATGTTATGACCGGAACATTCCATGGAATCAGAACGAAAACTACAAACAGTTGGTCGAACTAGAGAGAGGAAAAAAATTGACGGAAAAACAGTCTAAGCTATTTACCGACTTGTTTGAGAAAGGACAATCCAACTCGCTTCAAAGAGCAGTTTCCCAAGACTATATTGCAGCAGTCGAAAACTTTTTTATAAAGGATTACAGGCTTCGTGACCAAGATACGTTTAAAAACACATTTAAATTTGGCAAAATTTTAACTCCGAAACGGCTTCAACAACAGTTGCAAAGCTTTCCACATGTGCATGTTAGTGGGAAAATTACCGAGAAAGATATCGACAGCAAAACTAAGATTCGTATTTGTAATATTAATAAGGTATTGGCTTTCTACAGTCTCAAGGGTAAAGGTGCAATCATGGATGATAGTCTTTCCCTCGAGCAAGGAACAGTTTCACAAGTTAGTGAGCGGGCAGAGGGAGAATGTATGGGCAATCTCGAGTTGATGGACTCCATTTATTTCTGTTTCCCAGATGAGTCTGGAGAATGCAATATAAAAGAATTAATCAGGCCTAAATGAAGCGTGGGCTGGTAGTAAATATTATAAAGAATACCAATCTAATTTTTGTGGTTTAAAAAGTTGTAGGACTAATTTTTTGGGATACTCTGAGTATTTGGATGCAATCTATTTATAATAATTATAATAATATTTATTTTTGTACTTGGCTATATATTGTCTCCGGAATCACGGTTATTCGACGAATATATTTTCACTCAGGAACATCCTGAGGCAGCATTCTGTTAAATAAAGCCCTTTGTAACCCCTAATCTGTTATATGGACTGAAAAACTTCAATGGGACCAGTGTTGTTAGTGGTTTAACGTGACTGGTTATTGGTTATCCGAGAAGCTTGGTCATCTCTTGGCTTATGCAATTTGGGCCGCTGAATCTGGTGACGATGAACGCAAGACTCGCCGGGATCTATCATTGCTTGTTTTTGAGGTTATTTAGTATTGCTTTTCCGGGATTTTGTATTGCTCTTTCAGCAGACTTTCGTATATCAGGGTAGTTGGTGGGGCTTGAATCCGGACACTACCCCATGGTGTTCCCCATAAGGCATGTGATGTTCTCTGGTCAGCCATACTGCTACCCAGTTATTCTGTTTAACTATCTTATTTGTTCAGCAGTGCGGTGCATCTTCGACAATGTCAGCTTGAGATATCTCCTGAAGCTAAGCCTTGAATCAAGGGCAATGCTCAATAACTTGACTTCATTTGTTTCCTCCTTTCGCCCTTGTTCCGGCAGTTGGAAGCTAAGTTCACATTTCGGTAATCTTCTGCGATTCGGGAAGAATCGAATGTACTGGAGTTTCGGTCCATAGTAAAAACTTGTGCAATTCTCTTGACCCCATTGGTGGCATTCTTTTAAGCATTGTTAAAACGTGTGCTCAACGTCTTTACTATTGCTTATTTTGATGGTCATAATGACATCAATGAAGTCTAAGGCCGCGGCCCCGTATACACATTTGAAGGCTCAGAACCCCATAATGTTCTTTTCTAGGTGACACAGGACTTGTAATACATTTGAGGGCTGAAAATAACTATCAAAGAACAATTTGCCGTTTAGGATTAGATCATGGCACATCAAAATATTTCTTGACCGTAAGCTGTCAAATGACCACAGTTTACGTCGATCTTTGATTGTTTTCTGGTTCCATTATTAAGCCAATGATATTCAGAATTTATCTTAATTGGGATTTCAGCTCTCTTTACTTAAGCATAAAATATCCATCCAGGGTATTCTAACGCAAATCATTACATACCGTAGAAACGTGAATCTGGCATTAGCTTCAAAATGGCACCCGCATGAGGCATGAATAATATCCAAGGCACTATGCCTAATATAATATATCCAAGCCGTATTATGGGATTAATAGAAATATCAACCATACCCATCTACTTGTAATCATCAATGAATACTTTAACTATTTTTCATGTCCTTTTAGCCATGCTCTTTATGGAGCTTGGTCTTGCATCTCCAGTCAAAAGTACTCTTGTCGATCAGGATAATAACATTGACAGTTTGCTCAAATCCCGGGGAATGATAGGTCGAAATGCTCCAGGTACAATTAGGCTTTTGGAGGCACCAGAATATTGTAAAAATGAGCAGGTCCGTAATGTGGTTCTTGCATACGACTTTCTGCCTAAAGATCAACAGCTCTCTATCCGTGGGTTATGGAAGAATCCATACGAAACAAATGTTATCAGTACAAGATTTATTCCTAATCAAAACATTAAGCAATTATTCTTGCGAGAATCACCAGTGTGGATCGCTGACTGGATGTTAGACCATTGGGAATATCCGTATCAAGAAACCCCAAAAAAGCAGACTCTTTTCCATGTTGACGATTTCACGTCCTTGAAGCTGGAATGCTACGACCAGAACATTTCATGGGATCAGAACGAAGACTACAAACAGTTGGCCCAATTTAGGGATAGGGGCAAATTGTCGACAGTACAATCACAGGAGTTTTCTAAATTGATTACGAAAGGAAAAACTGATTCGCTTCGAAGAGCAGCTGCCCAAGACTACATTGCAGCAGTTCACAACCTATTCATGCATAAAGAGTTGTTTCGTAATAAAGAAAAGCTTCATAATAAAGGGAAATTTGAACGAGCATTTAAACTTGGTAAGATCTACAGTCAGGAAAAGTTTAAGGCTCGGTTGAATGTCTTTCCAAATGCGCATGTTATTGGGAAAATTTCCACGGACAAAGACAACAAGCCTCTTTGCAAGATTGATAAGGTGTTGGCTCTTTACAGCCTCAAAAAAACTGGGCCAATCATGAGAAATGAACTCACTCTTGTGAGTCGGCCAGTGTCAGAAGTTAGTGAGTGGGTAAAGGAGGAATGTATGGGCAATCTCGAGTCGATGGATGACGTTAATTACTGTTTCCCTGATAAGCGTGGAAATTGCAGTTGAGACTTTATTCAGCTGGTCTAAATGAAGTGCAGTGTGACGGTATATAATTTTAGTAAGACTAATGATGATTTGTGGTGTTGAAAGAGGTGGTAGTAATAATAATAATAATAATAATAATAATAATAATAATAATAATAATAATAATAATATAATAATAATAATAATAATAATATAATAATAATAATAATAATAATAATAATAATAATAATAATAATAATAATAATAATAATAATAATAATATTTATTTTTGTATTTAACTATATATTGTCTCTGGAATTACGGTTAGAAGTGGGAGTAATTGTATATTGCGAGTAGTATAGATGTAACATGTTGGGCAATAACTTGCGGTTCGATATACTAGGCAATAACAAATGAGGAATATTCTTGATAATAATCGGAGATTCAATGTGAGAAAACTAGATTGTTACCACATAGAAATGACCTTGACCATTTAGGCAAACCAATCATACAAGACCATAAACAGGGCAACGAGAGAATCATTTAGACACAGAGACTCGACAGTCTATACGAAGCACACAACAAGTCTGTAATTCCATCGGTACAAACATAGCAGAGGGAACTACATTTGTAATTTGTCCGACACCATCAACTGGCGAGACGTATTCTTGAGCATGTCCAGCTGAATACTTCATCAAGCACAAATTGACTTGGTATAATCATCCCCCGGCGTACCCAGGCATCCCCTAGCATATATCTTGACTCTCAAGCCACTCACCATGCGCTTCTTCACTTCGTCCCCCTCATCCAGTCTCAATTCGTCCACCACACTCACGGTACTCGTATTCACCTCCACAATATACCCCAACGACATAAAATGGCACCCCAATTGCAACAAGCGGGGAATGACAATCTGGAGCCCGACCACCACCACAAACCCGGGCTTGGAACTCCGTTTTTCGCGCACCGCATCCTCCACTGCGTGCTTCTCGAACCGCTTCAACATCCGGCCGACCTGCTTCACAGATGACATGTAAGAAGCCCTGCTCTTCATCTTGAAGACGGTGTTGCGTGCCGAGTGGCGGAAATTTCCCGCAGGGGTGTGCTTCACAAGCATGGTCTTCCCATCAAGACGTTTCTCCTTCATGAAAAGTTTTTTCAAATGGCTGGCAACAAGACAAGGCGACCAGCAAGGGTCCAGGTGGACACAGAGACGTTGAATCAGACGGAAAAGCCCGAGCAGAACGGGAATGTGTTTAATATATGGTACTACAACTGGGGGGCAAAGGATGGGAGTCAGACCAAGTCTCAGTTCCGTGTGGACATAAAGCGCGACTCTGGGTACACCAGAGCCAACAAAACCACGGAAGATCTGTACATTTGTGTGTTTTTCGCCAGAGGATGTTGCCACAAGGGCAAGAACTGTGAATATTTGCATCGTCTTCCGAAATCCAGCGACAATTTCCCGGCCACAAAGGACTGTTTTGGCAGAGACAAGTTCAGCGACTATAGAGATGACATGGGTGGTGTAGGCAACTTCCTTGTGTCCAACAAGACCCTCTATGTGGGCAATCTCTTGGTGGATGATGTTGGAAAGGACACGACCATTGAGGAGCTTGTCACGCGGAATTTCCTGGAGTTTGGCCAGGTGGAACGGCTACGGGTGATTCACTCGCGCAACTGCGCCTTTATTACGTTTAAACGAGAGTGGGACGCCCAGTTTGCAAAGGAGGCTCTTGCACATCAGTCGATTGTGAAGAATGAAGTTCTCAGTGTGCGATGGGCGAACCAGGATCCGGATCCAAAGGCGAAGGAGCGGGATCAGAGGCAGGAAGAGCAGGAGGCGATTGAGGCGATTGAGGCGATTTTAAAGAGGAATGATGAGAGAAAGAGGGGAGAGAGAGAGGGGGGGAAGAAGAAGAGAGAAAAGGAAGAGAGGAAGAGAGAGGATAAAAAGAGAAGAAAGGTTGAAAAGGAAGAGAGTAGCGTAACGAGAAAGGAAACTAATATAACAAAAGAAGATGAAAACGACGCTCAAAAATCCAATAACGTCGGCCTCTTGGTCAATGGATATGCCAGTAGTGAGAGTGAGAGTGAATAATGACAATACATGTATTATAGAGTATTTTTAATGACCTTCTTGTGGAAATTTAATGTTAGTTCCAATTGCTAAGTAATTGTATGATACTCCAAGTTGGACCAACGAGTAAATTCACAAATGAAATAGTACTAAAATATGAGCTGGTAAAATATAAACGTCTAATAACTGGTAAAATATAATGGTAAAACAACTAGAATATATTTGCTTGATTATTTGTACTTGCAAAGGATCTCTGAAGAAACAATAAATGGAGTCAAGTGAAATATTCCTTTTTATTACCTCATTTACCCAGTCCATGAATAAATATTACAACCAACTTTAATTGACAGAATAACGTCACAATTGGTTTCCTATATGTGCAATCTCAAACATCGCAACGATAAAACTACATATAATATAGAAGCAGAATACAATTTGGAATAATAAAAAAGGGATACAATTTGGAAAATAGCTAAATTTATTCACTCGACGTGTAATGAAGAAGAAGGTTTACCCTTAATTTTTGGAACTCGGATCGTCCTTGAATTCCTTTTAGAGGATTAGGACTTTCCCTTTTTAATTGTTATTTCCTATCTGGCTCTTGCTCTTCCTTAAGTGATCTCCCTTTTGGATTATTATTTCCTATCTGGCTCTTGCTCTTCCATAAGTGATCTCCCTCTTGGATTATTATTTCCTATCTGGCTCTTGCTCTTCCTTAAGTGAAGTTGCCCCAACCGGTTCAACTCCACTTGACTCCGATCATAAGCCCTTTATTATCAAGTATAAATAGTCAGACTTTTCTTTGAATAGTCAAGTGAATATATTTTAGCTATTTTACCACTCGTATCCTAGTTACTATATTACACGACGATTCAAAAACTGTACGAGACACATTATCTATAAAAAGGAAATGGTCCTGGCTAGACTACCTTGACAAGAGATTGCATCAAAAAAATTATACCTATCCCACAATGATCAAGGATAAAAACTTACAACTTAATCTCAAGATTTGAAAATACTTCTACACTTACTCACTTGGCATATCAACAGCCCTCTTGTTACCATGAAGATTGTCCAGCATCATATTTTCCAGATAATTTATTCTAGCCTTCACTACAAAAGGTAATAAACTACTCAAATTATTTATATATCCACCACTTATTCCTATCGTAAGCCTTGCCAATTTACAACATCCCAACTCAAATCTCGACGCTAGTCTCATGCATTTTCATATGCATCCCATCTCATCGAGTTTCCATCGAGAATATTCACTCAGTTTTTATTTGACCATGCCCGAAATTAAATTCATCAAAAAGTCCAAGCGAGAAAAACGCCAAAAGGATGCAGCAGCCCAGAAACAGATTGAGCAGATCAACCAGAAATTATCCTTTGAGAAATCCATTGAGCAGAAAAAATTGCAGCGACTAGCCCTTGCTCTGGGCAGAAAAGCCACACCAGCCAATGAACCACAAAGGGCCTTGAAGAAGTCAAAAAAGTTCAGCTTCGAGTGGGACAAGGCCGAAGATACGTCTGGTGACTACCAGCCGTTGGTGGATTACAAAGTCGTGGAGCTGTCTGTTGGCTGGGACGACAAACACTGGACCGAGAAATCGTTACAAGAAATGACAAACCGCGACTGGCGGATTCTCAAGGAGGACTATGAGATTGGCAGTAAGGGTCTGGTGAAGGAAAATCCGCTTCGAAGCTGGTCAGAGTCGGAAATTCCTCCAGAGATTCTTCGGATCATCGACACTTTGGGGTACAAAGAACCGACTCCAGTGCAACGTGCGACGATTCCAGTCGCATTGAAACAAAAGGACGTGCTTGGGATTGCTGAGACCGGTTCGGGAAAGACACTTGGGTTTGTTGTACCGATTTTGTCCTATGTTTCGCAACTTCCACATCTCACGAGTAGCAACATCAATGAAGGGCCATATGTGTTGGTGCTTGTGCCCACACGTGAATTGGCCCAGCAGATTCAGAATGAGGTTGCAAAGTTTTGCAAATATCTCAACTACAATTCTGCGGCTATATATGGTGGACATCAATTGGAGACCAACTCGGTTGATCTCCAGGACGGCATTGAGATCCTCATTGCAACTCCAGGCCGGTTGTTGGACTGTTTGGAGCGCAAGGTGGTGATTCTCAACCAGTGTTTCTATCTTGTGATGGATGAGGCTGATCGGATGATTGACTTGGGGTTTGAGGATCAGGTGAATGCCATTCTCGCACAGTTACCTAGCGCAAATAGCCGCAATGCCGCACTTTTGGGAATAAAGAGGAAAACCACACTTATGTTTACTGCAACAATGCCGGCCAGTATCGAAAAAATGGCCACTACATATCTCCAGAATCCAAGCACAGTGGTGATTGGGAATCCTGGAAAGGCTGCAGATAGCGTTGAACAAAAGGTGGAATTCTGCAGTGATGATGAGGCGAAAAACCGGCGTTTGTTGTCGGTGCTTCGTTCAGGGACATATGGTCCGCCTATTATTGTGTTTGTCAACTACAAAAAGACGTGTGGCGACTTGAAGGATTTGATTGAGCAAAATACAAAGTTGCGACCAGTGGTGATCCACGGGTCGAAATCCCAGGAGCAGAGAGAATATGCCATTAAAAATCTTCGCAGCGGCAAGTACGACGTGTTGGTGGCCACAGATTTGGCTGGAAGAGGTATAGATATCCCTAACGTGTCGTTAGTGGTCAACTACCAAATGTCAAAGCAAATTGAGAGCTATATCCACCGTATTGGACGTACAGGACGAGCAGGGAATTCTGGAACTGCCATTACGTTTGTCAACTCGGAAACTGACGAGGGTGTCTTGTATGACTTGAAGAGTACAATTGTCAAGTCTGAGGTGAGTAAATGTAGTGATGAGTTGATGAGGCATCCGGCAGCACAAGTAAAGAATTTCAAGAGTATCATCAACTGAGGTGGTTGTATCAGGAAACATTGAATAAGTTTCTGTGCTTGGGGTAGCGTTTAGTATGAATTTCAAGGTGTTTCTAAATACAATGAAATATTTTAACGGAAGTTGCCAATGCCTCTGAGGAAAAATGGCTTATACCAAAGACCAATGTTAATTGACACAATCTGCATTAAATTCTTATCTATATAGTGAGCATCTTTTAGAAATAGACCTGACGATGCTAATGATTTACCTTTTCTCTTGTAAAACGGTTTTTCTACATTCTCATTTGAATCATGGCTTTTTACAGGCCAAAGAAATGAGCAAAATTATTACCATTCAACGCCTAAATTAATCTTTTTTTTTTTTTTGAAGTCTTGTGACTAGTGTTGGTACTGCCAATAATTTTTTTCCGTTGGAAAACTTTGCATTAGTGCATTTGATTATTCATTCAAGTGCTAATTTCAATATATTGATCTATCTCAGTATAAACCCATGTTTAGCTTATCCGGTTGAACCTTCAAATGTACTGACAATGCTATTTTTCAAACACAACAGTGAATTCAGGCTCAAAGTAACATTCCTGACAATCATCATCATCGACTCCATTCTCGTTAATCATCACAGCAAAGTCCAAATAATCATCACTATTTTCTCCCAATGCAATCATTGGAGCATGCCAAGTACCTGCACCATACGTCACTGCTTGATTTGACTTGCAAGAAAATGCCTCAATAGTATTCGGATCAGGTAATCCATCCAATCCGTTTGATGCACAAACAACAATATATCCTAACCGACTAGCTTCTCGGCCCATGGGTATAAAAGTCTGTGATGAATAGGGGTGCCGTTCAAGAACCTTTGCTGAATAATTGAATCCTGACGCAGTGGTTGTCATCAGGTGATTTGGCGGGAAACACCTAAATAAGTTTATGTTACCATTGCTTTGTCCTTGGAAACTGTTGTTGATGTTTGACACCTGTCTGATTTTAATAGCAGTACCGTAGTTTGCTACCCGATCAATTTTCCGCTTACTTACTTCCTCATCAGGAGAAACAATAGAGCCAAACTTGGCAAACCCATCGATAGTTAGTGGCTTGACTTTGACTTGGATATCGTCGAGTTTAAATGTTTTCAATACCATAATTGTGGATTGCGACCCTTGAAATAGTTATGACAGGGTCCGTGGCAGAATGACAGGAACGATGGTATTATATGCAAAAGCAAAAAACACTATTTTAATGATATGCCTCACTAAATCACACGCTTAGTTCTTTTCACCAATCGTCTCAAATGGATTAGGACCTCGCCGGAAAAGTCACTTGCCTTATCGATGTGTGATAATGCATGTACCGTGGCTACGGGTCCTTTCGAGGATATTAGGGCCTGGTAAATTCTTGTTGAGTCATACATACCAGACAAGATGGCCGATAAAAGAATTGTCCAGGTCATATGTTCATTGGCATGGTGTCTTGTTGCTGCTGGGCCCGTTTTTGGTTTTGCTGCATTGAAACCTGTTCTTATAGCTCAAGGAGTGTATAAAGACAAATGTTCCAATGTGAATGAGAGCAGTGGATCTGGTTCGGCAGTTTGTGCTGAGCAGGATTTGTCATTAAACTATTTGTTTACTTTGGCTGCGGTTGTGACCAACACTGCTTCACTTTTTGTTGGTGCTATATTGGATAGATATGGACCCCGCACAACTGGAATCATTGGCAGCGGATTACTTTTTGCAGCGCTGTTGGTGTTGTCAAGTAGTCATTGGCTTGTCAAATACACTGACTCTTATTTGATGGGATACGTTTTACTTGCCTTGGGTGGTCCGTTTGTATTTATTTCATGCTTCCATTTGGCAAACGCTTTCCCTGGAAACTCTGGTCTAGTGCTAGCATTGTTGACTGGAGCTTTTGATTCATCATCTGCATTGTTTTTAATGTATCGTCTTGTGTTTTTCTCCAAGTTTGCTCGAAGCTGGGACGTTTCCTTGAGGAAGTTCTTTGGTGTGTATCTTGTGGTGCCGGTATTTATTTTTGCATGCCAGGTGACAGTGATGCCTCAAGAGAGCTATAATGTGGAGATTTCTAATGATAATGAAGAGCTGTTGGTAATTGAAGAGCCTTTGAATGCACCTGTTGCGATTCGAGAAGTAGGTTCGTCAGACATGCTTCAGTCTATCAACGAGAATTTGGCACAGTCATTAAATAGTCAGCATCTTTTGACAGATCAGTTTGCACATAGTCGTTCCAACTCATTCACACAGAAGATCATCACGTCGCGACGCTCATCTATGGCTAGTAATTTGAATTTTGCAGAAGTTCCGCCATTGGAGATTGGCAGATTGGAAACTGTTATCCAGGAGTCTGGAAGTGGCAGCCGATCAGGAAGTATGGTTTCTGAGTACTTTTCTCAGCAAATAGATACCAATTTTGCCTATAAATCTGGAATCTCGTCGGCGATGCATAGTGCTACTGTGCGGCAGCAGTTGACCAGCGTGTGGTTTTTTGCAATGGCGTTGTTTACCTCTATCCAGATGCTTCGAATCAATTATTTTGTGGCTACAGTTCGCTCTCAGGAGGAATTTTTGTTGCAGGATCCGGTTGCTGCTCGTAGAATCAACGAGTTCTTTGACTTGGCACTACCCATTGGTGGACTCTTGTCGATTCCATTCATTGGGGTTATCTTGGACAATTTCAAGACGGTCAGTGTCATGGCGATATTGTTGTGTGTTTCTTTGGCTATTGGGGTTATGGGAATTCTTCGTTTTGCTGCAGCAAACTATTGTGGGATCATTTTGATGGTGATGTACCGGCCATTTTATTACACTGCAGTTAGTGACTATTGTGCCAAGGTTTTTGGATTCAAGACGTTTGGCACGATATACGGGTCGATTATATGTATCAGTGGGTTGTTTAACTTGGTTCAGACCTTTTTGGATCATACTACACACCAGACGTTTGCAATGAATCCGATTCCGGTGAATGTGGTTTTGACTGGGTTGACTGGGGCTATTGGGTTGTTTTTAATTTTGTTTATTTATAGTGAGGGGAGGAAGAAGGTATGGGGGTCTGGGTATGGGTCTGTAAATAGAGGGTGAGGTTTGCATTGGAGAAGAATGAAGATTTGAGAAAGATGAAGATGGACAAAGGATGAAGAAATTGCAACACGAAAACTCGTGTATATAATTTGTAGTCAAATACATAAATCTTCAGACACAGTGGGTCAGCAGTGAATTATACAAGGTAAATACAAGGTAAGTACAAGGTAAATACAAGGCAATTACAAGGCAATTACAAGGCAATTACAAGGTAAATACAAGGTAAATTGTATCAAGAGCAAACCAATCACAAGCCAGTCAGAATCTACAAGCATAACAGACATTTATTAAAGCATCACATCTAGAAAATTCCAATACTCGTCTCCTTAAAAGTAGGATACACCTCCCACGACAACCAGTCACTGGTGCTGTTGGGAATCAACCCCATACTATTTAGTTTCCACACCCCGACGGCCAAGCCAAGGATCTGAGAGCCGATAAACACCAACTTGATCACCCAGACATCGTATTTAAGCAGCTTGTCGTCGACGTCCAAAAACTCAAATGTATTGTTGATGTTCAAGATCGCCTGGATCGGATTCACAAACAACATGAGGGTCATGGAAATGGAAATGATCTGCAACGAGTTCCCGCTCATGTAGTTCATGAAAATTGTCACTGGCAAAGACTTGACTGGGGCAATGGCGACTTCCCAGCCCTTGCTGATCTTCAATTGGTTAATGTGTTTTGAGTTGTCGGACGTCTTGGCCTTTGGCCGGGTCATCTGGAAGCTGCCGGTATGCTCTTTGTAGCCGGCGGGCGAAACCACATTCTGGGTTTTATATATTGGCGGGTTGTTTATTTCGTTGAACCACGACATGGGTTTATAGACCATGCGCGGCATCATCCAACAGGCGATGTGCCCCGGGTAACCGTTGATGCCTATAGACTTGTAGTGGCTATAATCTAGCCACTAATACAAACATGTCGGTGCCGTTTCGAGTGAAGGCATTGTATGACTACCAGTCGGAGTATGCTGACGACTTGAATTTTGCGGAGAACACTGTGATTACTGTTACTGAAATTGAGGATGATGAGTGGTATTCTGGGGAGTACTGTGGGGAATCTGGAGAGATTCGCAAGGGGATGTTTCCGCAGAACTTTGTGGAGAAGATTCCGGAGCCTGTGATTCCTTCCAGGCCCAAGAAGAGGGAGAGTTTTGTGGAGGATATGCTGGGGGGTGTTCTGAAGGGTGTTCTGAAGGGTGTTTTGGAGAATGATGTCATGGATGACACGGAAAAGAAAGCTATGGAAAGCAAAGCTATGGAAAGCAAAGCTATGGAAAAGAAAGACATGGAAAACAAAGCTATGGAAAACAAAGCCATAGAAAACAAAGCCATAGAAAACAAAGCCATAGAAAACAAAGCCATAGAAAACAAAGCCATGGCAAATGTTGATCCAAGGGCCGAGGAAACAAACGTCGAGGGAATTGAATCTAAAACGACTTCAAAACATCAAGTTTTGCAAGAGTCAAACGACCAAGCTTTACAAGATCATGTTTCAAAAGAACCAAACAGCCAAGGATATGCCGATCCCATTGACAAAATCAGTAGGCAAGTCGAAAACATTCTGATCAAACCCGCCAAGAAAAACGCCTTGTTCAGCAAGATTGCCGCCTTCAACCAGGAACTGGCTCCCGTGCTTCCAGGAATGCCAAAGGAGGAGTCTCACGTGCAAAAGAAGTTCTTTGGCGGCGCGTCGTCATATGTGCCTCCTGGATTTGCACAGAAGCCGGCCAAAAAGCCGACGGTTGCTGCTCCGGCTGTTTCTGAAGCTGCTGTTTCTGAAGAGCCGGAGGCAGTTCCAAAGATGAGCTTGAAAGAACGGATTGCCATGCTTCAAAAAGAAGAGGAGGCGGCAGCAAAGCGGAGTGCGGAGAAGAAGAAAAAGAAACCTGCACCATTGCCGGTATCCGGAGATTTGGAAGAGGCAATGTCGCGGGGAATCAGCCGGAAATCTACGGTGGAAGAGGATGAGGAAGAAGTAAAGGAAGAGGCAGAGGGAGAAGAAGCAGATGAAGAGGAAGCAACGGAGAAGGAAGCAAAGGAGAAGGAAGCAGAGAATATGGAGGACGAAGAAGATGAAGATGAAGATGAAGAGGACGAAGAAGACGAAGAAGAGGCGAGTAAAAGAGCCTTGCGAGAAAGAATGGCGAAATTGTCTGGAGCTGGCGGCATGTTTGGGATGGGAATGAACCCATTTGGCATGCCTCTTGGACGTCGGTCGACGAAATCAAGCGAAAAGGAGCCTGAGCCGGCAAAGAAGGAGAGTCCAGTTGCGTCGAGCAGCGATTTGGCATCAAACATCTCTGAGATCCAGGACGAATTGGATCCATCAGACTTGCGAGATGACAGCGAGGGAGTTACCATGGCTCCGGGAGGAGAATCTGAGCTGGACGAGCCGGAGAATAAGGCTGTTCCTGGGTTTGGGACATTTCACGAGCCTGTGATGCTTGACAAGGCAAAGATTTTGTCTGATGGCGAGACGACTGGATATGAAGGGGATGAGGATACAGAGGTTCCGATTCTGCGGGAGGAGGACCATGAAAAGGGAGAGGGGGAGGAGAGGGGTATGGAGAGACGGAGTTTTGATGAAGGCAGCATTGAGGAGAGTTTGGAGAGAAAAAGTTTGGAGAGAAAAAGTCTGGAGAGAAAAGGTTTGGAGAGAAAAAGTTTGGAGAGAAAAAGTCTGGAGAGAAAAAGTTTGGAGAGAAAAAGTCTGGAGAGAAAAAGTCTGGAGAGACGGAGTTTTGACAGAAGGAGTGTTGACGGGGAGCGGAATAGTATTCATTTGAGTCGATCAGGGTCGATGCACTCTGCTGTTGAGGCATTTGTACTCGGAAACCCACCTGTCTTGGAGAATTCCTTGCCAGAGACTGTTTTAGAGACGGAGTCTGTGGTTTCAGAGTCAGTTCCTCCAGTCCCAGGGTCAGTTCCTCCAGTTCCAGGGTCAGTTCCTCCAGTTCCAGGGTCAGTTCCTCCAGTTCCAGGATCACTTCCTCCAGTTCCAGGATCAATTCCTCCTCTCCCCGAATCAATTCCTCCTCTCCCCGAATCTCTTCCTCCCCTTCCCGAATCTCTTCCTCCCCTTCCCGAATCTCTTCCTCCCCTTCCCGAATCTCTTCCTCCCCTTCCCGAATCTCTTCCTCCCCTTCCCGAATCTCTTCCTCCCCTTCCCGAATCTCTTCCCCCTCTTCCACAAGACCCTCCTCACGACATTCCTCTTCCAGAAACACAACCAAGCACCGGACCATATGTTCCAGGTGCAGTTCCAGATGCAGCTCCGGATGCTGTTCCAAGTCATGTGCCAAGTTCTGTGCCAAGCTCTGTCCCAGACAACCAGGACATGATGAATATTCCACAGTGTCAGAGTCTGACACCTGAACACGTCCCACCTGTTCTGGGAAGTGTCACTGCTGTTTCTGGAAACGTCCCGCCTCCCCCTGGAAACGTCCCGCCTATTCCCAGAAATGTCCCAGTCGGTGTCCCACTTGGCGGCGCGAATGTCACTTCAGACACGCGAGGTACTCACCTGAGCGAAACGGGACGACGCGGGTCTATTGACAGCATCCGCGGCTCGGTGGAACTTGCCGCGGATCCAATTCCAAGTTTTGCGGGTGTCGATTACCATGCGCTTGGCGAGAAATTTTCGCGGCTTGATTGGACCGCGGGCGTGCCGCTGGAGGTTGCAGCCGCCAGCGGCGATGTGTTGGTGTATCGCAGCGAGCAGTCTGAGGCGAAACGACACGGATTCAGCGCCAAGACCACCGACTACTTTGTCTTGTACGGTGACTACTCGCAGCAGTGGGTGAGCGTCACGTGCGTGGATGACGGCGTGGCGCATGTCAGGACGGCGTGGCGCGCAGCGCCGACGGCTACCCGGGCGACGGTTGCCGCCTGTAGCGGGCGGCACGGTTACGAGCTCTATGAGGAGGCGCAGCGGGTCAACGGTCAGGTGATCCAGGGGGAGTTGGTGCTGGAGCTTTTGCGCAGGGTTAGTGGGGTGGTGCCGCCAATCGGTACCCGGACGTACGGGGCGGTGGTGTACAATCTGAAGCACGGGATCCAGATTGACGGGTTCCGTCCGGGTGACGTTGTGCGGATTGCCGACGCGGTATTCCACGGGCATAACAAGTTGCACCAGCGGATCCAGTATCAGGTTGGATTTGGTGCGCCGTTGGTGGTGGTGTTGAGTGAGTATGATGTGACGAAGCAAAAGTTGCGGGTGTTTGAGAAGGACAGCAAGGGCAAGGTCAAGATTGTGAGCTACAAGTTGGCGGACATGATCCGAGGTAGCGTGGAGGTATTCAGGTTGGTTGGATTAGCGTATGTAGAGTGGGATTAGTTCCGGTGGAGCTTCTGCGGGAGGTGGTAAGTTCCCAGGGATGCGTCCTGCTAGACTAGTAAATGTATTGATGTATCGGTAATGTATTTGGCTGTGACTAGAGTGAATGCATTGATGTATTGGTAATGTATTGGTGTACTAGTAATGTATTGGTGTATTGGTAATGTATTGGTGTATTGATAATGTATTGGTGTATTGGTAATGTATTGGTGTATTGGTAATGTATTGGTGTATTGGTAATGTATTTGGCTGTTAGTGAATGTAGTTGGTACTACGGTACGGTGGGATGATTGGCAATGTGAGTGATTTCATTTGCCAGGACAGGTACGAGATTCCCAGAATGACATTGTTGGCATGCCTGAATTAGTTGTATTGGTGTAGATGGTAACGTGGGATGATCATGGTGCTGTGGTTATTCTAAATTATTGATTGGCTAGTTATTGAGTAGTTATTGAGTAGTTATTGAGTAGTTATTGAGTAGTTATTGAGTAGTTATTGAGTAGTTATTGAGTAGTCATAAGTAATAATCGATAGAGTACCGATAGAGTACCTCGACAGAATAATCATATTCATTTGTATTCAATCATCACTCTTGATAAAGACTAGTACTTTATCCAAATTAGTTACTTTGGTTGACTAGTTACATCTGCTGACACTAGTTACGGCTGACACTAGTTACAGCTGACACTAATTACGGCTGACACTAACTACAGCTGACACTAACTACAGCTGACACTAACCACATAGGTTGACACTAATTACATCTTAAAGTCCGCATCTGGCTAGCACATCTTGCACCTATACATCTACTTGGCACTAACACATTCTCCATCGCCACTAGCACCTGCCTTGATGAGGTACGAGTAGTCCGTAACATTGACGTACCTTCTACATGAGCTAGCACCTGGTGTTACTGTACGTCGGCTATCCACCCAGAATTGCAGTGGATGGATGCCATTGCTTTGATGGTTTAATTGGTGCTTTACTGTATGGTGGTTTATCGGTGCTTTACTGTGTAGTGGTGTAACTGGTGCCTCATTCTAATGGTTTTATTGGTGCTAAATCGTTGCTTTGTTGCTTTTCACGAATTTTAATTGTGCTTCATTGCTTGAATGCTTCACTGTTCCATCCTGCTCCTTTTTTGCTTTCAATTACATATCTTTCACTCACCACTTCTCTTCTACCTCTACCTCTACTTGCTCCTCTACCTCTACTTGCACCACCACCTCTCTTCCACCTCTCTTCCACCTCACCTCTCTTCTCTTGCCAATTGATACGGATCTTTGTACTACGACAATACATGCAACGACGATTCCACTAGAATACGCCTTACTCGTTGGCATTAGTGTGCACCACTAGCGCAAGATTAGCTTCGGACAGTCCGTCATCAGATGGAAAGCCTACGATACGTGGAGCCGAGGAGCTTAGCGAAGCCGGGAAGGTTTAGCGAAGCCGACAGTGTTTAGCGGGTGAGGAAGCATTACAGTGAGTAGCGGTGTTTGAGGACGTGTTTGGCGGCGGAACTAAAGGCTAGTGCCGCGGGGTGTCTCAGATACGGTGCTCGGAACGAATTTGTCCCGTCTGAATCCTGAGACTCCATGCCAGGACTTGCGGCTTATCTGATTGGTGGGGCACCAGCATACATGCCGATGCATAGTGCTGCATGACTATATACTGGCGACTCGTGAGCAGGACTGGCGATCTGCCAGATGGAGAACAGGGTCGGAGGAGATTGACGGCATAGCAGGCTCAAACCAAGGTCCAACGGCAAGAGGCTACGTAAATGTCTACAGAAGCTGTGGGTGGCATGCACACCTTAGTTTGGTCATGACACACGGTACCACGGTACTATTGTTAGCGTATTGTGAATATGTATGATTACAGGGCTGGGACAGGAGGTGTATACCAAGAATGGAGAGGTATTGGACAAGTATTGGAGAGGTATTGGATGTTGGAATACTGTAGGATGTTAGAACACTGTTGGATGTTAGATGTTAGAATACTGTAGGATATTGCAGAATGCTAGACAGCATTCTGAGAGTACTGTCAGAATACCAGGAGAATACTTGAAAAAGATTAAGAACACTGTAAAAGCCTGAAGATTGTAAAACACATAGACCCTGTAGACTACACTGTAAATTAAAATACAACACCACCACACAACTACAACTACACCACTACATATACACCATAATATCATAACATACAACTCAATACCGAGACACCTCCCAAACTATCTATCCATCTCACCTCACCACCTCCCAAATCACCCATCCATCTCACCTCACCACCCCGATACACCCACTATATACTATACCCCTGCCGCATCTTAAGCTGGTTCTCCTTCAAATTATTAATCTTCCGCCGCCGCGCATTGATAAACCAGTTGGACAACTGCTGGTTCGTAAGCCCAGTCTTCATGATAAGATCAAACTTCTCCTTCGAGTTCGGATACGGGTTGCTGAGATTGCTGTTGAGCCAGTCCATCAATATCTTCGTCGTCTTCTTTGGCAAGTTGCATCGCTTCTTCTTCTTGCTCAAACTGCTCAGCTCACTATCTGACGTGGACGTATTCGCAGCATACTCCTGGCCCTGCGGATATTGGTACGTGTGGAAATATTGGCTGTGCTTCTCAATGACCGGCGTTGAGAACGTCAGCGACGACCGTGATGACGACAGAGACAGTCCGCCAGTCACGTTGTCGGGCACTTGTGCCACCAGCGGCGTCGTGTGTGCGTAGCAGTACGATCGGAGCGAGATGTTTGGGTTGTATGTGTTGTTGGAGTAGTCGTAGCTGAGCTCGCGGTTGAAGTCGAGTCTTGGTGCCATGGCAAAGTTGGACATGTTGTGTGGACGGGAAATCTGTCTGGAGCTGACTATATATATACGTGGAAAAGTGGCCTTGCTGTCACTGATCTCGATGCAGCGTCAGAAGCAAAGTTTGAGGCCCAAAAAAAAAAATATTCATGCAAGTGCAATCTTAATATGCGAGGTTCACACTACCAGATTGACGATTTTTCGCCCAACTAACCGTTAGCCATAGATCGGTGGGCTCGAGCCTTCAAAAAGGGAAAGAATTACTTTGCATGCTGATGCAGCAGACTGCAGACAGATGCCGGGCGGTGGAATGGTTTCACACCGCTGGGGTAACTACACTTTTGACACCTTGACACCGCCACCTCATGCTAAACGAACAGCCAGTTTCTGGTGGGCAAGTCTTGGCAATGGTTAGACAATTGTGTGCCAAAATGGACCCAGGTTGCAAGAATAGAGGCAAGATACAAGGTGGAAATTGCAAAAGCATGTCAGAAGTAAAAGAAAACAAAAAAAAAAAAAACATACAAACAAAAAAGCATATAACATACCAAAAAAAGAAAAACATATCAAAAAAAACATACCAAAAAAAAAAAAACATATCAAAAAAAATATACACACCACACATACAAACGTACAAAAACATAGCATAAAAGAGTGTAATGAAATAAAATAAAAAACATAACAAAAAAAACATAACAAAAAAAACATAACAAAAAAAACAAAATAGCGCCAGCACGTTTGGAGTAGGAGGAAACACAAAGTCAAAAACTATAAATGCAAAACTTTAATCACCAAGCTCCAGTATTCAGTCCCTGGTAGTCGTAAACGATCACGGCCAAGAAAACTTTTTGATCCGATAAATTACCCTACCACCAGTGCCGCCTGATGAGTCACTCAAACGCTGATCGCAATAGATGGCAATTAACCGAGAGAGGCTGATGGACCCTAAGCAGCTCTCTGTCACCTTCTGACTACGAGTGCCAAAGGGGCTGCAAAGGAGGAAAAAAAAAAAAACGTAGTGGGCAGAGAAAAAAAAAAACAAAGTGCCTGCCCACAAACAAACAAAAAAAAAAGTACAAGCGCCCCCAGTTTGTGGCAAGTATTGTGCCATGTCAGGAGGCGTATCGGGCCTGATTTTTAGTGTAGTAGTTCCGTGTGTATTAACTTTTCCAATGACAGCAGAGGGGAAACAGCCGCGGTATTGAGAAGAACCGCCAAAAGAAAAGAGTGCAAAAAAAAAAAAAAAAAAACATTGCACAAAAAACATTGCACAAAAAACAAAAACACAAAAACCAAAACGAAATGTACCTGAACCATAATTGTAATGGTACATGGTGAAACTAGGTGAGTACCTTACGGGCAGGAACAATGCTGGCTCCGATGAAGCATGAAATGGCACGGGTGTGAGTGGGAAATGGACGACTATATGGCGAATCGATTGAGGTACGAGGCGGTGGCCATCAAGAGATTGGCATTTTTGTACAAAGATTTTTTTTTTCCTGAGCCAATACGGAATTCCAGCTTGCGTGCATGAGGCTATCAGCAGTGCTTGGCGCCTGTGTCTATTTATTGCCATTCTGGGCTTGTTTGCTGACAAACTGTGCCTTGTGCCCAATCAAATATTCCGACAACCGAGGCAACCCGCTCATGTTGTTCAACGCCCGGTACATACTGTTAGCCTGGTAGCTGCCCGGCACCATCATGCCTTCCAGGTCGACCTGGATCCACCCAAAAGTATCGTCGACATCTGCACGGCGGCCATACTCCGGCACCCGCCGAAAGTCGTATACGGGCATGAACGAATCCCCGTATACTGCAGCCTCGAGCACATAGCTATAGTCGCGATGCACGTGCCCCGCAAGAAAGCCCTGCAACCGGCTGACAAACTCGTCATTGGGCACAAAGTTTGAGTCGGAAATCTCAATGGAGCCGGCGCCAATGGAGCGAGACGCTTGGCTCAACCATCCCAACGGCACGTCGCGGGGATCTGCGCTGAGTGAGACCAGGGCCCTGTCTTTTGGCAACCGGTGGAGGTGGTACCCTAACGAGGAGATTGAGAGGTGACGCTTTAGTATGTTGTAATTTAAGAGCGACATGAGGGGAGGAGATGAGTATGGAGAGATTGTTGATGAGTATAAGTGGAGATGAGTAGTGTTGCGTGGAAATGAGTAGTGTTGAGTAGTGTTGAGTAGCGGCAGGTATAATTAAATGATTAATTGCACTGGTAGCAACGTCGATATTATTTGCAATTGCAGTGGTAATATTGGCAAACGTCGGAATTAGCAATTGCAGTGGTAATATTAGCAATTGCAGTGGCAATATTAGCAATTGCAGTGGCAATATTAGCAATTGCAGTGGCAATATTAGCAATCACAATATAACAATAATTAGCAACCTCAGTACACAATCTCAGAATACAATGACCAAGTATTGACAATAACCAGGTATTGACCTGTAATAGGACCTTCGGATCTCAAATGCACCCGACGAAAAATAGTCCGATTTCTGAACCCCACTGAATATCCAGTCAGATCCCGTCAGCTGGATTTATTAAAATTTCAATATCCACTCTGAAAATTAATAATGACACGTTCCTTTGGTTGCTATCTACAATTGTCTGTAATCAAGTCAATGTGATGCAACTGGATTGCTTTTGCAACTTGGTCTTTTCTTTTGCCGTTGGAAAACTTTGAGTTTATTGTGCACCGCGAAAATTCAGCCGTGCAATTGTTGACAGGTTGGACAAATTTCGTGACAATTGATTGCTCCGTCGGTGAAAATGGTCGGTGACAAATCAGTGATGATAATCAATGATGATAAGTGATGATAAGTGATGATAAGTGATGATAAGTGATGATAAGTGATGATAATCAGTAATAATAATCAGTGATAATACGTGACAATAATAAGTGACAATAATCAGTCAATAATAAGTGACAATAATCAGTGACAATAATCAGTCAATAATAAGTGACAATAATTAGTGACAATCAGTAACAATAATTAGTGATTATAACAATAACAAGCGTGACAAATAACAAGCCAATGGTGAGAAGTTGGCAAATAGTACAACTAAGCAATGGTCAGTAAATGTCAAATAAATGTCAAATAGCCAGTGCCTGTGATAAATAACCAGTGTCTCTGACAAATAACCAGTGATTCGTAGACAATATGTCAATAAGATCAATAATGACACTAGCAAGTGAGTAAATTGACAAGACTGTAAATCAATGTCAATAATTCAAGACAACAAGAATATCTAATCAAGATAATAAGAATATCTAATCAAGACAAAAAGACTGTCTAATTCAAGAAAATAAGTCTATCTAATTCAAGAAAATAAGTCTATCTAATTCAAGAAAATAAGTCTATCTAATTCAAGAAAATAAGTCTATCTAATTCAATGCCAGTTGTATTGGACTAGTCAACTCAAGATACAAATATCCACAAGATCAATTCACGACCTATATTCTTGTATCAATTCGCAGCCGACGCTTAATATTTGTCTATCAATTGAAAGACCTATTATCGTATATCAATTCAAAATCCTATTATCGTATATCAACTCAAAGACCTATTATACAATACTGATCCTAGTCAATGCTCGTGAATAACGCATCCACTCTTCACCACTCGACTTCTCCTCACGCCGTTACCCGGACCTGCAGTGACTGATTTGCTTCATTGCAATCCCGTCTTGTGCGACACTCAATGGAAACCAGCGACAAGAACCAGAGTATATGGGAAATATACTCAAACGCAAAAAAATTGCTTCTCTTCAAACCCCGAATGGATAACCGCTCGCAAAGAGAAGCATGCAAGTCCCTCCAGGCCGCACTCCACCCCGAGAAAACTTTACCGACCAGCAACGTCGACAGCAACATGATCGTCTCCAACATGATCGCAGACACCACCGACGACTTCGGCGGGATCTTGGACCGCGACAGCTGGCCGATTTTCGATCTAGACGCCGGCAAGAGCCCGTTGGTGTTGCTTCCCCTGCCTCAGAGCGAGACCCATCACAAGCCACAGATCGTGGCTTCGGCACCGGGTGGCAGCGTGCATATCGCAACCCCCTTGTCCTTGGAAGAGAGTCCAGGTGCCTCGGAGGGCCGAGCAAGTAGTCTGGAGAACATGCAGATATGTAGCATGAATCCCATGGAGATGGGTCAAACCGGCGATATTGGCTTTGATATCGATGACATTGAAACCATGAACTTGGATATTGGCTTTGAGGTCTTGAGCTCGGTGAAGAATAGTCTGGACAATGAGAGACTGGTCAATGGGAGTATTACTGTGACGACTCCAAGCACTACCAATGATGAGTTGGACAAGAGGGTGGTGAAGCGATTGGAAAGGGGGGTTTCCCAGAGAAATGGACTCAAGAGGAACGATTCCCTTGAAAAGGGTGTCCTTGAAAGAGATGCCCTCAAAAGTGATGCCCTCAAAAGTGATGCCCTCAAAAGTGATGCCCTCAAAAGTGATGCCCTCAAAAGTGATGCCCTCAAAAGTGATGCCCTCAAAAGTGATACCCTTAAAAAAGACCCCCTCAAAAACGATACCCTCCCGCAAAACCCACCCAGCCCCGAAAAGAAAAAGCCCCAGACATTCTGCAGCAATTGCAAGACCACAAAAACCCCGCTCTGGCGTCGCAACAGCGAGGGAAACACTCTCTGCAACGCGTGTGGCTTGTTCCTCAAACTCCACGGAACAATGCGGCCTTTGGCCCTCAAGACTGACGTCATCAAGAAACGGACATCCAAGAAAAACCTCCTCAGCAAGAGCATCAACAACTCGTCCAGCAACTTGATCAACCTCGGAAGAAGCATCAACAGCCAGCCCAACTTGTACCAGTACCACCAGCAATCGGTCCAAAAGAACTTGTACAGCCTGCTGCTTCCCCGTGCGGTGGCCCCGATCCAGCCGCAAAACTCCTCCAATCACATTTTGATTCTTCCAAAGCCCCAGCTAAAGGAATCAGACGGTATGCATCGTGTCGCCAAGCCCCGGGTCAACTCGTTTTCCTCGAGATCCAGACTCGCTTCCAGCAATTCCTCGAGCCACGGTGGTCTGTCGCCGATAATGATGTCTCCGATATCGCCAAACGGCTTTGATTTGGGCCAAGACGAGCATTGGGGCTACTTTAAGCAGTCGCCGTACAAAAGCTCGTCTCATTTGACCAGCGACTTGAACTCAAAGCGGATCCCAGGCAACTCAAAGAGCCCGTCTTTCAGCAACGGCTTTGGCTTCCATCCGCTTCACCAGACGTTCAATCCCGGCCGTTTTGTCGGCGACATGGAGATGACGGCAAACGATATTCCGCCATTGCCAATGGAAAAGAGCGACGGTGCGATTTATTTTGATGCCGGGATTGACAAGCCCGACGAGGAATTTAACGTCAAGGATTTGGACTGGCTTCAATTTTGACGGTATCATGAGATGACGAGGTGAATATGGACTGTCGTGACTGTGAATATGCGATGCTGTGTGATGTTTGAGTATTTACCAGGCATGATTACGTCATTTCTTGGATGCCTATTGTGCAATGTTGCCGAAGAATGAGTTATTGTGACTTGTCTGGCTTTATGATTTCCTACATGATCTTTACGATGGTTTCTGGTTGTGACTTGAGTTTGTCATGTTCATTGAGTATTTCCCATCTGTTAACTGTTAATCTGTGATTATTGTTAATCTGTGATTATTGTTAATCTGTGATTATTGTTAATCTGTGATTATTGTTAATCTGTGATTATTGTTAATCTGTGATTATTGTTAATCTGTGATTATTGTTAATCTGTGATTATTGTTAATCTGTGATTATTGTTAATCTGTGATTATTGTTAATCTGTGATTATTGTTAATCTGTGATTATTGTTAATCTGTGATTATTGTTAATCTGTGATTATTGTTAATCTGTGATTATTGTTAATCTGTGATTATTGTTAATCTGTGATTATTGTTAATCTGTGATTATTGTTAATCTGTGATTATTGTTAATCTGTGATTATTGTTAATCTGTGATTATTGTTAATCTGTGATTATTGTTAATCTGTGATTATTGTTAATCTGTGATTATTGTTAATCTGTGATTATTGTTAATCTGTGATTACTGTTAATCTGTGATTATTGTTAATCTGTGATTACTGTTAATCTGTGATTACTGGTTGTCTCTTGACTGTTTATCTCTTGACCTATTTAATTTCAATTTGTTGCAGTTGTAAATGGCATTGGTTTGGTATACTCTGGTGCATATACTGTGTTGGCAGTCTGTTATTTAGATACAGTTCCACTGGTATTGGAACTGACTGATTGGAATGGGTGATTTATGTTTAATGTGCTTTGATTTTGGAAGGTCTGATTATAATATCCCAGTTTGATTTACCAGTCTAAGTGATTTACCATGACTGGTTTACAATCTAGTTTACAATGTTTACAATGTTTACAATGTTTACAATGTTTACAATGTTTACAATGTTTACAACAATGTTTACAATGTTTACAATGTTTACAATGTTTACAATCGGTTTACATTTTACAGTCTAGTTCACAATGTTTACAATCAGTTTACATCCGATTCATAATTTCTAATATTAGTTAGCTAGAAATCTACAGGTGATTTGGGCCCAAGGTGCGCGCAGTTGACATGAACAACTGAGAATGTGCAATAAATTTCTATAAATTGTCAATATTCGTCTAAAAAGCTGATTATATTTCTTGTATAATACGGCTCTGGAGCCTCCTATGTTGAAGCGGACCAATTCAACTCGCAGATGCGCATAAATGACCACGTGACCCAGTGGCCTGACACGATCTATCCAGGTCTATCTCATAATACATTATCCTCCTCCTATCCTCACATCTCCACTTGTCTTCTATCCTCCTCCTATCATACGTATCCTCATCTATCCTCCTCCTCGTCCCTCTCCTTTTCCTTCTTCATCTGAAGCCGCCGCCTGGATCCCATTGAAAGCAACGTGCCGTCGGTATTTTTCCGCCGCCGGCTTCTGCCAAGATTCGCCAACAGTCCGCTGTCGATTTTCGTCGGATCGTGCTCCTTCTCATGGTGGTTATGGTGCCCGCGCTTATTGTACCGCCGCGGCTTGTGCTCGGTCTCGGAGTCCGAGTGCAAGCGGTACTCAAAGTTCACCCCTTGCACCCGGTCGTTGGACTCGGCATCATCGTCCACACTCGTGAGCACGTGACCTCCGTGGAGAATGGTGTCAACCTCGCGGATGATTCTGAGCACCGAACTGCAAATCATGCGCCGGTCCGTGAAGCCGTCCGGCCCGTGTTTCCGTCGATCAAAGCACAAGTTTGTGTTCCACACACTGATAATGTCCTCGTCCCGCCGGGTGCTGATCACGAGCCCTGAGATGTCGTCCAACAACGCGTCGTTGCCATAGAACGAGCCTCCAAGCACACGGAACACAAGCCGCTCCCAGATCAAGCACGTGCGCCGGCGCGTGACCATCTCCTCGCTGGCGAATTTGCGTTCGTTCTGGCGTCGCAGGAACTTGAACATCCAGCGGCCGCCCTTTGCATTTAGCGGGTCTTCCCATACAGGCTCGACCCCGGTCTTGAACACAAACAACTCGGACCCGATGCTGAGCTCGTAGGTGCGTCGTGTGAGCATCAAATCCTGCCACAACTGCTCGACCGTCAGAATCGTGGTCGTGGTTCCCGAGCCGTACACCAGCGGGAACGCAATCTCCTTGGTGGTCTGGAGATACGAGTCCGCCGACGGGGTTTCAAGTGTGCTAGGCTCGTCTCGTTGTGGTCGGCTCCGCTGGTGGAAAAACATGGTCCAGTTGTACGGTAAAACATGGCCTTTTGGTGCGGCCGTCGGGCTCAACTCGTGGTCCTGGAAGAACTTGGATCGCTGCAATCCCGATGTATCTGTGAGTGAGCTAAGAAGATTGGACTCGAGCATGGTTTGCTCATGGTGTGAAAATTTCTAGTATTGCAGGGCGGGTAAGTGGTGATGGACCCAATATGGTGGGTGTTTGGTGGAGACTGGACAAGACTAGACAAGAATGTTTATTATTTTTATTGCTAGGGGAAGAATGAGAATGTTAATTTTCACTATTCTGACTGATTCTTCTATGCAAGGTAACTGTCTAGCAAGGTCTTTTTTGTAGAGAATGAGTTTCCTTCACGGTAATATTTATTTTTGTATTTAGAATAGATCGTCTTTGATGTTGCGATTATTTGTCAAGTATAGTTTTCCTCAAGATGTCCTGAGGTACCATTCCTTTTGTAGTTGGTTGAATAGTCGAGCGAATCCATTTCATCAACGTTATCTACATCTATTCATAGAGCTTGTAGAATATAACATTTGTGGGTATACAATAGTAAAGATGCGTAATGGTGATTATGGCCGATACAAGTGATGAAAATAAGTCAAGTGGACATTGATTAATCATGGAATATAATAACTAGGATATGAGTTGGTGAGGTGGCTGAATGTATTCATTTGACTATTCCACTCTGGCTATATTTGGAGGCTCGTTCTAGGTGAAAGAGACTAGGCAAGACTATTGTAACAGAGATGATCTGAAAGAAGCTGAAAAATGGTATTAAACAGACAAGGTTGAAAAATGGTATTAAACAGACAAGGTTGAAAGATAGAGTTAAAGACAAAGTTAAAAACAAAGTTAAAAGGCTGTTGAAAACTGTATAATTTACAAACTATAAATTGTCAACTATAAACTATAACTGTTAATGACAGCCAACAAGTGAAATCCTCTTGTCATTAAATCGCCAACCGTCAACCAGCTCATCACATTAAATACACCGTTTACAGCTCCAACATTCTACAATGTCTCCATAATCTACCCAGCACTCTACAATTACTATGCATCCATATATTCCTACCACTCGTCTTGGACAATTACTCATCCTCTTACAACTCATCTCGGACAATTTTCTTTTCCTTCTTCCCACTCTTTCCGCTCTTCCCACTCTTTGCCATCTGCTTCTTGGCCTTTTTAACCGTCTTGCCCTTTTTAAGCAACTCCCACAACTCGCCTTGGGATGATCCTTTGCCCTGGGACGGAACCACGCCATAGTTCTCATACAAAAACTCGGCAATCCTATCCTTGGTCAACTCCCCTTGCAACACCTTCTGCTCCCCTTGATGGTAAACTACAAAAAACTGCTTCCCCTCAAGCCCCGGCAACACCTTCTCCCGCGTGAAATCCGGCTTAAAGTCAAAGTACCCAAACTCAGCCACACCCAAGTAGTCAATGCCCAACGACTTCAAAAACAAGCTCGGCTTGTTCTTGCTGTCACTCACCAACGCCAACTTCAACGACCCGTCGTCCACCCATTTGCGCAACTTGGCGTCGCTGAAAACCCGCTTGATGTAGCTCTTCACCCGGCCCTGAGCATACGAAACAAGTCCCCGTGCACTCCGCTCGCCATTGTACACCTCATTTACATGGATTCCTTGCTTCTTGTTGGCGGAAAACTTGCCAGGACGGAATGCCATCACCGTCGGAAAGCCCTGGACTCCGTATTTTCCGCACAACGGCTTGTTGGACTCCACATCGCAGTTCACCGCCCCAACAGTAATCATATCCTTCAACTGCTTACCGGTTTTTATATATGCCGGCTTCAACGACCGGCAGTGTCCACACCAAGGAGCATAAAACTCCACAAGTGACGTGTAGTTGGACCGCAACACAATCTCGTCGAAATTGTCTACATTGAGCTCATACACATCGGTTCCCCGATAAAAAGCACTGGCCACTGCCACAAAATATATCAACCACGGTATAAATGCACCCATGCCGTTTCCAATCTCCACCCACCCACCTAGTACCGTGTCATCACGTGATTACCGGGTGAAAAATTGTCAAAGCCCAGTGTCGGGGCCATGATTA
The DNA here is from genome assembly GCA_020342235.1 of Saccharomycopsis phalli. Taxonomy (NCBI): domain Eukaryota; kingdom Fungi; phylum Ascomycota; class Saccharomycetes; order Ascoideales; family Saccharomycopsidaceae; genus Saccharomycopsis; species Saccharomycopsis phalli. The sequence goes on from CP073217.1 coordinate 567,397, forward strand.
CAAAATACTTTACAAAAGTCTCGTTGGTGTACAACCCTTTGACCAAAGACGGTAAAGTTGCGCGTGTTTTCTTGGCGGCAATTCCGCCTTCCATGAAGGGGATGTGTACCGTCGACAACCAGGTTCTTGCCGCAGGTAGCAACGCACAGCCGTTGATCAGAGTGACGTTCAAGGACAAAAAGGTCATTGATGTTGATCCTCGTAGCTATAAGGTCGAGGAGGTGTTTAATGTGTTTGACCGGCATTCTAGACTGTTGGCGATCAAGGAGTCTCTTCAGTAGTGTATATATCAAGGAGTCTCGTCAGTCGTGTATATATCAAGGTACGAATATTGTCAAGTGTGTAGAAGGTTTGTAGGCTCGAATGGGGTTTTGAGGTGTTCTATTGCCTGGTGCTGATTGATACAAGATGGGTTGTATGGGTTGTAAAATGAGCTGCAAAATGAGTTGCAAAATGAATTGTGATGTGCTTCAGAATGTGCTACGAGCTTCAGTATATGTTGAAATGGGCTGTAAAACCAGTTGTAAAATGAGCTGTAAAATGAGCACCATAATGAATTGTGATGTGCTTCAATATGTGTTGCAATGAGCTGTAATATGAATTGCAAAATGCGCTGCAATGAGCCGTAAAATGAATCGCAAAATAAGCTCCAGATGAGTTGCAATGAGCTGTAAAATGAATCACAAAATAACCTATATTGAGCTTTAGTATGGGTTTCAATGGACTGTAAAATAAACTCCAAAATGTGTTGCAATGTGCTCCATTTGTTTAATCACTGCAAACAAATTGCACCGTGCTCAACAACGTGTTTCAACTCACTGCAAATAGATTGCAATTAATACAATGGTTCCAACAAGCCCAATAATTGCAAATTGCTCGGCGCATTTCCTTGTAAGTACCATTTTACTATTGTCCGTGACATTGCTATCACACAATTAGCCAGGGAAATGCCTTGGCACACCTCACCCAGCAACACTCCACGGTTTCACTTTCCTGCAAAGACATTTTCAACCTACCCAGAAACAAAATGACCCACAACCATAACCGAATTATTCGTAATTTCATCTAACATCGTTTAGATCAACCATACGTTCTCCACCACCCGTTACATCAACACGCGGCACAGAAAAGTATACTCGATAGGCTCTAAAGAGAGTCCCAAAGAAGCAATCGCCAGCCAAATCAGCGACCCAAAGGACACTGAGTATTCAGATGATGGAGTACCATCAAACGGCTCATTGATTAAAGTTACGATGCACTAGCCAGCAGGCATATGTATTATATCAGAGACATGCATCACACACAATGCACTACTCCTGCACCCACGTACGTGTCAAGTCGGCTTTCAAATTTGGGTATTTTTTTGACTGGGTACTCACTATATGCGCCAAGAACTGACTGTCATTTTTGGTCGGAAAATTCTACAGGACCCAACCGAATCCTGTTGCCAGTCGCTCGCACCCAGGGCCACTAACGTATGGTTTCAGTGAGCAGTCACATAAAAAATGTCTTGGCAAGTCATCTGACCCCGCATTAGTTTTAAAATCGGTTCAAGTCCAGGGTATGTATTTAGAATTACAAGTGATTTCAGACAAAGGTAGTAAAGAATAGTCGATTGGAATGTCGTCTCGTAATTATGCAACCAATTTAGTACGTTGGGTGCATCATGCTGTTTATCGTGCTAAGGTGTGGGCTGGCGTCCGCTAACCGTGGTGATTACTAATGTTAGCCTATGTAGAGAAGCATTCGTAAAGATCTCCTCAGGCGAAAGCCGCACGATCCTTTTTCGCATATTAAGGTCTATGCAATTATATAGTGAATTTCAGATCTCCGCCATTGAATTCCAGATCTTGCCTAGTGAATTCCAGATCTCCACCATTGAATTCCACCTCTTGGGTCTGTCTGTGACTTTCAGATCTTTGCCCAGTGCAAGTTCTTGGTCTGAAATCCGCCGCAAACTTCAGTCGTGACCACAATAGCAATTATGACCAATGCCAAGAACTTCGATTGTGCCTGCTGCGTCTCACCCATGGGCGTTGCGAATTGGAGCAATTCGCACATTGAATACTCAATTCATGTCTCAGACATTTCTCCGCAATGTATTCCAGATGACTGTTGTGTTTGCCCACTGATTGTTATCAAACACTCATTTAGTTTATTTGTCAAGTGATAAATGGTTGATTTTATGTTTCCAATATTTCCCCTGATAAACAGATTGCAATATTGTCTTTCATTGACAACTTGCAAAAATCAAGGTACAGCCTTCAAAAATAACGACACCAGCAGGATTTGAACCTGCGCGGGAAATCCCAAAGCATATCTCAAACTTTTAAATATTCGAGTGCTTCGCCTTAACCACTCGGCCATAGTGTCTGTTGAACAAAATTTTATTTGGCCACAATATGACACGACAGTTTGAAAAATTGCCACAGTTAATTATGTATTGCCGACTATTCAACTACAAGAGCCTATAATCTATAATTAACCAATATACACACCAAAAACAATAAAACAGGCCCTGAACGTCATCAAAACAAATGCTAGTACAGGTTCTCGATTGAACCTTCTTCGTCAGCAGGAGGCATTGAGTCGTGGCCAATGAGATTTTCCGCCAGGAAGTTTCTGTGGGGCTCAAGACACTGGTCAATCAGACTAACGTCGTTGCTGGATACTTCTTCATCCGAGTCGTGGTCGTAGAAAAGAAGTGGGTTGAAATGACTTGAGATGGAGTTGTAGTTTGGCAAAGACCCTGGAGATTGTGAAAAGCGGCGCGATGGAGTTGCAGGAATCACCGAAAGGTTTTCAGGATGACTAGGCAATGATTCTGGGACAATTTCCCCGCCAATTTCACTTCCAATTCGTCCGCCAATTTCACTTCCCATTTCCCCGCCAATTTCCCCAGTTGCATCCTCAGAAATTCGCGCAAGATCGTCCGACACAATCTCTGGAGACACATTGGAAAAGGCCTCCATGTCTTGACCAAGACCTTGCGACACAACCTGAGGACTGTGCATCCAAGAACGAGAGCTGGAAAAAAGCCCGAGGATCCGCGAGACTGCCGAAACGGTCTTTGCCGGCTTTGTCGCGTCGTGTTTGCAGATTGGGCACGATTTCTTGTACTCACAGAGCCAGGTCAAGCAGCAACGGTAGTGGAAGTAGTGACCACAAGGAAGAAGCACGACCTTCGACTTCAAGCGGCGGAACTGGGTGAGGCAAATGGAGCACTGTGAGATCTGGTACTGAGTCCATTCGCCAACTGGAAGCTTGTACCGGAGGGATCTGGAGCGGGGCACAAAGAACCGGGCGATGCGGACAAAAACTCCAGGAGGACGTTCCTTGACTGGAGACCCGCGGATTTTCTCAAATTCGGCAAGCGGCACGAGGTGGTCTTCATTGTAGACGTACACTGGGAGCCGTTGTGCGGCTTTTTTGGAAGCCTTTTTGGAGGCCTTTTCCAAGTTGCGGCGGAGCTTGACAATGAGGTATAGGAGCAGCAACGCGACCGGCGGAGAGAACACGAGAGCAAGAAGCACGTCCAAGAGCGGGCTTGGGGTCTGGCCGGTATAAAAGGCGATGTTGATCTGTTCATGGAGCAAACTCTCGAGAATCAGGTCGGCTGTTTCCTTGGTGATAAATATTGACGGCACAGTGATGTCCTGAGGCGTGTTTTTCGCGTACATTGTAAGCAAGCCCTGCCCCAAGACGTCGTTGGCAATAAGCACGGCTTTTGCCCCTGCCGACTGGAGTCTGAGGGTTTTTTCGTAGAACGAGCACGTCCCTCTGAAGTTGAGCACCACGGTATCCGGATGGAGTTTCTGTGTCGTCTTGTTGTAGAGCTCCGTGGTCTCCAAGTAGCGATTTAACCCTTGGTTGCACGCATGGTGATTCACAAAGAGTACTGGTCCGCTGAACGCGGAAACCGAGCCGTTGTCGGGGAATGGCAAGTCCACGACGGGACCAAACGCAGCGTAACGGCCCATGGCTCTTGTGGTGTTGTGGCGCGAACTGTGCCACTCTAAAATTGCAGTGCTGGGAAGGATGCTTGGGGCCCGGGAATCAAGGTCGAGGGAGATGTCAAGCAGGGAACAGAACAACGTAACGAGGACATAGAGACTATAAGACACAATAGCAGACGAGATTGCTATTGAGGACACTAGGCCCAAGTGGACGAGTCTCATGGGTAGATTTGTGAGAGGATTGTGCATGTGACTATATAGGAATGAGGAGTGGGCGTGGGTGCCAGTGGAGGGGGGCAGTGAGGAGGCGGATGGATGATTTAATTGAAATGGTTGAAATGAAATGGTTGAAATGAAATGGTTGAAATGAAATGGTTGAAGTGAAATGGTTAAATTGAAATAATTATAATTAAATTTGTAATAATTCTAATTGCTATGGTTCTACTTCTAATTCCAATTGTAATTCCAATTGTATTGAAACAGTCAGGTACATGGAAAATAGTACAATGTACGGAAAGAAAATTCACTCAACTCATTCTGCCTAATTCAATCTTCCACCATACAACAATTCTCTATGCCCATTCCCTTTTACAACTTGTTGCCTTTTCACAACTTGTTTCGGGCCCAAGATTCTGTCACATGGATAACGGCCTCGGCCCATTTCCTTCTACAACAAACAAGCCTCCATATCAAGTACATACAGATTTTTTCATTAAATAGATAAACAAATATATTCCAGCCATTTTACAAACACGTATCCCCAATTATTTTATTACGCCTGGCGAAATTAATTCCCATTCATAATGGAGCTTAGAGAATGTAGGCTGGGTTTGTGACGCACAGAAAATCAAGGTAAAGTCGTGATTTTACGGAAATTGCCAATTGAAAGAAATGCAACGTGGATCAAAGGCCAACGGCCACACCAGTTACAGAAAATAAATCAGGGGATGGTACGAATTGAAAATGTCATGATAAAATGGCAGTGAGAAACCTGTAAAAACGTCAATGCAAACCTGTAAAGACGTCAATTTAAACCTGCAAAGACGCCAACGCAAACCAATAAATAAAATACCAATAACCAAACACCAAATAATCATGACACTTTGCGTTCCTGCAATTGTCTCACGCCTAGTTGAAGCCTGTAAGAGAATGCGCCCGGCAAAGATACTGCCTCAATTTACAGATGTACATATAAAATTTTACTCGCAAATTCCATAGCCTCAGATACACTAAACTCGCAGATCAAAACTGCGGAATCGCAAATCTCAATCCGGATCATACAGCCCTAGAATTTTGTCTCGGTTTGTCCGCTTCCGAGATCTGCTGTCCCAACGTTGTGCCATACATTTGGGCAATCCCAATATCGGAGCGCAGCGGAGCATTATGGTACACCTCCTACGTTTATCGTACGTCAACCGTACGTTAATGCAGTATTCATCTCAAGTGGTATAGCCATCATAAGTTGGTTCGTAGTGTACCCGGTATTCACTGGGTGGTATTGTAGTATACAGTGTTCTCGTGACAATCGTAACATCTACTAAATACATGTCCTTCTGCTAGTTATCACAGCTCACCAATTGGCGATCTGGTATACATGATCGCCCAAAGCTCAGCCATTTGCAAACCAATCGCTTCAGACTCGTCGGCGTCGAGCCAGAAACACAATTCTAACTTTCGCTTCATTCCTCATGGCCCAATGGTTAAGGCGCTCGACTACGATAATCGGGGAATCGAGAGATTCCAGGTTCGAGTCCTGGTGGGGAAGCTTCTGTTTTTGCTTTAAGGTGCAAGATCTTTGATTTAAATAGTAAAGCTGACTGGAGATTTCAGAACTCAGTTTGTAGATTGATCTCGTAAAGACAGATTCTCATATTCAACTGTCGTGGCTACTCTGTGTATTTTCCAAATCTCTTATACTACAAAGTAGTACGAAACACTAACCAACATCAGAAACTATTGAATTAAAAAAAGTAAGCCACCGCTATCACTTGGCAAAAACTGGATAACATAGTTTAAAATTATCTACAAGTAATGAGCAGATGTTAAACTAATAAAGCCAGCTTGCAGAGATTAGTTGGTATTAAAAAACTTCCTGGATTTTCCAAACTATAGGTGATCCTGTAGCCGTTTATAATTCGATATAGAGCTTACATCCATCTATTCTCGCTACACAATGGATTGCATGTAATACCATTCCTAGATATAAGTCCAAGTGCTTACGCATTTATTTTAAACCTCATTTTAACAACATACATTGTATTATACAAAATTTAAACTATAAATTCAGCGGACTACGTAATATGATAAACAGGAATGTCGATCTGTACCCCGTGAAACATGAACCAACACCGGTGGCATCAACACGAGAATGCAAAATGTGTAGGTATAAAAAGACATGGATCCGCGTATTAAAATGTTTAGTTTGAATACAATCTTACGTTCGTAACATAGCTTGGAATCACTAATACTACCTATGTACACCCTTGAGCTCACGATATTTATTATTCATCAGTACAAGGTCCCCATCTGAAAAGAGACAATACTAGGTACGGTACACCTATTCATGTGCCTCGGTACGCAATTAAACGAGCAAGGTATAATGGTAAATCGAATCAAAGCAAGTTGTGAATGAATCTCAATGGCAAATAGTCCATATTGGCTACATGTATATTAGAATAATGGCGCGTGTCCCATCCGATTCATATATTACCGATTCCACCAAGAAGCACATCAATTGACAGCTCCAGCATATTTCTCTTGATGCAAATTTACATTAGATGAGCGATTGCATTATAGCTCTTGAATGAATTAAATCCCATTAAACCGCACAACTCTGGTCGATTCAAATCTATTCTGCAATCGATTCAAGCCATTCCATAGCTCTAAAACTCACCCTGATCCGGTCCTCATTTAGCCCGGCTCTTAAACTAATTCCCATCAGCTTCAACCAGACCAAGCGTATGTCCCTTGCCTTGGAACCCAGTATTCTCAGTTGGTGCCGATGGTGTGTTGATCGGAAGCATCGGCTTCCGGTAAAATGCGTTTCTCGACTCTACGATACTCACCTCACGAATGAATTTAAACTGACTAGGTATCTTCTGGATCAAGAAATCGAGCTTACTTTCAATAAACGGCACGACTTTTTTAGTTGGCGGCACAATTAACAACTCCAAGTACCCGTAGGATAACAAGTAGCCGGCACAAATACCAAACAAGTGTCCCCAGAATGAGACGTCGCTGCCCAATATAGTGATTAGTACCAAGAATAAAAACGGCTGGTACAAAACCGGGAAGGAGAAGTTGGAATTGATGCGCATCACCGGCAGCACAAGACTTTGCTGATGTGCGCTCCACGCAAGAAGAGAAAAAACCCAGGCACTAGCGCCGACGGCATTCTGGTTTGGAAACAAGAGCATCCCAAAGATACAGTAAGGGATTGCGGTGACGAGCGCAAGAATGTTCAACGAGATGCCGGTATAAACTGTGCCATGAACCTGTTCAAAACGAGACAATGGCCCATAAAGACAGCAAATATTGAGAAGAAGATGGAGCAATGAGTTGTGCGCAAGCGGATAATTCGTCAATCTGTTCAAATCCAAATGGATAAGTGCCCAAGGGTTGAGGGCAACCGCTTGTGCCAAAGGAAATACTTTGCTAACAAGGTAGAACAAGACAAAGAACACTGAAAGACCACTGGTCAATCCAAGGTACTTGTCATCCAGCCCAGCGGGGAAAACCCAGTTTATAATGTCCTTGAACGAAGTCTTGTTGTCCATGTAGAAAAAAAAGCTAGGGCGATTTCAAAAACAAACCAACACCCATTGCCTTGGTACATGTGCTTCTTTTTTTTTTATTTTGTTTTTTTTTTTTTCTTTTTGGCTTTGTACCCTCATTTGGTTTTTGTACCCTATGACCCGCCGGATTGGTATACTTCTCATACCAAGCGGCGAAAACCTAAACTTGTCCTCACCGTCATGTTCTCAATATTCAAAGTAAGTACGCTTTACCAGCGATTTCCTTCACTTTTTAAGCTAACCGCAGACATTGAGTTCTAGTCTCGACATTCCAGGGTTCAATTTCAAGAGCCTCATCTTATGCTTCACGTTCTCTCAGTATGTCTTCGAGACGTACTTGACACTTCGCCAGTTCAAGGTCTTGGACAAACCTTCACCTCCAGAAACCCTCCGCTTCGACATTAATACCGAAACTTTCAAGAAGTCCCAGTCCTATTCCAAGGCCAAAGGGTACTTTTCAATTTTCACCGATACCTACTCATTGCTCCAAAACGTCCTCATCTTCAATTATGACATCTTGCCATTGCTCTGGCGCAAAGCCGGAGTTGCGTTGACCGCATTGTCTCCTTATATCCCTGGTTTTATTGGCCTTGGCGAGATTCCTCAATCTCTTGTGTTTTTGTTGTTTTTGCAAATTGCCCAAACGATTATTTCGTTGCCTGTTAGCTTCTACCAGCATTTTGTTTTGGAAGAAAAGTTTGGCTTCAACAAATTAACGTTGAAGCTCTTCTTTGTTGATACCATCAAGGTCCTTGTCTTGAGCTGTGTGTTTGGAGCCCCGCTCATTGGAGCCTTCCTCAAGACCGTCAACTATTTTGGCGAGAACTTTGTCTTGTATGCATGGCTGTTGGTGTTTGTGTTCCAGTTGGTCTTGCAGACTATTTTCCCAACGGTTATCCAGCCGCTTTTCAACAAGGTTGAGCCGTTGGAGAAAGGCGAGTTGCGTGACTCTATCGAGGCATTGGCTTCAAAGAACAAGTTCCCATTGACCAAATTGTACGTTATTGATGGATCAAAGCGCTCGGCACATTCCAATGCGTACTTCATGGGTCTTCCATGGTCCAAGCAAATCGTCTTGTATGATACCTTGATCAAATCGGCCACCATTAAAGAGACTACTGCTGTTTTGGCACACGAGATTGGCCATTGGGCGCTTTCACACAATTTGCGCATGATCATTACCCACAACATTTATATTTTTGCAGTGTTTGGTATGTTTTCGTTGTTCATCAACAACAACGCCTTGTTCCAGTCGTTTGGCTTCCATCACTCCAAGCCGGTGTTGATTGGATTTTTGCTCTTTAACGATATTTTGAAGCCACTTGATTGCGTGTTTACATTTTTCACAAATATTTTGTCGCGGAAACACGAGTACGAGGCCGACAACTATGCCTTGAAGCAGGGCTACTCCAAGGAATTGTCCCGTTCGCTCATCAAGTTGCAAATTGAAAACTTGTCGGCTATGGATGCCGACTGGTTGTACAGTGCGTACCATTATTCGCACCCAATCTTGAGTGAGAGATTGAAGGCCATTGGATATGTTCCAAGCGAGAAGGTGGCTACCGAGAAGAAGGAGGAAAAGGAGGAAAAGCAAGATTAGGATTCGCATAGAATGCATGCTATTTCATATAAATGTAGTGGTGTTGCTAGAGAAGATTTGGATGGAGCAGGTTGCTCTGTTTTTGATTAGCCGTGTAGTTTTTTGATTGGCTATATAGTTGTTTACTATAGATTGTTGGCAAAGTATCTGGTTGCTCATTGTTTCTCATGGCCATACCAGGACACTACAGTTTTTGTGAAAATCAGGCAGTCTGAATATCCAATTGAATATTAAAATCTTAAATTCTCAATTTAATCGCCAGTCTTGTATATTTCAGCAGTCCTGTATATTTTGCCAGTGCAGTATATTTCACCAGTCTTGTATACTTTACCAGTCCTGTATTTTTCACCAGTCTTGAATATTCCACCAGTCTTGTATATTTCACCATTGTAATGGATTGCGCAATGCTAGATTTTAAAACAAATGCCATTCTAACGATAAACTGTGCTGTCGCCATTGATGCTCAAGTGATTATACTAAGATTACTATTTAACTGAGTAGAAATGGGCTTTGACTGAATTGTCAGTGGCTGATGTGAAAAGATTGACTGGCATTGTTTAAATTCTCTGGATTACAGGGGCTAACATGTTGATTGCTCCAGTGTTTACATTACTGGACTAAACAACATGTTGATTAGTGCTGTATTTACATTCTGACTGGGACTACAATACGTTAATTACTCCTGTATTTAATTCTGGCTGGGACTAAACACGATAATTGCTCCTGTATTTAATTCTGGCTGGGACTAAACATGATAATTGCTCCTGTATTTAATTCTGGTCGGGACTAAACACGATAATTACTCCTGTATTTACACTACTTACACATATTCTCAATCTTCCGTCATCCTTGGCACAATTACAACTACTCTATATCATTACTATCAACACTACCCCATCATCATTGCTATTACCAGTTATTTATCCACACTGGCATCCACATCGTATGACCCATGCCCCAACTCAGCATCCACGTCGTACGACCCATATCCCTCCTTGAATATCAAGTGAGGTTTCCGCAGCGCAAGATCAAGAATCGTGCGGCCAAACTCCGAGTTGCACCACGCAAACCACGGCCGTGTGTAGTCAATTCCCCTTGGAGAGTTTACATTTACGCCCTCGTGCATCAAACCTAGTCCCCCCGTGCTTCGTAGCACCATTGAAAGATCCGCGGCAATCTCCTTATCGTCGTTGCTTGTGCGGATCTTCATCAATGTGCTCATAGGCCACGCAAACTTGTACCCAACATGGGGTCCGCCAATTCCCTTGTAGTTGCTGCCAATGAGGAAGTAAGGATTCCCCCGCTTGCTGAGCACCATTCTGCGGGTGTTCTGGTACAAAGGATGCTCTCTGTCGATGAAGCCCAAGTCAGGAAGCGAGAGAAGCAGGGGAATGTTTGCGTCGTCCATGAACAACGCACTGCCGTATCCATCGACCTCATAGGCAAATACTTGGCCAAACTCGGGATGATCAAACACCCCATGACTGAATATACTCTCATTCACCCGCTGGTAGTGTTTCTGGAGGTTCTGCTTGAACTTTTCGCCGACAATGCTCGTCGGCACGTGCTGATGCAACCGGTGCAATTCCGCCACCAAGTAGGCGTTTGCAGGGATAAAATACTGAAACACACACGCGTCGTCGGACGGCCGGAACGCCGAGCGGATCAAGTGGGTGTTGAAGTTCACTGGATTGCCGCTTCCGGTGAGCGGAAGTGTCTCGGAGCCAATGTTTGTGTTCCGCTGGAACGTGTACGGAAAGCTGTTCAAGCGGCCCGAGCGGTCAAACGTCGGCATCGACTCGCGCTCCAAGACCACCATGACAATCTCCATGGCTAGAACCCAGAGCGGACTGAAAATCGACTCGTCCTGGGTGTTGGTGTAGTACTGGTTGGTGATTGCAATAAACGATGCTAGCGAGTCCAACTCCCACTTGCACTCAAAGACATTGTCCCAATCTGGCACCGGGAACACGTCGTCCACTGCTGATTCTCCCGGCTTGACTTTGCTCTCCTTTGGAGGGTGGAACGCATTGCAGTACGGGTCATTCATAATGTACCGGGCCTGGAGGTTGATGGCACCCTCAATGAGCCGTTTGAGCGCAGGGTCGTGCTTTGCCAACTTCTGGTACACGCTCAATTGCCAAGTCGAGTCGCGAAGCCACTCGGCATGGATGTCACCGGTGACGACAAAGGTCTGGGAGTAGTGGTCGAAGTTCTGGTTGTTGGACGATATACTTTCGTTTCTGTGCCACAAGATCGTGGTGTCAAGCGTATTCGGGAGACAGTTTTCAAACAACCGTGCCAAGTCTGGGTCCCGGAGCCGGGTCTTAAAGTCTGAAATAAGCTTCTCCACTGCACCAGACCGGAACGTCCGGCAATTTTCCTCGGGTCGCTGGTATGGGAGGACCAATTTTCCTCGGGAAAACGGCTGGTGGCGTATTTTGGAGTACTCCAAGTAATTTGGACATTGCTCCTGAGCCAGCCTGGACTCCAGCGAAAAATAGCCAATTAACAGTCCAGAGCCTATGTATATGAACAACATGACACATAGCAAAACAGCGTACCGGAGGTACCTTGCTGTTTTGTGATTAAGAAGAAACATGGTACACTGGCAAAGGCAATTGTAGTGGTGATGCGTTGAACTAGTGCTAATGTCGCACCAGGACCCGCTACATTGGTGTAGTACAAGGGATCCACTCCATTGGTATACCAAATTGCACCCATAGCACTGGTATATCATCACATACCCACTCCATTGGTATACCAAATCCATCCACCTCGCTACATCTCGTTTTTTTCTATACGACACTCGTACCTCATGGACAAGACAGCAGTAAGAGCAAAGTTTGTTTCAGTTTTCGCGGAAATCGTCGACGAGCTCGTCGCAATTCTCAAGGGCTATGGTATCTCCAAAGATGCCATCGAATGGTTCACTCGTAATCTCGAATACAACACTCCAGGTGGAAAGCTCAACAGAGGATTGTCTGTGGTCGATACCTACGTCATCTTAAAGGGCCACAAGTCTATTGAGGACTTGTCTGCCTCAGAGTACAAGAAAGCCGCGGTATTGGGATGGTGTATTGAGTTGTTACAGGCATATTTTCTCGTTGCCGACGACATGATGGACCAATCCATCACCAGAAGAGGCCATCCGTGCTGGTACAAAGTGGAGGGTGTCGCAGACATTGCCATCAACGACTCCTTCATGTTGGAGGGCGCAATCTACATGTTGTTGAAGAAGTATTTCCGTCAGGAAAAGTACTACGTCGACCTCATGGATCTTTTCCACGAGGTCACGTTCCAGACCGAGTGTGGACAATTGCTTGACTTGATAACTGCTCCAGAGGACCACGTCGACTTGGACAAGTTCTCGCTTGAAAAGCACTCCTTCATTGTCATTTTCAAAACCGCTTACTACTCGTTTTACTTGCCTGTCGCCTTGGCAATGTACATGGCTGGAGTTGCAGATGAAAAGGACTTGAAGCAGGCCCAGGATGTTTTGATTCCGCTTGGTGAGTACTTCCAGATCCAAGACGATTACTTGGACTGTTTTGGAAAGCCAGAGGACATTGGGAAGATTGGAACCGACATTCAAGATAACAAGTGCTCGTGGGTCGTCAACACCGCCTTGAAGTTGGTTAACAAGGAGCAACGTGCCTTGTTGGACGCAAACTACGGGGTAAAAGACTCTGCCAAGGAAGCTGTGTGCAAGAAGTTGTTTTCCGAGTTGAAGATCGACGAGCTCTATCATCAATATGAGGAGAAAATTGTCACGGAGTTGAAGGCTAAAATCGCAAAGGTCGATGAAAGCAGAGGATTCAAGGGCGAGGTCTTGAGTATCTTCTTGGGGAAGATTTATGGTAGAAAGAAGTAGGTCATTGTATGTGTGGCAGTGTATTCATGTGTACCTGAATATTGGACATGTTCGTTCACACTGGCATGGACTGAAATCTCTTAATATATGGTCTCTAATACAAATGTTTGTATTTTAAAGTATAACAGTGATGCACCAACGGACTCTTGTGTTGTAAAATTTCTGGTTGTCTTACGCTAGTGATTATTCAATCAGGTCAATGACACTGTCTACTGTTGGTGGATTTAATAAGCTGGGGATTTAACATGTATTTTTCTTTTCATCTACTTTCTTTATTATTCCTTTCCTCTCCTTTATCTTTTCTTTCCTTTATCTTTTCTTTCTTTTCTTCTTTTTTCTATTCTGTTGTAATTCCCTTCGCCTCCAGATTCATGCATGCTGAGAAATACATTTTTGTCCAACGGCCAGAAGTAGATAATGAACACAACTGAATCGTCAACGGGATGGGATGACACCCACCAACAGGACTCCATATGGGCATCAAACAGTCCTGTAGAGTATTCTCAAAACGTGTGGCTGTCTCCGAGTGCTGGAGGCGATGCGAAACTTGAGATCATGACACCTCTGTTGAATATGATTGGAAGGGTAGAAAAGAACAAGAACGTATGGGGGGATATACCAACAGAGGGGCATGTGGATGATTTGGAATTTAATGAGTGGAAAAATAGACTGGAAGAGGGAGTATCTGGGTTTCTAGGTGGAATGGTGCGGGATGAGGATTTGATAGAGAATAGGTTGGAAGGAGGCGATTTGGAGAAGGAAGAGGGAGTAATAAAAGAGGGAGTAATAAGAGATGAGGAAGTAATTAAACAGGGAGTAATAAAAGATGAAGAAGTAATAAATGGCAAGGGAAAAGTAAAAAAAGGGGGATTAATAGAAGAGGGAGAATTAAAAAAAGAGAGTATAAAAGAGACCGAATCAAACGAGAGAATTAAAGAGAGAGAATTAAACAACAAAAGTACAAACCAGAGCATCCAGAAGCACGATACCAAACTTGGACCAACAATCACTTTGATCGAGACCCAGATATTTCCCGAGGGATTGGACGTCTTGATGAATTCGATATACCAGAAGAATGCTCCAAACTTAGGTAATCAAACTGCCCCAGTTGTGCAAATACAGAGAGACCGACCACTTTTGGATCTCGGGGCACACAGCAGGAAATATTTCAACCAGTTTCTACGGCCCACTAGACAGTTTTGCACGGAAAAACCAGAGACTAGCCGATGGAACAACAGCGAGACGGAGTTGCAGCTACAGAAGATTCTCAATACATGGGAAGGTGACAGTGAAAGTGGGGTTGAGGTGAAGCAGCGTGATTCCAGACAGGAAATTGCAATGTTTGGGTGGTCAACCAACCTCAACCAAGCCAATAACCAGCAAAAGGTTAATCAGAAAGTGTCATTGCGGGACAAATTGACAAAGAAAGCTGCGGCTGCAGCAGATAAGTTGGTGGACGAGCGGAAAAAGCAGGAGCGGATTGATGAGCTTGAACGAAGGAATCAAGCGAAAATACAAGCAGTCGAAGAGGAAAAGAGCAACGGACGAGAGGAACAAAACAAGGAGGAAGAAATGCACGTGGAAAAGCCGAGGGAGAAACTGGCAGAGAGTGACAAGGGGACTGGAAACGGGGATTCGTTGACGTCGATTTTTACACCATTTAGTAATATGTTCAAGCGGCAGTCGCGAGTCAAGTCGAAATCAGGAGACAGGAGCTTGATACTGCAAGAGGAGGAGTTTGGAGAGTTTATGTATGAGGGAAGTGAAGATGAGATGAGCGAAGGGAATTTGGATGGAGGAGAGAAGTTGGATGGAGGAGAGAAGCTGAATGGAGGAGAAAATTTAAATGGAGGAGAGAATTTAAATGGAAAAGGCAATTTTGATGGAGGAGAGAAGATCAATGGTCAAGAGACTTTGGGTGGAGGAGAGAAGTTAAATGGCCAAGAGACTTTGAGTGGGCAAGAGAATCCTCTTGACAAGGAAAAAAAGCGGGCAAGTTTCAATGGAGGATGGTTTGGGTTTGGCAAGAAAAAGGAGGCGAAGCGGGAAAAGAAGGACAAGGCAGAAGATGCAATTAGAGAGGGAAAAGGATACACGGAGAAAGAGGAGACGGGCAAAGAGAGTGACGAGGCGAAAAAGCAACTGGGAAAAACAGAAACTGGACACCGGCAAAGAGCCAGCTATGCGGGTGATGGAGAGTGGGTGAATGTGGAAAACCGAGCAACCAAAGAGAAAAAAGAAACGATGCTGACCAAGTCTAGGCCGGTATCCATGAATCAGTCAACGTCGCTTGCGAATATTGAGATTCTTCAACCTATGCAAAAGACCCAGCGGGGGACTATTGTTCAGCCGATACGAAATGTCGGAAAAACCCCGAGTGTCAATGTTCAGGTTAATATTCCGCATGTCAATACCCATGTCAATACCCATGTCAATACCCAGGTCAATACCCAGGTCAATACCCTAAACATCAGTAATATTACAAATACTCACACTATTGAAAATACCCACGCCAAGATCAATACCAATATCCTCGCAGCCACTCCTCGGACAGATGGAGCCCATGACATTATGGGACATTTGCACACCCCATCAAGCCCAAATTTTGCGGGAAATTTACACACCCCATCAAGCCCAAACTTTGTGGGGCATTTGCACACCCCATTAAGCCCAAACTTTGCCCAGACCCCACTCTCGGGCGGATCCCCGCATCCGATGGCATTTTCATTCAACATCGAGCCGCTTGCGCCTACAAAGAAAAAGCAAACCCCGCCGGAACCCGTCCACGAGCCGCCCGAGGAGGAGTTTGGCGAGTTCGCGAGCACGTGATCCGGTTGAAAAAAGTTTCAAGTTTTTGTCCAGCAACGAGTGGAAATGCAGAGCTTGAGACGATACGGGGCCACGGTGTTTGTGCGGGGAAAGAAAACCAAGGCTGCGGCGAGCGCAGGAACAAAGCGAGTGGTGACACAGCTCTCTGTGTTGGCGGCTTCCAAGAAGCAGCCACGGATGTTGAAGTTGAGTTCCTCGGACATTGTCCGGCACCAGACGGTGAGCAATGCGTGGGCGTTGTACCAGCGACAAAACCGTGATGCGCTTAGTCAGAAGATGGAAAAGCAGCACGATGCGTTGGTGAATGCGTTGGAGGACTTGAAGCAGAGTTTTCCGGAATTGTACCAGGGGACGCGGTCCGAGGCCGGACAGAGGGTGTCTTTGGAGTTGCGAGTTCCTACGGAGTATCCGGCGGATGTAGTTTGGAACAAGGAGTATCATGAGGAGAAGTAGAGGATATGTGGAAAGAGTGAATGAGATAGAGAGGTGAGATGGAAGTGAAAGAGGTGGAGTGAAACAGATGGCATTGTAAATAGAAAAGAGACGTGTGCTGAGAATGTGTAGAATAATGAATTGTAGTGATGGGTGTGAATTGTAGTGGTGGATGTGAATTGTGATTTGAGAAGCGAGGCATGATGAATTGCAAGAGGCTGTAGAAATGGAATGGGGGTAGTGGATGATGAAAAGGCAGGATATTTGGCAACACCGGAAGAGGAAAAGTGCTGGAGAGTGAAATTTGGCAGTGTGGATTTGGCAGTGTGGATTTGGCAGTGTGGATTTGGCAGTGTGGATTTGGCAGCGTGGATTGGGGCAATGTGAAATATGATGGTATGAATTATGATAGTATAAATTATGATGGTATAATTATGGTTATATGAATTGTAATTTACAAAATATACAAATTTGCAATACGTTATGGCAAGGGCTACTACAAAAAACCATTGCTGCCAGCCAACCCATTATGAAAATTAAACAAAATCATCAAACGAAAGTCACTGCAACCATAGTCACAGGGTCCTGTTTTTATTGCTCCCCATCTCCACTTGTCTCAGTCTGTTTAGTTTCTTTTTATTACTCCATTTCCTGCTCCATTGCTTGATTTTATTGCTTTTATTGCTTTTATTACTGTATTTCTTTATTGCTTTATAGTTTATGCTTTTATTGCTTTTATTGCTTCATGCTTCATATTTCATACTTCATACTTCATACTTCATTGCTTCATACTTCATTGGTCTATTCCAATATTTGCATCGTCTGCTGGATCATGTCCGTATCATCCTATATGGTCGACAGATTGCCGCTTATCACCAATCCGTTGCTACGCTTCTATTGCTACGCTTCCATTGCTACGCTGCTATTGCTACGTTTCCGTACTACTCACTTCCATTGCTATTGCTCGTTATGAAACATGTGTGCAACCAAGCGTGGTAGTACCATTGCCGGATTAATGCCTCGGAAAACAGCCGAAATTTGCCTACAAAAGCCCATGACCGTTTTCACTACTTTATACACTGCCCTGAAAAGACATTGACAGCTTTTCATCTAATTCCACTTGCTTTAGACTCCTCCACCTTCTCCTCCACCTTGCCATGTGACTCGTACGTCAAACTGTATAAACCGACGTATCTCCCGATAAGCCAAACGAATGGCAACTTTGATAGCCAATCAATATTGCGCGGAAACAAGACAATGCGATTGTGCCTAGGAAACGATCAAATGTAAAAAGCAAGTTATGATATGGGTGACACGACAACTACAAAGCGAGTACTGAAGCACGCAAGACAGATCAAAAGGTCAAGATCAAGATCAAAAGTCAAAGACCAAAGATAAAAAAGAGTTGGCAAATACGCCACTTTTGGTGCACCATCTTGGATACGCCACACAGTAAAATACACCAATAAGATACACCCCTCCCTGGATAATGTAAATCTACGGAAATCTACAAGACTAACCGTCACAGATAAGCAATCATCAATCCCAGCCTACATCCATGAGGGGAGTATTTACGAGTAGCGTCAAAAGCGTGGGGAGGCTGAGATAAATAAATATACTTAGCAAACATTGTGACTTGTCCCCCTCGGGTTACGGGCCCTGGGCGGGGAAGACCAGGAAAAATTTGCAGTTGCACTTTTTGTCTTTAGACTTTCACCAACTATCTTTAGGCCGTCGCGCTGACTTTTATAGTAGCAGCGTTAATTGATTGCCTGGATTAATTATAGTAATTAACAGCATAGTTTGGGATATCAAATACCTGAAATCGTATCTCCAGATGGCTGGCTCTACCACCACCTGGTCAAATTTCTTTCAGACATGATTGCAATGTAGTCTCATTAGTGCATTTACCCGGTCGCCACTCCCGGAAATTTCCGCAGTATACATGTGTATTGGAGATAATGGTATTTTTTTTTATGGTATTGTAGCCCTGTGCGTTTTTTTTTTTTTTTTTTTTTTTTTTTTTTTTTTTTTTTCATGGGTAAACAGCGGGGAATTCAAATGGCGGAGAGGAAAAACATACCAGAAGAGAATTTATGCAGCGTAGAATTATGCACTCAAGGGTGGGCGGTATATATATAATGCAACTAGTTTCCGTGGGCCAACTGTTTTGATATACTAGGGAAATGGGCCATCTTCTTGTGGTTGGCCAATATAAAATCATCAAGAAAATTGGGTGTGGAGCCTATGGAATTGTCTATCTAGCGGAAAGCAAAGGCCGCCAGTATGCCTTGAAGGTAGTATCCAAGAACAGCAATAATCGGAATTACAAGGAAAACGGCAAGCCATCAGTGGGAATAGAGAAGCAATTGAACGACTTGGAGCGTATTGAGTACGTCCATCATTTAAATTTGGAAGCGGTGGCTGCCTATGGCGATAAGTTGCGATACCTCAGAGAGATTAGCATCCACCTCAAGGTGCACCAGCATCCAAACGTGGTAACGATCCACGACGTGATGAACTTCCAGGACCTCATCTTTGTGGCCATGGACTACTACCCAGCCGGCGATCTCTTCACCACGATTGTCGACAAGAAGGTCTTCTCCAACAACCCGGGGCTCATCAAGAAGATCTTTGTGCAGCTACTAGACGTGGTGAGCTTCTGCCACAAAAACAAGGTGTACCACTGTGACATCAAGCCGGAAAACATTGTCATTAGCCAGGATATGCAGCATGTGGCGATTACTGACTTTGGGTTGGCGGTATGCGGAGCTGAGTTTGTGAGTGACTTGTGCTGCGGGTCGAGTTACTACATGGCGCCGGAGCGACTCGCACGTCACAGCGGCACGCAATGCTTCCCGACAAGCGCCGGCGACATTTGGTCGTTGGGAATAATATTAATCAACTTGTCGTGCATACGCAATCCTTGGATGAAGGCCAGCACCAGCGACGAGACGTTTTCAATATACCTCAACAAGGCCAGCATCTTGCTCAAGATCCTCCCAATATCCAAGGAGTTGGCGTTCATTCTCACAAACTACATGTTGATCAGCAACCCGTTTATGCGCACCACGGGCAATTTGGATCTAATACGTCAGTTGGTCAACAACTGCAAGGGCTTCATCCGAGTGGAAACCAAGGTGGAGGATACAAGGGTGGAGGACGCTGCTCCGCTGAAAAAACGCCGCGGCAGCGTTTACAGTCCCTTGCCGTATAAACGCATTTCGCCCAATTCGTCGTCCTCCTCGCTTTCGTCGTTGGAGTCGTCGTCCTCTGCACATACTGTGGCCAGCACGCCACACTTGTCGCCGGTGTTGGGCAAGGACAGCCTCAAGCCGGTACAGGACTTGGTGGATTTTGAGTTTACGTTTGATGTGGAGCATTATCAGGGGTTGTTTAAGTCATAGAAACTGTATTATAGGATACAATGTATTATATCTGAATAGCATCTAGCCGTGTAATGGAACGCCGGTTCGCAAATTGGGCCATGTCAGGTAACCAATAGCCTATGGACGGTTATGCCCCACTTTGTGACAAGCGTGCCGTGGTGGGTGCATATGTGAAACACCCACACTTCGGAGTTTGAGCCGCGTTGGCCGGAATATCCCGGGACGCACATGTAGAGTGCACTCACATGATACACAACTGTGGGTATACTCTTGAGATTGAGGGGGAGGCATACGGCGTGGTTTTGCCATGGATCACAATAAAATGTGGCTGGGGGTCTAGATGAGGGTAGATCTGAAACGGGGGCTTGAATAGGCATGTGGTTGGGATAATTGCGATGCATGTGAGAGGGGACGGTTATGGGTGGCATGTGCATGGGGAAGAGGTAGTGTCCGGATGAGGAAATGCGGTGCGCAGATGGCTGTCAATCTGACAAAAAATCTCAGCACGTGCCTTGCCAGGGTAACACTGTGCGCGGGATTTTACTCCCCCCATTCCGAATCTCCACGTGACAGTAACCCGGAGTTGGTCAAGGGGTAAAGTATAGATAAGGCCAAGTCAATTAAAGATTTAGATGGTGCCTATGTTTTGTAGATTATTTTGTAACATGTGAACACGTATTCACAATGTCTGCCGATGACTTCTCCGCTAAGCACTCCACTCTGCGAACAACTGTGTTTTCACTAGGAATTTCTCCGCCAAGGTATTCCATTAATTCTCCGCTTATACTTCTCCACTTTGGCATTACTTGATGACGTTGATATTATAGCTTAATATACTTTTATAACTTGATATACTTATATAACTTGATATGCTTATATAACTTGATATACTTGATATTATGGGCATTGCATCATGAACCTACTATGTGTTTATCGTTATTAACATGCCATGACCTTGTCATGAATTTACCATGACCTTATTTATCATTACAAACTGACCATTATAAACGTATTATGAACATATTATGAACATCTTATTGACTTATTATGAACATATTATAAACTTTACTGCCATTCACACAACTTGATTACATTCACACGACAAGTAACAATGTCAAAATTTGGTACCATATACACCACTTGATCATCATGCAAACTTGTCGCCATATAAAACAATGATAGTTCTTACAACATCATACAACATACAAATTCTACACTAACCGCTTGCCAGCCAATATATTTCCACAAAAGAATTCTTGCAACTAGATAACCCGTATCCACAAACCATTGTCACCCCAGACAATATCCGATTCTTATCGCACTGTACTTCCAGAGCTTCTTCTGCATCTTCTGACCATCAATTTCCGGTGCCTTGTAATTCTTTCACTGTATACTCCCATTGTTGCTTCACTTTTAGAAATCGTGGGTTCCATCTGGTCACCTTTTGATTGAATATTGTACATTTATCTCGTTTCAGCCAGGCTTTTGGTTCCTCATTGGCTCAATTATCATTACATTCGTCCTCCCTCTTGCCATTTAGTCCATTTACCATTTTCGTTTTGCACAATTCTTGCACCATTTTGCTTCCCTTTACTTTCTCTTCCCTTTCGCTTCCCCTTTCACTTTCCTTCACTTCTCTTCACCTCCCTTCACTTCTCTTCACTTCTCTTCACTTCTCTTCACCTCCCTCCTCTTCCCTCCTACTCAAACTTAAAGTCCAATGGCAGACACTCAATCTCAGGCAACAAATTATACGCATCATTCTCCCCCGCCACCAAAAGCCGCTCGGGAATCTTCTTGCGGTACAATTTCCGTCCATCGTACGACGACCGCAAATTAACCAACGACTTTTGCTTACAGAGCAACTCGTTCTTCCGCCGAATCTCGCTCGTAATCATGTTATACTTTTCCTCTCGCTCTGCAGTGTCATTGAATATGTTCATTGTCGAAAACTGGCGAAGAAACGACTCGGAGTCGTCATAGAGAATAAGCCCCTCGCTCTTGGACTTTAAATGCGACTTCCGGACCCCTCGGTTCCAGACATTGCCCATGGCCGGATCAAGCGTCCGCATGATGCCGGTGCTAAACTGCTCGTTGTCCTTTGACAAACTTGTCCCTCCCGTTTTCGTGGACATTTTCATGGACATTTCCTCGAGCATTTCCTCGGACGTTTCCTCGGGCACTTCCTCGGGTATTTCCTCGGGCACCTCTCCCTGTTTGTGTTTAAGCACATGCTTTCCTCGGCTGCCTAGTCCATCTGGCTTATCCCCGTCGGTTGCTTCCTGGTACAATGCAAACCGCTCGACAAACTCGTTAAAAGGGTCCCTCATTTCCTTTGGGGCATCGAGCCTCGGTGGCACGGTATCAAACTTGCGTAACTCCTCCAGCGACGAATTCACATGGACAAAGTTCAATGGTTCTCCAATGCTGGCCTTTTTCACCAAGCCGTTGCCGGTTTTGAGCTTTTTTCGCTTGACCGAACCGCTTCGGGACGGTAGAAAGTTCCCGAGCGACGAGAGAGACGGCAGGCGCCGTTCCAACCGCCGCTTATTCTTCTTCCTCTTGCTCTGGAAGAGTCCAAACATCTAGGGCTGTGTGTATTAGAGACAAGTAGCGGTTTCGAGAAATTGGTAACGTCTCCTGCGCCCCTGCAAGGCGCTGCACTCTAAGAGCGTGTTCCTGTACCGTAACTAGCACCCTAACTAAAAATCGCTCCTTCTACAAGCACCAATGAGCAATGGATTGGGATATTAATTACGCTGTTTGACATTGCTTAATTAGTGCCACTTTTTTTCACCTGAGGCAGACCTAGCCATAATACACTGCGCCACGTGCCACTGAGCCAGGGCTCGTGGCACAGTATATTTTTTGGCGAAAACCAAAAGCTACTTGGGGCAAATTAAACATGCTAAGAGTAATTCGTCCAGCCGTGGGTTCGTTACGAGTAGCCACTAGATCGTTCCATAGCACTTCTATATATGGCAACCAGAAGAAGCTTGCCTGTGAGGAAATCCCTGCCCAGGTTTATGACTTCAAAATGGTCAACCAGTTGGTGGCACAGCCTCGGCAAGATACAGTTTTGATTGATGTCAGAGAGCCCCAAGAGTTGCAGGAGCAGGGGTTTATTCCAACGGCAATCAACATTCCATTCAAGTCGACTCCGGGCGCGTTGAACTTGCCTGAGGACGAGTTTGAGGATGCCTTTAAATTTCCAAAGCCGTCGTTGGAAAACAAGGTTGTGTTTTATTGTCAGGCCGGGATTCGGTCCGCTGCTGCGGAGGAGTTGGCCAATACGTTTGGGTACTCCAAGCGGGGGAATTATATTGGCTCGTTTCAAGACTGGGTGGCCAATGGAGGAAAGGTGGAGAGAAAGTAGGGGAGGAGGAAGGAGAAAGGAGGAGGAAGGAGGAAGGAGGAGGAAGTAGAGAAGAAGTAGAGAAGAAGTAGAGAGGAAGTAGAGAGGAAGTGGAGTGGAAAGTGAAAGGAGAGTAGAGTGGAAATGTGGCTAAAAAGGGCAAAAAGTAAAAAAGCAAGAAAAGACAGCTAGAAAATGGCCAGAAAAAGATACTCTTGTAAACTTGGCTGGCAGAAAATGGCAATAGCCAATTGTATATAATGGCTCAATGCATTAGGTTAGAGACAAGAGAGAAAACGGCAAGTGAACAATAGCCCTAAACAATAGTCAGCAGACAATGCGGAAAAAAAAAAAGAAAAAAAAAAAAAATATTCAAGACTAGTGACGATGGCAAGCAAAAATTTGATAGAAAACACACGTGAGTTCCAAGAACAATAATCATCAAGATGTATCTCGGATGCTACAAATACCTTATACACCCGAAATAAGCCTGCCCCGTCACTGGATCCGGAAATCACCCATCTGTATATAGAGCATTGTCCGGTGCTACGCAAATACTAATTATGCCAAGACGATCATTTATTGCAATTGTCGTCTGTTTTTTTTATTTCTTAATACTATTAATCTTTATCCATGTATTTTTTGTCTGGTACTTTTATTCATCCAGTGATTTCCAGAAGCCGCACACCCCCTCCTCAAATGATTATGTATTTCCGGAACGATCTGCAGTGATTTTCGTGCGACAAGGACACTGCTTTTTGTTAGATAGAAAGGTGCGTCTCTTGGGAAATCTCCGTGAAGCAGTCCCGCCGAATTTGGAGCATACTACTGACCCAGTTTAGCAAAGATATCCGCACTGAATCCTACCTGGATCCGAGAAGGTTGATCCCTACCTCTGATAGTTTGTCATCCCATGCACCTTGACGCATCATCACTGAATATTTCAAGACATTTGGCCAAACCACCCAAGCTCGGACCTGGGCGCAACCAGCGGTATCTGGACTCAATGTCACGGAAATCGACTCCCAAACTCTAAATATGCCAATCCCGAGCTTACCGCATGTTCCGGAGCCGATTTGAGCCCAGGACAAGCCCACACCCCCGCGATCACGTGATGACAGCGTTTTCCTTTTTCCTTTTTTGCGGTTGTTGAATTTTCTACACTTGTTGGATCCATCCTTGGTGCTGTTACATGGCTTACAATTATTGGACGTTCGCTTAATTCCATCTTGTTGATTCACACGGGCTTTAAATATCCAGATACCCCCTTGCTATGTCAACTCTAACTAGCATTTTGCTCGTTGGCGAAAACCCAAACTTGGCCTACTATGCCTGGAAGCTTCACGACTCCCAAGCTTGCAACATCACAATCATCAATGTTGCACTCGAGCAGCTGCTGCTTGGAGTCAGCTGGGTGACCAGCGCCGCAAAAAAGGCGCGGTTCAATCCCGAGCGGTGTTTCCGTTCCGTCGGACAGCTTCCCCCTGGGTCCCAATACGACTATATTATCATGAGTCTGAGCTCGTTGCACACGTTTTCCTTGTGCAACGAGCTTGCTCCGTTTGTGCACGAAAATACCGTGGTTGTGGCCGAAAGCACCGGCTTTCTCCAGTTGGAGACGTACATCCAGCAGCACTTTGAAAAAGTCTTGGGCCGCCGTGTGATGTGCTTGTCGATTATGAACGAGGCCGACGTGAAAAAGATTCCAGGAAACCCAGTGTATGTTCTCCAGCACAAGAGCGCAACGGACTGTGTATACATTGGCAATGCAGCCGCGTCGTACGGCCGGCTGGAGATCATTGCCATTGACGCGTTGAGCCAGTTGTTTGACAAGGCTGGTGTCGAGGTGTTCAAGACGGATAGTCACCGCGAGTTTTTCAACTACCAGTGGAAGTTTGCGCTTCCACGGATCGTGTTCAACCCACTTTTGCTTGTGTTTGAGTTGGACTTCCCCGTGAAGATCTCCAAGCAGATCTTGGCCAAGCCGTTGATTTCGGGGCTCTTCAAGGAGTGCATCGAGTTGTTGAAGAAGATGGACTGCAAGTTGATCAAGGGATATGAGAGCGAAAACTCGTTATTGAACACCTGGTGCAAATTATACCCCGAGTCTCTGGACGAGTCGGTGGTATTGGACATTCTTCGCCTGGACTTTGACTTGAAGGATGTCAAGTACTTGAGCTCGCCAAACTTCTTTTACGAATTCTACCACCAGTATGTCTTGGACTATGACTTGTTGTTACTCCAGCCTATTCTTGTTGCCGACGACTACTCCATCAAGACTCCCTACCTCGAGTTCTTGTACACCACCATGTCGCAATACGACAAGTTGAATCGCAGCACCATGCAGCTGCGTTCGTCGCTTTTCTTCCTTCGCGCAAACCACGAGTTGCAATCAAAATTGCTGCACATGTCCAGCGTCGAGGGCTTGGAGGCCAAAATCATGGAGCTCATCAACAAAAACCGTCTGCTCGAGGACTCGAACCAGAACTTGATCAAGCAAATCAACGAACTCTCCTTCCAGTTGAACTCCCAGCGCATGCAACTCTCCAAAATGCCAAAGGACCGTCCTCCACAAGTCCGCGCCGGATCCCGACGGCAGTCGCTCAACGGCTCAAACACTCCGGTGATGCAGAATGGCGGTTTCCAAAAGTCGCCCTCACGCACCTCGTTCCATCATTCCACGGGCCAGTTGAACTTTGATGCCCAGCCTCCACAAAAGCCTCAGGCCCCTAGTAGTGGGAGTAACAGTGCAGAGGATCTTCAAGATTTGGCAGACATGGCGATAATTGGTGCGAAATTCCAGGAGGAGTATCGGTCCAGAACCCCATCTCCAAATACCAGAGGTCAGGCGACGCAAGGAAGTCAGGTTCAGGGAAGTCAGATTCAGGGAAACCAAATCCAGGGAAACCAAATTCAGGGAAACCAAATTCAGGGAAATCAAATTCAGGGAAACCAACCCATGGGCAATCCACCTCGGTCTAGCTCATTCTCAAACCTCCGCAAGTCCACCACACAGCCTGTCATCAAGCCTTCAAATAAAAATGCCAAGAGAATCACCTCAAACCCATCGACCCTTCCTAGCTTACAGGCACAAGCAAACTTTGTCGATAAACCTTACGGAAATAGCGGCAGCTCCTTGCCAATAAACGACGTTTCGTCGCGCTTCACTCCACAGTCGAGGAAAAACCGCAAATCGGGTTTGCCGTTGCTCAATAATCGTGCATCGAGCGGTACAAATCTAGCCCAGATGTTACAGCAGCCTCCTTCCAGCCTGGGCCATACAAACAGCAGCTCAGTGAGCTCAAAAAGAGACATGGACGACTATTCATTGTATGGCGCAGCACCACCAAACGGGATAAAAAACCACCGCAACCGGGTCTCCAGCTATAAGAATTTGGCCCACTTGAATCATGGTCCTGGCCAAAATGGGCAATTCCAACAGCAGAATGGACAGCCAAATGGGCAAGTTGGTTACCAAAATAATCAAGCTGGTCACCAAAATAATCAAGTTGGTCACCAAAACAATCAAGCTGGTCACCAAAATAATCAAGTTGGTCACCAAAATAATCACGCTGGCCACCAAAATAATCACGCTGGCCACCAAAATAATCACACTGGCCAACAAAATAATCACACTGGCCAACAAAATAATCACACCGGAAGCTATCCTACTCTGCCAGTTCAACAAAGCCTCGCGCCAAACGGTCATCAGACCTCCCCCGGATTCAACTTTGCGCCTAAAAACCCGCAGGCGACATCTCCACAATCTCCAGCAGGAAACACGCAACCAGTTGGTGGCGAAAATAAAGACACATTAGGCTTGCCTACTGCGGACTCGAGCAGATCCAACGACTCCAAGATCCTGTTCAGCGACGGGGTGTTCTCCAATAATAACAACAGTTCGATTGAAACCCAAAACACTGCCAATGGAAACTCCTTTGCCAAGGACGCGACGCCATCTGTGGAGAAAACTAATACCCTTTCTCGGACCAGCACCAACAAGAAGAAGAAGCTGGTGAAGTCGTTTTTTGGAAGAAAAAAGAACTAGGCCATGTGCATATCGTGGCACTAGCCACTAGCCATGGACTTGATTCTCTTGCTCTCGCTGAAGGACTACTAAAGGTCAGTAATATCTTTATTCATCCGTTTATCCATTCATTTATACAGATTATTATAATATGCTCATTCATTATCATTACTGATTTGTCGTAGCACTTGCTCAGACTTACCATGATAATCAAACACCTCTGGGAGTTGGCTTGTAATATTTTCAAACAATTGTTTTCCTCTTTGTAACTTCTGTAAGAGGCAGAGTGTCCAAAACCGCCAGTGGATTAATGAAAAATGATTTATACTAATGATCCATAATGTCATTTTAAAGTCTCGGCCATGTTTCCAATTGCAAGTGAAAGTGCAGGCTCATTAAGGTGGCTAATGCCTACAATTTTAAATCTAATGTTGTCATATCCCAGCATACAATTAATCTTCGCTTTAACAATAGATCCGTATATACGTTTAAATCCTACGATAAAGTTTATCTGTACCAGTTGACTTAGCCATGATAAGTTGGACTGATAGTTCCCTTGGGATTGAATAACCGAATAGAGAAATCATCTTCTTGACTTTTGGAGAGGAGCTTTGCTTTTTTACCAAGTTTCAATACCATTCAATCTAAATATAGATACATGCACCTAGTACAACTATATAAACAATAAACATTATTATTAGGTACCGGTGCCTTCTATTAGTTGTTGAAGATCATACTTAACTCACGTGCAACAAGGTACCTGTAGAATTGACTGCATCTGCATGATTCTAAACTTCGGTCACGTGATCGAGGCATTAGAGGTATAGGTTGAATTATAACGGACTGCATTTACAATTTTAATTCACAATGCAATAATAATATTTTGTATTTATATTTAACTATATATTGTCTCCAGAATTACGGTGATTCGATAGATGTACTTTCACTGAGGAGGAAATGTAATTAAACCCTTTTAGCATAAACGTAGTTGTCTGGGATTAAAACTTAGATGTGTATTGTGCTTCTGATTCATGATGTTTGATATGACTGTGCAAAGCCCAAATACCGGTTTTGAGGCAAGTTTGCAGAACCTCATGATGTATTGGGTACGTCTTGCTCACATTCTAGTAAAACTCAATGAGTAATGGACTGGTTTGTGATTAGCAAATAGCTCTCGAGTGGAAAAGCCGCCTATTTTGTCTATTCGCTTTTAAACTTGACAGTAAATTCCAATATACTTTAGTCCTCACTTGACAGTGAATTGCAATCTACTTTAATCACCACTTTGGCAGTAAACTCCCACTGTAAATTTCCAGACTATACCTTTATCGAAAAATTCAACTTAGGCCCAAAGTTAAACATGCCAAACAACCACCTCAAGTTCCGTTGCCGTAACCTGGTCTTTTCTGCAACATAAAGCGACCTTCTTCCCAGCGGAGTCTTGATCACCACCTTTCTGCCGTATTTTCCTACATTGTACCTTACTTTGGTACGTACTTTGATGGTTGATGCCTGTGACGGACGCTCCGTAAAAGTAAAGGCATCGGGGTCTTCGAAGTAGCCATTGAAGAGATAAAACCAGAGCGATGTGAAGATCCGTTTTATTTTTCGACTTCGTGAAGTCCTTGGAACCGGCAATGAGCGCATACAAATGATGATCGGAAGCAAGTACTTGGCCAGTACAAAGATGGTGACACAGAACCAAGGTAATGGGACAATAAATGTATCCAAATGACAGAAGCAGAAGATTGATAGAAGCAGGTGGTTAGCAGAAACAGAATATTTCCATACTACCGTCATTACATGCTACAACTGGACTACAGTGATAACATATCCATTAACTAAGTACGTATCGAAGTAATATGATTTGCAGCTAATTCATTACAGAGTTCTATAGCTCGTATTCCAGCTGGACAGTATCGATATCCATTTGCACGTGTTGTTTCAGCTAACCACCGTGGTAGCAAATACCATTTGATGCCCAAATGTCAAACCAACACATATTAAACTACATAAAAATATCAAGCCACTCGCAAACAACCAATTTCCAGCATTTTTGAATCAAATCTATATTCAAATCGACTCAGATCTGTAGCATACCCCAACTTTTCACCCACCTGCTCGAGATCTTCACGAGTCTAGTACTGGAAAACATGTGGGACCCAACATAATCAACAACATACAAGAAGAAATACACAACACCCGGTGTAAATACCCAGCGAATAATCAGCCCGGAAGATACACAAATATCCGCTCGATGCTAAAGCCTCGGAAATATTTCTGCCCTCCACTTTCTCGACTCACGGCCTCGAGTCATGCAATCACATGTAAGCCTGATGTTTTTCTGTTGAGTGTAAATTTTCAAACTAGTCATCTCCAGTTTACTTCACTCTCCAATGCGTGTTACTGAGAAATTAAAACAGGCCCACAAGTCGCCGGATGATAACCCGACGTACTCATTTGAGTTTTTCCCGCCAAAGACATCCCAGGGTATCCAAAACTTGTACGACCGCATGGATCGCATGTACAACTTGAACCCACTGTTTGTCGATGTTACTTGGAACGCCGGAGGCAGACTCTCTGACTTATCCACTGAGATAATCAACACCTGTCAGTCCGTGTTGGGCCTCGAGACATGTCTCCATTTGACGTGTACAAACATGAGTATCGACGTCATCGACCGAGCACTCAAACAGGCATATGACTCAGGTTGCCAAAACATTTTGGCACTTCGTGGCGACCCTCCTTTGGATGCAACTACCGAGAATGGGACCTTGGTTCATTCTGGGGAGTTCAACTATGCCAAGGACCTTATTCGGTACATCAAGTCCAAGTACAACGACCATTTCTGCATTGGTGTCGCTGCTTACCCTGAGGCACATCCTGAGGAGCACGACGTTGAAATTATGATCGATTACTTGAAGGAGAAGATCGATGCTGGGGGTGATTTCATCATCACGCAAATGTTCTATGACGTCGATAACTTTATCGAATGGGGGAAAAAGGTTCGGGCCAAGAACATTGACGTTCCGATCTTGCCTGGTATCATGCCCATCACCACGTATGCATCGTTCATGCGTCGGGCGAAATGGAGCGAGGTGAAAATTCCAGAGGAATTCTTGGCTGTTCTCGAGCCTCACAAGGACGATGACCGTGAAATCAGAGACTTGGGCTGCCAATTGGTCTCTGACATGTGCAAGAAAATCATCCAGTCTGGAATCGCCAACCACCTCCATTTCTATACCATGAATTTGGAACGGGCCACGGTGTTGATTCTCGAGCAGCTTGGGTTGGTGAAAATATGCAACGAGCATGAGGATATTGGTGTTGCTGACAATGGCAACAACCCATGCAACGATTTGCTTCCATGGCGTAAAAGTCTCAATCCGCAACGGGTCTCTGAATCCGTGCGCCCAATCTTCTGGAAGAACAAGAAGTTCAACTATATCATTCGGACACAGAACTGGGACGAGTTTCCAAACGGACGGTGGGGCGACTCGAATTCTCCTGCATTTGGTGAAATCTCGTTGTTTGATGGCTCGTTACTCCGTCATTCTTCCAAGAAATTGCTCGAGTTGTGGGGCACCCCTGAGTCCAAGGCTGATCTCTCCAAGTTGTTTATTGATTACTTGGAAGGAAGCTTGGTGATGCTTCCTTGGAGCGACCAGTCGATTTCTGCAGAGGTCAACCCGATCAAAGATCAGTTGGTCAAATTGAATGAAAAGGGGATTTTCACAGTCAATTCCCAGCCTTCGGTAAATGGAGTGAGATCCGACCACCATGTATTTGGATGGGGTCCGAAAAACGGATATGTCTATCAAAAGCAATATCTCGAGTTTTTCTTCCCCAAGGCCCAGTTGCTGGTGTTGATCAGCAAGATCGAGGCATTTAACGAGTCGAGCTGCTCAAACGACAACATCTTGACGTTCTTTGCTGTTGATAAACTGGGCCAATTGACCAGCAACCTTGCCAATGATAGTTTTCCAAATGCTGTCACTTGGGGAATCTTTCCGAACACTGAGGTGATCCAACCAACAATTGTCGAGAAAATCTCGTTCTTGGCTTGGAAAGATGAGGCGTACCGGATCGCCGAGGAGTGGAGATCGATCTTTGATAAGGAGTCGCTGTCACTGAAATTGTTGACCGATATTATTGACAATTACGTCTTGATTAATATCGTCGACAATGACTTCGTCAGCAACAATCATATCTTTGGTCTCTTTTCTGATATCGAATGTATCTAATGAGTTTATGGTTCAACGCATTTATTTATTTATTTTTTAGAGATGGTTCAACGACACAAAAAGTTTGATAGTTTTGTTTTTATAATGTTATGCATGGCATCAACTGCCAGGACATCAACTGTCCATAATATATACCGCCAATTGGCTAGTATGATATTGTAATGTTTGATTTTGGCTTGAGAGCTGGAAATTGACAAGTATCGACTGACTGAGGAAGCGTGCGACCGTTGTAAACTTTTGAGAGAATCGGGTTTAGTATTACCGTTGGGTTTTTCCAAAGTCATAGCTAGGCCTAATATTAAGTTTGATAAGTAAAATAGATGGAAACGTCCAGTACCAAGCACCATCAAGCTACAATCTGCTCAATGTCAGGGCCCTTCTCTGATTATCTTCCACGACGTATCCGTACTTGGAGACATTCCGAACCAGTGAACAACAGGCGAGACTCACAGGTTTGGAAGATTTCTAAAATCTTAATTTAATTTAATAATATTTATTTTTGCATTTGGTTATATATTGTCTCTGGGAACACGGTTATTCGATGAGTATATTTTCACTCAGGAACATCCTGAGGCAGAATTTTGTTGAAGAAAACCCTTTATAACCCCCAAACTGTTATATGGGCTGAAAAACTTCAATGAGAGTAGTGTTGTCAGTCGTTTAAAGTGGCTGGTTATTGGTTATCCGAGAAGCCTGGCCATCCCTTGGTAATGCAATTTGGGCCGCTGAATCTCGTGATGATGAACGCAAGACTCGCCGGGATCTATCATTACTCGTTTTCGAGACTTTTGTGTATCGGGATGGTCGGCAGAGCTTGAATCGGGGCACTGTGCCATGATATGCCCCTCATAAGGCATGAAGCGTTAAGGCATGAGGCGTTCTCCGATTGGCCATCTCCTACCCCTAGGAATCTTGTTTCAACTCGTTTTGGTAAACTCTACAAGTTTGCAGACTGATTTGCATTTCGGTCTTCATTGCCAAATAATTTGAACAACGCGCTATCAATGTAGCTTTTTCCACTGTGTAATTGGGATATTAAACTGAGAATTGCCCTGAATTTGCGAGGGTCTCTATGAAAAGAAGTTTGATTTTGTCTTGGTGCCCTTTGAGCAGTGTAGAATAGATCTTTTGTGTTTACCTGTAGTGGTCAGGAAGCGAGTCACTATGAGAGGTAGCAGTTTCCCGCCACTCTTTGGTTGCCTATTCTGAGGCCATTGAGAATCTGGATGCGGGATCATCGTAGATCCTACATCGATGATGGGAATACCACTTTCAATGTAGGTAATCGAAGTAGATGTAGTCATGAATAGCCCCAATGTCAGTCTGAGAATTGAGTTGAATCTTACAATGACCCGACACCATTAGGCTTTGTCATGCTGTTACGTTAAATTTAAAATACTGCTGCATACACGTTTGATGGCCCAGAACCCCACAATTTTCTTCTCTGAATGTTACAGGACGTGCGATACATCAGACAGCTAAAAATAACTATCAGAAAACAATTTGCCGTACTGGGATAGACCTTGGCGCATATCAATGTGTCTTGACCATGAGTCGTCAAATGACTACATGTTACGTCAATTTTTGATTCATTTTCTAGTTGCAATACTGTCCCAATGATACTCATAATTTGAATCAATTAGTATTTTTCTTTCCTTTGTTTGAAATATAAAATATCAGTCTAGGGTGTTCTGACGCAAATCATTAGATGCCGTGGAAACCTGAATCTGACGTTAGCTTAAAAATGGCACCGGCATGAGGCATAAATAATATCCAAGGCACAATGCCTAATATAAAATATCCAAGCCATACTATGAGGTTAATATAAATATTAATCATATCCACTCACTTTTCATTATCAATGAACACTTCAGCTATTTTTCACATCCTTTTAGCCATGCTCTTTATTGAGCCTGGTCTTGCGACTCCAGTCAATGGCACCCTTTTCAATCGTGACATTTCCATTGACGAATTGCTCAAATCTGGGGGTATGACAGGTCTAAATGCTCCCGTGGCAATGCGTTCTAGATATGCTGCAAAAACTTGTAAAATGGAACAGGTGCAAGACGTGGTTCTTGCATACAACTTTCTGCCTAAAGACCAAAAGCTCTTCATTCGTGGATTAGGAAAGAATTCATATGAGGATAGTTATTTTAATTCAAATTATTTGCCTGACCAAAACATCAGGGAGATGTTCCTGGAACAATCATCAGCGTGGAACAATTGGTGGATGCGCACGTTCTGGGAATTTCCTAATGAAAACACTCCACTAAAGGAGACTTGGGATCATCTTGATGACTTTACATCATTGAGAACAGAATGCTATAGCACGAGAACCGCATGGGAGGATAATGAATTGTACCAGAAGTTGGTCAGTTTTAAGGGAAATATGACCCTGGAACAGAACCGAGATTTCTCCAAATTATTTTTCCAAGGGGACAATGATGCAATCCAAAAAAGTATCATCCAAGATTACATTGAAGCCGTCAAGCACCTCTTTGTAATCAATGGGAGACTTCGTGACGAAGCTAAACTCCGTGAGACATTTACATTTGGCAAGATTTACAACAAGAAGGACTTTAAGAAAATTTTGAAAGTCTTCAAAAATCTACAACTTGATGGGAAAATCACCCAAACCTCGGATGGTAAGACTGTTTGTGCAATTGATAAGGCGCTGGTTTTCTACAAGCTCCAAGGTTCTAATCCAATAATGCTGGCTCAGATTGATCCCGTAACACGACTGGTTCCAGGTGGTAAACGGCTGAGTGTTGGTATGTGTAATGCCAATTTCGTAAAGATGGATGACATGGAATACTGCTTTCAAGACAAGTCTGGCGATTGCAAATAAGACATGTATTTAGCCGGCCTAAAAAAGCATGGAAATAAATAGCTTGTTGAGTTTGAAAACCACAAGTCACCTATTGCGGAGAAGCAATTCTACATTGGAATGTACTCACGGGACGGCACAATAGGCACAATGTGCAGTTGTGACGTAATTTGAAACTCATAACGATAGGCTCTTATAAGGGAATATCTATCCTATAAAGGGGTGATATTTCCGTAGTTAAAAGTATCTAAGAATATCAACTCAATCATGGCTACCGTTCCGATTATTCAATTACAAAGGAACAAAACTCATCTACAATTAACTAAATATCTGAGCATGAGTTTGTAACAACATCACATTCTCTAGACGATGAAATCGACATTGACATATTCCTTCCATTGTCTACATCTTTCTCTAACCCGGGCTTTGTGCCGCACCTATTACATGTTGAATCTTGCATGAAAAAAACTCATGCTTAAATACAAACCATTGGTGGTTATCATAGGAACCACAGGCGTTGGCAAATCGCAGTTTTCCATTGAGCTCGCCAAGGAAATTGGCGGCGAAATCATCAATGCGGACTCGATGCAAATGTACAAAGGATGTGATATCATCACCAACAAACACCCAATGAATGAGCGCGCAGGGATTCCCCACCATGTGATGAGCCATGTGGACTGGCAAGAAGAATACTTCATCCACCGGTTTCAAAAAGAAGCGAGCGATGCGATCCTGAAGATTCGCGAAATGGGAAAAGTGCCCATTGTCGTTGGTGGTACCAGTTATTACTTGCAAAGTCTTCTTTTCAAGAATCGCACAGTGGGCTCGACTACATTTGCGAATCGCAACGAAAAGCTCCAGGCATTGACCGAGGAGCAGCAGCAAATTCTAAACGACCCGGCCAAGGCATATGAGCGTCTAGTTTCTATAGACCCTACCATTGGGCAGAAGTACCATCCAAATGATACTCGCCGCATTAAGCGGCTACTTGAAATTTACTTTCAGTCGGGAAACAAGCCAAGTGAGATTTTCACCCAGCAAGGCGCCAGTACTGAGTTGGTTGATGATACTTTGGTCTACTGGCTCTGGCTGAAACAAGGGGTGTTGAACCGGCGGTTGGATGACAGAGTGGACCTGATGATCGAGCAAGGGGCGATCAAGGAAATCCGGGAGCTCTATGATACTTTTAAAGCACGGAATTTGTCTGATTTCCAAAATGGAATCTGGCAAGTAATTGGATTCAAGGAATTCTTCCCCTGGATCGAGGGAGCAGAGACCCAGGCAGAGAGCATTGAGAAGATGAAGCAAAAGACCCGCAAATACTCAAAGAGTCAGATCAAGTGGATAAGAAACGTCCTTGTGAAGGAATTGCAGACTGTCACCAACAAAAGATGCGAGATGCATTTGCTTGATGCCACGGACTTGCGCCATTGGCACGAGAATGTACTGGTAAAGGGCATAGATATATACAAGAGATTTGGCACGCGCGATTTGAACATTGGCGAAAACCTCAGTGATAAAATTGCGGTTCAGGAGCCGAGAAAACGACCAGCGGACTGGAGGCAATATACCTGTGATATTTGCGGTACTGATGCGGATCCGCTAAT
The DNA here is from genome assembly GCA_020342235.1 of Saccharomycopsis phalli. Classification (NCBI taxonomy): domain Eukaryota; kingdom Fungi; phylum Ascomycota; class Saccharomycetes; order Ascoideales; family Saccharomycopsidaceae; genus Saccharomycopsis; species Saccharomycopsis phalli. Next base: position 603,331 of record CP073217.1, read on the forward strand.
CTTGATTGGCGAGGGTCAGATGAACGACCACATGGGAAGTCGACGGCATAAGAATAATGTAAAAAGGCAACGGAACCGCGAGGATTATGAGTCATGGAAGGAGAAGCAGAAATGACTGCTAAACGATGGCGAAGGTGAAGATGCCACGGCAAATTAAGAAGCACTGAAAATTACAAAGTACTGAAAATTACGAAGCACTGAAAATTACGAAGCACTGAAAATTACGAAGCACTGAAAATTAAGAAGCACTGAAAATTAAGAAGCACTGAAAATTAAGACAGTACGGCTATATTTAGACTTTTGCACATGAATTTTGGCTATCCTACCGACATGCGTGTTGCTAATGAGGGGAATTGGTGCTTTGTTCTGGTTCTAGACCTTTTCTGACAGTCCAAAATACAAGTATAGCAGAAACCTTAACCAACTGGGTTAATAACAACTTGAGTGTCACATCAGACAGATTGAGTTGGCTTTGAACTCGGAAAAATGCTAGATCATGAGTTACGGAGTTTTATACTCCGGAGCAGTGCTGCCGTGGTTAAAAGAAATTGAGTTGCTTTAAATAGAAATGGAAGGCCAAATAGAAATGGAAGTCCAAATAGAAATGGAAGGTCAGATGGAAATGGAAGGCCAGATAGAAATGGCAGAACAAATAGAAATAGCAGGGCAAATATAAATATTATAGAGGGTGTATTCATTACAATAAAATCCAACAACTAGGTAAGATCCATGTGATTTGCAGTCCGAATGACATGATACTTAAAAGGGATGAGGCGAAGCCATGAAACCGCCACTGAGCAAAAATAGATGGATAACTTTAAATATGCAGACGACGTATGACGAGTAAAAATAGATATTTTTAGATGAAACAAGTAGATGGATCCCAGAAAGTATAAATAATGACGTCAAAGGTATATTTGCAATGAAGCATGTATTACCATACAATGCGGCTGTTTATAGTACAAGAAGCAGACCCAAATTGCGGATACAAATTCCACAATTTGTAGAGAGAGGATATCACGGAAAAGATGTGATGCGGCAATGTATGACTGAGGATGAGACTAATGAATTTCAGGAAAGGATAACGAGGGTCATGACACAATGATCATGAGAAAATGACCATGAGAAGCATGTTGAATGTCATGTGGGTAAAGTGTTGGATATTGGTCATGTTATGCCTTGTATGAATTATAATATCTTAGATTATATGCTTGGATTATACTATAATATTTATTTCTGTATTTAGCTATATACTGTCACCGAAAATACCGTGATTCGACGAATATACTTTCACTTTGTAAAAACCTGGCCACTGAATCTCATTTGGTGGAGGCATCCTGCTGCGTTCTGGTAAAACTCAATTTGGATGGATTGTCTTGAGATTAGAAAGACTTTCTAGGGTATTGCCGATTCCATTTGAGAATTCAGTACATTAGGTTCGAAAGAATTCAGGTTCCTACTAGTTCTTGCACTGAGGTCATGTATGATGGAGAAACTTTGTCTTGTCTCTATACTATGAGGGCTTAAAGGTTAATTTTCGTGCTCTTGAAAGTGTCTTGAGTGGTTGTCGTTTATAAGTATATTTAGTTCTGTATTTAGCTATATATTGTCTCCGGAAACACGGTGATTCGACAGATATATTTTCACTCAGGAACATCCTGAGGCAGCATTCTATTGAAGAAAACCCTTTATAACCCTAAACGGTTATATGGGCTGAAAAACTTCAATGGGAGCAGTGTTGTTAGTGGTTTAACGTGACTGGCTATTGGTTATGCGAGAAGCCTGGCCATCCTTCGGCTAAATGCCGGCGCTATCCGGCCGCTGAATCTCGTGACGATGGGCGCACGACTCGTCGGGGTCGTTCATTGCTCGTTTGCGAGACTTCCTTGTATTGCCCTTCTGAGGCGTAGTGTGCTCTTTCTGGAGACTTTCTTGAGTATTGGGGCGGTTTGGTGGGGCTCGAACCCGGTAACTACCTCATGATGCGCCCTCCATAAGGCATGAGGTGTTTTCCATTCGGCCAAACCTCCTGCCCCTTGTCGTTTATAAAATAGCCGTTTTCTGACATTCTTGAATGCTTGCTCCGAACCAATTCGTTTAGCACCTGGAAACGGGATTGATGTAGCTGTTTTATTTGAGGAGGGGTATCTTGAGTTTTTGTTTTAATAATCTAGAGTCTGTAGAGCTGTTGCGACTGCAAAATCTACATATTTACAAATCTACATATCTACAATTTTTTGCAATCATCTACAATCATCCACAATTTATATATTAACGTATTAACTAATTTCTATAATGAGTTTTCTGTAGGAATCTCCCATATGATCTTCATGGTTCTGTACCTTACTTTGTCCTATAATGGCCCTGTAGTAAAATGCGAAATTTCAGCTGTTTACTCTCTCAATATTCTTTTGGATTCTTTTCGTCCTTTCATGTCTTGTGACCCCATGACCAAAGGCAAAGAACTAACGAGGTCCATTTACATTCTACAAGAAACCAGTCTCCATGTCAAGTATAGTCAGATTTTCAAGCAATACTTTGACCATTTTTCAAGTTTTTTGGCCATTTACAAGGCTGATTACTTGGAGATTTGCACAGCCGTTTGAGATTAATAATTTGATTTAAGCAGTTGTATTGTTGATATATGGTGCTTGTAGTAGCCTTGTGAAAAGCCTGGTTGGCGTTGATACCAAGTTTGACGCTGAATCTTCATCATATGCTGGATAAATCATGTTCCAACACGCTCTGGTAAAACTCTAGAGTTTATGTACTGATTTTTGATTGGCAAACACTTTTTCATTGTGTTGCGTATTCCATGGGTATAGTCTAGTATTTATCAATGTGCGATAGAATTGGAACACTGGGTATGTTTGGATTATACCATGTGTGATATTGTGACTGGGATACGAGTTGGGAAATGGCTAAATTGCTCGCTATTCACAGTTTGACTATTTATACTTGAAATGAAATGAATTGAGATTTTGATGAAAAGAGCAAAGACTTGTAGGGATTGGATTTATCATGCAATGTGATAGTTCAGTGAGTAATAAGCAGATTGGCAGAGCAGATTGATAAAAGATGAATACAATTACCAGAAGATGGGGAATTGTAAGTAGCCAAGGAGAATGTGAGGAGGTAACAAATTAATGTATCTTCTGAGAAGAAGTGATCCCTTTAATGCACTATGGTTGGATTTATAATTGGATTTATAATTGGATTTATGGTTGAATCTATGGTTGGATACGATGCGTGGATTATCCTTTGACATATTATACCTCGTAGTTGCCTTTTAGTTTATGTCCCTTGAACATTGTATTTATTTCCGCTTTCAAGTATATCTACCATGTGTTATCCACCATATGTTATCTACCATATGTTATCTACCATATGTTATCCAGTTATATGTTATCTACCATATTCTATCCACCGTATTCTATCACCATATTTTATCATCATATTTTATCATCATATTTTATCACCATATTCTCACATATCTCCCATATCTCCCATATCCCCACTACAACCATCTCCAATTCCATACATCCACCCAATCAAAAACCATCCATGGTATAATCATAATTAATCCCCGGAGTCACACTGGCGATAAACTTCAAGAAAATCACCAAGTATTGGTCCACACGAAGCACCTCTTGGTCCTCATCAATCGTCTCCCACTCGTCATCCAGTTTGCGACTCTGCTGGGCGGCTTCTGCCCGAGTCATGAGCACTTTCATGACGGTGGCATGGCGACAGGGATGGATCAGAACCGCGGTTGTGTTGGAGAGAAACGGCGCCTTTTCAATGGTGGCGGTTTTGTCTCTGTACTCACTGGAAATGTCCTCAAACATCTGCTGGGGCGAGATCGGAATGCCGTTGGCGTCAAACCCCACCAAATACATCTTCGGCACGCGGTACGAGGTGGAGTAGGTGATGTACAAGTCGTAGTGGCGTTTCAGCGAAAGCTCCTCTGGATCCTCCTCAAACTCGTCCGAGTCAATGTCCTGGATCTCCTGGACTTCTTGCGGTGGCGCTGGGTGGCGGTGGAGATGCGTGGCGGTCCATCCGTCCTCATCGGCCTCGGTGTCGTCATTGCCGGCATTCAAGTACGCAAACGCGCGCTGGAACGACGGGACTTTGCGGGTGACGAGAAACTGCTTGTCGTGCGGCAAGAAGGACTTTTCTAGCGCCTTGTCGCCGACAGGCGCCCAGTCCCAGGTCGGGAACTTGTAGGCAAGATAGTCACCAGCGGCGACAAACTCTTCTGGGGTGATTTCCCCCGTGTCCTTGAACGTGGAGCTGTGGCTGATTGGCGTGAGGTACTCTCTGAGCGAGGAAAACGTCGAGCGGAGGTTGTTCATGGGGAAGATGAGCAAGATGAGCTGGGAAAAAATATCCGTGACCCCATGTGACCCAGGGCACGGAAAAAAATCGCATCTCAACGGTACCCCAATGACGGTGTATCGGGTAGCCCAGTTTCCCCGCGAGGTGTTTGCGTGTTTATTTTTGAACGTCGCCAACGCCGACGAAATCAAGCGGCAGGTGGTGCTGCAGAACCCCGAGTACGACTACGGGTTTGTGGACGCAGGCAACATTTGTTCGATGGAGCAGCTCAATTGTGCGATTGTCAAGACCTTGAGTCTGGCCAAATATGGATCGGGGTGGAAGTCCAACGGGATGTATTCGGAGGTGTTGCTCAATTTGTCGCCAAATGATAATATCAGCGATTCGTTGACTCGGTTTGGGCTCGGCAAGACGTTGAAGCATGTGATTGTGTTGAAGATTGGGCTGGAAGAGGTGGAACAGGAGAAAAAGATGGAGAAACAGATGGAGGAGGTGGAAGAAAAGGTGCGACAGTTGGTCAAGGGAGAATATGTGGGGGAGTTGGACAACAGTCGGTTGGTTCCGGATTATAAGCAGATAAAAAAGAATTACAAGCTTGGGGAGTTGATGGTGGAGGATGAGAGGTTGAGTGATTTGCTTGTTGGCATGATTCAATTGAGTGATTTCAAGTAGGGAAGAGGAATGAAAAGTGAAATGAGGGAGGAGGAATTAAAAGTAAAATGAGGAGGAATTAAAAGTAAAATGAGGAGGAATTAAAAGTGAAATGAGGAGGAATTAAAAGTAAAATGAGGAGGAATTAAAAGTAAAATGAGGAGGAATTAAAAGTGAAATGAGGAGGAATTAAAAGTAAAATGAGTAACGGTGAGTAACGGTGAGTGAATGAATAAATAAAAAGTATAAAGTAGGACCTACAAAAAAAGCGATGCAATATACATGTCATTTCAACTAATCATCTAGATTCAATTGTCGTGGAAATTCCACTCTTGTTCTCATTGCACATTCCCACTGCCCAAGCCCAATCCTATATTACCGTAAATCAAATGTACATAAAATGCCCTATAATCTTGTACAATTCTCTGTCTCGTTGTAAGCCTATCGCATTGTAATTCTCTCGTCGTAATTCTCGCATCGTAATTCTCCAATCGTAATCTCTCACCGTAATCTCTCACCGTAATCTCTCACAGCAATCTCTCATCGTAATTCTGTCTCATCGTCCCCTCTTCTCAGTACACCCAGGCATGTCTAAGAGTAAATCACCGCACAGTACATCCCAAGTGGCTTCGTAATCAAGTATATGCAATCAAATGACTAAGTAATTTAGCGAGACTTTTCATCATCTATTCAATGTCTATTCAACATGTACTCAACGTGTATTAATGTGGATTTCATTCTGTAAGTCGAACATGCTTTAAATTATCCTACAGTAAATAGACATGGACAGCACACTGGTCCATGGTCAAATACCACAATAATTGCCAATCTAATCAAGAGCATAGCCATTTTGTATCACATTCCTTGCACTGTATACATCAAAAGCAATTTTACAGTGACGCAATGACGTAGCTCGTTAATTAGCTCTGTTTGCATCTCTAGAGGCATGGCGAAAATGATGATGTGCCATTTGGCAAACTCAAACCCAAACTTTGTTAAAACGACGGGAACGACGCCAAGAGACAATCTATTAGCGAGAATTTATGAGCATGGAAAGAGAATGGAAAACTAGCAAGACTGTTTGTAAACACCAGGTATTGTTGGTGGACAGCTAGGATTATACCACTAAGATGGCAATCAAAATAGGTGGGTGGATAATTATACCAGATGGAAAAATACGATATTCAATTGTACAGTTGAGATGGACAAACATGATATTCAATTGTACAGTTACGATGAATAATTATACAACTAAGATGGCCATTATAATATCAGATAGTCAGTCATGACTGCTGGGATGGATGACTATACAGGTAATATGGGATCATACCAGATGTGGATTAAAACAGCAAGAATAGATAACATACAGATGAGATAGGGATTAAACCAGATGGACATTAGAATGGCAAGAATAGATAACTATACAGATAAAATAGGGATTATACCAGATAGAAATTATCATAGCAAGGATAGATAACTATACAGATAAGATAGGAATTATACCAGATAGAAATTATAATAGCAAGGAGAACTGCAAAGATAAGATAGGCAATTACACCAGATAGGCAATTAAACCAGATAGGAATTACACCAGATAGGCAATTACACCAGATATGAATTACACCAGATAGGCATTATACCAGATAGGCATTACATCAGATAGATATTCTACCAGATAAGCATTACTCCAGATAAGCATTATACCAGATACCATAGACAACTACAACAGATACGATAAACAATCACAATAGCTATGATAGTCAATTATACAGTAAGATAGCCCTTTATAACACCAGACAATTATAGCACAAGGTGGTATTTCTAATACCAGATCTCCGATTATACAACCAAATCTCCGATACACAGCCAAAATGTCTGAGTATACAGCCAAGATATCTGAGCATACAACCAAGATAGTCTTCAACGCTAATATCCACATGAAAACTACATTTGCAACCCCATCTATTCCCACCTATACACTAAATCACACCTCGAATCACCCCGCGCACCAAATGAGACAAATCACGCTTGTACTTTGAAAACTCGCCCGCCTCGATGCGTAAATTATAATCAATGTACTGGTTGAAGCCCACCTCCAACCGATTCAACTCCGTACGCTTCAATCCGCTCACAGCCGACCACACCAGACTGTTGAGATTCTGCCGGCGAATGCTGTCGCCAATCGTGTTGCCCGGCTTGGAACGCACGTGATCGTTGTAGAACTTGCTGCTCACCACAAAGCTGGTGACGATTAGCCGCCTAAGGCATACCCGGCTGCCGTTGTTTTTGAACTCGGGCTTGGCGGCATACACCTTGAGAAACCGAAACAAGTAGAAGATCGCCACAAGAAACTGGTTGACGCCGACACGCGACCGCGTAAGAAGCGTCTTCAAAAACTGCATCAAGCTGCTGACAGTGGTGGTGCTTTTACCGTTACAGCACACGTCCTCAGGGAAGTTTGTGGTTAGCAGGTCGGCGACAATCCTCACAAGAACCTTCATCACGTACTGCCGCCCAAGACCAGCTCTGGGCGGCTCTTTGGAAGGTTCCTGTGGCGACTCGTCGTCGGTGCTGCTGACCTCTGAGTCGGTGAGTTCCGGCGTGACGTCGAGCTTCAACAGATTCATGGGCAAGGAAGTTGGTTCGCACTTGAAATGGGACTCGATGGCCAGGTCATAGCTGGATAACATGGGCAAATGGTGAATAGCCATGGTTAATTCATTGAAAGAAAACAGAAAAGCCGATAGAAGAAAGAAGAAGAAAAAAAAACCCTTTGTTGAAAAGAAGAAGCGCCAAACACAAAATATCACAATCTCTTCAGAGACACTTTTAATATTTTGACAAATGTGTCGTGCAAAGTGACTCATGCGAAAAATATCCCTGATGTCACGTGACACGCCCCCTGGAATACCAGTAGTCACGTGGGTGTGGATGTGATTTTTGACATGTGCCTCATCGCACGTGAGTTGACAGAAATTCATCCATCTTGTTTTATACCTTGGCCTTTAGCTTGGTAAATCTCGTTTACTAATATTACAGACACTATCGGCAACTTCGCGTGGTGCTTGTTTTCCGCTTACTTTCTGGTATATCTACTTCCGTCTCGCGCCTTTTCTCGCCTGGTTTTTTTTTTTGCCCAAGGCCCATGCCGGTTAATTGCGCCGGATAGTTTTTTCACTTACTCGACACGGTTCTTTTCTGAATTAGATACACTTGTGCGGAATTTCGAAAATATCCTTCTCTTCCACCACGACTGCTGATTCCCTTGATCCTGATCCTGATCCCGATCCCGATCCGCTTGCCTGTGCCTGATCCCGGCTCTTATCTTGATCCTTATCTTTCTTGGCCCCTTTTTGCGCCTATCACATTCCCATGGACACCAACATCGACGCTTCCTTGGAAATAAACTCCCAGTCCTATGCTCAGATGCTCAGGTCGCTTGTCGACGTGCTTTCGAGCGTAGGGACCGACGAGTCTCCCGACGACATGCAGTTCTTTGAAACGGCCACCGAGGCTCTATTGACCGACTACTGGAATAAAGTCGACGCCTACAAGGGCCGTGTGTTCCATAATAGACTCACCAACAAGCTCAAGGAGTTGCGGCCCGACGATTCTCTTGCTCGAGTCACATACTTGCGGCTGGCCTTGGAGGAGGCCATTGGCCATCAGACGAGCCACAACACAAGCCCGATGTCGCAGAGCAGCAACGAGATCCCAGGGCCGGGTCCCGAGCCTGGGATTGGCAGCTCGTCGACCTCGCGATTCAACTCTGTGTCGAGCTTCAACTCGTACAGTTCGGCCGACACTGCGCTCAATAGCAAGTACTCTGGGCGAAAACAGGACTATTTGTTTGGTCTGGGCGACTTGGTGTACAGTAGGACGAAACAGGACGAAAAAATGCCTTTGGAGCCCAACAAACGGCCGCGTTTTGACGACATGTCGTTTCCTCGGATAGGCACGGATATCTTCACCAACGACTTGCTCATGGACTCGCAGCATAAGCTGCCGGTGCTGAAGCTCTTGAACTACCCGAATTTCAATCCCAAAGTGCGCCGGTTCAACTACGATGTGAGCAAGCCGGAGTTGCCTGGGGTTTTTGAAAACGGTCTCAAGCAGAATGGTAGTGGATTGATAAAGAACAATGGCAGTGATTTGATAAAGAACAATGGCAGTAATTTGATAAAGAACAATGGCAGTGATTTGCTCAAGCACAATGGCAGTGATTTGTACAAGAACAATGGAAATGATTTGTACAAGAACAATGGAAATGACTTGGACGCAAACCACTTGAGCCACTTGAACAACTTAAACAACCTTAATGCCAATGACAACTACCCCTCGTCAGACGTCTACGAATTTGTATCGGCGCTCAACACCCTCAAACTAGGCGTCAACCAGGAAAAACAGTTCCGCAGTCCAGAATACATTCTGTCGCTACGCGAAAGCTTGGAATTTCTACCAGACAAACCAGCCAGCTACTATGAGGACTCCAACTTCGACCAGCTGGGCCTGGAAATATACCAAAAGACCAGTGAGAGCGAGTTCAAGGCCCTCAAATGTAAGGACTGCAACTTGTCCTTCAAGCGGAACTCCGACTTGAAACGACACATCAACATCCATCTCACCGTCTTGCCGCACATTTGCAACAATTGTGGCAAGTCTTTTGCCCGGAAGGACGCGTTGAAGCGACACTATGGCACCCAGACTTGTCACCGGAACAAACTGAATCAGACGTATATTGGCAACTTGAAATACTTGTCTGAGGAAGAGAAAACCCGAGACATGTCGAAATCCATGCGGAAAAAAAAACAGCCCGGCATGTTTCCTGACGAACTGCCCACCTAAATCCGCACCAGGGCCCATGACCATCGATCCCTCCCAGGGCACGCAACCGGCCGAGACTTGCAGGACAAGAGTGGAGATTTGAATACACCATGCGACGCATCTGGGACACCGATGGTTTAGGACATGCATTCAGGGGTACGCGAATACGCCCCATGCTTGCGGATTGAACTTAATGGCTCGTATCTATCAACAAAACATGTGTGGTATTGTAACTAGTTTTTTTGTAGCCTGGGGCCCATTACCACCCTGTGCGGTGCCCGGAGTGCGTATAGTATCACGTGGGACATATCGCATCACGTGTATCGAGTGCGTGTAGCATCCGCAATTTCACTCTTCATCATGTCAGAACCATTATTCGTTCATGATTCCGACCCAGAAGACGAAATCCCACGGGTCCTGAAGCCCCCGGAATCCAGAGAACACGATTCCACGGCAATTGTCACAATTGACGAGCCGGAAAAACCCACAACGTACGTCGGGTCCGTGGACGTAAACCTGACACTCTCGTTGAAATTCCAGCAGACAATCCTCGAGGAATTGCTTCTGGAAGACGCATTGCTTGTCTTGGCCAAGGGTCTTGGCCTTGAGTCGGTGGTGGCAAACTTTCTCCATGTGGTGAGCACTCCTTCCACGAAATATGTACGGCGGAGTTTGGTGATTCTATTGAACGCCAGCGAGCAGGAGAGTTTCCGGATAGGTGAGGAGTTGAACGAGTTGTCGTGGACGGACGATTCTGGCGACGTTTTTGGTTCCAATGAGCAGCTTGTGCGCCGGTTTGCCGTGATCAAGGGCGAGTCGGTCATTGGCAAAAAACGTCGCGACTTGTACCTCAAGGGCGGGGTGATCAGCATTAGCCTGCGGATTTTCATTGTAGATCTTCTTTCGGGCATTGTCGACGCGTCGCTTGTCACCGGATTGGTGTTTTTGAACGCCGATCGGATCTCGGAAACGTCCTCGGAATCGTTTATCATCAACTTTTACCGAAAACACAACTCCTGGGGATTTGTCAAGTGTGTCACCGACGACCCGCAGTCGCTCATCAACACCGCAAATTCGGATTCAGGTGGCTCCACATTGAGTCCGCTCCGGATCGTGCTCGGAAATATGCGGCTCCACCAGTGCTTGTTGTGGCCCCGGTTCCACATCAACGTGATTACCTCGTTGAATTCGCAGGCCGAACTAGGCAAGGTCATTGAGATCAAGGTCGCCATGTCGGACTCGATGCAGAAACTCCAGATTGCCATCTTGTCGTGCCTCAAGGCGCTCTTGTACGAAATCAAGCGACACAACCCGGAACTCACAAAAGAGCTGGCATTGTTTGTCGACATGGAACGCGGCGGTGCCCACATGCGGGTCGGAACCGATATTTCCAACGAGGACGACTACTCAAAGTTTCTCGACGACTACTTCCTACCCTCGGTGATGGGCCTCTTCCACCGGTCGTGGCACCGGATCTCGTGGACCACTAAGCAGTTACTCAGCGACTTGAACATGCTTCGGCGCATGCTCGGTGACTTGGTGACGGCAGACGCGGTCTCATTCTATGCGTCGGTCGAGCAGGCATTGCACGAGCATCGCAGCGGCATGGACCGCACCAGCAGCCCCTGGCTTATGTTGGACGAGGCAAGTACGATTATTTCTTACGCTAAGAAGCGCGTGTTTGCCGTGGAAAAGCGCCTGTATTTGCTCGAGGAGCTTCCAAAATGGGAGCAGCTCGCGCTTCTTCTTGACGACATCTTGTCCGACAACCAGGGCAAAGGACCGGTGTTGGTAATGTGCTCACTGGCAGCCACTGTGTCTCAAATCCGCCAATACTTGTCGACTGTGGTTTCCACAAAACTGGCGCAGCTTGACCAGCAGCAGTACTCGGGGCGTCGCATGATGCGACGCAAATTTCGCGATTACCGGGCGTGGAAAGACTGCAGTATAAATGTTTCAAGGGGCATTGGTGAGTCCATTGAGAAACATGAGGCTACGCAGCAGGCACAGGTGCGCGAGCTTTTGCATACCGATGGCGAGTCGGCGCCGGGAATAAATGTCTCCAAGACGTTCAGCAAGGAGCCGCTGCAAAGCAAGCGCCGACGCACCCGAGGCGCGGCGTTTGTGGCACAATTGAGCCAAGTCCATACTGCGGACTTTAACCGGGACGTGGACGCCAAGGTGGAGAGCGAGATTGCAGATGGGATTGTGGCGGAAGCGGATGGGGACTTTAGCGAACAAGAGGAGAGCAGTAGCGAGGAATATGAGTTGTTGCTGCGGGCGGACGAGATTGTGGTCGAGAAATATGACGCGAAGCACGATGCACAGGTGCTTGACGAGATTGTTCCAGCGCACATTGTGATGTACGAACCCAATCTTGCGTTTGTCAGACGCATCGAGGTTTACCAGGCCGAAAACCGGATGGTGGGTCTGAAGACATATGTAATGTTCTACGGGTCATCGGTTGAGGAGCAAGGGTATCTCACGCGGATCCGCAAGGAAAAGCAGGGCTTCACGCGTCTTGTCAAGGAAAAGGGTGACATGGCCAAGGAGTTTCGGCACGAATCCGGAGGCGACTGGACCAGCACAAAAGGAAATACGAGGATTGCCGGTGGACACAGCATTGTCGAAAACCGGAAGGTAATTGTGGACACTCGGGAGTTCCGATCAGCATTACCAAGCATATTGTTTCGCGAAGGCTTTGACGTGGTGCCGTGTGTACTTACCGTAGGGGATTACATTTTGTCTCCAAAAGTGTGCGTGGAGCGCAAGTCAGTTCCGGACTTGATTGGGTCGTTTGAAAAGGGCAATCTCTTTAGCCAGTGCACACGAATGTTCCGGTACTACGAGACGGTGATTCTTCTAATTGAGTTTGACCAGGGTAAGTCGTTTGCATTGAACCCGTTTGTGGAGTTTCGGAACCGCTATGAGTCTCGGCTATTAAAGGGTCGTATGAAGGATACACATTCGGCCAAGAAGTCGCTAGAGGACGTGCGGCTCAAGCTCGCCATGCTTTTGCTTGCGTTTCCAAGTCTCAGGGTTATTTGGTCCCCATCTCCGTACCGGACCGCCGAGATGTACCGGGCGTTGAAGGCCGGGCAAGATGAACCGGATACGGCAGTGGCGATAGCTGCAGGGTCGGAATACGAGCCGGGCAGCTTTCCGGTAGGTGAGATCCAGCACAATGACCCCGCAATTGACATGTTGAAGAGCATTCCGGGGATAAACGATGCGAATATCGGCGAGGTTGTACGGCACGTGAGGTCGATACGAGAGCTTGTGGATTTGCAAGAGTGGGAATTGGCGTTGCTAATTGGCGATGAAAATGCAAACAAGGCGTACAGATTTATAAATCAAAATATTATATAATCGTGTGCTATAAATTTGGCGGGTATTTTGTAGTCGGATTAGGGCTGGCGATTTAAAAAATCCTCTACTCACGCACTGGCTAATTTTTCTCCTCATTTTAGCTATTCTTCTCCTCTTGACTTGTTTACCTATATTCTTTACCTCACTTGCTCACAGTCATAATCACGCAATCTTTGTCTTTCTCTCCCTTTCTCCTTCTCTCCCTTCACTTTCCTAATACTCATTCGAAATCTCCAAGAGCCTCAGGTCAAAATTTAAAGTCTCTGCAGATTCAAAGTAGCGAAACACCTCGTCATAATCAGAAGTCTGTGCTTGATCGAAAAAATGAGTCAAAGCATCATCCGACGGCGCTATTGTAGGAAGATATGTGAATTGTGGCACAGTCTCGTATTTCTCACGCTTCATCCTAGCTTGGGACTCCATGTAGAAATTTGCCAGGACACTGGGCTGAAAAGGCTGAAAATTCGTGTACTCAGATACTTGTAATTCACAAGGCTTTTCCAGAGTATCCAGACTTGCAGGACTCTTTGTACAAGTGTCTTGGAGATGGAACTCTGATTTTAAATTTGGCAACTCGGGCTTCAATGAAAAGTCGGGCTTCAAAGTATACGCGGGCTTCAAAGTATACTCTGCCTTCAAATTAACCTCTGTCTTTGTAGGAACACATTTGCTTTCCCTACGCCGTTTGTGCATCCGATCTTGTGGTTTCTTCCACTGGTTTTCCATCACCCGTTGGTTTTCCCTTTCCGCCTCCCTTTCCGTCTCCCTCACCCTTTCATCATCCCTTGGTTGTACCCTTTCTTGTACCCTTTCCCGCTCCAATTCGCCTCTTCCAGGAGATTCTTTGCTAACTTTCAACTTCTTCCGCACAGGACTCTGGGCTACCTCGTCGTTTTTCACCAATCCAATCACACTCAAGTGCTTCACGACCCGGTTCCCAGAAGCTCGCCGTAACTCGTTTGAAACCTCATTGAGAATTATCCGCTGTGTCTCAGCCTTGTAGTAGTCTCTTGCCTTATATACGGTGATGCGATACAGTCTGGTCTCCGTGACCTTGGTCAAGGACGTAATAGAATGCAAATGGCTGAACCCTTCGAATTTGAAAAGCTCAAACTTGAGCAAGCAACCACCGTCCTCAAGAAGCCCAAGATTATCGATTTTAAACACAATCACCGGCTCCTTGTCTGGGAGATTGTAAAAACTGCCACTCACTACCCGAGTACCCACAAGCACCGAGTCCTTATTGGAACGTACACGGAGAAAAAACAGACTGAGAACCCGTCCAGTAATGTCAAGAGACCCACAGAATATCTTGAGCACCACAATGGCATGAGGATTGACCAAACGTTTGTGGACTTTGGTGTAGCTGGTATAATCGTCCCGTCGAAGAGTGGACTCAAGGGTGTTTTTAGGCTCCTGAACAACAGACAAGTCATAGCGAAGCAGTTTTGCCGTGTCTACACGAAGAATTGGCACGGTGAACTTGGGTGACCTCATTGTTGAAAAATGAAAAAAAAAATTGGACATAGCCAAGATGCTCAGATGTTATATCACTCCCGCACGTTGAGTGCTGCACTCAGCGGCACATGCATGCGATGTGCCAGGAATCTTAACTTACCTCTTGCCATCAAGGTTTTTTAGCAGGCTCGCCTATACGGCATACTTCTTAGAAAAAATCGGATGTTACACCATGTGTCAAGAACTCAAAACTTAGTAACTGTGACATGATATCGTCCTTTTCCTCCTCAATCAACGGCCACCACTCTTGCCCAAGCAAATTTTCATTGTCACATGACCACTCCGTATCGATGTACGTCATCTGCTTACTAAGCTTCGGGCGTGCATAATCACGTGGTTTTGATTTTTTGGCAACCGTACCCTTGACTAAGTTGAGAGACTTCAAGTGACGGAATATTGGGCTCAGGGCAGCGCGTTTCATTTCCTTGAGTTGATTGTCCTTGATTTGTTGTTTGTTGCTCACTTCGTAGTATTCTCGCTGGGTGTAGACATGTATCAGGGCCACAAGCAGGGTAATGTGCTGGACCATGGGCAAGTGCGCTGCAGCCAAACCACCATAACATTCGGTTTTGAAGAGATCAAAGCAAATCTGTTGTTTTCCTCGCGATGTGACAGCAAGATACTTAAACTGGAAAGCAAAGAAGCCCTGAGGCTCGTTTGCGGTGCCCATGTTGTAGTAGTTTCCGCTGACGACCGTGTTGCCCGTCAACTTATCCGGTTGGTGGGCCAACGTGGCGCGAATATGAAAGAACGAGAGCACTTGGCTGGTGATGTCCATTCCATGGTCAAGAATCTGGAGCGAGAGAATTGGCTGGGGATGCACAAGAGCCTTGTGTTTCAGTGCGGTGGTCCCTGTTCTCAGCGACTCCTTGGCGCTGCGGGGTGCCTGTACAAGCCTTAGATGGTATGTGATGTGAGGCGAGGAGAGCTCTGCAGTCGCTAGAGCGTTCATTTTTGTTGGCGAGCGCATTGGCCAAGAGTCTTGGCAGAGACGATAATATATAGTCTAGACCCAGAGACATGTCTTATACTGGGCAGGATAAAACAATCAGTGATCAACTTGGCGTCATTACAAAAAGGGTCTGAGGTGAAGCCAGGAGGAGTATGCAGGAGGAGTCTGTCTGGATTTGGTAGCTGTCCGCTGATCTGAGATGTGTGTATGCCACTGCGTGAGGTAATAGATACTGTGGCATGGATTGAGCGTCCACGCACCAGAAGCTAATGGCGGGTTGCTGGCTTGCATTAATTGCCTGATTATGCGATTTTTTTTCAGATGAGGCTGCTATTAGTCTGGCGTTTGTGCATGTTTTTGTTTCTTGGCAAGGACTATTTAGCAACATTGGGGTGATCTTTGATTGGGTTCGGTGAGGTTGCTTTGCGGATCGCCTAATCCAGTTGGTATGGGTTTATTTGAGGCAGTCGGCGATAGCAATGTAGTCTCGGGTGATGGTTAATGTCGTGAATGTAGATCAGTAAGCTGGCTAATATCATCAATTTAGATTGGTGCGTTGAGTCTACTTGTTTTAATATGCAGTGACTGCTATTTGATACTATTGTGACTGTTTACTGTGTTGCATTATCTTATTGAATTATCCATATAATCATATTATCGTAGTATTACCATATCATCCTATTTCCCGTTGTCTTATTGTCATGTTGTCGAATTATCCATATAATCAAACTATCCATTATCGAGCTATCCATTATCGAATTATCCATATCATCGTATTATCCATATCATCCTATTTCTCGTCATCTCATTGTCATATTATCAAATCTTAATATGAAATTATCCCATTACCCATCGTATATCCTACCCATCACTCACATTCACCTTCATCGATATCATACCCTCACAAATTTCACTCTCGTTACTCAGATTTCAAAGCTCATACCTGTTTCATAAATCACCTCATTCCAATAAAAACCTTTGATCCATTGCAAAATCCAACCCTAAATCTTCAGCCACTTTAAAACGTGCTACAGCCGTAACGACACAAACTATACCCTTTTACATTTCCTGGACTTTTGAAGCAAAGTTCCGTTTTAGCATTGTTGCCATTATTGCCAAATCACACATTTGACCGAATCTTGTACCTGAATAGAAAAACCATATCACCCATCAAAAAATCCTATTGTTTAGACATAGTTTTCAGCAAGGATTACCTTTTTAAAAAAAGTGCATCCAATCTTTGCTCCTAATTGAAAGCCACTGTCGTATTTGCAAATGGGAGTTGTAACAATGGTTCAAGTAGGATTTTCACATTCTTAGGAATCCTAATCCCTGTTGTAGCTTGTTATCTATAATCCGTGAGTTCTTCAATTATTAAGAAACGGACTAAAGGTCCATTTCAAGTTAATCATGTATCAGTCATTTTGCTTCTCTATCCGAAATTTTCTCTATACCATGTTTAGATTATGCCTAGAGGTTACATCATGTGAACAGGTGACGGCTACCAGTGTACAATACAACCGGAATGGGCTGGAAACTGTAATAGGTGGTCAGAATTATTTCTTTATCATGAAACTTTGGAACATCGGATTGTTAAATTCCGGAATCAGGCCCTATGATTTCACACCAGAGGCTTAAAGGATGGTCGACTTGCTGGCACATTCTACAAGCCAACTAACTTGTGAAGAATCCATTAACTTAGTCTGACATTTGAACGCGCTGTAATAGGTATTGGGTCGGATTTCTAATTTTGAAGCGGTTTGTTTCTACTGTTGTTGTCTTCTTGAACTGTGCCATTTATTTGAAAAGTCTTCCACACACGCTACAGCGCCGCTAAAAGGTATGAAACCAATGGAAAAGAGAGAAATTCACCAGTTTCGACAACTGACATAAATTTCAATACGGCTGGTTTTCCCAAACATTCATCGTATGCCTAAATGTGTTTCCAGACACTTTCCTCTCAGAACTCTCAGAAGGAGGACAAAAGATGGAAACAAGTGAAGTCAAACTATTGGGTATTACCATTGATTGGAAACTTAGCTTATGGGGTCACTTTAGATAAACTTTGTCATAGATGCGCCAAACAGCAAAACAAGTCAGGTACCTCAGCCGAATTACCCGAGGTACAACAAGCTGCACCACAATAGCATCGTTCAAGACGTGTGTGATTCTAATCACATAATACGAAATAAAACTATTCTATAACAGCCTGAAAAGAGGCCAGTGGGGCCATGTGAGTGATATCCTCAACACAGTCTTGCGACTGGCTATAGGTTTGTTCATGCCAACCTCTACACAAACCATCTATATTGAATGTCGTACCACCGTCTCATATTTTCCTCAAATTATTAACCAGATGAAATTCATGTGATGGTTCATGGATATGTTCGGCCAAACTCCAATTCGGACCATCTTGTTTCCAACAATACGCACCAATAGAATCATTGTGTCAGTTCCCAAACGCTCTATTATCCAGGACATGTCAAATGCAACAGGTCAACAGGTTTGATATACTAGAACCTTTGATTCTATCACCAAACTACTTGGAAAGCGAGCGAACTACGCAATAGAACAAACTCTGCTCAAAGAGAAACTCCTCAAATACAACAGGTACAACAATTCCATATCTAGGTGCTTAAGAAATGGAAATAAGCAGATTCATAGTGTGTAATGACCACCCAAGGCACTATCAAAGAGCACAACAATTAAACTTCAAGCCCCTCATTGTGCACACGAACAAAACAAAGCTTCTTCTATCAGAGATGCTTGCGGCGCAATGGCGATTCTAAGCAAAATCTCACAGAGGTAAGTTGGTAAAACTCTTTGGCAATAATACTAATAATAATATTTATTTTTATATTTAACTAAGTATTGTCTCCGGATACACGGTTGTTCGACGATTATATTTACACTCATGAAAATCTTGAGGCAGCATTGTTGTTGTAGAAAACGCTTTACCAGTCCTCATTCGGCTCCTTGGGATTAAAAACGTTAATTTGAGTAGTTTGATTGTGGATAAATAATGCGTGAAGTAGTTGTCTAAAAATCATGGTCGCCTTTGTTGCCAAGTTTGGCCGCTGAATCATATCATACACTGGAGGAGAAATGTGTCCCACATCTTTCGCATTTCGGGTCCTTGGTGCATTTTGAGCGGCATAGATTTAATCTTTCGTGTATGCACGTAGTGGTTTAGAAGTGAGTCACCACGAGAAGGAACTGCTTCCTGCCACTTTATGGTTGCCTGTTCCAAAGCTATTTCTTGAGCATCCGAGTGCGAGACGTTATAGCTCCTATATCGGCGGAGAATCCTCGTTGAGTCGTTTTTGCTATATTGTGTATTCCACTATTTTTCAAAGTACTTTGGCGACAACATTGAACGTTGTAATGTATGGGGTGTATGAGGCTGTTGTCTCTAGCGTATCCTGGAGGAGTAACATTGATATACAGTCTATGACAAAGAGAGGCGATTAACTTTTTGAATTTGACCTTTTGTGACCTTTCCTTGACTCTTGTCAAACATTGTGGTTTTTATTCTCTCATGGATAATGACCTAGTTTGATACGGTTCCATTTCATCAAATGGACGATCATTCTTTTTCAAGTATAAATGGCCGGACTTTTTGAAAATTCAAGCGAATATATTTAGCTATTGCAACGTGGATCTTGGTTATCATATTTCAAAATAATCTGTGTAAGGTGATGAGAAAAGGGAAATGATTATTTATTGAAAATCCCAAGCACTATTTTGGGTAGATGTGATACGAATCTTGGAGAGAAGCTTGCGACTAAACCAGGAGCTACGGGATGTTTTTACGGTGTATGGTTTATCCAGTGGATGTGACTTATCACATTTAATTTGTTGGTAGTTTCAATTGGAAATGAGCAATTTTCAGTTTTAGTTTGAGCACTCATTTGCCAATGATTACTGTCTGCAATCCTTGGCCCTGCAATTGTATGTTGTTTCGGACTACATCCAGACGAATTGCAGATAAATACTGGCATGTGTACAGAGATAAAGATAATTCCAGTGAAGTATCTGACAGATGCAAAGATTGGCGATTATAATACGATGGCTTAGCGTGAGAAAAACAAGTCTTTTATAGATTACCTATTTAGTTCGGTTTTTGGGCCCAAAAGAAAAAAGACTACATAGATTATCTATTTACATTATTTATACTGGGTGGTTGTACAACTGGAATGATCCTCGATGTTGCACATCCGGTCTAATATGTAGTTGTACAGCATGGAGCACGGAATATGAACCAATCCTTCTGACGTGAATTATATTGTGAATTGTATTCTGATGATTGCATCTACGAATCCACCTTCGTGTGACATGAGTATACTCATGAGGTTGCATTGTGTTTTCGTTGTAGAATTTCCATGTGGTATAGAGGCTTATGAAATATTCTGTCCAGAGGCAGATGCAGTTTTAGAGTGGCTATTTCCGGTGTATTTCTGCATAGTTATTGGATGATGGTGAAGATTTAAAGAGATTATTTTGTAGACTGGTGCATTGTCGTGTCTGGTGTATTATGTAGGAGATGTAGGTTACCAGGATGATTATTTTCAGGCAGATGATTACTTTTATGCCGGGATGATTATTTTCAGGCAGGATGATTATTTTCAGGCCTTTTCATACGATCCGGACTGATATTGTCAGACACTCTAGATATTTCCAGGCCAGTCATTTTGAGAATAGACATTTGAGAATAGACATTTGAGAATAGACCTTTTGAAATAGACCATTCGAAAACAGGCCATTGAAACATTTCCAGACTTTTCGAAGCAGCAATTTCAGACATTTCCAAGATCTTTCCTTTTATATCGCTACAATTTCCTTCAAGACCAATTACTTTCAGACCTCTCTGACCATTCCAGTATTCCTTAGACCACACCAGTGTTTCTTTCAGACCACTGATAGCTTCATCCTCCACTTCACCTGGCACTCTCCGCCATCTCCACCTCATCCTCTCCACCTCATCCTCTCCACCTCACCTCAAATTCCTCTCTAAAATCGTACACCCTGGAAACCCCGCCCACTAACCACCCCAAACCACGTACCAGAAGCATCCCAGTCAGCATGGTTAATCTCCAGCGGATCAGAATAACTGTAGCTCGGACACTGCACCACGTTGCTCTTCAACAGGTACCCGCCCAGCTTCAGAGACCAGGACACTACGCCGCCAGGAACGACCTTGGGCAGACGGTCGAGCTCGGCAAAGTCCCAGACCAAAGCCTGGCAGTCATCCGAACCAGAGAGAAGCATTTTACGGTCAGGATGCCAGGCGATGGAGTTTACACTGGCCAGATGGCCGTCCAACACGTAGGTGGGCAGACCAGCAAACCGCATGTCCAACACAAGCACCAACTCCAGGTCGAGGCCTGAGGCGGCGACCACGTTCTGGTCGGCCGGGCACGTGCGCACGCGGACCAACGGGCAGCCGCCTGCGCCCAGGCCGCGGGGCGGCTCGAATATGATGGTGGAGTGCTGGAGGGCACGGACGTCGAAAAGTCTGACCAGGCCGTCGTTTCCGACGGAGAAAAACGTGTGGACGTCGTTATGGACGAATGCAACGTCGTAGACCTCGGAATCGTGGGCGATAAGCTGAGTAACGACGTCCTGTTTCGTAAGGTCCCACAAGGTGCACGTGGTGTCGACGCTGCACGCAAGCAAGCGAGAATTGTCGGTACGGTTCCAGTCGAACGACGTCAATGGCGGGAGCGAGTGGACGTCGGCCTTGGCGTTAATCAAGCGGGCCTTTTCCTCGACCCGTACCCCACCAGCTCCATCCAGCACAAGTTCCCACACCTGGAGGTACTGACTGCTGGACGTAAAGCGTGGTACCTGGTGTAGCGCCATCTGGGGGTCCCATTTGACCCTTGTCGCCGGGTAGCGCACTGCGGCCAGCGCGACCGCGCGGAATTCAAGCTCAGAGTCGTCATAAAGCACCTCGAGCGCGTTGGAGGCGTCCTCACGGAACGTCAGAAGCACCACCGCCTGTCGTCCGTGGCACAGCGCCCAGTCGAACGAATAAAGCGGCACGTGGCTCTCGTAGTAGCCACTCCGCACAGGAAGCGTGTGTGCTGCGTTGTCTACGTTAGTCGTGATGTTGTCGGACCGGTACTTACAATACCCCTGGTGCGGATTCATTGCCTGAAAATTTCACCCGCACGCACATTATGCCACGTCTCGTACACCCCCGTCATTTCTCGATCTCACGGCTCCCCTTGGTCAGAGCGCTGCCTGGTTTTATTCGCAGACGGATCCTCGGTTTTGTAGCTGCTCCCTACGCCAATCTCGCCTCGTTTGCCCTCGTCTACGAGTTGTCGGGGCTCGTGCCCTTTCTCGGCCTCTGGTACACGTTCCACACCTACGACGTGGTCTCTGGTACCGCTTTTATTCCCGAGGCAATGTTGCTCAAGGGCTCCCAGACTGTCGACGCCTTGTTGCGCAGTTCCGACCTCGTGCACACGTTTTCCGTCGCCGACACCGCCAAGTTGGTGCTCAGCGGGTCCAAGGCGTTTGCGGTGTCGCAGCTCTTGTTTCCGTTGCGTGCTGCAGTGGCGTTGTTTAGTATGGATGGGTTTGCACGGGTGTTTATTTTGCCGTGGAAGAAGTTGTGGAGGAAGGAGGGGGAAGGAGGAGGAGAGAGGAAGAAGGTGGAGTACAAGAAGTTGGACAAGAAGAGGTTGTAAGGGGAGGGGGAGTGGATGGTGGAGGAAAAGGTAAAAGGCGGACAAGAAACGGTTATAAGAGAGAGGTGACAGGAAAAGAAGTTGAGGTATAAAAGTTGAGTGGGGAATTGGAAAAGTTAATGGCGATGGAGCTAAATGGCTATGGAGCTAAATGGCTATGGAGTTAGATGACTATGAGTTAAATGACTCTGAGTTAAATGACTATGAGTTAAATGACTATGAGTTAAATGACTATGAGTTAAATGACTATGAGTTAAATGACTATGAGTTAAATGACTATGAGTTAAATGACTATGAGTTAGATGACTATGAGTTAAATGACTATGAGTTAAATGACTATGAGTTAAATGACTATGAGTTAAATGACTCTGAGTTAAATGACTCTGAGTTAAATGGTATGGACCATCAAACATACCTACGAATACTCATTCATGGCCTTGTAAATATCCTAATATAAATCGCCAATGCTAATCAAATCGTACCGCATCTACAACATCCCATTTCAACACATTAGGTCCACAATGATTCCATCATATTACAACACTCCTCCCCTAACTGGTCCCAGATTCACACCCTTGACCACTCCTTACAATCGCCATCAATTCATCATATGGTCCACCAATCCATCCAACGGAACTTCCATTCAAAAACCACACTTGCAAAGTACATTTGTCTTTTGCAACATCAAACTACACAGGTACTCTCATTAAACACCATACCATGAGCAGCAGTCCATCTCCCAAGTCCCTCAACCATGCCTCATTATAATATCTACGTTTCTATTTAGCTACATCGTCTCTGAAAACACAGTTATTCGAAAAGTATTTCTTTACCCAGGAACATCTGGCAGCTGTCAAGACTTCCAAGGCAGATGGTAGGAAACCTCACTGTCAACACTCACTGTCAACACTCACTGTCAACACTCACTGTCAACACTCACTGTCAACACTCACTGTCAACACTCACTGTCAACACTCACTGTCAACACTCACTGTTAAAATCGTACCATTTCTCACGTCATTGTCCGGGATTGAAACTCTAATTTGTGCAGTTTTGTTCATTCATACTACTCAAAGTGGGTTATACAAGCCTGTTCGCACCCGACATCGGAGATCATGTATACCGGAAGGAGAATTTGTCCCGCATCTCTTGCATTTTGGTCCACATTTCCAATCTTGAGCAAAAATCCATCCGTTAGGCTTGCTCCATCGAGTAATTGAGATATTAAACCGAAATAACAGTTTTCCGACACTCTTTGGCTGCCTGTTCTGATGTCATTTCGTGAACATCTGGTTGCAGGTGCGCTCTAGCTCCTATATCGGCAGAGGATCCTCATCGTTTTTGCTCTATTGTGTATTCTACTCTTTTTCAAGTAGCTCAGCAACAGCATTAAATGTTTTCATATCTAGATTATGTCGGCTGTTGCTTTGTATCCATAAGAGAGCATTTAGCAATTGTTACTCTTGGGTTTCCGTCAATCTAGATAGTTTGAAACAAACTAAAGCAAACAGAGTTTTGGCTTAATGTGTTGAGCCATTTCATGATTTTCACGATTGCCAACGATTTGAGTAGCATCTCTCGTTGTATACCAGTTGTTGTAGATTATGGGGTAGTCGTGGACATGTGTCATGCCAGTCTTGGAATTGTGTTTAATATTACATTGACCTACACACACTTGGTTTTTATCATTCAATGAAGTTATAAAGATAAATTATTGTATGGAAATGTTAATGCAAATCCAGTTAGAGCAGATGGAGGACCATGTTTGATTATCTGCCCAAGAAGTAACCGGTGCCTTATCGAACATAAGATTCACAACCACAAGATTCATCAATCATACGATCCTAATGGAAAGACTAGTACCAAGAGATTACTCTCCTGTTACAAAACACCATGCCGAATCACTCCGTGTCACCACAGACGGATCTTCTTTCCACAGCCTGGTGATTTTGTTGCACAGCGTCGTTGCTTTAAACGAAGGAAATGCCAACACCCAGCATTTGTGTCTGCAAAAATGCTGTTTGCGACATCGACACACTATATAAGAAAGTGCACCTTTGTGTATTGAGTAAGTTAACTAGCGCTTGAAATCAGACTGACCAGAATGGACTACCTTACTAAAATTCCTGATGTGATGCATAAACTCCGTGAAATATTTCATTGTGAATACTTTATCTTATTTCCATTTCTATTTTATATTTCCTATATACATTATTTCATCTCGTTGTATTCGCTACACAATCGCTGCCTCTGGATGACCAGGTTGAAATATACTTGTCCAATCATTGCCCAGAGATTATAACTAAATACAAAAATATTATTATTATAGTATTCTATCTAGGTGCACTATGACGTTTCATTGTGCACTGTTAGGAAAAGCCAAGAATCTTATTCATATTCTCATATTCAAGAGACGCTCAGTACTTTTAAAATAAACAAGACCGATGCTATAAAGTCATTTCTCATACTTTAATAGTTTTTTACTTCTTAACTTCTTTAATTTTGACTCCTTTGAGGCATTACTGTCTAACTCTTTGTCTTCCCTCAATGGTCTAGACAAGCCCATTTCATTCACCAAAAGCCCGAGTCACCTATTTTAGGTAGTGGGATTTGTGAGTAGTCAAGTAAATATATTTCAACCATTTCGTCGGGTCATATGTTAATATATTACACTGTCTTTATGGAATTGCGTCGTTATCGTGAACCAATCCACTTGGATTTCACACCAATTGCAAATCTTTGAGCAGCCGTGTATGTGTTATATAAATAGATTGGCCGTTGTACAAATAGATTGGCGGTTTTATTAATTAATTAGCCGACGTCATAAAGTAGCCATTTGTTAAAGTCCGGTTATTGTGACAATTACGAAATAAATGCTAGAGACAATATATGCCAGAGAAAATATATACTACAAATGACAATATAATATTAATACCGCACATACTCGTTATCATATACTACATCTACACAATTGTTCTATATCGTTTGGAACGTGGGGTAGCCATCTCGCGAAATATGGGGTAAACTTGACGTTTATCGGCTGCATAATCGTCATTGCAAATCCAACCCAAAATCATACAACATTACCAAATAACCATGATCTTTTATACCTCCTTATATATTCCTCCGCAT
Source organism: Saccharomycopsis phalli (assembly GCA_020342235.1). Taxonomy (NCBI): domain Eukaryota; kingdom Fungi; phylum Ascomycota; class Saccharomycetes; order Ascoideales; family Saccharomycopsidaceae; genus Saccharomycopsis; species Saccharomycopsis phalli. The sequence continues at coordinate 628,816 of CP073217.1, forward strand.
GTATTCTCTCTAATATATTCACTTATATCCCTTATATCCACACATCCTCCCCGTCCTATCCCAACCATCTAATACCTCACGCGACAATAGTCTATATGCACAATAGACTATTTTCAACCCTACAAATGCCAAACTTTTCCTCTTCCTCACCATGTCCGACCAGAAATACGTCTTTGTAATCGGCGGCCCTTGTGGTTGTGGTAGGTATTAATGATTCCAGCAATATTGTCTAACCCTAGGAAAATCCTCAGTGGGCGAATCCCTTAGCAAAATATTCTCAACCACCTTTATTGAAGGCGACGCCGTCCATCCAGCAGAAGTAAGTCGCCAGCTTTATATGCTCTACTAACGCCAGAATGTCGAGAAAATGGCCAATGGAATTCCCTTGACCGATGAAGATCGTTGGGGGTGGCTTGAGAAGATCGCCAGTCTTACTTATGACGCTGCCAATGCCCCGGGTAAAAAGTGTGCTTTTGTCGGCTGTTCGAGTTTGAAGAAGGTCTACCGGGATTTGATTGTGAGCGAGGTGGAGAAGAAGAACAAGTCTAATCATACAAATGTCAAGGTTGTGTTTATTTTCTTGAACATTTCTATTGAGCAGTCGCGGATCCGGGTTGGTAACAGAAAGAACCACTACATGAAGCCAAACATGGTGGACTCTCAGTTTGCGATTTTGGAAGTGCCAAAGGGGGAAGAGGTGATTATTGGTGAGGAAGATGTAGTAGGCAAGATTAATCAAGGCGGGAATTCCTTGTTGATTAATCCAGATGTAAAGAATAACCAGCAAGTGGTGGATGAGATTATGGCCAAGTTTAAGGCAATGGGTATTTTTCCGTGAAGGTGGGTATAGGGAGGATAAATAGAGTAGTGAATGTGATATTTATCCAATGAGTAGAGTTAATGGAGAGAAGATCAATGAGTGGAGAGGAAATAGAGTAATGGAGAGAAAATTGATGAATGGAGAGAAAATTGATGGAATGGAGGGAAAAACGATGGAAATAGAGTGATGATAAAGTGATGAAAATGAGAGTAGATCAACGAAAATAGAGTGAAAATAGAGAAAATCGATGAAAACAGAGAAAAAATAGAGTGATGGAATGGAGAGAAGCAACTCGAACATACAATACTATAATCCATAGTCAACAGTACTTCCTAACCAATGGGATAACCAATGCACCTGCAATGATAAAATTTATTTGCAAGGTAAACCATTCATGCAGTTCTCGTATTAGCATCAGCTTCAAATCAACTTCGCGAGAGTACCAATTCATGTGCTGATACGCACTGTATTCTAGTTGGTAAGGCATATTTGGTAGTATCTTGACCTATATTGATCATATGAGTTGTGCTGATAAACATATGTTGAGAATGCGCTCTACTCTAAAGAAAGCTCATTGGATGGAATACAACCATTCAACTTGTCCTCTAAACAACTCTGTAGTTAGATTCTAAAAGAGCCAATATGTTCTCAATGACTACTGGTGGCTCTATATTTGCTGTGACACAAGTATCTAGTCGTACTGCAGTTAAAATCCAACAAGTTTGCACACCGAGTTGACGAAATGGCTAACTTGGAATGATTAAACCTCGCTATTATTTACGGGACAATCCAATTCGGGCTAAATTCTGCCTTGGAGCGGGATTTTTTCCACCGTCGGTTTATCGAGCCTGCTATTCGACCGGAAGAGTATCCAATAGTCTGCTATTTAGCAGTTGGGTCTTTTATTTGATCATGTGTATTGGGTAAGAATATTTGTATCAAAAGTATCCTGCTGCGATGTTGAGGATTCCCATCTGAATCGGTCTCAACATGTCTAGTGGAAAATAGGTGTATACTCTGATAACTTCAAGTTGAGTTTGGTTATATTGTGGTAGAAAATCACCAATCCATAGGTAATAGGAGAAAGCGCACAAGTCCTGAACAAAACTCAGGTAGTGCGACCCCAGTTCCATAATTAATGTGGTCAAGGGCTTGTCTGGTGAATCAATCTGGTTAGTATGGTAAGAAGTCATTTTGAAGCTTAGCCAGCGATCTAGATATATCTAGTAGTTTCACCTGAGGTTTAGTTGAATTGGGTGAACGAGCCATTTGCTTTTGCAAAGAATTGAGTACGAAGTTTTCCCAGTCAAGGCCTGTTTTACTGGCAATTCTGAAGCTCGTTCGTTGAGTACTTTGGATCGGCAGCTGGTCACTGTGTTTGTAGATTGTGAAATTGTCAATGAAGCCAAGTACCTTGGCCCAGTAACCAAGAGTAGAGGCTGTGCATTGGATAATGACTAAGTAAGATTGGTGGGCTTTGTGGTACTTCAAAGGAGATTGGGATCTGTGGATTCGAGAGATTGTTGTTGATCCAAAAGCTAATTATTGATCTGAAAGCTAATTGTTGATCCAAGAGCTCATTGTTGATCTGAGCTTTGTTCTTTTATAGGAAGAAGCTGTCAATCCATTTAATTAGCTCAATTTGGACCCCGAATTGTTTCATTTTTATATAAAATGAATCATTTTATTGAATGAGCATTAGCACAGGACCTGTGCACCGGTAAATTAATGGGAAATGCGGATATCACTGGCGATTATTGACTCCTACTTCTGGTGATTATTGCACTGATATGCATTGTTGATTAGCGTCACAACGGAATCAGTCATACAGATTCTCACTTTCAGACTATTTGCCCGGAGCTAGGTGCCATAAATATGTCGTGGTTGATTCAAATATTTCCCTGTGATGTTTGAGAGGCTGTTGGCGATACGCCTTTGCATGGTTTGTAATATGGTTTTCCAGATTTGAGGGACATTATTATGATGACGCTTTCTTTTGGTTCGGACATGTGCCTGAGTCAAGAAGATTTTTATATGGCTTGGAGTTGATTTGGAAATTTGGATTGTTTCATAGTTTTTCAATCTGCCAACTGTGTTTTGATTTTCTTGGTTGTTATTTTCTTTGCTGTGATTTTTCAACTGTAGTTTGACTTTCTGAACTGTTATTTAATCAGGTTCCTGACATTTTTCTTTTGCAATGCTTGTCCATCAATTGATTATACCAGTGGTGTTTACGTTTAAAAGCTTGGTGTAGTTCTGATGATGAATCGATCCAATGACTAGTTTGGAGTATTTTAATAAAAGCCTTTGTTGAGTTGATGAGCCGAAATTAAATTGGGCAGTTTTCGTTTCCATTTCATTTCATCTTTATCGCCATTTCATCTTTATCGCCATTTCATCTTTATCGCCGTCTCATCTTTATCACTATCTCATCTTTATTTATTTCATCTATATTTATTTCATCTTTATTTATTTCATCTTTATTTATTTCATCTTTATTTATTTCATCTCCATTTCATTATATCCACACTATAACCTTGAAATTAAACCCAACTCACCTTACATCACTCAGTCCAAACTTTCCCAAGTGTTCCAAATACATTTGTGTATGCATCTTGTAGTTTTTCAACTGTAATGCATATTTTACAATATTTCAAACCCACATACAGAAATAGTCACGGGAATTAACACCTCACGGAACAATATAATTTCCGACTTTTGCCCTCAAGGTTCATTTCCAAGCATTTGATCATAAAAATCCCACTCACCACGTGCATTTCCAACTCCATTTGCATGCTCTCTCGCCTCTCTCATCAACAGCTCTTGGACCTATATTCCAAGCACAAGGTCCCATATTCCAACACATTGCTCCCGGTTATTCTCCAATTGCCTACGCTTTCAGTTCCGGTGATTCTCCAGATTGTCGATGTCAGAAACATTTCCAAATCAAACATTAACCAGATTGACGCACTTGTCGGGCAGCTTGACCCGGCACAATGCAACACCGATCTCTTGAGTACGACAAGAAAAAATACGGCCAAGAATACAAGGAACAACACAAGAAAGGGCAATACAACAAAAAACAAGCTCATCACATCCGTCAATCTCACTGCCGACGGATCTACTGAGCCACCAAAACAAGACGGCTCAACATACTACAAATACACGCTAATGGATGCGGGGGAAAACTTGTGCTACGCCATTGAGTCCAACGTGCCGCAGAACCGTCCCGAGAACGTGATAGTTGGCACGAAGATCATCGTCACAGCCGCAAAAATCAGCCACAAGATCCTCCTCCTTGAGTCGTCCTGCCTCATTGACTTGCAGCCCTCCTCCCCCGAGCTCGACCGGGTAACGTTGCAGAGACTCAAAGACCAGCTTGATGGTTTTTAGTCTGCAAATGATCCACTCGCTCCACATTCTCAACAAGGCCGGTGGCTTGGTATATCACCAGGACTACTCGTCGGTGCTCAGCAAGTTGGACATCAACGATTATTTGGTGTTTGCGGGGACAATCCACGGGGTTCATGCGATTGCCGCCAAGTTGACGCCGTTGCCGACACGAAGAAGCGCGGTTTTGGGCGAAACCGCGCCGCTGTCGGCTCCAGGAACCCCGCGGCAGGAGCCTGCGGCGGCATTTACCGGGGAAGCGCCGTCGTCGGAGGAAAGCCGCATGAATCAGTTGATTGGCAACTTCACCAACATGAACAACCACGCAGTGACCAATAGCAGTCTTCTCACGAGTTCGTCAGTGAGCTACAACAAGCTCAACAGCAATTTTTTCTACGTGAACAGCAACGTCACCGGGCTCAATGTCGTTGAGACCTCGTTCTTCAACATTTTCATTTACCAGACGCTTACGGGGGTGAAGTTTATTCTCATTACGCTGCCAAATATCCGGGACAAGGCTGCAAGCGACAGTGAGGAGAAGAACTTGAATGGAGACTACCAGGCGGCGGAGGAGTTTTTGAGGAAGGTGTATGTGCTTTACAGCGATTATGTGATGAAGAACCCGTTCTACTCCTTGGACATGCCGATAAAGGCCGATTTGTTTGATACAAAGGTGAGGGAGTTGGTGACGGGGTTCTAGTTGTGTATCATAATACCATGCATTTGTATGTTCTGTACTGGTGTGAGGCAATATTTGAGGGTTATTGATATTGTATGGATGGTATTGTATATTGCCATGATATTGCGACGATACTTTTGCAGAGATTTTCTTCTCGACTCCGTTCTGCCTGTCACAAGCTTCTGTTATAGGTAAAGGTCTCGTCAGACTCATTCCATTTTTACAGAGAGAATGAGTCCCCCTTTCAAGTATAGTCAGACTTTTGAATAGTTTTGCAAATATATTTTAGCTGTTTTATCAACTTGTGTCGAACATGCAACGTACACTAGGTATGTCAATTGTAACGGTGTTGCTATATACAATTGTCATTTTTATTGTCATATTGTCATTTTCATATTGTCATACAATTGTCACAATATTTTCATGATATTTTGACACTATTTTCTTACAATTTTATCGCTCAATATTTTAGCACCATTCTCTCACAATTGTATCGCAAAATATTTTGGCACTATTTTATCGCTCAATATGACACTATCTTGGCACAATTGCAGCACTCAATATGACACAATTTTATGTCGCCATCTCTTGATTTCCTTTTCAATTTTCCTATGTCCTTCTCACATCCCCACTAGCCTTGTTCAAATTTGTACTTAATTTTTTCAAAGTTAATTTTGCTCTAATTTGATTAATTAATTTAATTAATCTTCAATCTTGCCTATTTCTAATATCTTCAAGTTATTAATTTAATCATCTGTAAGTATATTATTTTTATCAATCTTGCGGAATATTGCTCACGCCTGCTGAATTTTGCACTTATTTTTCACCTCGTAACCTCCTGATGCCATCTCGTACAACTGCATACATTATGAGCATTCCCATATCCAACATCTCTTTTCCCCGGCCATTTCCATTTACAATTGCATTACCTTTCCATTATTCCATTAATTATTACCTATATAACCCAGATGGCACAGCCATTATATGTAGCACCACTACCAAATGCTCTTGACAAAGTTGCAACGCTTGGCAACTGACAAATCACCAATGGATCTTGTACGATCCAGACACTCATTAGTCGAAACATAGTTCCCTCGAAACATAGCCCACTCGAAGCATAGCTCATTCAAAACATATCTCCCTGAATCACACTCACATCACCCGAATCACACTCACCAACTATAACCACCCATGATAAAAAAAATTCATTCCAGCACACTGCCTCATCGCCTCCTGCTTTGCTGCTCATCCCACACAAACAACATCACAAGTTGTCAATCACAAGTTGTTAATCACCATCAAGATAAATGCGATAATTGGATCTTCCTCAGCCATGTTTGTGTGTAAGGAAAATGAGAAATTGTTGCTCGTATAAATAGACAGTACAATCGCTCTCCCCTCTGTTTACGATAAGCTAGCACTACTCCGAAACGCAAGGCGCTGCACTGATTGTTGAGTACATTACCCGGACACCATGACTAGAGGGCGAGGCTCAGACAGCTTCCCCATGAAGATTGGCAGTGAGGTGGTAATTGGCGATATTTCTTCGGCAGAATTGGTAGCAGCTGCTCGGGAGGTCATTGATGGCACGCAATGGAAGCATTCGCGGGATTTCCAGCAGACCCGCACCAGTGTCGGTACTATTGACTGGGCACGTTGGTACATGAGGCAAACGGAGTTTCGAGACCCAGATCTGGGTATGTACAAGTCCTTGAAACGTGTTCTAGCCGGGAGTTTTGAACACGGGCAGCGAGAATCAGACAACCACACGCTGCATGAGAAGCAGTACATTGATGACATTGTAGACTTTGAGTTAAAGTTTATCGATCTAGCCAGCGAGCATGTCTCGATGAGTTACGTGGTCCGGGTGTGCTACAAGCTCGGATTCCCAGTTCTGAACCGGGTGTTTTATGAGTTGGTCCATGTAGTTGATTATGGTAGCGAGTTTCTTGTAGTGCAGGTTCCAATTGACCCAAGTGATTTCTGGAACGTGGGTGGGTCCCAAGGAGACGGAGCTAGGCTGCAAGTTGACAGGGGGTTTGTCCGAGGTAAGTACAGTTCGGTGGAGGTTGTGACTCTGGGCGAGACTCTGGTGTGGAAAATGGCGACGGTTTCGTCACCAGGAGGAATGATTCCTGGGTGGCTTGCTGGGCTTTCGATGGAGAAGATAATAGTGCATGATGTGGATGCGGTTTTGAAGTATATAGGGCTGAGTGGGGATGGAATGAAGGATGGGAATAAGGGCAAGGAGTGAAGGTGTGTCAAAAAGTGTGTCAAAAAGTGAATGAAAATAAGGTGGGTGTATAAAGAGAAACGCAATGAGTGGTTTGTAAGAGAATATGTGTAGGTTGTAACGAGAAAAGCAATGAGTGGTGTATAGAGCGAAAGTATGTGAAAAGCAATTTGAAAAGTGTGTAAAAGGAGTAGGGCAGTGGGTGAAAAGAAAAGCAAGAGTAGAGAAGGAGTAACCAATTGAACGAGTAGAGACAAACGAGTAGAGACAAACGAGTAGAGACAAACGAGTAGAGACAAACGAGTAGAGACAAACGAGTAGAGACAAACGAGTAGAGACTACTGATAGAGTATCAAGACTGATAAACTAGTAGAATAGTGTAAAAGAGACTGGAATTCAAGGCTGAGTGACAAGGATGGAAAAACCACCAACCAACTGGCGAAAAATGGCAATTTAGTTTGGAAAGTTACATGAAAAATGTCGGAAAAAGTCCAGTCGGAAAAAGTTGAGTACAGACCAGAGATTTGGTCAAGTCAAGAATTGAGAATTTCAGAAATGTAATTTTAGTAATGTAATTTCAGTGAATGTACGTTTATAACTGCATTTTCAGTAAATGCTAGTAAATATATTTTCAGTGATGTATATTCACTAAGTGTATTTTCAGTAATATATATTCACTAAATATAATTTCAGTAATATATTCACTAAATATAATTTCAGTGAATAAATTGAGTAAAATAATTTTTAGTAAAATAATTTTCACTTAATAATTTCATTAAAAAAAAATTCAGTAAATATAATTCAGAAAATATAATTCAGAAAATATAATTTCTGTAAATCCAATTACTAAAATCTTTACTAAAATCTTTACCAACACTTACCAACTCTCACCAACTCTCACCAACTCCGTACTAAACTCATTAAATGGAACCATTAACGGTGCCTACCCAATCTAGTGCAACCCAGAAACCCAATTCAGAATAGTAGGATAGGAGTAACCAGATGTGGCTTTGACAGTAATTAATGCAGCTAAAAATGGTCTGAGTGCACCAACGTGAAATACCTTGAGAGTCGAAAAACAGGGTTCAGGCGCAAGACCACCGGGCAGGAATCTTGCGAGGCAAAGCCGTGGAGAGCTGGAGACCTTGCCAATGTGTAGAAATGTCCAAAGCAGCTCAACAAATATAGCAATGTCGCTTGGGTAAAAAGGGTCTTGCCAGGTGGTGTAGTGATCCGCGACACTGGAGCATGGCTGCGTGTTCACAATGAACACGTTTCCCCACCAGAGTCGTCGGAACGCGATCCACTGCCAGTGCACGAGATTTTTCGCCGCAGCATTTAGCGGAAAATGATCCCAGGTAGCCGACCCTGGGAGGTTTGGGCTTGTCACGGATTGCCCTGGAGCTGCATTTCGTCACCTACGCGTGCCTACCAATATTCTACAAGAGGTAGGCCAACAAAAAGAATGGGGTTTGAATACAAGCAAAGCTGCCCAAAAGAGGTAACGTCATCCAGAAACGACTAATCAACACAATCAATACGCCTTTCCCCCTAGACGTGGCCAAGAACAGAAACCGGTGCCCGGCTTGCAAGTGGGAAAATGACGGGGGTGCGCACACCCTGCAACGTTCCCACCTGCATCACGTTGGTGGGTATTTAAATGCCCACACGCAGCCCCAGTTTTTGGGATTTTCTTTTTCATACCATCCAGCCATGAGCACCAGACGCCACAGCAAGTCGCAAAGCGCCTATGTAAGTATCCACTGGCTCGTTGTGCTAGTGCTTCTCGTGTGCCTGTGTTCTGCTACTAACCCCCAGGCGTTTGACAACACCACCACCTCCATTGCCGCGTCGCAAATGCGCAACCACTTGAACAAGCTTGCGGACCAGATCCCAGAGGGCCAGCTCAAGAAGAAGTTCGAGTCCGAGATGGACTCGTTCTTTGCGTTGTTCCGGCGGTATCTCACCGACAAAGCCGCCGGCACCACTTTGGATTGGGACAAGATCAAGTCGCCAAACCCAGAGGAGGTCGTGCGGTATGCGACGTTGAACCCGCCAACCACAGACAACAAGCAGTTGCTCAGCAAGTTGGCGGTGTTGAAGCTCAACGGCGGATTGGGAACCTCCATGGGATGTGTGGGCCCAAAGTCGGTGATCGAGGTCCGGGACGGGAACACGTTCTTGGACTTGTCGGTGCGCCAGATTGAGCATCTCAACCGCAAGTACGACGCGGATGTGCCGCTCTTGTTGATGAACTCGTTCAACACCAACAGCGACACCCAGCACATTGTCAAGAAGTACGCCGGCCATCGCATCAAGATCCGCACCTTCAACCAATCGCGCTTCCCACGTGTCTTCAAGGACTCGTTGCTCCCAGTGCCATCGGCCATCGACAGTGCTCTTAACGCCTGGTATCCGCCAGGCCATGGAGACTTGTTTGAGAGCTTGACGTCCACCGGCAAGTTGGATGAGTTGCTTGCCGAGGGCAAGGAGATTTTGTTTGTGTCCAACGGCGACAATCTCGGTGCCACCGTCGACTTGAACATCTTGAACCACATGCTTGAGACCGGCTCGGAGTATATCATGGAGCTTGCCGACAAGACCCGTGCCGACGTCAAGGGCGGTACCCTCATCAACTATGACGGACAGGTGCGTCTTTTGGAGGTCGCACAGGTGCCAAAGGAGCACGTCGAGGAGTTCAAGTCCATCAAGAAGTTCAAGAACTTCAACACCAACAATCTCTGGATCAACCTCAAGGCCATCAAGCGGCTCATTGAGCTGAGCGAGATCGAGGTCGAGATCATCCCCAACCAAAAGACCATCGGCTATGGCGGCCAGTCCGACGTGCCGGTCTTGCAGTTGGAAACCGCAGTCGGTGCCGCCATCCGCTTCTTCAACAAGGCACATGGTGTCGTGGTGCCTCGTTCCCGGTTTTTGCCAGTCAAAACATGCTCCGACTTGTTGTTGGTCAAGTCGGACTTGTTCTACTTGGAGCACGGCGCATTGAAGTTGGATCCAAACCGTTATGACGGCAACCCGTTGATCAAGTTGGGCTCAAACTTCAAAAAGGTCAGCGAGTTCCAATCCCGCATCCCGCACATGCCAAAGATTTTGGAATTGGACCACTTGACCATCACCGGTAACGTGTTCTTGGGCAAGGGCGTCACCTTCAAGGGCACCGTCATCATCGTGTGCTCCGACGGCCAAAGAATCGACATTCCAAATGGCTCCATCTTGGAGAATGTGGTGATTACTGGTAACTTGAAGATCTTAGAGCACTGAGCACGTGCCATGCACTTCTCTGTAGCATTGCTATGCGGAGATAATACATGTACAGAATATGTGTAGCCTGGATGATTATCGTGACGATTTTCGCAAATGATGTAAACCACTGGGATTTACCATTGCACCGAATGCCTGAACAGTCGTATATTTCCATTATACCAATCTATTCTTCAATCATCACCAATCTATTCTTCCATCATCACCAATCTATTCTTCCATCATCACCAATCTTACATTCATCTTTTCATCTTTGGTAAAACTACATCTCCAAAGTTCAGGACAGTTCCAGGCAAGTCAACATGCAGATGATATAAAGTCCCTCTGGATAATTGTAATATACAACACTCTGCCCTTGGTCAGCTTAAATATATCACTCCCACATTCCACATGATTTTAATGACTTACGATCTATGGTCTGGAGACTTGCAAGATCCAAGTGTTTCCTTGATCATCTGCTTACTCTTCATATATCAGTTATACTAATCATCACAAACTATAAACACTATATTTTTCCTTTGGAATTGGACAACCAGACTGGGTCTTGCTACATAATAACTACCTGGCTAGTTTGATCATCTGTAAAGATGAAACACCCTACTCTTTATAGTTGATTATATAGCTTGCCCTAATAAACATGGCAGAACCATAAACAGCTTCCACTATTCATCAACTACCGCTATAGTTTTCTTGTAACAGTAGACCGTTACCTTGTTCCAGACTGTTACCAGAGCACTTGCCTAATCCAGCAATGATTGACTAAGTACTAACCTAACTATAACATAACCACTTTTGAAAAGTAATCCCTTCATCAGAAAGATTCTTTTCGCACGAGAAATATCCAAATACATACGTCTTCCAACGGAAGTACTCTCCAAGAAACTTTTTTATGGCCACTGTAACATACAAGAGACTTTTCGTAGCCATTATACGTCTAATAAACTATGGATCGAGTGGGACTTTATTACACAAAATAAGCCGTTTTCGCGCCGCCAGCTCCTAGGACTGTCTTTGTGGCAGCCATTTTTATTAAACCGGTTGCAAACAATATCCTCTGTGTCGTCAATCACATTACAATTCGGATATTGAGGAGTGAGTCGGATCTCATCTTATAGGCCACACATCACAAGCAAGCTCTATTATCACAGAGAGAATACAACATGACTCAAGCGGCACACTTCTATTGTAAAGCCGACTCCAGAGGTAAGCTTCCATCGTCAAACTAACTATCTTGTTCTTCTACTGTCTATCCCTAAACAAATGCTTAGTTTAGCATATCCATCAATATTCTCATCTTTCGCTGGAGTATCAATCTGATCAACTCCTGTATTTGTCGTCTGTCATGTTCACACAATACGCACATTGTAGGTTGATTAAGCCCACTAGACTTGAGATTTCATTTTGCATACAAGTCATCCATCCATATTTTCCCATCTTTGGTGAATGCCCAAGGCTTGGTAGACATGTCCATGTGCTGATCCGCGGTTCAGGTGTATTGTAATTCAAATTCTCCCTCAACTACCGTGTGTTTAATTCTCCCTCAGCTACTAGATGTTTAATTCTCTCAAGTACTTTACGTATTTCATTTGGCCCAACTTGGCTCGCGCAACCTTTTCCAACTTGGCTGACTCACCACATACATGGTAATCTTCTCTCTGGCTCGAAAGTCACTCGAGTCTTTTTGTGACTCTCTCATCCTTTATACCAAACTTCGAGATAGCTCATCAGAACCATTAGTGAAAGATAGCTAGTAATAAACTCCAAGTCTGGTCGACAACCTCCGTGAACATAATTCAAGATTCCTGTATACTTCAAACAGTTGCCATACTCACTTCTCGTTTTTCTAATCAATCTTCACGTATGTTTGGATCGTCAATTCTACATGTTCATCTGCTCTTTTCCAAAATTGTCGACTTCTGAGCGATTTTTGCCACAATTATGGCCTTTTTAGACTTTAGATAAATGGATTTTACAATCTGCGCAATTCCTTCATGTCTAACTATTTGAGGTTCAATATGAATTGCAGAAGTATCCATTATGAAGATGTAAATTGTATAAACTATGCATCACTTTTTGTTCCTCTGGGAATAAATAACCAGATAAAACAGGCAAACTAGATTGAATTGAATATTATCAATGATTGGAATCACACTTTTCTTTATAGTTGTACCGTGCTCTGGAACGTTGCACCAAGGCAATGTTGACCATGATACTTTTCAACTTGTCAACCATCTCTTTTGGTGGTTGTACGATGACGCTTTCTCAGTTTTATATTCTTAATACCGATTGACTTGGTCCTCTCCAAACACTAAATGACTTTTATAAGCATTTTCACTCTTTTACTTGCCTACTTAGGCCAGCCATCATAATTGGTGTAAACTATAAATTCTAGACCACTCGTTCTGTTTGTTTGTGATTGGATAACCAGATGAATCGGGAGATAACTAATAATAGCTAGCTGAATAGCCAGTAACTTTGTTATATCATTTAGATTGGCCTCGTCCCTCTTTCATACCGAGACTCAAACTCACATAACCTCGCTATGGAAACATAGCAGCTCTGATCATAGACTTCCATGTCACTTACTCTACATTAGTAGTTAGTAACTGAATTTCCAAATGATAATGCAGCAAACGACTAATTCTGCAATGTACTAGCCTGACTATGCTATTATCCAACTTGCTTGGCTATTGGTACCAATATTTATAGTATTATACCTTACGCAATTCACACTAGATCACAATTACCAAAAGATGCCCATCATCTAGCTAACGTCTCTTATTTATAATTCGTTTTTGTCGTAAACTATCACGTCCTAATTGTCGCAAACTATTATCTCCTAATTTCGTGTAACGCAGCATGTCTCAGAAATGAGACGTTTTTTCGATTAGTCAATGCTGACACCATCTGTAGCCAAAATTGCAATAACCAAATATAACATCCGTGATAGTTTAGTGGCTAGAATTTCCGCTTGTCGCGTGGAGGACCGGGGTTCAATTCCCCGTCGCGGAGTTTCTTTTTTGGCTTCGTTTAATAGAAACATTGGTGCTAATTATCATTAGCATTATGTTACTGCATGGCCTATCATTTGGTCAGGTGACAATCTGTATCTTACTATATGCAAGGTTGAGCTGTAATGATCGCCTCGAGCCGGCTAGAAACCATTTTCTAGGTACAAATCATCGATTATCTTTGGTGTCATGTTTTATGTAGATTTAATGTATTTGTTCTGCTTCTATGGTACATCACCGCCGACGCTTACTTTTGCCCGGCCGTTTGGTCTTTTTGTTTCCACCACTCTTTTCCTTGGCACCGTTAAATCTTCTCTTCCGACTGGCACTCTCATCCTTTGCCGCGTTGGACTCCTCAATAGCAATATCAAATTCATCATCACCAACCAGTCCAGCTTCTCTTTTCTTTTTCCGGATCGACTTGATCTTCTCCAAGGTCTCGCGCTTTTGTTTCTGACGCTCCTGCAATGTTGCAATTTGCACCTTCTTACCAAACTTCTTTAACAATCTTTGTTTCTTGGCATCCTCAGACTGTTTTTCTGCCTTGGCCTCGTTCACCAATTTTTGCTTGAGTTTGTCCATATGCTCGTCGGTCTTGATCATTTCCGCGAAATAGTCGGCTGGTCTAGAGAATGGTACCTTCAACCCAGTCAAAATAGTCTTGGCCTCTTTTGCAGCGTCAAGGGACTGTTTGTAGAATGCCAATTCCCGTTCTGTGTCATCGTAAATGTCCTTGATGGAGTCTGCTGTTGGATTCTCTGAGACAATCGACTGGTGCTCAATGAAAGAATGGTCTTCCCACGGCAACTTGATTCTATTGAGACAATCAGTCAAGGCAGCTGTTTGGTTTATTGTGGTTTTACTATGTGGAACGACATCTGCATCAGAATCAAACTCCACATCAGAATAAGGCACGTCTTCTTCTTCATCTTCATCCTCATCCTCGTCTTCATCTTCATCCTCGTCTTCATCTTCATCCTCAGCATCACTTCTTACAAGAGCGTCGTAATTCAATTCCTGCTTGTCTTCTTCGTCGGCCTCCTCACCCTGCTCTTCATGATCCACAGCAATTACTTGAGCAAAATCCCGTTGCAATTCTTCGTCCAACGAACTCACGTGAATTCTTCCATCATCTTCACCGTCTATTTCAACTTCATTGATTTCAATCTCACTTTCCTTTTCCTTTTTGCCATTGTTTTTCTTTTCCTTCTTGGACTTTTTCGCCTTTTTGTCCTCCTTGTCCTTCTTTACCTCCTCCACCTCCTTTTCTTTCTTGTGCTCCTTTTCTTTCTTGTGCTCCTTTTCCTTCTTGTCCTTCTTGCCCTCCTTCTTCTTCTTATCCTCCTTTATTTCCTCCTTGTCCTTTTTCAAATCACCTCCTAAACTCGCTCTTTTCTTACCCTTCTTTGCAGGAGAATTCAAAGCCTCTTTGGCCTTGTGAATCTCAAGTCGTTCTTTCAAATGTCCTTTGGCCATGTTACACAAAACCAGTGAGATGAAATTTTTTTTTTTTCATCTCTGCGCACGTGACACAAGATGACTATAAATATAAAGTCTAGTGTCAATGGTTGGCCAATTGACTGGCGACAAAGATGTCAGAATGATACGCGTATTTAGTCTTGTTAATAAGTGAATATTTTCTAGTCTGGCCAGTTGTTGGATGGTTTGTATTCCGTGTAAATATTACCATGCTTTTGAATTATTATCATCACTCTGGGTTATTATCATCACTCTGGATTATTTCTAATATATCACTACTCTGAATTAGTCTCCAAAACTTTACGTTTGGATTAACGGTTCCACACAAATTGATCGAGTCTCTGTTTGGTGGTATTTGCTAATCAATCACACTGCAAGTTCTAGAAGGTTTCTGCATCAACTTTTGGAAACACTCGAGGGGAACGGAGCAAAAAATAACAACAATTTACAAATTCAATCATTGGAAACACTCAGTC
Organism: Saccharomycopsis phalli; assembly: GCA_020342235.1. Taxonomy (NCBI): domain Eukaryota; kingdom Fungi; phylum Ascomycota; class Saccharomycetes; order Ascoideales; family Saccharomycopsidaceae; genus Saccharomycopsis; species Saccharomycopsis phalli. The sequence continues at coordinate 644,186 of CP073217.1, forward strand.
ATTCATACTACACACCAGGGATGGATATTCACCAGTATCCATAGTAACGGGTGTCATGTGAGTGTCATGAGTATCCATTAAGGCTGTCAGAAGAATATCATGAGTAGTCATACAACTGCCCATGACGATTCGCACAAGCTTTGATAAAACACTGCCTCAAACGAATCTTCGACGGGGATTAAAAGCCCACGGGGTCCGTAAATCTGATTGGGTGCGACTCCGAGTTTTATGTACTGGATGCATGTCAATGATGTCATGGCGGGTAACGTGTTGTCTCTTGAGGTTATAGGCATTTGTCGTCTTACGATACACGGAATTTCGGATGGATTTGAATGATCTGTGAGTGAAATGGGGGAAGGTTTGACGGGATAAATACTAACGGGCAGACCAGGCGGAGACATTCTTGAAGGAAGTCGGCAAGTGCTATATATAAGTTTGGACCAAGGGCTCTTGCTTGGAGCCAACGGAAGTTACACACAGGAAGAGGCAAATGCGCATGGATACAATCTATGGCAGATTTTGAACGAGAACAAGAACGAGGTTATCAAGGAGGATGGGTTTGGGGTCATCAAGTATGACTCATTGTAAGTATATGGAGTTTTTTTCCACCGCGAGTACTGACATTTAGTCATGTGTATCTATATGTTGACGAAAGAGAAAATAGGTTGCTTGCATTGTTTAAGTAGTAATGAATAACGAGGTGTGATTTTCTGTAGGCTTTACAACTTTCCCAATTTGTCGAGTTCGTCCATGACGTCCAACTCAGATTCGTGCAGCTTCTCAGATTCGTGCAGCTTCTCGGACAACTGGGCGACGATCCACGCGACCCATTGGCCAATGAGCGGCTTGGCGTGCGGCACAAAATGCCCGCCAGGATGCTTGAGCAACGTCGAGATCTCTGGGCGGAATTGCTGGTAGAGGGCGTTGGATTTTTCAAACGGCACCACCGAGTCCAATTCGCCCACAATGTGGAGCGTGGGGATGTCTGGCGGGGTTTGCAAGTGGCCTTTGACTAAGTCGTTGGCAAATCCCGAGAAGTAGACTGCGAATTTCAACGGTGGGTTGCCCAATTCCGGCATGCGGCTGGTGATTATGGCAGCAAGCGCAGCACCTTGGGAGAAGCCAATGACGCCGGTAAACGGCCCGTGGGTCTTGATGCATTCGCGGACGGAGTTTAGGGCTGCGGAGATGTCGCCAGACGGGTCGTTTGGGATCCACCAGGCCTTGTAGCCGAGCAGATCACGTTTGGAGTCGGTTTCAAACGGAAGGTCCTTTGGGTCGATGTCGATGGGGGCATCCAAGTAGTAAGTCTGGAGGTTTTGCTGCTTGAGAGCTTTTCGAAGTGCGGAGGACTTTGCGGCGAAGCTGGTGGCGTTTTGGGAGAATCCGTGGAGGAAGAGGATCTTTGACATTGTGGAGGGAAGTAATAATGACCGATGATAGGTGGGAGTGAGTAGTGATCGATAGTAGGTGGGAAGTAGGTGGTGAAGTTGGAGTAAGTTGGAGTAAGTTGGAGTAAAGTCGAGTGGTGAAAGTCGAGTGGTGAAAGTCGAGTGGTGAAAGTCGAGTGGGTGGTCAAAAAGGTCCGAGTGTAAAAGAGTAAAGGTGCATGCGGAAATTGTTTTTTCTAGTATCCCAAAGCGGGTTGGTAGCCGAGTGATGATAAAATTAAATTAAATAGGAAATATGAAAAAGAAGATTTGAAAAATATAAACTATAGTAGTGTAATTAGTAGGAATATGGTAATGTGAGAGTGAGGAGGTCAAAGGTAGGATGAGTGGAGTGGAGGTGAGTGGAAGTAAGTGGTGAGTGAAGGTAAATAAAATTGTGATTGTGAGTGGTGATTTTTAGGTGAATTGTGATTGCGAGTGGTGGTTTATATGAATAATTGTTTGCGTGAGCAAATGTAATATGAGTAATGGTAGTGGCAATTGGAATAGCAATGTAATAGTAATGGTAATAGTAATGGTAATAGCAATGTAATAGCAATGTAATAGCAATGTAATAGCAATGTAATAGCAATGTAATAGCAATGTAATAGCAATGTAATAGCAATTGGAATAGCAATGCTCAAACAAGTAATTGGTATAATCAACAAGACACACAATAAATTGCAACACACAATAAATGTTCACAATACCAAAAATCCCAAGAGATTTTCTCTGTAAAAATACTATAATTGTATAAGCAGATGTAACCACGAAGCACCGAGAATATTGAATCTCATACAAACCAATTACTAGACAATTACTCGGCAGTTATTAGGCAGTTATTGGAGAATTAGTCCACCACTCACTTTACCAATTAGTCCACCACTCCACCACTCACTTCACCAATTAGTCCACCACTCCACCACTCACTTCACCACTCACCCATGACCAAAGAAATGCGACCCGCGCGAAAACATACCCGCCAACAACGACTTCTTGGACGACCACGACACGCTAATCTTGTCCATCGTGCTGCCTCGCGCGCCCAGGAGCGAGAAGCCCGTGCTGGCGCGTTTTATCCCCGTGGAGCTGCGCGTGGGTCCCGTGGAGCTGCGCGTGGGTCCCATGGACACGCGTTTTGCGCGTGAGTCTCTGGCAGAGGACTGTTTCTGGCGCACGGAGGTGCGTTTGAGCTGGCGGATAAACGGATGGTAGATGTTTTCCCGGAGAAGCTCGACCACCAGGTTCTTTGCCGGCAACAACACGGTGGGTGAGTGGTGGCCCGGCCGGGAGTTCTCGGCAAGAATGTCGTCGAGAATCTGCTGCGGCAAGTTGATTTGCCGCGGCGCGTCTTCGTCCACGAACTTGGCCACGATCCGCAGCCACTCGTGCTGACACGCGGCACTGAGTCGCGCCGCCATGCCCGGATCCGACGAGCAGTCGTCAAACGGAGCCACTGAAATCCCCGAGAACGCCGACGTCTTCCTATTGGCATAGTGGTCGTCCCACTGGGCCGTGAGTCGCGCGTGATCGTCGGTCATGGGCACGGCTGCAGTCTTGGATTGATCTACAATCAGCGACACGTCAAAGCTGCCCTGGAAACTGCCAAGCTGCCACACCGGCGGCGCCCGAGGCCCCTGCTGCTCGATCGGCGGCGCAGTGACCTCAAGCACCGGCGGCCTCTGGTTGATTTTGCAGCCAAGCACGCTCACACGCTCGCTGGCAAAACACACGTTCCACACGCGCTCGTAGTTGTAAATGTCGAGCAAGAACTGCAAGTTCTCGCCACACTGCGACTGGTCCACAAACTCGCGGAACTCCCGCGACAAGCTCACCAACCGCTCCGCGTCCTGCTCCGCCGCCTGATCCCGCGGCGGCTCGGGCGCAGCATGGAGCGGGTCGGGCGACTCCTCGCCCGCATGCGCACGGGCCACGCCCATCTCGTACTCGCCAAACCCAGGCAGCAGCGGGCCCAAGATGTATTGTACCGAGGCGAGCCGCGAAACACACAGCGACGCGATGTGTTGCGACACTGGCCGTTGCGACGCGTCCTTCCTCAACACAGACTCGCGAAGAGCCTCCTCATGGACCCCGTCGAGAATGTAGCAGCAGTTGATCAACTGTTCTAGCGAAAAATCGTGGTCTCGCGAGCCCCGGCCACCGGCTCTCGAACGCGTGCGTCCCGTAGGCTGCTCGCCATCCTCAGATTCATCAGCAAACGACATTTCTTTTGCCGTCTCGCAATTATATCGCCAGCTGGAATTCGCCTAAAACTCGCTATACGTGCTGCTGCAGGGCAGGGGCTTCTGTGCAGGTGGGCCCTGCCGCCCGGAAAAACCCTCCTGCGCCGCCCGGTCACCCGCCGGCCGCAACGGACCGTTACCCGGGCGAGATCCTATCCTGCGTTCCACTCTCTATCTTGGAGATGGACACCCGCACTTTGCTCACTTTCCAATGCCAGACTTGCCACTTGCCTCTTGCTGTTAACCAGTCGCTTCTCAGCTTGAGCTCCGCACAGCTCAAGTTGCTCGTCTCAGACAAGTCCCTACGCCCTCAAGCCGCCACACCCATGCCTTTGGCCCCAGACACGGAAAAGTACAATCTTGCCCTCCAACAGACCCAGGGACAGTCTCCGGTCGTCAATGGAGTGCTCGGCGACTTTTCCCGGCTCGAGGACTCCATCATCCACGAATTGGCCCACCTCCAGCTCGATTTGGACTCGGTGTCCCAAGACAAATTGCTTGAATTGGTCTCCAGCATCAAGAACCTGGAGGAGAAAATCGCCGCCTCTTCGCCACTCGCACAGTCGCTTGGCTTTAAACCACTCGACGACTCTGACGACTCACGAGCCCATCGAATCCGCACGCTTACCCGGATGTTCAAGGTGTTGTCGCTAAAGTACGACATTGACTATCCATTATGCGAAGATTGTGCCCAGTCCTTACTGGAACAGTTGTCTAGCAACTACGACGAAGCCCTCCGTGAAAAAAACTCCTATCTCCAGTTCTTAAACCGCCTCAATCAACAACTGGCCCCAGCCGACCCGCGTCTCGCAGGGCTCCTAACCGAGATCGAGTCGCTCGATACCAAGTACAACGAGTCGGTGGCTGAGGTCAAGCGTTTGGAGGAAGAGGAGGCGCGGCTCAAGGCCGAAATCGAGCGGGCCGACGAACGGATCTGCAAAGTCGCTCAGCGTGAAGATCAGCTTCTTGTGACGAAAAACTTGCACCAGTTGGAGCTTCTGGAGTTGGCCCTGGTCAACGAGCTGAACGTTACCCGGTTGACGCAGGCCTCGGAGATGTATCAGCAGCTCAAGGCTTGTAACGTGTTTAACGATGTGTTTAATATCTCGTACGACGGTGCTTTTGGCACAATCAACGGGCTCCGGCTTGGTAACTTGAAGACGTGCAAAGTTCTGTGGCTCGAAATCAACTCGGCTCTTGGCCAGATTGTGCTTCTTCTTGCGATTATCATCAAGAAGTTGGGGTTGAAGATATCGGGGTATAAACTTGTGCCGCTTGGCTCGTACTCCAAGATTGAAAAGTATGACGGCCCCGACGGCTCGAATAAGACGGTTCTCGAGTGTTTTTCGTCCGGCTCATCTACGTTTGAACGGCTTTTTACCCACAGTTCCTTGGACCAGTCCCTTATTGCCTTGATTAACATTGTCAAGCAGATTGAAGACGACTTGAAACGGCGATTTGACGCCTCCATCGAGTTGCCATATGCTATAAACCTCAGCAATAACAAGATTGGGGGTCTCAACATTAAGTTGAATCGCAAAATTACCGATGACGAGTGGACAATGGCATGCAAGTTTTTTATGACTAATGTGAAGTATATTCTAGCGTACTCTAGTTCGAGGTTGACTCTGTGAGGGGTTATAAGGATGATCGGGTTGGCCAGGGTTGAAAAGGGTCGAAAAGGGTCTGAAAAGGGTCTGAAAAAGGTCCGAATCAAGGTTTGAAAGATGGTTGAAAAGGGTCTAAATCAACGTTTGAAACGGGTCCAAATCAACGTTTGAATCAACGGCTGACCAAGTCTTGACCAAAGGTTGAATGATGGTCTGAATCGAGGTGTCTGTTTCATTTCTAGGTATGAAGTTGATTCATGCAATACGCAGCCCCATCTAGTATATCCATATCAGCCCAAACGCACAAGGGTAAATGGATATTTCAATCTACTGTCAAATGCCAACAAGTCTATTAATTTTTTGTCAAATTCTCTTGCTAATGCGTCATTTAAACTTGCCTAATTTTTAATTTCTTACAAATGTCATCAATGTCTGTTGTAATTACTGTCTGAGTTACTATTGTCTATCATGATAAATGTCTGAGATGAAAATGTCTTGGATAATGTCTGAAATAATCAACATTTGAAATAATCAACATCTGAAATAATCAACATCTGAATCATGTCAATCACACCGATCTTACTTCATATCCGTAAGCTGCTTTCGGTCCATCACATTACCCAATCAATGTGCTTCTTCACCAAGGAACTCTTCACCTCATATACTCGCCCTCTTGATAGGACGACGTTTTTAAACAGAACCACAATATGCTCCCCCTCATCAATGAAATACTTCCACTCGCGCAAATCAAACTTTCGTCCGTGCTGGTCCTGAAATACAACATTGCCAAACGTTATGAATCGGCGGCATTTTGGATACAACTTGTTGAGAGTGCCCAAGATGCCCTCGACGGTCTTTGCGTCGTCAAACTTTACCTTGTGGGACCTGGTGGAGAAGTTGACGCGGAGATACAAGTGTGTTGGCGACTTTTTAGCTGGTGAGTATTCCAGTTCGGTGATTTCGATTTTTCTGCCCATGGATGATGGATGTAATTGTGTGAATTATATATGTGTGGATTGTGTGGTGTATATTAAGAGTGATGATATGAAGAGGAATTTATGAAGAGGAATGTATGAAGAGGAATGTATGAAGAGGCATGTATGAAGAGGCATGTACGAAGATGACATGAATGAAGATGACATGAATGAAGATGACATGAATGAAGATGACATGAATGAAGATGACATGTATGTTTGGAGGTAAGTGGCTGTGAATAGGTATGTTATGTGGTGAGTGGTTTACGAATAGGTATGTTTTGTTAAGTATTTTTTGTTAAGTATGTTTTCTTAAGTATGTTTTGTTAAGTATGTTTTGTGAATAGGTATGTTCTGTGATTCAGTATTCTCTGATATCATGTCTATATTAAGTATGATGTATTAAGTATATGTATTTTAAGTATGGCGTATTAAGTATGTCTATCTTAAGTATGGTGCATTAAGTATGGTGAGCCGAGCTAGTACCGGGGTGGATCAAGTCAGCTCTAAAGATCTAGGCAAAAGCTCATTGCCCTCCAATGCTCATTAATTACATATTCACTAGCTCTAGTTGAATGTTTCATTTCTGTCACGGAATTTTCTTTTGACTCATAGCAGCGTCCTTGGTCATGGATGGCAAAGTATAAATCTCCTATGGGAGGTTAGTATAATAATAATAATAATATTTTTTTAAGGCTATAGCTATACTAGGCTCCCAGAGATTTATAATTTGCCGTCTAGACTAAGGACGGCCATGTAGTCGTCGAAAGAAAACTCTGCAACAGAGATATAAACTTTCAACCAGAGCTTGTAAATATGTAAGGTAATGAGCATTGGAGGGACAATGAGCTTTCACCTAGATCTTTAGAGGTGACCTGAGCCACCCCTCCCCAAGGTACTAATTCGGTAGCCCTCCTAACGTGCTGTAACAAAAAAGGGAAAAACCACCGGCCCAGCACCGGCAAGTAGAATCTTATAAGATTTTTAAGCTTTGTCTTATCTGAGAATAAGACACGGGCTTGAGTAGCGTTGGTGATTCCTTCAGGAATCTGTGCTTGGACTCGAGAGTCCAATAGTATCGGGCATGTGGGGAGGTAATATGATTCCTCCAACATATGATGAGATTCAGAAGTCACATTCGACAACAAGAGTGACTAGGCTTCTTACACAATCAATGCAAGCACTAAGCACCAAAAATATGACTGCCCCCATTGAAGTTTTTAATCCCAAGCAACCAAATGAGGGTTGACAAAGGGTTTTCTTTCAACAGCAATGCTGCCTCAGGATGTTCCTAAGTGAAAATATATCTGTCGAATAACCGTATTGCCGGAGACAATATATAGCTAAATACAAAAATAATTATTATTATTATTATTATGTGGGGAGGTTAGTATAGTTGGTCTTGGATAAATATATTATTATTACAAGTATGGTGTATTAAGTATGTCTATAGATGTTTATATTATGTCTATATTATGTCTATATTATGTCTATATTATGTCTATATTATGTCTATATTATGTCCATATTTTGTTATATCATGTCTTTAAGTATGCCAGTGATGCAAGGAATACTCAAGCACCTCCAATACATCAGGTATGTTACGAAGCATCAAAAAACTTTAACCATTTTGCATTTCATTTTAATTATTGGTGAATATACCTGTAACGGGGAATTGCTATTAAATTATTTACATATTCATCTATAGGAATCACATTGCCACTTGTCCAACTAGTTTCATGTAGCACCGAATATTAATTATTTCCCAACTGGCTGAATTTCTCACAATTGTGCTAAATACGTATATTTATTTGGCAGGGTTTTTATTTATTGGCAGTGGTTCTTTATTTACTAGCCAGTTTCTTTTTCATTCACTCTTTCATCCCTCTTTTAATCTAATTACATCTCCATCCACTTTAATCTAATTACATCTCCATCCACTCTTTCATCCAATTACACCTCCATCCACTTTAATATAATTACATTCTTTCTCCTCCTCCTCCTCCTCCTCCTCCTCTTGCTTTCCCTCCTCCTCCTCTTGCTTTCCCTCCTCCTCCTCTTGCTTTCCCTCCCCCTCCTCTTGCTTTCCCTCCTCCTCCTCTTGCTTTCCCTCTGCCTCCTCCACTGGCCTCCCCTCTACCAAACTGCTCGTACTGAAATTCTCCGTCTCCTCCTCAATAATCAACGGCTTCTGCGCCTTAATCTCGTGCTTCTTCTTCCCAAGCCCCTTGAGCCGCAACCCAAAGTCCGCGTACGGACTGCCCAACGGCGACTTGCGCCGCGTGGAATAGCGCGTGTCGTACGCACGACCATGTTTCTTGTGCTTCGTGTACATCGTAGGACTGTCTGGTTCGCCGTTAAACACACTGCTCTTGGAAAGGCCCTCGCTGAACGGATCGGGCGACCCGCTCCGGTGCGTCAAGCTGCCGGTACTGTAGTCATAGAACGAGCTCCGTCTCGAGCTCTGTTCCGAGTTGGATGGCGAGTACGAACCACTGGAGACCCCGCTGGGGAGCCTCGACTTGGATTCGGTGGACTTGGAGCGGTATTTTGGCGCAATGCTCTGATTCGGCGGGGTGTCCATGGAGAGAACTGTGCCGCTAAACGACGGCTGTGAGAGGTCGGAGAACTGCGAGTAGGTGGAGTAGGTGGAGATCATGGATCCTGGGCGCGGCTTTGTGCGGATTTGTGTGGTCTTGCCTGGTTTTTTAATCGGCAGAGGCACTGGTTTGATCTGGATTGGGGTGGAGTGGCTTTCTGGCTGAGTACTTGCGCTGGACGAGACGTCTGACTTGCTGACGAGATCGGACTTCTTACCGCTGCTGGTGTTGCTGCCGTCGTCAAGACTCACTGCCGACGACTTGTTGACCCAGAACTTCAACTTGTCAATAAAGGCCTTCAGTTTGCGGCGGCGCGGCTCGCGCCGGTCTTCGGGCGGCTCGGGCGCAGGCACAGGCGGCGGCCCGCCGAAAGGGTCCTTGAACCCGAGCTCGAGCGGATGTTCGCGGATGACCTCGGGCCGCGCGCCGCCCAGCGACGTGCTGCGGCGGGTGACCAGGCGCAGGGCGGACGGCAGGGCAGGCGGCGGCAACGAGTCTGCAGGCGGGTCTTCGGGCGGAGGACCGCGCAACTGGCTGAGCCGTTTTCCGCTGCCAACAAGCCCGCTAACCGACGAATTGTCGCGGAAACGCTCCTTGATCCGCGCACGGCGGCTCTCCTTGGCCATGAGAAGGTACCAGATGCCGTCCAACTGGTCGCAACGACGCTCGGCCACCGACACGCGGATCTTCTTGGTATCGAAGCCAAGCCGCTGCAAATGCTTCAACAAGTGCTTCTCGGCGTACAGCTGGAACTGCCGCGTCGCAAAGTTCTCAGTAAATGCTAGCTGGTCTCTGGTATAGCGGAGAGCACGTGCCCCGTGTGGCCCGAGAAACTCGTGCTTAAGAACTGCGTCCAACGCCGGCCGTTTGCCCGGATCCTTGTCAAGGAGCATCCGACAGAGTGCTACTGCGTCGCTGGGGATGCCGACGGCCACCCCTTCGTGCTGGCGCAGCGTCGGATACTCTGGGTCGCGACTCATGATACAGGACTTGACCACGTCCTCGTCGTCATCCTCAAAGGGCATTTCGCCGTATAAGAGCGTGTATAAGATGACTCCCAACGACCAGACGTCGATTTTCAAGCCGTTGTACGACGCAAGCTCACCAGTGCTGACTCGCAAGAGTTCGGGAGCCATGTACACTGTAGTGCCACAAACTGTCTTGAGACTGCTGTTTTTGAAGCAGTCGCGCGAGAAGCCAAAGTCCCCTAGCTTACAGTTGTCGTCCTTGTCCAAGAGAATGTTCTCGAGCTTTAGGTCCCGGTGCGCGATGTTGAGCGAATGGATGTACCACACTGCGCTAACGAGCTGGGAAAACACCACACGGATCCGGGACACTGCGAGACTGCATTCCTGTGCCAATAAGTAGTCAAAGAGCTCGCCTCCGGCACAATACTCCATTGCCAAGTACACACTGTTCTCGAGCACTACTACCTCATACAACCGCGTAATGTTCGCGTGGAACGCCTGTTTGTGAAAGAAGATCTCGCGGATGAAGTTCAGGTCTTTTTTGCTCCCACACTTGAGCACCACTCGCGTCCGTGTGAGCTTGTGCACCGCCATGTACACTTTGCCAAACGAGCCCTCGCCAATGAGCTTGAGAATCTGGTAGTTGCCCACATATTCCGCCTCGTGCGAGTTGAGCTTCTGGTAGAGCCGGTGATATGAATCGTTGATGGCTTTTGTCCGCTGGTTCTCGCTCAACCGCGATTTGTTTAGCATTGGCAAGATGGTTGGTCTGGGTCTCAGTTATGCACGGTTACCCGGTTACCAGTGTCTTGGTGGTATGTTTGATGTGGTATGGTGTATTTGGTATGGTGTATTTGGTATGGTGTATTTGATATGGTATGTTTGATATGGTATTTTTGATATTTTTGATATGGTATATTTGATATGTTTAATATTTTGTATATTTTGTATAAATGTGGATTGAGTTGCTCAGTGTAGAGTGAGTGGTTTACCATATGTCTGGTATTTTTCACTCAGACATTGCATTTGGTCCAAAGTTTTTGTCTGGATTAGTCCACAACTGTCTGGGATTTTGACATTCGTCTGGGATTTTGGGCATCTGTCTGGTATTTTGGACATCTGTCTGGTATTTTGGTTACATTTTTAGGTCGCTGCTTTCGTCCACAGCTTTCGTCCACAGCTTTCGTCCACAGCTTTCGTCCACAGCTTTCGTCCACAGCTTTCGTCCACAGCTTTCGTCCACAGCTTTCGTCCACAGCTTTCGTCCACAGCTTTCGTCCACAGCTTTCGTCCACAGCTTTCGGTAATTTGGTCCACAGCTTTCTGATATATTGTCCATATATTTTGGTCCACAGCTTTCGGTATTTTGTCTGATATTTTGGTCCACACCTCGTCTTGATCCATCTTGATCCATCTTGATCCATCTTGATCCATCTTGATCCATCTTGATCCGTCTTGATCTCTGATCTTCACCCTCAACATGCTCCTTCTTCAGCCCAGTTTCAGCCGTTCCTTCCTACATCGCTCCTTCCTACATCGCTCCTTCCTACATCGCTCCTTCCTACATCGCTCCTTCCTACATCGCTCCTTCCTACATCGCTCCTTCCTACATCACACCCTCCTACTTCACTCCTCCCGCTCATATTCGGATAACCACTCCTACAACCACGCCATCAAACTACTCAACAACCTCCAGACAAACTATGCCACCATCCAGCAGACTCGTGCCACAGGAAACAGAAACTACGACACCATCAACCAAATGGTAGAGTACTCCAAGCGCATCGGCTACGACCCAGAGGACTTTGACCGACTCAACATCATCCACGTCACTGGAACAAAGGGCAAAGGATCCACCTGCGCCTTTATCCAGTCCATGCTTCTCCAGCGACGCACAAAACAGGTCACCAAAGTCGGACTCTACACCTCGCCGCACCTCAAGTCCGTCAACGAGCGCATCTGCTTGCAAGGCTCGCCCATCTCCAAGAAGTTGTTTGCAAAGTACTTCTTTGAGGTCTACGACTCGCTAAACTCCCCCAGCGACCACACCACAGATCTCACTCGTGGCCAGAAACCCAGCTACTTCAAGTTCCTCACGTTGCTCGCATTCCACACATTTATGCGCGAGAACGTCGACGCCGCAATATTCGAGGTCGGTGTTGGTGGAGAACTCGACTCCACCAACATCATAAGACTGCCACTAGTCTGCGGAGTCACCTCCATAGCCAAGGACCACACGTTTGTGCTTGGCGACACCCTCGAGGAGATCGCCTGGAACAAGTCCGGCATCTTCAAGCCGTGGGCTTCTGCCTATTCTGCCGACCAGAAGCCTGAGGTGCTCAAGGTGCTTTTTGACCGTGCCACCGAACGTCAGTGTGATCTCAAGATCATAGAGCCTTTGGAGGGCCTCAAGAATGTCAAATTGGGCATTGACGGCGACGTCCAGCTTCTCAACGCATCGCTAGCCGTGGCAATCACCAACCAGTTCTTGAACTTCAGACAGGTTCAGGACGTCCCTGTGGAACATCTCGGCACCAAAAACATCCGTGGATTGCAACAGGCTCGGCTTCCAGGCCGTGCCCAGACTCTTGTTGATCCAGTGTCCCCGAAAGTCACTTGGTTTATTGACGGTTCCCATACGGTTGAAAGCGTCCACCAGGCGGCACAGTGGTTCCAAAGCGTCGCAGAAAAACGCCCAGACTCCCGTAAAGTATTGGTGTTCAACCAACAGTCGCGTGATATCGAGCTGTTGATTGATGAGCTTTGCAACTCGCTTAGCGTGGACTTTGACACTGCAGTCTTCACCAGTAACGTCACATGGAACAATCACACTTATGACATGAATCTTGTCAGCATCAACGTTGATGAGAAACAGGTCAACAACCTTGAGATTCAGCACATGGCTAGAGATGTCTGGGAAAGCAAGCGACTGGGCACTACTCATATTTCTGATAACATCGAGAATACCGTGAATTACATTCGACGGATACTGAAAGAGTCGGGAGATGCAGTTGACGTATTTGTGTGTGGGTCGTTGCATCTTGCCGGAGGTGTTTTGGTGGTCTTGGACGGTCCTCGGAACTTTCATTCCTTTGACTTTGAATGAGTTCTAGTGTAAATGTGTAATTGGTATAGTCTTGTTGGTATATTTGGTATGATTACTGTTGTATAATGCAAATAATACATAATGTAAATTCCTGTATGATCTTAGATATCTGGCCATAGTTCAGTCACTGGCTTTTGCAACTGTATAATTTACTTCATTTGATAGAACAAACGCTTTTAAAACACCAGTGATTATAATCGAAATGGCATTTAGCAGTGTCATGTCCAAGTGATCTTATTCTATGGTGTGAATTCAGAGCCAGGCCTGATCCACGGAAAATGCCCAAGAATATGAACGGTAGCAGCAAGAAATAGTATAGGCAAATAAAGTATTGGCAAATAAAGCATACACAAGAAAATAACTACCATATTCGAATTGTATAATTACTTTCTACGAGTTTCCCTTTGCCACGAGCCCACCCTCTTGGTAGAGACTAATCATATCAAGGGAAAGTTATCCAATCATAGACAAATGCCCAAAACCAAGTCAATTAAATCAAGCATTTGATTAAAATATTTCTGTTGCATCAATGACTACATCGTACCATTCGGGTCATTTAACCTGAATGCTGGACTCAGTTAAGACTGTGCGATTATAAAATGATGAATGCATTTATAACCAGGTGAGAATTTAAATTTTCTATAAAAAGGCATACTTGAGTTTATCAGCTCGATAAACTCAAGGATATTTACCTGCTATCTTTTACCAGATAATACAATCTTGGTGTATGACACTGCTCTTGAAATTGTTATCCATAGAATATCAACTATGGTTTAAAATTACGCTGCTTTACAACTTCTTGCTTGGTTATCTTTACAATAGAATTACAGTTCTTGATAAGTAATTCCTCGAATAGTATAAATTTAATCAAGTCAGTTATACCTGAGACACTAGTAATGTTAACTGTCAGAAATTTCGAGTTAGCTTCTCGGCAATTCTTTAACAAAGTCATTCTATTGGTCGTGTGACATACAGATACAACAGAATCGACTTACTCAACAATTACCATGCTTTTTCTCTCGACTCACTCAACAATTACCATGCTCTCTTCCCTCGAGTTAACTGAATAATCTTGAAATTATGGTCCCACTCAAACCAAGTCAACAAGTATAGAATAGTAACATCATGAAATATATCATTACAATTATCAGGTTGAAATACCAGTACTATTTAAAGTAATTCGGCTTTTTGTAAGTAAATCGACTTGAAGTAAATCGACTTGAAGTAAATCGACTTGAAGTAAATCGTCAGCTCTATACACATCACTACTATGCGCACTCCCACAGTCAAAAACATTTTTCAAGCTCTTCTCGTCATGGACAGAATACTTGGGGGCATCTACGTTGGATCATACCAGCCGTTGGCGGCAAATATTGATTTAAAAGAAAAATATAAAATCACACACATTCTCTCGGTGATAAAAGGCGACTTACCTCGCGGCGTGGAGCGGAACTATGAGGTCAAACGGATTCTCATTGATGACCTTCCCAGTGAAAATGTCATTGAGATTTTCAGCAAGACCAACGAGTTCATTGACTCTGCACTTTTCCCTGGCGACGTTGCACCAGTCCCTGGCAAGAAAAACCCACATAGAGGCGCAATCTTGATACATTGTTCAGAAGGAGTATCGCGTAGCGTGACATTTGCCATGGCCTATCTCATGTACAAATACCGGCTTTCGCTTCCCAACGCATTACATGCCGTCCAGAGAAAGCGTCCAGTTGCCCAGCCAAATGAAGGCTTCATGGAGCAGTTGAAGATATACGAGCTGGCGTTGGAGCACAACGACTATCGGAACGACTTTGACTTGAGTGACGAGCAATTGTACCGCGACTGGTTGTTTCTGAACCTGATGGAGGATAGTGCGCGGAGTAAATTCTTGGCGGAGGATAGCAACTTTCATGGTATCGAGGCTTCAAGCAAGGACACGAGCCAACTCCGGTGTAAGAAATGCCGTCAGCCGTTGGCAGTATCGACGTCGTTTATCCGCCACGATAAGCCAGAACAAAACTCCAGGCACGCGAATTTTTTCACCACGTCTGGATACCTGAACCGGATTATTGGAGTCACCCGAGCCGCAGAGTACTGCACGCATATTTTCACCGAGCCGTTGAACTGGATGAGAGATGAATTGAGCAAGGGTGAGTTGGTGGGGAAGTTCCATTGCCCCAATGCGAAATGCGGCACCAAGGTGGGCGGATATAGCTGGAAAGGATCCCGATGTTCATGCGGAAAATGGGTGGTGCCAGCGATCAACTTGCAAACGGCCAAAGTTGACGAGATTCTGGTGTCGACCAACGCAAATTTCGAGCAGATCAAGACCCAGGCATAGCTATCTGATTTCCATGTTGGAGTCTACTTCCTCGGCATAGTTATCTGATTTCCATGTTGAAGTCTACTTCCTCGGCATAGCTATCCGATTTCCATGTTGAAGTCTACTTCCTCGGCATAGCTATCCGATTTCCATGTCGGAGTCTGCTTCCTCGTGGAACTGTTCCTTTGAATGGTGCCTTATTGGATAGTCAAAGCCGTTTGAAGGGCCGGCCTGGTTGCTTCTTCTGCTGATTTCTTCATGGAAACTGGTGCTGGTGTCGGTGCGACTTGCGTGTATAAACTCCTGATTCAAAGACGATATCCGCGTGCTTGTACTCACGTTTCTTGTAGCCCGGAGCGACTCAGAATGCAACTCCGAAAAGTCCAGATGCTCTGGCTCCGGTTCAGCTTCTGGTTCTTCCTCTGGTTCTTCCGGCTGGTACTCCTCTTCTGCTGCCATAAAGCCCTCATCAGCCTCATCGTTTTCATCGAGCGGATCACTAAACACCAAATACTCGTCCTGACTATCATTGTCGGGAATCTCAGCATCCAAGTCACGTGAAAACCCCGTGCCCTCAGCCTGAGGTGCCGACATTTCGTCTCGTAAACTTGCATCCTCAAATATCATATTCCCCTGCTCAAGCACATTTTCTGCGGTACCTGCCATTGAGGTACTGTATTCAGTCATATGGAGATCCTGGTTGCGCTCCTCAATGAGCGCCAGCATGGTTTTTCCAATGCCCAACGGCCGCAAATGGTCGTAGCCATAAACTTTTATACTGTGCAAATACGCAAGCCGAGCGCCCACTTTTGTGTTACCATACTCCATCGAACTTGCTCCTGGGCTTGCCGACAGGTATGCTGATAACGGTGGGGCCGTGTCGCGTGTCGGTGCTTCGTTACGGTTTTGCAGCTTCTGGGGTCGTTGGTTCTTCCCACTGCCCTGGTACTTTCTTCGCCGGAGAAATTTGGCAGAATCATTGGAATCGTCGCGCCACACCTGCGCCACGCTTGTAGGCATAAGATTAGGAAGGAACATGTACTTGTCTTGAACATGTCGGTAGATGAGGTACACAGAGGGTAATTGACACGTGATGACACGTGATATAACAATAACAACTCAAGATGGTATGGTGATTTAAAAGGAACGTTTAAAGCGAGTTATTAAGTGTCAAGGTATTCATGAAAAGCTATTCATGGAAAGGTATTCATGGAAAGGTATTCATGGCAAAATATTCCCATATCCAGCGATCACCCTAGACAGCACCATCACCATCGCACATAACCATACACCTTAAGTTCCTCAATGCTCTAGACAAATCCACATGGATTCCTTCGACTATAGCGATATCAAACCGTTGCCGTTTGATGACTCACGTGCTCAGTTGGGCCAGATAATGTACCTGAGTGAATACAAAGCCACCATCGGCCTTCTCCAAGGCTTGATGGCGAAAAAAGAGTATAGTGAACGGGCCCTTAAAGTCACAGACAAGGCGATTTCTCTTAGCCCAGCGCACTACACCTTGTGGCAATTTCGCTTGAACATCATCAAGGCAATGATTGACAAGGCCCCGGAAAAGGCCGCACAGATTTTGAATCTGGAGTTGGATACCAATGAGGCAGTGGCAGTTTCAAACCCAAAAAATTACCAGATCTGGAACTATCGCGAGTTACTCATCAAGTTGCACCCAGCAGCAAGCGTGAAGAGCGAGTTGCCTCTAATCGAGGCGATTATCATTGAAGACAACAAAAACTACCACACCTGGTGCTATCGTACGTGGCTTGTCAAACATTTCAAGCTCTACAACCTGGACTCGGAGATAAACTTTGTAAATGTCTTGTTGGAAAAGGACATCCGCAACAACTCCGCTTGGAGCTTCAGGTTCTTCCTCAAGTTTAATCTGGAAAATGGAAACAAACTTACGCCGGAGTACGTCAACTCGGAGGTAAACTACGCGAAACAAGCCATTGAAAGCGCGCCACAGAACCCCAGCGCATGGAATTACTTGCTTGGCGTCTTTGACTACGTCCAGGAATCATATACCGAGTTGGAGGAATTCTGCCTCCAGTACGTCGATTTTAAGGATATCAGCAACTTACAGCTGGTACCAGTGCGCTCAGTCCAGGCTTTGGAAACATTGGCGAAAATCTACGAGGTAAAGAACAAAGAACTGGCGCAATTAGCCTACAAGGCACTTGAGGTTGTCGACCCAATTAGAATCAACTACTGGCAGACCTGCCGCGCCATTATGTAAGCATTATATAAGCAATCGATGACATTACATAATCCGAGTGAAATTTTTCATCATGGCCAGTATCAAGAAACCGAGCTTGGAGGACAGGTTAAGCGGCAATGATGTCGCCGTAGATTCGCGGATCGGCAAGGATGAGCCTTTCACATTTGGCCAGCGGTTTTTGAAGGACGAAGACGAGGTTTTCAGCCATAATGCGTGGGACCAAATTGAATGGGGCGAGGAGCAGATTAACGAGGCCCAGGCGAAAATCAGCAAGCAGTACGATAATCCTGTAAGCGAATTTGACAAGACAGTGTACAACACAAAGCCGGAGAAATTCTGGGACATTTTTTACAAGAACCACAAGGAGAATTTCTTCAAGGACCGCAAGTGGCTCCAGATTGAGTTCCCGCTCTTGTATGAGGTCAGCAGTAAGGCGTATCAGCAGCCAGTGAAGATCTTGGAGATTGGCTGTGGGGCAGGGAACACGTTGTTTCCTATCTTGCGTCAGAACGAAAATGCCAATTTGGAGATTATTGGTGCCGATTATAGCAAACAGGCGGTGGAATTGGTGCGTAACTCCGAGTATTTTGACGACAAGTACGCCAGTGCATACGTATGGGACTTGGCAAACAAGCAAGGCGAAACCCCTGGCAATATTCCTGAACATTCTGTGGACATTGTAGTGATGATATTCGTGTTTAGCGCATTAGCACCCGATCAGTGGGCCCAGGCAATTGACAATTTGCGCAAGGTTCTCAAACCAGGAGGCAAGATTTTATTCCGGGACTATGGCCGGTATGACTTGGCCCAGGTGCGATTCAAAAAAGGACGGTTGTTGGATGACAATTTCTATATTCGTGGAGACGGAACCAGAGTGTATTTCTTTACTGAAGAAGAGTTGAGGGACCAGTTTGTGGTAAAAGGAGGCATGACTGAGCACAAGATTGCGTCGGATCGCCGGTTGTTGGTGAACCGAAAGAAGCAACTAAAGATGTACAGAATATGGATGCAGGCCGTATTTAGTATTCCAGGAACTAGTGGCATTGAGACAAATTCCAGCCAAGACAGCAAGCAGGAAAAGTCTGGGTTGGGTGCATTGATGAAGAAGTTGGCAATTGATTCGGATGACGAGGAAGATGATTGTACTCCGCCAATTACCTGTGGGTGTGAGTCGTGTAGTCACTAGGATGGCGATCATCAGTGATGAGTCGTATTAGGATGGTGATTCATCGGTAATGAATTGTATTAGGATGATTATTCATCAGTGATGAGTTGTATTAGAACACTTATTAATCAGTAATGAGTCGTATTAGGATGGTGATTCATCGGCAATGAGTCGTATCAGGACACTTATTCAACAGTAATGGGCGTGAATTAGAACACTTATTCATCAGTAATGGGCGTGAATTAGAACACTTATTCATCAATAATGAGTTGTATTAGAACACTTATTCATCAATAATGAGTCGTATTAGAACACTTATTCATCAATAATGAGTCGCATTAGAACACTTATTCATCAATAATGTGTTGTATTAGAACACTTATTCACCGCTACTTCATTTGCATTTCCTTTATAGCATTCTTCAACTTGTCCAACTCCTCCGGACTGATTTCAAGAAGATCCTCACCAAATAAATCATCACTATCATACTGGTCCTCCAAATCTTTGACATACTGATCTGACTCATCAGAGAAGTTCTCTTGCTTCACATGTGAGTCCAATCGTGAGTTCACCTGCTCTTGCTTCACTCCACTTTCTCCGTCTCCTGCTCTCCGCATCTGTTCCATCTGCTCTGGGGAAAGTCTGAGGCCTTCCTTTAATATAAACTCAAAGAAGTCGTCCTCGTTGATGGTCACGTTTTCCTGTCTAAAGTATTCAACTGCCTCGTTGTCAGATCCGCTGCTGGACTCCTCAGCATCAAACTCGTCAACGTGTTCTGCTTTGGAATATTCTTCCAACATTTTTCTTGTCAAGATGTCCATTTCCTTTTCTGTTTCCTTCTCCTGTTGTTTGATCCACTGGTCTGCCTCACTGTAGAGAGCCTCGAATGAAATGGTGCTGATATTTTCCTGTATGGTTCCTCTTTTGAGTAACTCTGTTTGTAGTGGGTCGGCTTTGATGGAGTTGTTGAATTGCTCGATTTCTTTGTCGGTTAAAATTGAAGTTGGCTGTGAGTTGCTGAGGATATTGCCCAAGTAACGGCTGAAGGACTCTGTGGGCTGATTGTCTTTATATTCCTTGAGGATGATTAGGTAGTATAAGCAGGGGATTTTTATGTCTAGCATTACTGTATCGAATGTCTGTGGAGGGGTTTTAGTGTTGTAGTCACCATGTTTTTCATCCTCTTTATTCTCTCTTCTCTCTTTTTCTTTTTCTTTCTCATTCCCTCTCTCTTTTTCTTTTTCTTTTTCTTTCTCATTCCCTCTCTCTTTCTCATTCCCTCTCTCTTTCTCATTCCCTCTCTCTTTCTCATTCCCTCTCTCTTTCTCATTCCCTCTCTCTTTCTCATTCCCTCTCTCTTTCTCATTCCCTCTCTCTTTCTCATTCCCTCTCTCTTTCTCATTCCCCCCCTCTCTCTCTCCACCCTCCAAATACTCAAGCAATCGCTGCGATACCAAGTTCGACCTGAACCCCAAAATAAACCCACTAGCATCGCTCCGTAGCATCTCCACCCTCCCACAAACAATCAACTGCAAACTGGCCTTGGGATACGTCGCCAATGTCGGCACCCATTTCTTTTCCTGGGCAGCTTGCAACGTCTTTTTATCAAGCTTGAAACTGTACTTGTCCAAGTATTCAACTGCCTCCCGCAACGTCAAACTCCGGTTGTACTTGTAGTCGTTTGGAATAAGCACTGGCAGGTTACTGGTAAACCAAAGTCGATTCCCGCTAATCAGCGGCAGACACCAGTCCGGTAGATAATCGGACGCCTCGATAAGCAAAAAGTCGCCTTGGTGATCGGCAAAATGGACATAAACGTCATTGATGAAATTGTACCGTGCGGCTCGTAGGAAATCCTGGACGAGAAACACGCACAACCACTGGTCTTCCAACACGTCGGCAAAGCGGATCCGGCCCATGACATATTGTAGTTTCCTTCCATTATCGTTGTGGCTTGTGTGTGAAACCTCCAATCTGCCGTCACCCCAGGGGAAATTGTCGACCCACACCTCCAAATACCGGGAAAAATCGGCACCAAGCGTCGCTAGCTCGCTGTGGATCACCTCATATGCCTTGTAGGGGTTTATATCGAAGATGGTAAACACAAGGGTGCATTCATCAATGCGGGTGTGATCCATGATGAGAGTAAAAATTGACATGCAACAAACCACGCAGGTTAGTCATCTGGCCCCAGAAAACGACGATGGAACCAGCGGGAATCGACGAAAAGATCCGGCAGCGGGTTTGGAACAGCACCATCAAAGTGAGGGTGACGTATGAGCAGCAAAACTTTTACTTTAAAGCGGCCCGGAACCAGTACTTCCCCCGGTACTATTGCGACATCATGGCATTCTACAGCGACTTTGGCATTGAGTTTGGCGACATTTGGCTTGAATACGACGGGATTCCGTTGAAATGGAACTATCCAATTGGACTTTTACGTGATTACTTCCAGGACAAGGCCGAACACTGGACCATTACGCTACGAGTCACAGACTTTCCCGACGAGAAGTTGTTGTACAGTCCCAGTATTCTGGTAATCGAGGCCCATTGGATGAACCAAATCAAGCAGGCCTGCCATGTGCAAAACGGCTCTACGAAGCGGATCATGAACTTGAGCAAGGCCGATAGTAGCCAGTTGTGGCAGCACGTAGTCGCGGGCAACTACGGGGAATTCAGGAGAATATATACCAGAATCATGCCAAAGGACGTCGCCGAGCTCAGGAGATTGCCTGTGAAGATATACATCCCGTATTTGGACCGTGATCTGGTGATCCAAGAGCCGGTGGACAATGACGGGGTCACATTGCGAGTGTTGTTGAACCGGTACTTGCCGCAGTTGTTTAGCCACAGCCGGTTTTACCACAAGAAGAACACCCTGGACAATTTGGGTCGGGCAGTGATCCAAGGGATTGTGGTGGATCTCGATGTGCCCTTGGCGGAGTTGTACGGTTTGATGATGTCTATGGATGGGTTTTTGCATATATGCGTTAGGATAGAGGTTTAGAGTGGGAGAAAGTATGTGGGGTTAAATTGTAAATGAGGTGATGAAGTGACGTGGTGGGTGAGATGCATGGGTAGTGGGATGTATAAGTTGTGTAGCGATGGATAGTGATGAATGCGCAAATAATGAGATTAATGAATTATCAATAAAGTAATTATTAAGCAATCAATATAGTGATTAATGAAATTATCAATAAAGTAAACAAAGTGATCAAGGAATAAAACTAGTGGCCAAGATGCTGGCTATACATGCAAATGGAGTAATACCCGCAGTGTGGAAAGGATTACCAAACCGACTAGGTATATTTGTCGTTTGGCAGAAATTAGTCGTTCTTTAGCGGAAGCTTGTTATTGTTAAAAGTTTGTCGTGGTTAAATGAAAGTTTCCATTGTTTAAAAGAAACTTGCCATTGTTTAAAAGAAACTTGTCATTGTCTCAAGCAAATTGTTTTACAGATTGCTAGAGTGAACTAGTCCCAATTAATGCAATAAAACTAAAACTAGCCACAATAGCCAGGATTCATGATAGACGATACGAATATACAAAGTCCCAGGCAATGGCAAATGGAAATACAAATATTTAAATACACCCAAGGACGGAGTTGGCAATAACCTAAAGACAGCCCAACTAAACACAACAATAATTCAAATGAAAAGCCACCAAGCAAAACTGTACCACACCGTTCATGTAGAGCTTACCTCCACTGCGTATTACCAGACACTGGGGCCGGGTAACACGGGACGGCTGGGTGGCATTTACCATTGCAGGGATTTTTCTTCTGGGCGAGTACCCTTGCATGGTTGCGCTTTCTGTAACATTTATTCCCCATTTGGCAATAGGCACGGATAAATACAGGTACTCGCGCAACACCAGACACGATCAGTTTAGACGAGACACGCTCAAACATCTGCCAGGTGTCCCCGGAGCCGTCAACAATGCTGCCATTGTCGTGTACGATGGAAATGCGATTGCGTCAAAGCCACATGTCTCAAAGCAAGACGGCTATCATGAGGTCGTGTATGCATACAATGAACCAACCTCTGCGACTAAAAATAGAACGGGTCCGGTGGTCCCAAATAGAGTGGTGGGAATGGTCATCGCATTGCTGCCATCTTTAGGTGGGAGTGTTTGATTCAGGCGTGCCGAAATCAGGTCATGTGGAAAAAGGTATGTTGTGTTTCAAGCAAGGTGGGGAACGGTTCCCGGCTGGTACGACGGAATCGCTGGGTTGCAAAGATATTTAACAAAGCTCCGTGTAGTAACATTTCCCTTGGCGTATTATTTCCTTAGTGTGTAGTCAAATTTCTCTGGCGTTGTCTGACTCCTGTTTGATTCCTTACTGCAGGTCCGGTGCGTACACTTTTGCGGGTTGTTTTTAATAATTTTTTACCACTAGAGAGCAAAGGATCCGAAAAGGTATATGGGAGTGTCAATATTCACCCACTGCTAATCACTGTCAAATATAATCCGTCAGCAAATACCGCACATCCGTTATATTCCTCCCCGGTACTTTGTCCACTTTAATCCATTCCCTCTCCGTGGTTTCACATGAACTCTTCCGCTATCGAAGACATCATGGTCCCTGAAGCTGACAAATATGCTCTCTACTACGCGGAAAACGGCAAGCAGTCTCGGAACGTCCAGCGGAATCTCCAGGGAAGCTTTTTAGAGCTTGTCGACTCCGAAGGTGCTCCATCAAAATTAGCAAATGGAAGCTCAGAGACCTCCACCATGTCTGATTCAGGCTCCATCAGCACCCAGGATGCCCTCCGGCTCATTTCCCAGGGAATCAAACTCGATCACACCGACGTAAAGGCCCCACAACCGACCCCGGACCAAAACTCGCCAGTGAGCAGCATCAACAGCTCGAGGCTGTCAAAAGAGGTCAAGAAGACCGAGGTCAAGAAAAAGAAGCGTCTGTCGTTTTTCAAGCGGTTCAGCTGGAGCCTGGAAAAACACCACTCTCGTGAGGACAATGACCCCCAGGAGAAGTTCCTTCCTAATAACCTCAACAGCTTGTCGAAAAAGAACAGCACGGTGCTAAACCTCCAGCGGGCAAAGAAGGAGAAGAAACGGCTAAAAAAGGACGCCGAAAAGGCCCAGCGTGACAAGTTGAAAGAGTACTACCTGAACCATCCAGATACAGTTCCAGTGGTTCCTCCAGCATTCTTGTTTGATTCCAGCATCAAGCAGGTGGTCCTTGCACCGGTTATGGAGAAGGCTGAAAAGTCTTTTCCCCAGACTATTAAAAGAGCGTCAATCCAGTCTCCTGTTGCAAAGACGAGACGTCATCCTGACTCGGTGAAGAATTCCGCAGACTTGTCGCGTCTCCCAGTACCTCCTAGAAGTATTAAGCGGTTGTTGCAGGAATCTATGTCAGCTCAGGGAGGAAAGGGTTATCAGGGACAGACTTATCAAGATAAGAGTTATCAAGGCCAGAATTACCAGGAACAGAATTACCAGGGACAGAATTACCAGAACCATAATGATCAAATCCAAACCCCCCAAGCCCAAAACACCCAAACCCAGGATTACCAAGTCCAAAATTACCAATCCCAGGGTTACCAACTGCTTCAAAACCCATATCACAATCAACTGCTTCAAAACACATACCAGAACCAGCTGGACTACCAGAACCAGCTGGACTACCAGAACCAGCTGGACTACCAAAACTACCAACAAGCACAGCACCAACCCTTTGGCTACTCTGCTGACTTGTATACCCTCTCTGAAAAGTCCATGGAAGAGTCGAACCATAGCCGGTTCCCTTCCAAAAACTCCTGCTTCCTCGATCCTACCCAAGAGCCAATCAGACTCAAAACTCAACCAGTCAACCCAGAACCCAACTACATTTTCACAGGAAGAGACCAGGATATCACACACGCAAACTACCCTGTGCTGACAAACTCCACGTCGCTCAACTCCTCTTCCGAGTTCTTTAGCATGTCCTCGGGAGACCGCGTACCTTATGAGGCAAAAACCCCAATTGAAATTACCAATAGCGACGACCAATTATACCTCAAACACCCACAGACAAACTACGATCATACATTGCCCGCCTTGACATCCCCAATTCATCCAGGCCTTGCATCTCCTCCAATTCCCCTTGAAGAGCCCCATGCAAAGTATCCTTCCCCAGTGCCAGTGTCTGGATCCAGATACCTGCTGTTTGGTGATTCATCAGACTACTCTGGGTTTGCAGCTGGCTCAGGCCATCTTTACAAGAATTTGTTGCGCTATAACTCAGACAAGAGCTTCAACTCCACCAGGGTCCGCATCAATCTCGCTGAGAGCGATAGTGACTTTAGTTGATGACGACATGATGTATATGATTTAGCAGGATGTGGGTGATTAGGCAAGTACTAAGTAAGGAATAAAAGTGCTGTGTGCACATTGGAAAGTTTTGAAAGTTGGATGGAATGGTCATGAAAGTTGGTTGGAATGGTCATGAAAGTTGGTTGGAATGGTTATGGAAATTGGCTGGAACTAGTCATTGGAAATCATCTAATCATTGGTTGGTATGGCATATCCTCAGTACTCATTTTGAAGTTGTATTTTATAATTTGTCATGAAAAGAGAAAATTAGTCATTTTACGAAATATCTCTAGTGACATGTGTTTTATATTTTTTTATAGTTTTCCAATATCAACGGCATCAAATTTGTAGAGGCTCGTGCATATTCTTGTCCTGCGCTGCAGATACGCATTGACCGGGTAACACTAGCATATAAGAAAATTTTTACCAAATTAAACCCAACTTCAAAAACTATGCTGCCTATTCACTGTGATATTTTTATTAATGAATAATCAGAGGGGAAAAGGTAGCTAGAGAAATTGTAGGCGCGACTCATACCGAAGTCAGCTTCCAAATAGCTAAATTCGGGACTGCGTGCCTAGGACATTGTACTAAAGTATTGAATTGTGAACCATGATACATGTAGAGGATTGGCTGAAGTTGCAATTGATTGTAAAGTGCTTGATTTATTGTAAAAGGATGTATTAGGATGCAATGGTGGTTTTTGCCATGTTATAACTTTTTGTACAGTTGAATTGACTTGGTTCCTCTTGAGTAGTATTGACCAAGTATGCTACAAGTAGGTTGTATTGATTGAGTAAACCATGAATTAATGAAATGTTCATGATCATAATGAATATTCAATGTGTGCCCTGGCATCGTTTGAGTGCTTTTTCATTAACCTCGTTGAATAGCTAAAGACTGGCTCGATATTTTTCTACTCACTACTTTACTACTCGATATTAAACCAACTCTAACATCCAATGCCACGGAAATTTTGAGTGCTACTTGGAAACCAAAATCTACTGTAAATACCCATTTTGGACAAAAATCGATTCACCACTGAGGAATAACTGGACAAATGGTAATGATACATCTGGCTTGATTCATAGTACATTATCTAATCTTGAATGTCATTATTTACTCTCGATTATATTTACTGGCAAATTTCACTCAGCACACTTGAATACATGACTCGACCATGGCAAGACTTTACACGTTTATTGCCTTTACACGTTTATTGCCTTACGCGTTTATTGCCTCTGCACGATTATTTTGCCTCAACCTCAATGGCAGTATCCTGGACCTTTTCCTTTTCGTCAGCGTCGACGGCCTTCAAGACGCGGTTCTTGTTTTCTATCTTGTTCTCAATCAAGTCGTTGAACGAGATGATTGCATTGATGAGCGAGCTAATGTAAATGGACATCAAGTTGTCGTTTGTCTTGATCTGAAGAGCCTTGTTCAAGTCGGAAAACTCTGTGATTTGCAAATTGCCCTCTGGGTCACGGAGCTCATACTTGTTGTTCAGGAAGAGGGACTCGAGATCGGCGGTGTTGATCAAGTTTGGCAAGAGGTTGAATACGTTCTGCAACTTGCCGAGAATGAGGTGGTTTACAGGCAACTGCTCGGCCAAGACCTTGTTCAAGTATCCAATGATGTTCTTTAGCCGGTCGTTCAAACCGCGCAAGCTCTTCAACTGGTTGGCGATCTTGACACTCAACAAGCCCTGGGCCTGGTCGCGGATATCTCTGAGCAAATGCTCGACCCCGATTTCCTCAGGCTCCTCCGCTTCGATGGTGCTTGGCACGTGGACAAAGGTCTTTTCTGTCTCGGTGCCATCCTTTTTGATCTCCTGAATGGACAAGTATGCATCAGTAGGCAAGCCGATGGACTTGTCGTCATGATTGACGTTGATGACAAGCAAGACCGGGTCCTGGTGATACTTCTTGAAGAGCTCGTTGATGTTCAAGTCGTTGGCCTTCAACTTTGGTCCCGAGTGGTACCAGCCAATGACCTTCTCACGGGCATTGATCTTGCGGAACATCTCGCTCATGGTGTCAACGTAATTGTGGTCGAGGAAAAACACATTGGGGTTCTTGTCATCCTCCTCAAACGGCACCGCAAACGAGTTGGTGACCCGTACGGTGCCCTTGGTGTTTTCGCCGAGGATGATGCCGACGCACCGCCGCTTTGTGTCCTTGACTGTCCGGTTGTAATGGTCAACAACCGACAAAAGCACGAGCGGCGCCACCAGCACCGTAGTGTGTATCTCAGAAACCGTGTTAGCCATGATGAAGCAAATGTCTTGCCACCTCTATATGCACGAGGCCGGGTAACGCTACGCCTGGATTTTTTTCAAAGGTCCAATGTGGTGGTTCTGGCATGCCAGTGTTTGGACAGGTGGTGATTGGGCCGCCTGGGAGCGGGAAATCGACGTATTGTCATGGATTGCAGCAGTTCTGCAACAGCATTGGTCGGCACAGCCTTGTGGTGAACTTGGACTTGGCCAACGACCGGCTCCGGTACGAGTGTGCCCTCGACCTCAGAGACTACATTACCCTCGAGGAAGTGATGGAGGAGAGCTCCTTGGGGCCGAATGGCGGGCTTATTCGGGCATTTGAGGAGCTTGTCGGCGACGACAGCGGGTTGTTGGACAGCATTGTCGCGGAAATCGTGCATTTAGCCCGTAAGTCCAAGGCGTACTTGATCTTTGATACCCCCGGCCAGTCGGAGTTGTTCACCAGCAACTTTTCGTTCCCCAAGTTGTTTGGCCAGATGGCAAAGCACTTGGACTTGCGTTTGTGCTGCGTCAACTTGGTCGACTGTATATATCTCACCCTGCCAAGCTCCTACATCCTGGTGCTCTTGACGTGTCTCCGGTCAATGCTCTTGCTCAACATGCCGCACGTCAACGTGCTCTCGAAGATCGACTTGATCTCGGGGTACGACGCGTTGCCGTTTGACTTGAAGTACTACACCGACGTCGATAACCTTCAGGCGTTGTTGCCGCATCTCCAGCAGGAGATGGCCAGCTCCAGGAACCGTTTGGGCGTGCGGAACTTGGTCAAGATCACCGAGAATATCGTCGAACTCATTGACGACTATAAGCTCGTCGACTTTGAGGTACTTGCCGTCGAGGATACTCGGTCAATGATCCACTTGTTGCGGCGCTGTGACAAGTGCAATGGGTACGCGTTTGGTGAGACGGAAATCGGCGGCGACAGCACGTGGATCAGTGCGTCGCGTGCGCTGAAAAGTTTGGAGTTGAGCGATTTATGGGGCGAGGAGATTGACATCCAGGAGCGGTGGGTCGACCAGAAGCAGGAGTACGATGTGGTGGTGCAGGAGGAGCAGAAAAAGGCGATGGAGGTGATTAAGAAGCAGGAGCAGGAGATGAAAAATGCAAGGGAGGATATTGAGTATGAGGATGAGTATGAGCGTGATTTGGCCAACTGGAATGCGGAACGAGGTTTGCCAGGGGGCAATGCCACGAGGTAGTGCCAATTGGATGGTAATATAGCAATTGGATGGCAAGATAGGAATATAGCAATTGGATGGCAATATAGCAATTGGATGGCAATATAGCAATTGGATAGCAAGATAGCAATTGGATGGCAATATAGCATTATAGCAATTGGATGGCAATTGGATATAGCAATTGAATGACACAAGGTTATTGGTTTACTGGTATAATTGGTATAATTGGAGTAATATTTCAGGGTAGTAATTAGAGCAATATTCCTGGATGCCATATTCCTGGGTAGCTGTAGTATAGCAACTAGGATACGAGTTGGTAAAATAGCTAAAATACATTCGCTAGACAATTCAGAGAAAAGTCAAACTATATATACGTGAAAATGAATGAAATAACCCATCGTCAAAGAACAAAGACCTATTGGAATTACTTATTATCTTCAAACTGGTTATTTCGGAAAAAGTTAAAGCACAATGGGTAAAACGAAGAAGCACAATTGCCAAAGACAAGCACAGTTAATAAGACTACATAATTACCGGAAAAAAGTGGAAATGGTGCGTAGCCAAGAAGTATGTGAAAATTAACGGATTAATGTAGCTTCAGAAAAAGAAATTTAACCTTTTATTACAGTAGCCGTATTCCTGGGTAACAATTGGTAACAACTGGAGCAACATTTCAGGGTAGGAATATTCCTGGATGTCGTATTCCAGCATGTCATATTCCTGGATGCCATTTTCCAATCTACCATGACAAATTGAATCAATACCAAACGCCATATCACCCAACTACATCTCTTCTCCCACAACTTATACTCCGCTGCATTACATAATAATAATAATATTTATTAAAGGCTATAGCTATACTAGGCTCCCAGAGATATATACATTGCCGTCTACGACTAAGGACGGCCATGTAGTCGTCGAAAGAAAACTCCGCAACAGAGATATAAACTTTCGACTAGAGCTTGTAAATATACAAGGCAATGAGCATTAAAGGGACAATGAGCTTTCACCTAGATCTTTAGAGGTGACCTGAGCCACCCCTCCCCAGGGTACTAGCACAATAGCCCTCCTAACATGCTGTTATTATAATAACAATATTTATTTTTGTATTTAGCTATATATTGTCTCCAGTATTACGGTTATTTGACAAATATGTTTCCACTCAGGAAAATCAGGCACCATGCTGTTGGAAACCCTTGTCAACCCTCATTTGGTTGCTTGGGATAAAAAACTTCAATGGGAACAGTCATATTGTTGGTACTTAGTGCTTGTATTGATTGTGTAAGAAGCCTGGTCACCCTTGTTGTCAAATGTGACCGCTGAATCTCATCATGTGGAGGAATCATATTCCAACTCGTTCTGGTAGAACTCAATGAGTTTAACATGCTGTTACTTGGTGATTTAGTAGCTATTTTCCTCACTATTTATACTCCTTCCGGAGTAAGGCTAAATTCTCAGTTAGGAGTTATCTCAAGTCCCTTTTGGAACTCTTCCTGCCTTATACTTGCTATACCTTATACACAGTTGTGTTGGTCTTGCTTCGTCACTGCATTACATTGTTCCATCAAACACTCCATGGCTCGCTACAACGCCTTGCCATGGCTCAGTTCTAATAGTCGCTCCATATACCTGCCACCTACTTTAATACCGTATTTACTCATTCCGAATTATCTACTTACCATACATCAACTCGTAAAGTGCCAAGAGCTTCCGGCACTGGTATACCAACGACTTCACCTCTGGCTTGTACCAGGCAAAGTGCTGGCTGACTAACTGCTCCATTTCATCAGAACTGCCACAGTCCATTGTAACCAAGGTGATCTTGTCGCCATCATGCTTGATTGTCACATCGCTCACGTCCAAGAGAGCCACGATTCGCAAAAACTTGTCCCTATAAACTTGCTTCACCCTGCCATTGTCCAACTGTGCTGCTACAAGACCAGCCATGGTTTTGTCCGAGACGTTCAAGAGGCACATGATATCATCTGGCACTGGGTGTTTGCTGTTCAAGTACACATGTAGTCTCTTGGGAAGCTCGTTGGAAATCACCACCGACTGGTACTTTGCAATGGAGATGATTGAGCAGGCGGTGATTACGGACTCGAGGCTATGGGCTATGGTCTGGAGCAACGGCTGGAAGCTGCTGAAGGAGGACGGCACGTCGGCTGGGTTGTTCAAGTAGTCTAGAAGCATGGTCCTGGTGTCATGACGGCAGTAGTCCAACAGCGGCTCGATAAAGTACTTTAGGCTGCTGTACTTTGCAATCTGGATGGACTCAACAAACTCCATCAAGTCGGCCCAGAGATTGTACACCTCAGAGATGAAGTGGAGCAACGACTTGCAGTCTCCATGGACGTTGATGTCGTGCAGATTCAAGTAGGCGAGGAGGGACTTGATGCGGGAGTTGCCAATGGCGTAGTTGTTGTTGAGGGACACCAAGAAGTAGCGAAAGTATGCCAGCAAGGTTAGCCGTTTGCGGACGTAGTAGTTTATGAGGAGGCCCTTGACGTTGAGGAAGAAGTCCTGGTTGGAGTCGTGCCGCTGGCAGCTGATTTCCAAGCAGCGGATGAGTACGCAGAAGTTGCGGAAGATGGATTTCATGTTGACCACGGGAAGTTCTGCGGCAAACATGCGCTTCATTTCGTCGGCCCGTGCCTCGAACGAGGGAAGAGATGTTGCGGCTCGAAATTCGCGGGACACGCAATGTTGTGGCGACAGCGAGCGGCCGGACTTTAGCTGTCTGGGAATGCCATGATGGTTTTCCCAAGCCCGGTCGAATTGGGTGCCAAACAAGGTGACTGCGTAGCGGTTCCAGTCGAGGATTGGGGCCGTTGACGGGGCGCGTTCCTGACGGAGGGATTTGTGGTAGACTTCCATCAAGGCAAGAAGCCTGTCCTTGTGAGATACGAAGGAGAACCAGCGGTCGTCGGGAAAGACCGATGCCAACTTGAGCCGGTTTTTGATGGCGATGAAGTTGACGACCAAGCGGTAGATGTCCCTGTCCTTCCAAGCGACGTACTTTTGGTGGAGCGGGTTGTTGTCGAACGCCGGCAAGTCGTCTGAGTAGTCTGGGTCGTGGGCCTTGATGAACTGCATGAAGTTGACCTCGGTCTTGAGCACGTTTTTCGTGCGAAGAAGCACCAAGATGAGCCGGTTGAGATGCTCACAGTAGAAGAGCTCAAACACCGCGACGTAGGCCTTCCAGATGCGGTTGAACCGCAACCGGGTACTGGAAAGCGGTGCGGAAACGTCGGGCGACACTAGAAGGCTGTGGAAGCTGCGGGCGACGGCAGAGGCGGCACGGAGCAACTTGGCGATCAAGAACTTGAAGAAGCCGTCGTCGCTGTAGATGCCAAAGAACTCGTGCTGCTGCGGGTCAATATTGCAGCGGGCCATGAGCTGAAGATAGTCATACTGTTCATCCGACTGGAGGAACACCTCATGGCCAATGAACATGCGCGACGCGGGATCGGAGGTGACAATGTGGCTGTCAAACAAGAGGATGTACGCATAATACAAGATGCGGCCAGGGCTCTTGCCGATTGCTGCCAAGTTGTGGGGCACCTGCAACTCAAGCACCTCGCCGATGCGGCAAAAGTGTGCCAAGAGGGCCCGGTCGCTGGAGATGTTGTCCAAGGACACCAACAGTGCGTCGGACTGCTGGAGAAGCCGCCTAAACACCTTGGAGCCAAGGATATTTCTCGCGAGCCTCCGGACCAACCAGCCTTTGACCCAGCCGCTGATCCGCGGCAAGCTTGCCTCCAGCTCCTCGCGCACACACGTAATCTCCGCATAGTTCACGGGGGTGTCGAGCCACAGGTAGCTGCTGACAAAGTTGCGCGAAAACTCCCGCTTCTTTTCAATGGCAGCCACGCGAATCTCGGTCGCACGTGTGAGCCGCGCGGCGATCTGCCGCCTGATCTTCTCGGTTTTGTCTGCCTGCTGGCGCTCGTGCAGCTTCTGCGCCTCGCTGACAGCTAAGGATCGCTGCTGCAACTTGCTGAGCCGCTGGTTCTGAAGCGAGTCGCGCCGCCGGATATGCTGCGAAGCATCAACGGCAGCCGCTCGTCCAACGGGAGTGAGCCTCTCCAATATTCTCCGAGGCGGAGAAAGCGGAAGCGGCTTTTCGTCCAGGTCTTCAACCTCAACGTTTGACATGCAGAATCCCAAGGAGTGATGGCCTCTATTGGCGGGGGGGAACAGACCCCCCTCATTTACCCGGCCACACCGTGGGGAGGCAGGGCGGGGCTGCAAACGGACTAGTGAAAATTGCAACCGGCAAGCCAAATTGCTATACTTACCCATGTCGGACATTGACTACGAGTCCTTGCCTGACAGCATCCCGTTTTCAAACCACTTGCTTGCGGGCGCCGCAGCAGGTATCCTTGAGCACAGTCTCATGTATCCGGTCGACAGCATCAAAACCCGCATCCAGACCAGCAGCGGGGCAGTCAGCCTGTCGTTGATGCTGTCCATCAAACGCATCTCGTCGACCGAGGGCTTGCGCTCGCTCTGGAAAGGAATCTCGGCCGTCATTCTCGGCGCAGGACCGGCGCACGCCGTCTATTTTGGCGTCTACGAGCACTTCAAGTCCAGCTTGATCGATACCCACGTCGCCGCTTACTCGCTGTTTGACTGGCTGTACTACGGGAAAATCGCATTTGCCGGTGCCGCAGCAACCATGGCCTCAGAGGCCCTCATGAACCCATTCGACACCGTCAAACAGCGGATGCAGGTCAATTCGTCCCTCAAGGCCTCCAAGGCCTTTGAACAAAACTACTCCACCATTGCAAAGACAATCAACCACATTTACTCAAAGGAAGGCATCCGCGCATTCTACTACTCCTACCCAACCACCCTCATAATGTCCGTGCCGTTCCACAGCACAAACTTCCTCGTGTACGAATGGTCAACTTCCACCCTCAACCCCCAGGGCTCATACAACCCGCTTGTCCACTGCGTGGCTGGAGGCGTGGCTGGAGGCGTGGCTAGTGCAATCACCACCCCGTTTGACTGTATCAAGACCGTGCTCCAGACACACAGTTTCACCCAGAAGATCCAGCACAATATGAAGATCGCGCCGGTGGCATTGTACGACAACTCCCTTCTTCAGCAGCTGCGCAACATCCACCATTCCAGCGCAAAGAACATCAACAACTTCATCAGTGCTGCTAACCACATATACACCAGCAAGGGTCTAGCCGGGTTTACCGTGGGGATGAAGGCAAGAGTTGTATCTAATATCCCTGCAACGGCAATCAGCTGGACGAGTTATGAAATGGCAAAGTATTATTTGAATCGGGGGCAGGTGTTTAACTAATGTATTATATGTAAATATACCTTGTAGAGACAACAAGTTGATGGAGACAACAAGTCGATGGAAAGTAAATAAAGATAAGTCAATAAGACAAGTCAATAAGACTAGTCAATGGATAAAGTTTATAACTTCTAGTTCATACTATATTACATACAGTCTGTAATATTACAACTACAACAAAAGTGTAATAAAGTCCATACCTACCTCAATTCTTTCTAATAAAAGACTCCAATACCTACAATTATTATTAGATATTACCCACAACACATTTCCTGGACCATTTGACGCATCACAAGACATTGGTGCCTTACGTCTGGTCACCACTTATATAGCCAATCTCACCCCAAATATGTTAGGGAATATATTCCAACTATCTCAACACGTATCGTAGTTATTATAATACAACGAGCTAATAAATAACTAAAATATATTCATTCTATTCAAAAAGCCTCACTATATACTTAAAAGACTCCTTCTCTGTGCAATGGAAATACACCGCTAGACCATTTCCTCTTCGCAGAGCTCGGATCACCCAGAATGGACTCCAGAAGTATCACTCTCTACTTCATAATCTTCACGCTACTTCATAATCTTCACGCTACTTCATAATCTTCACGCTACTTCATAATCTTCACGCTACTTAACCTTTACGCTTACTAAACCATCAACTCACCAAAACACCCACAACCTACTCGTCAAATTTAATTTCCTGGTCCGGCCTCCAAATCCCAGACTTGTGTGGCTGCGGCGAAACTAAATTAACCGACCGGCTACTGCCCTTGGGCTTGGTATTGATCTGGGCCTCAAGATCACGTGCCTCGATCCGCCGGGCAGCAGTATACTCCTCCACCAATTTCAAAAGCGACGCAGACTTGTGTCCACAGTTGTTGTAGAACTCAAGGCCCATTTTCAAGTTCTCAATCAAGTCAATGTAGTCCTGGTATATCGTCTGAAACTCCTGCATAAACTCCTCGCGCTTTGACTCCACAACTTGATGTCGCGACTGTTTCAAGGCCTCAAATTTCTGGTACAGAACGTTGATATCGTCCTCCAAGACACGCTGCCTGGACTTTTCTTCCTCAAGAGCCTGTAGCTCGTGTGCAAAGCCTTTGATATGCGCCTCGTACACCGACTCGTACGAGTCATCATCGACTTTACCGGTGGACTTGTACTCCTGGATGACCTTTGGCAAGATGTTCATTTGCAGGGACTTGATCTCCGCGACTTTGAGAAGGTTTTCCCGTTCGTTCTTCATGATACTCACACGGCTTATGAGCTTGCGGATCACCAAAACCTGCTCGTCAATCTCCTGGTCATCTTCCTGGTCGCCGTCCATGTCCGGGATGATCTGCTCCAACTGCTCGGGAGTCGCGTTGATGAACATCTCCACGCTCAGCTTGATTGAGTTGTAGCTCATTCGGATGGTCCTGTCGCCGTTTGCAGCCGTTTGTAGCTGCTCCTCGTACGTCTCTACCTGCGAGACAAGCTCTTCTGCGGCCTGTGCCGACGTCTGACGGTTCCAGAACTTGGTTCCGTATCGTTCTCTAAGGCCTCTGTCCTCGTCGAATTCGACCTGGAGCCGGCTCTTGATTCCATGGAGCGCCTGTTCCTGCTGCAAAGCCAACATCCCAATGTCTTTGAGCGACTCTGCCACATTTTCCGTGCCACCAAGGTTCCGCATGTGCTCGATCTGCAGCTGGAGCAGTCGCGGCACGGACGCGTTGTTGAACGACTCGAGCGACGCAGGAAGATGCCGCAGCGAAAGGCTCCTGTCGATTATCTGATTCAAAGCATTGATAGGCTCGACAATCCGCTCATGAAGATACATTTCCTGCCGCTCTCGAAAGGCCTGCGCGATTCTGATCACGTGATATGGAAGCAAGTCGGCAAACAAGCTGAGCGGCTTGGGGTTGAAGGTTTGCAGCTTTACCATTGGGGCACCGGTGATGGAGGACAATTCCTGCGCAGGCGGCACAACCTTCAAGTAGATCAAGTCGTTGTCTTTCTCGCTGGTCCGCAAAGTACTCTCGAGCATGTTATACAACGACCGACAGTCTTCCTGGACCTTGGGTGTCACATGAGAGGCGTAACGCAAGCTGGACTTTGCTGTGGCGGTGGCAAGACGCAACCGGGCGACCTCGGAGCCATAGTCACCAGACGCAGCATCGGATACTGCCTGACGGTACTGAGACACCGCCTGGAAGTGGTGGGTCTTTACCCGGAGGTGGTGGAGCCAGTCTGCGCGGAACACTGCCAGCGTCCGGCAGCAAAAGTCCAAAGTCTCCTGGTAATAGTCTGCGACTTGTGCAGCAAGACGGGCAATCAAAGAGTCCTTCATGCGATTCGACACGGCCTTTTGCCAGAAAATCTCCTGTGCCAGTGCCAACATGAGCATCTTCAATCCATTGAGCGACTCCGAATCGAGATCCTCGGGGAAATTGGCCGTACTGCTATGGTGCTGCACATTGAGCCGAAGAAGATGCTCAAAGCACCCGGCAGCTTGCTGGAAAAAACCGCACGCCATCTTCAAGCCATTCTCAGAGTCACTTGGCTGCGCCACTGCCATTTGCGAGTACATTGCACCCACGTTGTACACAATGTTCATTTGCTCATACACCAATGAGCTGAGCATCACTGGCCCAGCAACAGTGTACCCTAGTGTTGAAACCCAGGGGAATTCAGCGACATCGTTTGGAAATTTCTCCAGCAACACCAACAACGCACCGTAGTACTCTTTCAACGTGTCAACCGACGCACCACACGCAACATCACTCTCCAAGTACATCTTGTTGCGGAGCTTTGATACGGTCTCGATATCCTGGGAAAAGATATTCACTGTTTGATAATACTCGTCGCTGATTATCCGCGAGATGGCACCGGCCAAATCAACCTTTTGTGTGGTCCGGCATGGCACCTGGAGGAGATTCGTGGCCATGATGATGTGACCTTGGAGAATATTTCCTAGGGGTAACCCGCGCAGCTTTGCAGCGGATTGAGATTTTCGCCAGGCGGATCCAGGCGTACAGCCGGGTAAATGGACAGGCGAGTCAATGTGCGATTATGGTGGAGCAGTACATGTTTTTATACCTACACTTTTTACCATGGTTAGAAAGGTTGGTTTTTGCTAGTAGTATTGGTTACCTAAAATATGGTGAACAGCATTGAATATCGCATGTCATTGAATATCGCATGTCATTGAATATCGCATGTCATTGAATATCGCATGTCATTGAATATCGCATGTCATTGAATATCTACATCTTAATTGAATACAGACAGGTTAGTTGCATCTCAGCATGTCATTGAATATCAACATGTTAAAATTGACAAATCAACAAATTCACATGAAATGCTTAAAATCAGGTTCATAAGAATATTGAAACTACACTTTTTACATGCTCTGGAGAGTACCTGAGGCAATGCTATTAGAATACTGTGCATCTGATATTCGTTCATAACGCGACCATCTCATCAACATGGAAAAAATTTGCAATGCAAAATAAATTTTTGCACCAGCCTTTTGATTGATTGGCCTGGTGCTGTTTTATCCAGGCATTGACTATGCCATTACTAAAGGATAAGCACAGGATTCGCAGTCCTCCTCCAGTGATTATTAAAGAAGCCGCTGTTTTGGTAGGGTCCAATTATTGAAATAATTGAATCAGTGGCTTTTTGTTGTAGCGATGCGTGGTTCTATAAGTACATGATACACCAAAATGTCATTTGCAGGTTGAAAAATGTCACCTGTAGGTAGAACTGCACAATTATATGCCAATTGCAGTCGGAGGTCACTGCGAATTGTAATTATATTTTCAGCTGTTTATTCTAGCCGATTGTGAGACGGATGCATAGATCCTATTGTAGTCTAGAAGCCAAGCTATTACCTGGGATGTGTGATTATGAAAGAATTGAATACAAGTGGCATGGTGCAAGAATTGAATACAAGTAGAATGGTGCAAGAATATTATTGCACTATAATAATCTATGTAAATACCAAGCCTCAAAAGTCTCTGTATTAAACCGTCTTGCCAAGTTCATTCTAGCTCACCATCAGTCGCTGCACTGTCTATAACTACCAGTTGTCCATCAAGTTGTAATAATTGGTTTTCCTTTTGTCAATTGCAATCACTTGCCAATCACTTGCCAATCACTTGCCAATCACTTGCAATCACTTGCCAATCAACTCCTCACAA
Source organism: Saccharomycopsis phalli (assembly GCA_020342235.1). Taxonomy (NCBI): domain Eukaryota; kingdom Fungi; phylum Ascomycota; class Saccharomycetes; order Ascoideales; family Saccharomycopsidaceae; genus Saccharomycopsis; species Saccharomycopsis phalli. The sequence goes on from CP073217.1 coordinate 682,116, forward strand.
CTAACCAATCTATACCGAACCGTGGGATACGCTACCGACATCTAATTTACATTCTCTATACACGCGCACGCTCCAACTCCTGCTGGTCGAGGATAGCCTGCTTGACCTCCCCCGAAACACAGTCGCCAAAAGTGCTGACATTGACCCTTTGCAACCCCGTGACCAAAGGCTTTGCTGCCGTCGCCAAAAGAGTCTGGTACACAAGTCCATCGCTGCTATTTTTAACGTCGCCATTAAGCCCTGCCCAGTTACTGCGATTCACATGCGGCAAAAAGTGGCCCAGTGAAGGTTTCGGCGGCACTTTGTACCATACCGACACCGAAGGCTGTGTTGTCGTAGGGTAGAAATACACCCCTGAGTACGCGTCACGAGCTCGGTAGAGAGTCTGTCGTCGCTTTACGAGGCTATTGTTGTAGTCGCCGCTTACGTACGCGTGCTCGTGCATCCAATTTTCGTCGGTGACCACTTGGTCTGAAACTGTAGATTTGATGGCAAACGAGCTGTACATGGCGAAATCCGAGTACTTGGCCACACTGTTTGTTGCTGTTGTTGGCTGAGACTCTCCGGTGGCGATCTGGGTTGCCAAATTCTGCTGGTATATCTGGGAACCTCCATACCAGGCAATGTACCGTTTCTTGTTGTAGTCCTTTTTGTTCGCCGGCACCGGGTCCTCAGGAACTGCCAACTCGCCCTCTTTATCGCCAGCTTCACGCGCACGTTCTTCGTGGTAGTCGTCGACGATTTTCCGGCCACCAATCACAATGCGCGACCCAAACTCCATGAAAACAGACTTTGCGGTCACAAGCCCAATCGTGCGGCTCTTGTATGAATTCGGAATGATCTTGCGGTCGACCAAGTTCTGCTTCTCGTCCATGCCCAACACAAACTTGTACAACGTGTTGTGCTTCAAAAACAAGTAGTACGCGTCTCGGTACCCAAGACACCGCGCAGGTTCTGTCGAAAGCATGTACAACTTCTCGCCGCGATTCAACACCGTGAACGTGCGGACCCGGAAATCGCGCCCGTCCATGAGATTTCCGTCCAGGTCCACCTTTGTCTCGCCCTTTTCGTCCACAGGAATCTGATACTCGTCCTCGGTGGCATTCAACGGGATTTCATTGCCGTCCGCGTCCAAAGGCTTGGGGAACGGACTGTAAATCTTCTTCTTTAACTTGAACCCAGGCTTCCGGCCAGGTCGTTTTCGCTGCTTCTGCTGCTCCTTCATGTACTCCTTGAGAACCTCCTCCTCGTCGATCTCACCGTCAGAATCCAAACCGGCCTCCTGAAGCAATCGCCTCCGGATACGCTGCTTCTCCTGCATCTCTTTGGCCAACGTCACTTTGTTCTTGCTTCCTGGAGGACGTCCCCGGCCTCTCTTCACCGGAGGTCTGTCCTCTGACGAGTCTGAAACGTGCCCATTTTCGGGCTCCGACCCTGATGACTCCCCAGCGTCTTCGTCCTCGAGTTTCGCCTTCTTGGAAGGAATCTCGTCGTCGCTGTAGTCGTCATCGTCAGGACGGTCATTATGTTCCTCTATTTTCTGGATCTCCGTGTCCGAAAGCTCCAAGCCATCGACGTTTGAGTATTCGTCCAGAAACGTCTGTGGCGACGCGACTCGGTTGGCACGTCCTTGCTTTGTTAGTACTTCCGTGAACAAAAGTGATACTACTTACTGGACCGCAATGGCCGGTCTTCTTCACGTATACTTCTTCTGAGCTTTCTTTTCATGTTTCCCGGGCCCGTTAGCTGAAGTAGCCGTCTGGAATTTTTATTATATTAAATATATTTTTATATTGTCGCCTCTCAATTGCACCAGAAAACAAACAATTTCACGTATTGGCGGGTAACTCGCATTCGACCTAGGCGGTGTCGGTGGCCCAGCCGCATTTCACCTGCTGTTTTCCTTTGATTCCGTGCGACTTGGCGGCCCAACAAGTCTCAGGGACCCGCCCAATCCGTCTGTACATGTTCAGTGATGTATATACACTACTTTTGGAGCCAGGCTAGTTTGGTGGATGACATGGCCATACAAAGAAAATTGTGGTATTGGCAATAAATGCTGTATAATTGGTTTGAATACAATGTTGCATGGGCCTTTTGTACAATCGGTTTGAATATAATGTTTCATGAGACTTGTTTTCGTTGTACATTTGTCTGCAATGTCATTGATACTTGACATGAGCAGCTCAAATGGGTTCCAGGGGAATATTGTTTGATGGTATCTATTTGATATGTTAAGCGGGATATTGGTCATTAATAGATTAATTGGCTAGGTTTATACTAATTATAAGTCAGAAAGAGTATGTAACTATAGTAAATATGAGGTTGGCAAATGTATTTTCCAACTTGTCATTTTTCACTCGGTTGTGTATCATTTTCATTCACTACCCATGTCTTAAACATTTCACTACGCCCGTCTTTCTCACTTCCTACTCCTCCTTCTCACTTCCTACTCCCCCTTCTCATTTACTACTTCCCCTTCTCATTTACTACTTCCCCTTCTCATTTACTACTCCCCCTTCTCATTCCACTACCCAAGACTGTTAGACAACATCTACAATGCCAAATTCACATTATGCTCCATTTCTATTCTAGTAAATTTCTCATTACAACACTAGACCATCACCTAAAACTCAAGAGACACACTCTCTTCATCCGCTCTTTCCAAACTTGATTGGCATCTCCACCGCAGCAGCACCCCAATCCTCACCATGGTTATGTCCCTTACGACCAATTCCAGCACGCTCCTGAGCCTGCTCAACATTGTAGCAGGTCAAGATCCCGAAAATCACGGGCGTGTCAATGTCCTTTTGAATAAACATCAACTCCTTGGTAGCCGCATCGGCAATGTACTCAAAGTGAGCAGTACTGCCCTTGATCAAGACCCCAATAGGAATCACCGAGTCAAGCGGCGTGCCCCGATGTCTCTGATTCTCGACAAACTTCTTTGTGGCAAACGGAAGCTCAAACGACCCCGGAACGCTTTCAATGACAATGTTTTCCGGCTTCACACCCAACAGTTTCAATTTGGAAACCGCGCCGTCAACCAACGAGTCGATAATCTCGCTGTTCCAGCGTGCCCTCAATATCCCCACACGTAAATGTGAGCCATTGTACTCTCTGTCAACCAGTCCCAAACCTTCGGCAACCATTTTCCTTTCCACCCAAGCCGACATCCGCCTTGTATACGCGTGTGTTACCCGTCCGCTGGATAGATGAAGGCTAGTGGCATGGAACGGTTTGGCCATGAGGCAAATACTCAAGTCGAAGCACCAGAAACTTATTCTCCAGTGCTACCCGCCTGGGAGGGACATTGACAAGAAGCCAAACTCGTCGGAGTTGAACTACTTGTTATACTATGCGTCCACGCGACGGGTCAAGTTGGAGAAAGTCGGCAGTTTTTTACAGCGCAAGACAATCAGCGACTTGAGCCATTACTCGCGGTATGGGAACGTCCAGGTGTCGCTCTTGATCATCCGGAGTCTCATCGAGAAGTGCGAGGACAATTTGAATGTGTTTGCCGACAACATCGTCGTGATCTTCAACCATGTGCTTGCAAGCCACGACTTGATCTTGTGCCAGCTCGTGGTGAAAGTGTTCAAGGTGTTTGCCCACCGGCTAGACGGGAACTTCTTTGTCGGTAACCGCGAGTTTCTCTCAAACTTTGTGCGTTGCAGTGAGCTGTTGCTTGCTCTAAACGAATCCGGCCAGTGGCAGATTTTGGCCATCAAGGCCGCCAAATATTTGAGCGTCATTGTCGGCTGGGACATTTCCAAAAACGGCATGGCTGCCGCTGATACAAAGCTCTTGGTGGATACTTCGCTTAACATGGTGTTGTCCGTGCTCAAGAAGAACTTCCGTAGCCACGACCTTGAAGAGAAAGTCGCAGTGTTGGAGTTGCACAAGCGCACAGGTCCGTTCCTCGAGCCCCTGAAAACCAACGGCACTAGACACTCCAGCGACGTTTCGGATGTTGTTACCGAAGACAACATCAACATTGATACCAACTGGACCGAACTAGCTTGTGCCGAGGACTCGCTTAAATCGCTCAAGGCGTACATCATCAAAGGATCAGGCGCATTGGCTGATGTCATTCCAGCGATTTTATCGTTTATTCTTGACCAGTCAGATGAAGATACTCGTCCGTGGAGCGTGCTGTTGTTCCAGCTTATTGTCCACTGGATGCCCGTGCAGCTCCGCTTTATGGTGGTTCCAGTGATAATGCGAAGACTTCTTGTTGTGAGTCATGTTGAGGATCACCAAACGAATGGGGAAATACATGGAGAAGTAAATGGCCAAGCAAATGGAAAATCAACTACTGCGCCAACTAGTCAGCCAATCGCACAGCACCAGCTCCTTCTCGCAGATATCATGTCTGGATTGCTAGAATCCCATATCAACATGTACGGATTGTCGGTATTGGACATCTTAAACTCGTTGCTCACGCTCCAGGTTGCAAACGTCACGCAGAACGGTAGCTCTGAAATCACCCAGAGCTACCGCAGATGTATCAACAGTTTGTTGTCGCACATATACTACCATGGCCAAGTATATGACATTATCCGGCAACTCACCCAGAGGATTGGCGAGTGTCACGATGCACAAGAATCAAAACTGGCTTTGGCACTTGGCAACGATCTTAAGATGATTTTGCAAAACTGCTTTCCTCGGCAAGATTCACGTGGTGACTCCCTTTGCAAGAACCAGGAGGAACTTTTCCGGCTTGTCAATCAAAAGGGACCCCTGTTTGTCGAATCTTGGGCCGCAATTCCTTTGCAGGGTTGCGATTCTGAGTTTCTCATCACATACTTTCAAGTTTTGATCATGCTCTTGGCGATTTATTTGGAATTTCCTGGTGAAAACCTCGTTGATTGTCTCAAGTCCAACGAGTCTCAACTCTTGCTGATCCCTGTTAGCCACAGGAAATTTGACAGCGAGCAACCAAACTCCAGTCTTATCTACTCCAACTCCTCATTTCTCGATAACCTTTTCCGCAACTTCGACCTTGTCTTAGCATCTACCTCGGACCCTCAGCTTATCAACTACTTACTCATTGTCAACAAGTACATGCTACGGCTGTACGGAATCAACTACATACGTCATGGAATAGACAGTGCCATACTGTGGCAGATTGACCAAGATAATAGCTTCAATGCCACTTTAAAGGATTCCTTTGCATTTCACATGTTGGAAAATTACATCGACTACCTCCAGTCGGTCGATAAGTTTGCGGACTTACATCACGAAATATCAGGGAAGATTGCACTCCGGGCGAAGAAAGAACTTTGGAACAAGTTAGTGCCACACAATTCCACTGACCAGCCCGGATCCACTTTGACCTTTTCCAAGGATGAGTTGCTTGAATACTTTGAAAAGATTGGTTACACAAACCAATGGCTAGTATCAAAGTCGCGCGATGGATCAGAATCGGGGTCCTCCAAGGCCAATGGACACGCTTTCCACAACTTTGAAAACGCTTCGATCTTGTCGACCTCGCGTTTTGTGGCGAACTTATCACATAGCAACTCTGCTAACTTCACGGGGGCACTGTACAATGGCATCAGATCTGTCAGTGGGTCAATGATAAAAGTGCATGACTTGAAGAACATGGCGTCCAAACTCAGTCTTAATGAGCAGCCACCCGCGAAGCCACGTTCAGATACCAGGGTACTTAAAAGCACCCTTCTCGAGTTGGTACAGGACTTGAAGTTCAATGATACTGAATTCCGTAGTGGTAAGTTGAACATGACTGAGATTGCGGGCTAAGTTCGCTCGGCGCCGTGTATGGATATGCATTGAGGCAAATACTAAGTAACCCTTGCTGATTAGTGAAGCCGTTCTGGCTCAGGTAATATATATAAGAAATCTTTATATTGATATAAATATGTGCTTTATTGTAATAGAGTGATGTGCCTATTTTCACGTTGGTATGAGCTCCAGGCTTTTAATGTTGCGTCTTAACGGCTAACACGTCCCTATTTACTTGCGTTCTATTACTTGATCTCTACTTTCCTAGCTATATATATTCAGAATCTCTTCAAATTATGAAGAAAATTTACTTCAGCCCATCAACTCGTATCCTGCTTACTACTTCACTTGTATAATAAGATGCGCATGGTTTATAAGACTAGCTACCCACTAAGATGCGACTCCGCATCGCCAAAGTTTATGCAGATTGGTATTCGCAATTATAGCATTTTCCAACAGAAGATGGGAATCAAAAGAAACACAATGTGTTTAGGCTGACTCTATGGACTTGTGTGGGTGCTTGAGAAGTTACATTAATAATATTTATTTTTTTACTCGGCTATAAACTGTTTCCCGAAAATCCTGAGGCAGCTGTGCTGTTGAAGAAAACCCTTTCCAGTACGCACGTAACTGTCTGGGATTAAAAACTTCAATGGAAGCTTGTTGATGATTTATGGTATTAGATGTGAATATGAGAAATATGGCCACTGAATCTCAGTGTCGGAAACATTGTGCTCCATCACGTTCCGGTACTACTCCATGAGTCTGTGAACTGAATTGCGGTTAGAAATGATTTTTTCTAGCATATTGCGGATCAATTAGCATATTCTAGTATTTAATCTATTCTCTAAAGAATCCGGACTCCTAGGTGCTCGGGACCTTGGAGGTCTTGTGCTCATTGTTCGTGCTTGTTGGTATTCGGCTTATTTGTACTGATCGGAATAAATTGGTACGAATTGGGTTCTGGTTAGACGTTTTTATGACACATTGCCTTTCATTGGTTGTTGTTATTGTTTTGAAGTGGTGAAATGTCTTTCTCGACGTAGATGATTGTGGCCGAAGTTGGTATGACCGTTCCTACTGCCAGTGTCGAGAGCAATTCCCAACAATTTAACTTGACTTTTTTTTCAAGTCATGACCTGATGCGTTAGATGACTGTTTGGTGGAGAGCGATGAACCTAATTTATAACTAAATACTGGTCCATCATTAAACTATCAAAGTGGGCTGTTTGTGTTGGTATTGCAGAGTGGCATTGATTGCTCTAGCCATTACCAATGAACATCAAAACCCCATATTATCGGAGGCGTTTGGTAGCAAGATGGTGTAACAAAATAGGGACATGTTTAATATCATCAAGCTTAATTTCAATACAGCATTAGCTGGGCCCAAGCGAGCGCTTGGCCGAATCGGCTAACTATTCAGGGTTCGGAGCTTTATATCACACAGAATCAAGACATTGTTCACGCCAGATGCCAATTCATTAAACAATAGATGCGAGGACCTTGCACAGTCAACGTTTTACAGTTTCACATTTCCTACTCTTCTGACCATCCGAGCCCAAGAACAAATAGACGAGGAAATAACCCTCTTCAAATAGGCATGTCTTCTATTTGCCAACAAGGCGTGGGTTAAACAATTTACAGGATTCTGTTCGCTAGTGATGGGCCTCCTTCTCTTTATGACGCATTAGGAGGGCTACCGTGCTAGTGCTCTAGACTGGGGGCGGCTAAGGTTACCAACGGTCAAGGCGAAAGCACATTGTCCCTCAAATGTTCCTTTTAATACACTTGCCCAAACATTGGCCGGACGTTTTTTGTCTCTGCTGTGAAGTTTTCTTCCGATAACTACCTGAAATACCTGCTGAGTAGATGACCAATGTATTTGGTCAGATTTTCAGTACGCTATTTTTGCCTAGAGTCCTACAAAGTGCAAAAAGTAGACAAGGTGTGCGTAAAATGGAGATTTACCCACTTTCCCTCTGGCCTCGGACTTGTTGTGATTCTCAAGATAGCAGAGGTTAGTGACGTTTATATAAAGAGATCATTATCTGTTTTACAAACAAAAAGTATCAATCATTTAATTTTTTTAATATCGAAGAATGCAAAATGGTACATAGTCCTGTCAGTGAATACGCTTATAATTGTCTTCACGAACTCCTGGGCTGACGGAACAAAAGAAAAAAATCCTAAGCTAAAGTAGCTTAAAGAGGAAGAACAAAGGCCAGCAAATATGATGGGTATCAAAAAATCTTAAGCTAAAATAGCATAAATAGAAAGAACAAAAGCCAAAAAGTATGATGGGTATCCAGAAATTTTAGAAGCAGCGCCTTCGAAACTTTGTGCAACAGAAAAAGAAGGTGTAGAAGAGGCTTGCTCAACAGGTGGTGCTGACAATCCAGAGTTTGAAGGAGAACCGTTTGGAGAACCATTTGGAGGTCCGTTTGGAGAACCATTTGGAGAACCATTAGGAGAACCATTAGGAGAACCGTTTGGAGTTCCGTTTGGAGGTCCGTTTGGAGAACCATTTGGAGAACCGTTTGGAGAACCGTTTGGAGAACCGTTTGGAGAACCGTTTGGAGCACCGTTTGGAGAACCGTTTGGAGAACCATTAGGAGAACCATTAGGAGAACCGTTTGGAGTTCCGTTTGGAGGTCCGTTTGGAGAACCATTTGGAGAACCGTTTGGAGAACCGTTTGGAGAACCGTTTGGAGCACCGTTTGGAGAACCGTTTGGAGAACCATTAGGAGAACCGTTTGGAGGTCCGTTTGGAGAACCATTAGGAGAACCATTAGGAGAACCATTAGGAGAACCATTTGGAGAACCGTTTGGAGAACCATTTGGAGAACCGTTTGGAGAACCGTTTGGAGAACCGTTTGGAGAACCGTTTGGAGCACCGTTTGGAGAACCATTAGGAGAACCGTTTGGAGTTCCGTTTGGAGAACCATTAGGAGAACCGTTTGGAGTTCCGTTTGGAGAACCATTAGGAGAACCATTAGGAGAACCATTAGGAGAACCATTAGGAGAACCATTAGGAGAACCATTAGGAGAACCATTAGGAGAACCATTAGGAGAACCATTAGGAGAACCATTTGGAGTTCCGTTTGGAGTTCCGTTTGGAGTTCCGTTTGGAGAAGCACTTGGAGATGTCTCAGGTGAAGTATAGACTGTAGTATATGATGTAACTACTGGAACACAGCCATAGTCTCCACATTCAGTGACTGTCTCAACAACAGTAGAGGATACAGGCTGAACAGTAGTAGACATAGAAGTGGTTGTTTCATTGTGGAAGCCAGAGGAGCCTGGAACATCAACAATAACAGAAACAGTACCAAATGGATCCGTTGGTGTGACAGTGTGAGTTGAAGTGTATGGGAAATTCCATGTTTCAGTACTAGTGACAGTTTTCAAGTTGCCACCAGGAGTTTCAATGACGACGGTAGCAATTCCATTTGGATCAGTTGGAGTCACTGTGTAAGTAGAAGTGATAGATCCGGTCCATGGAATAGTAGTAGTGACAGTTGAACTAGGAGTCTCAACAACAACAGTAGCAATTCCATCTGGATCAGTTGGAGTCACTGTATAAGTAGAAGTGGTGGATCCGGTCCATGGAATAGTAGTAGTAACAGTTGAACCAGGAGTCTCAATTATGACAGAGACGGTTCCATTTGGATCGGTTGGAGTCACTGTGTAAGTAGAAGTAGTGGATCCAGTCCATGGAATAGTGGTAGTGACAGTTGGAGCAGGAGTCTCGATGATGACAGAAACTGTTCCGTCAGGACTATCTGGAGTCTTGGTAGTGGTGAAAGTGGTATATCCAGTCCATGGAATAGTAGTAGTAACAGTTGAACCGGGAGTCTCAACAATAACAGTAGCAATTCCATCTGGATCAGTTGGTGTCACTGTGTACGTAGAAGTAATTGATCCAGTCCACGGAATAGTAGTTGTAACGGTTGAACTAGGAGTCTCGATGATGACAGAGACGGTTCCGTCTGGATCAGTTGGTGTCACTGTGTAAGTAGAAGTAATTGATCCAGTCCATGGAATAGTAGTAGTAACAGTTGAACTAGGAGTCTCAACAACAACAGTAGCAATTCCATCTGGATCAGTTGGTGTCACTGTGTACGTAGAAGTAATTGATCCAGTCCACGGAATAGTAGTTGTAACGGTTGAACTAGGAGTCTCGATGATGACAGAGACGGTTCCGTCTGGATCAGTTGGTGTCACTGTGTAAGTAGAAGTAATTGATCCAGTCCATGGAATAGTAGTAGTAACAGTTGAACTAGGAGTCTCAACAACAACAGTAGCAATTCCATCTGGATCAGTTGGTGTCACTGTGTACGTAGAAGTAATTGATCCAGTCCACGGAATAGTAGTTGTAACGGTTGAACTAGGAGTCTCGATGATGACAGAGACGGTTCCGTCTGGATCAGTTGGTGTCACTGTGTAAGTAGAAGTAATTGATCCAGTCCATGGAATAGTAGTAGTAACAGTTGAACTAGGAGTCTCAACAACAACAGTAGCAATTCCATCTGGATCAGTTGGTGTCACTGTGTACGTAGAAGTAATTGATCCAGTCCACGGAATAGTAGTTGTAACGGTTGAACTAGGAGTCTCGATGATGACAGAGACGGTTCCGTCTGGATCAGTTGGTGTCACTGTGTAAGTAGAAGTAATTGATCCAGTCCACGGAATAGTAGTAGTAACAGTTGAACTAGGAGTCTCGATGATGACAGAGACAGTTCCGTCTGGACTATCTGGAGTCTTGGTGGTGGTGAAAGTAGTGGACCCAGTCCATGGAATAGTGGTAGTGACAGTTGGAGTAGGAGTCTTAACAACTACTTCAATAGGAGAGTTTGGATCGGAGTTGGTGGTGGTATAAATACTAGTGGTAGATCCAGTCCAAGGAATTGTGGTAATAGTGGTGGATGGAGTGGCACTAGGAGTGACAGGTACACAGTTGGAATCATCATCACTGAATTGGAAAATGGTGTCTTCAAAAGTTGTGAGTGCCTTACCACTTGGTGTGGTGATGGTCAAGTTCAAATAAGCATAGGTCACAATATTGAGATAGATAAGTCTGGTTGGGTAAAAGTATCCTCCTTTAAGGTATTGGTATCTGGAAGCATAGAAGTCTTCACCGTCATCACCAATGGACCCGTCTGCATAAATTACCTCGTCGTTAAAGTTTGCATCTGACGCAATAGCTCCACTCTGGCAACACTTGAAAGCAGAGGCAGTACCAAAATAGAAAACCACAGCATCATCAGTAGCGGTAAATAAAATCTTGTAATATCCTGTTTCCTCAGCATAGAAGTAACCAGTAAGGACCAAGGTGAAATTGGAAATAGTGATAGGAACATTATACACCAAACCTTTATGGATCCGCTCATCCCGCAAAACAATTTTGAAGTTTATGTCTGTGACACCACTGGCATGACCGACTGGCTGTAGTTGCTTGTAGCCATACTTGACATAGTTTTCGTCATATGGCCGCCGACGTGGATACGGGTAGAAGTCTGCTTCAAATCCATTTCCGGAGGAAGGAGTGCCAATATCACAACCAGTAGCGTCTTGAATATTGGGTCTTTTTCCTGCGGCACCTGGGTCGCTGGCACCAGCAAAAGAATGACCGAATAGAGTAGCAAAGATGAAAAAGAATATGAAGTTCATCTTTCTAGTTTGTAATTTTTGGGGTTATTGGAGACTGGCGCACCATTTATATATAACTCTGGAAACTGAGTTCCAAGAAATAGCTTCTAAGAGCTAGTCGCAAATTGTTGTACCGAATAGTACCATTATGCGGACTTGAACTCTTGGCAGGTATTAGTGGGTAGCATCATGCATGGTATTGCATGTTTCCAGAGAAGCTGTATTAAAAAAAAGAAATTTAGGGGTCCAGTCCTCATTTGAGGATTTTGTTTGGAGTCTCAGATGCGTATACTATCACAGAAGTTTACCAGATACTCGCTTAAAATGAGGTATGCATGTACTCACGGAAGCCAGCAGATGTCCTAAAATAGCCATTATTAGATCTCGGCAGAATCCCGGAATTGCGTTATTGATATCATACTGGATTAATATCAACTTTGCCATCAATATTTAACCACTGTTTTTTCCTGGATTATGCAAGTCAGCTTAAATTATATTGAGCTAATTCAGTAGCATGTTTCCTAATAACGCAGTTTTAGGGAAACCACAGTACGATGTACAAGTTAAGTGAACAACCGTATTCCCTTCAAAAATGATGCCGTTGCCCATGTCGTCCAAAAAGAGACTATACTTCAACATAAAAAAAAAATTATTCTGATTTCTTTTGGCACGCTGAATACATTGTCAGCTCATGATACAATAACTAAATTCTTGGCGTACAGTACAATTATTATTTCACATGTTTTAGTGGATGCAGTGGCACTACCTCAAAGCAACAATTATGCACCGTTATAGAATTATGGTTTTTTCCGCATGCGTTATGTCCATCATAAACTAACTGTACTAAACAAGCATGTTTCCGTTATTTTCCATATCATCCACCCACCCAATTTTTCCTAAATCGAAGATATATTTTGAAATTTTGATTTAGTCTTTGACTCCCTAAAGGGACTCAAAAGCTCTAAGCGAAAAGTTAAATTTTTCGGCTTCTGGAATCATCTCAGACAAACGTCATCAAAGACGCGCTAATCAGCAAAGTGGAGTAAGTACCGCCAGCACACCGCCGAAGGTATTACGGGTCGCACAATAATTGTCGTGGTTAACAACCACTGCAGAATAGGTCCAGTATTCAAGGAGGAGTTCGGAGTAGCTTACCGAACTCAGCCACAGAATACAGTAGCGCGTCCGCCAATCAATGGTAACTACCATCTGATTAAAGGACAACAACCTCTTAGGAGGATCGGCGTTCTCTATAAGAAGGCCGACATTTCGCTGCAAATATACAACGATCACAAGACCAATTCAGCTGGATATTTATATCTAGCACAACCCATTCCGGTTATCCAAATACTAAAGGAACAAAACAAACAATTAAGTAGTTTATAGATTGCTGTAATACTATGTCTAATCAGGGTACACCTATAAACTACGACAATAATACATTGTTTTAAAAATGGTATACTTTCTTCCCAGACTTCACTCAAATTATTGACCAATAAAAAAGACCGCATGATGGTTTATGAATATACATTGAGCCATAACCAGGTGCGTACCAGTCTATTTTTACCAGCTCCTTTGCCAGAAAGAGGTTAGAAATCAGCTAATGGCTTTAATTTTGTTTTTCATAGGAACATCTTTTCCAGTACCAACAATAGGTTGATCCTCTGGAATAACAATAATTGATGGTGTAGACCTTTTTGCTGTAACTGTTTGTGCTAATCCAATCTGAGGAGTTTCGTTATCAAAATAGACATATGCAGCTCTCATAAAAGGCACGCCTAGAATTATTTCAGGATTCTCCCCAAAGGAAAGAGCAAACATACATAGCCCTTCATGTTTAGGATATTCTTCCATTAGCAATAAATCAAACGGAACGTTGATATCTTGTTTGTCAAACTTAAATTGTAAGTTGCCAATGCCAGACCCGTCACAATCACTATATGTCTCCTTATTTACTATCGTTACTTTGAAATACTTTATAAACTGGTTAGGTAACCGGATCGGAGCAGCACCAGAATCAATGGAAACATCAAACGGGGTTTTGAATAGTATTTCGAATCGGTCACCGCCCATGCCACTCATGGGTAACGACAAGTGCCCGTTGTGGTAATTGGAAGCAGGAATCATCACCAAGGGCCCTCTGAATCTGTTTATGTCCACTCCTCCAAACACAATCTGTCCATTATAGTTGCCAAGGCGCTCGTTCATATGGATCCCGTACGATTGTCTTTTTATATAGTTTGATTTTTGGAGCAACTGCACTATTCCTGGTTGCGATATATCTGAGGCTTGCGGACCTAAGCCCATAAGACCATTTGTACAGCTAGTACTTGAGGCCACGCCAAATAAAGCGGATGGCAACACGGCAGATTCAAAAACTATATTGTCGCAATAATATAGTCCTGAAGTGCTACTGCCGTCGACAAATACTTGAGAAAACTCATCATCAGACAAAGGTTTTCCAAACAAGGACTTCTTTGGATCGTACAGGTATTTTGCAAATGGACTTTTGTTCAGACCAGCCCATCTAAGAGTCTCTTGTACAAAAGACAGTTCAGACTTTTCTATGACTCCTGGTTCAGGGAACCATGTCAAACTTGATCCAGTGTCGTAAACTACTCTTATATTTTGCTTACCAACTCTAATAGATGTCTCTGGAATAGTATCACTGTTATCAAAATAGTCAATCACATAACCTACTGTCTTTCCAATTTCTTGCCCTGCCCGACTTTGACCTTGGCCAGTCCGTTTTCCAAGTAGTCCATCTGTTGAACTCAACGAGGCACATAAAGCATGACTAAAGGTAATGAAAAATATTGATAGGCGCATGAATCACAAGTCAAATAATTTAATATTTATATGGGATTCCAAGAAGCTTTTCGATATTTTCACGCCTCATATAACTTAGAATGGTGCCGTGAAATGCGCACTACTGCACATTTTGAATAAGATTGGAATCCTATAAATATACAATTGCTATAATATTGCAATCACGTAAATATGTAAAATCTATAGTATTGCGATCTCATAAATATTCAAGATCTATAGCGCATGGATATACATCTGTCTCAAATCGATACCACTGTTTTTAATTGAAATGTTTAAGCTGATCTAAGCACGGCTCATGGAAACCGCTCGGTTATTATTTTCACATATCCCTAACTATCTAACTTTTATTATGTACATATTTTTGTATTAATTATGCTGATTTACTAGAGCCTGTAGCTATAGCTTCAAATAAACCACTGTAATTTAGTAACTAAGATATGCGTGGATAAAATAATCAAAATACATTCGCTTGGAGAAAAATAGATAAAAATCAAGTTATTTATTCTTATGTAATTCAGCTGAAACAGTACGATCTTTTTATTGTTAATAATAATAAGAGATGACCATGTGGAGAAGATCTTATTATTGTTAATGCATGCTCAGACGTGAAATAGCAATCCATTAAGACAAAGGTGGAGCCTTGGGTCGGGATATTCAGAATTATTTTATTACAATCTTAGTATTATATTTGAATCTTGGGGAGATGTCATGTGTTTCTTCCTGAATGACGGAGCGTTTGGAAACTTGTGGCGTTGAGAGTAAACTAATACGCACCAGGTTTTGGATACATATGCTCATTATCCAACACATAGATTTAATTATTGTTCATGAATTGAGTAGAATTTCAAGAAGTGGAGAATATGGGAATGTCCCTTTAGGGATTCCAAACGTAACTGGGATTAACTGATTTGATAATATGCTATCAATTTGTAGCCAGGTGCCACTTCTTTATAAAAAGTTGTTGGTTCGACTAATTTCATGCAGGTCACCAACTTTAAGTATGTTCGTGAGCAGAATCTGAAAACTCCTCCTATGTCGACAAGGATAATGCTGGGGTTTTCTGTCATCTGTCCGGCAGCCTTCTTGACAGTAGGTATTGAATAGTGTTGTAAATTTCCTCCTTAATAATGGCCTTGGTATTGGCTCAAGGTATTTTGGATGCATTTTTTGTAATTCGAATGAAGTATTTGAGGGTAAACCGCCTTGCTAAATATTTCATGCTGTTTCTCGTACAGTTTCACCATCTTGTGACGTTTCGAACCCGTGTAGTTGTAGAAGATCCAGATTATGTTGTTGTCCAGCCGTAGTAGGAAATCATTGCACCATTTAGATTTACCTTTTCTGAGTGTTGCTTGGATGCATGTTGTGCTCTGTTTCGTTCTGAGTTATTTATTTCATGGCTGATCACTGACAGGTACGCATCCTTGTTCAGTTAATCACTTTAACTTTTTGTTGACTAGTTTCATTGGTGCATGGTTCTATTGGTTTTCTTGGTTGGCTGTCTTAGGCCGATTTAGCTATTCCTCTGACTGGGTTTTGCAAAGTGAATCCGGTCTATAGTTGTGTCATTTTTCCAGTTTGTTTTAGTAGACGGTGTTTCGTTTCTTCTGGATCTTTTTAGGCGACGGAAAGATATCCAGAGTCCAAAACTGTCGTGACCAAATTACTATGGCTTTGACAGAGGCCACTTGCTTTCCCAATTTATTATTTCTGATTATTAAATCAAAGGTGTGACGTACATTAATGAAGTATACCTATTCACAGTTTTTTATCGCAACCATGGTTAATGTGAGTGAAAGAGAGGCCTGACTGCTTTTTCCGACGACTGGTTCTACTCAGCCATACCAATATCAAGATATACGCTGGATAATCTAAGATTCGGCCATCTGAGTATAAAAAAGTAACCAGGTGCATTGTCATATGCTTTTCTAGCTCAAAGTAATGTGTTCCTGTAACTCGACCCACGCTAATGACACGGATATAAGAACAAAAAATGTCTCGAAAAATAACACACAAAATCGGCCATTGACATTGGTGGCACCATTGCCTTTGGAGACTAGGGAAGTCCCATTAATAATCAAGTTTCATTTGGTTCCTCGGTGCCATTTCCGCAATGGAGTCAATCTTCGCGGTATTTGAGCAATGATGGTGGATGTGCAAGCTGGGCGAGGTGTATTGAGATTGATCACGATGATTGTGTTGCAGTTGCTTGTTCTTGCATCATGCAATTTCTTACGAATTCCGAAGGCTGGGTATTGAGGTGGAACTGGGAGTCACGAGGAGTGCTGTCCACTATCTTCTTTGACTCGATCCTGGTGTATACTCAATTGCTGACCCTTGAATCTTTCTGTGTTATCTGAATGAAGTGCATTTTATCTTTGAGTATGGTAGTTGGTGTATGTTGCGCCTTTAGGATGTGGCTGTGAATTGTTAATCACTAATGGGTCGTACTTGTCGCAAGCAGTGTGTTGCGTGCGCTTTGAGCGGGACAAGTACAATCAAGGTAAATTATTTCACGGTCTAATATGGCTTTGAGATGCGGTTTTTCTTTAGAACGTTGTTTGATGTTGTTGTGTCATTTGTCGCGCAAGCCACTGTGTGGAATCATTTGGCCACGGATGGTGGCCTGTGGAGTTTTTGCTGGTGGCGGAGTATTTATCTGCTGTGTTGATTGTATTTTCTGCTGTTTTGGTTGTCTTCTCTGCTAAGTTAATACGCCTTTGGTATTCGAGGCTCATTTGAGGTCAGATCGCCTGCAATCTTTATTGTGACGCGAGCAGACGGCTATAATTATGGTAGACTACTTTTCATGTTGAATCTTTAGCGATTCTTTGCCGGCTTTTTCATGACTGGCAAGCGTTTCTTGAACGACGTCTTATCGTGGTTGTGTTACCCCGCGGATAAAGTCTTTCTTGTGTTGCAAAGCTGGCCATTTTTCTTGGAAAATAATCGTACTGGGGGTTATTGGCCTGTATTTTTGAGGTGAGAAACTAGTCTGGGGCGTTCTCGTTTGCTATGAACAATTTGGGGTAGGCACACAACTTCTCCATCCCAATTCTCCTGATTGAGGGAGTACGTGTAATTCCTTTCCCTATAGCTGTGATGGGGTGGAAATTTATTTTTGCCAGTTGAATCATTAATGATACTTGAGTTCTAATATACAAATGTGTATATTATTTGTTTTGTTTCCTTTCCAGGTAGGTGATTAAATGTGTCTTCAATTTAGATTGAATGTTGTAAATTCACGCCCACAAAGAGTACTTTTGGCCTTGCATATCTCAGCGCTTATTCGTTTCGCTTCCCGCACATGTCTACCTGATGCTTTCTATACTACCACTACACCATCTACATACACTATCTTGTTCAGTATTGTTCGTTACATAGTCTAGCTATCGCTGCACTGCCATGCACTCCCACTACCCGCCCCACATGCCCTGGTCGTGTGCTTCATCTACACCAAGCAATATCAGTCATAATTCCATCGTAATACTTACTGTCTCATTCCTCATCACTGCTCTCTATGCCGTTCTCATTTTCATCGTCAGAGCCGAGGGCACTGAATGCATTGAATGTCTTGGTTTGCTTCTCAGCAACCGCATCTTTGCCGTCGCCAGTTCCCCGCGATCCAATGGTCTTGGTGTTTGGCTTTACCTTGTGAACCTCAACTGCTTTTCGTACCTCCTCGCGAGCCTCCTCGTTGCCAGCACCAAACGACTTCCGAGTATTTTTAAGAGTCACCCAGCCGTCCGCGTCTTGCACCGGTGACTCGTGCTTCCGGAAATTCTTCTTGAAATGCGGTCTCTGTTCGTGGCGTGATGATCGACGGCGGAACATAAACTTGCCCTCTCCCATATCCAAGTCCAGCCGCTTTTCAAGCTGCTCCTTGACATGGGCAATCATCTCTGAGAATTGCTTGAGGTCAACGCCCTGTGGCGCTGCGCCTTGATCACGAAACGAAACTAATTCCTCCTCAGTATACTTGGCCATGTTGTTGTCAACGTAACTTATGTCGCCGATTAAAAACTGTATGCCGGGTAACTCGGCCATCGCTAAAATATTTTTTTTTGCTCTCCAGCCCAAACACAGACCATGCCAACTGGGAAGAGTTTGTACAAGATCAACAAGCAAATCTCCAAGTCAAAGGGCGTATTGCATCCCAAGGGACGCAAATTTGCCAAATACAATAAGGCGCACTTGCGCGAGGTAAAACTAGACAAAAAAAAGCTGCTTCATTTGGAAAAAAGAGAAAACGAGCTTCAGCGCGAATTGTTCTTCCAAGAGGCTGTAGAAGCACGCGTAACAAAGACCAAGAAATCATTTACCATGGACGAGGTCAAATTGTTTATTGAAGCCTACTTGAGTAGGTACAATGAGGAATTGGATGAGTTGCGAGCCCTGCGACGGGTAGGACGGCCGAGTAGCAAGCGACAGGACGTTCTTGAAGACAAGAAGAAGACGGAGGCTGCTGAATATGAGACTGGGTTTAAAGTGCCGAATCTTTTTGACGAGCAGAATGTCGAAAATTTGATAAAATGGAACGGTACAATAGGAGGAGTGAATAATGTACAGTTTCATTATGTGTCTAAAGACGCTGAGAACGAGGAGGATGCAGAAATGAAGTGAATCATTCACCTAGATAAACAAAGTAGCTGATGAAATAAAGTTGCTAGAAAAGTAAATTAGTGCGGACTTTGGAATGGATATTGTACATTATGTAGTGTAGTGATCACGTGGTATCAGTGCTATTCCTCGAGCGCAGGGAATTTTCAAGACACAATGTTTAAGTACGCGAGATGCCTCAGAAGAGGGTTTGCGTATACTTCTTTAAGGCCAATGGCGCTTACCAAGGGGGGCGTTGTCCTTGAGAATAACGCCAAATCAGAGACAAATCGGTTGGAGAAAACTCTCAAGAAGTTTTGGGAGAATGTACGGGTGGAAAATGTACCCCGTGGTATTGCGATAAAATTGGACGACAAGTGTCTCAAAACACCCTTGGGAAACGATCTTGTTGTTCCTCTGTCGAAAAAGGTGCTTGCTGAGTTGATTGCTTTGGAGTGGAAAAGCCTACCAAACTTGAAAATCAAGCCGTTTCAAGTACCTCTTACTTCTATAGCTGCCAGAGCGATTGATTTGGCGACCACAGACGTCTCGGAAGAGCAAAAGGCCAAGATTGGAGACAGGGCACATATTAGTGAGTTGCTTTTGCGGTACTTAGATACTGACACCTTGTTGATTTTCTCGCCGTTGGATGAGTACGAGGGGAAGTTGAGACAGGAGCAGGACCGCTTATACAAGCCAATAATTGCAGAAATTGAGGCTTTTTTAAGTGAGAATTATGCTGAAAATGCCGTCCGCTTGAGCTTTTTAGACTCCGAAACCGATGGGCTTCGTGGGAACCTGCAGCCTAGCGACACCAAGGCAGCAGCCTTGAAGTTCTTAGATTCGTTGAATTTGTGGGAATTTGTTGCATTTGAAAAGGCCGTATTGAGCAGCAAGTCTTTCATTTGCGGAATGTATGCTATCAAGTTATTGGGCGAGAACGAGAAGTTGACTCGTGAGTTGGATGATATCATCAGAGCTTGTAACTTGGAGACGATTTTCCAGACAGAACGGTGGGGTGAAGTAGAGGATACTCACGACGTTGACAAGGAAGATATTCGCCGAAACTTGGCCTCTGCTGTGTTGATGGCATATAATCCAAGTGCATGAGCAGAAAGACGACACCATATGTTGTAAAAAGATATCGTTACATGCGTGCTGGGACTTGTATAAAGATTTATAAATTGATGATTGAAGATTCAGAAGAAATGTCTACTTTATCTTTAGTGAAAAGTGTCGTATGTCTATTTTTTCATTAGCCATAGCTGCCACATCGCCTATGAAATACCTGAATTAAATTTTATCGTAGATTAATTTGTCGTTCTAAAAACCCAATCTAGAAATCAAGTAAAATAGCCATCATTTTGGTGTCAAAGATACTACCATTAACAATTGTGTAAGCCATTGGCCTCCAATGCCAAATCTTTCAGCAAAGGATTTTGACACTACAACTACACACTTTCTTGAATACATTACCATCTATGTTAAAACATTATTCTCGAATACATTATCATCTATGTTAAAACATTATTAAACGACCCCTCCTTGGCCTTTGTCTCCCAGAATAATGGACCCACATCGTGGTTACCATGGTACACCCAGCCGGCTTCAGTGACATGGTACAAGTTTATGGAACCACCAGAATAAGCGTCACGATGCGTGGCGGCCAAGATACTTCGCTTACCCAATTCCAATGCTTCTTCCACGGATAAGTCCCACTTCAAGTTCGAGTCCAAAACACCATAAGCAAATGTCTGACCCGAGCCAACACAGAACACGTCGCCCTTCAATCTCGTACCATCAGAGTCTACGTAGTAGATCGTTGGACCTTCCTTCTTGGTATATCCACAAACCATCGTTCCCATTGACAAACCCATGCCCTTGTAGTTGTATACAAGATTTGACAAGATCTTCGAGGCAGCAGCAACAGAGATCCGTTCTTTGTTACGCAATTCGTGTAACCGACACTGGGTACCCAACCAGGTCTCCCAAAACTGACAGTCTGCAGCACCCCCAGCCATAGTTCCTAATAAGAACGGATTGATTTCAATGACCTTTTTAACGGTTTGAGAAGCAATCCAGTTTCCAGCTGTGGCTCTCGAATCCACAGCCACGACAATTCCCCCCTTGAATCTAAACGCTAAGGTTGTTGTTCCGTGAGCGATCTTGATCTTACAGTCTGGGTTGGTATTGTCATCGGTGTGAGCACGCAAAAATGCAGTCGGTTGGGAAATTGGCGGAAGACTTATTGTCGGGTTCAACGACAAATGCTTAACCTCGGCCTCCGCCTGTGTGCTGTTGTCAAAATACTTGTTTGCAATGTCGTTCATGTTGCCAAAACGCCACTGGTAATTTCAATTTTCCTACTGCAATATGCTGACTTGGTGCTGACTCAGCACAGGGAAAAATGGCAAGACTCACTCAAGGTCGAGAAAAGAGACACTGCGTCCAACCTGACTAAGCCCCGACTAAGCACCAGCAAAAAAATACCAGACCAAGCCCTCGCCTCGCACAAGTGCATGCTTATATAAGCATGTTCCCCCCAGATGACGTCTAACCCGCACGCATAACAATTTTCCCAGTATTTTTTTACACAGAGCTTTGGTGAAAGTACCTTTGAGTACGATTCGTAGTTATAAATGTCCAATTACGATCAGCGTTTCCATGGTCAGCGGGAGTCTGTGGAGGAGTCCAAGAGGCGTTTTATTCCCATCCCTTCTAATACACTCATCGACACCGACGGAATGATGAGCGATTCTCCAACGGAGATCCATGATAGCCAAGATAAGAAGCCGCTTGAATTCAGACCGACATTGATTACAGGGTTTGGAAGCGGATACAACTTCAGAAACAATTACTTAAACTCCCCAATTGAGTTTCTGGTGTCACCACTAGCCAAAGGAAATACCGATACTGAAACGGCGGGCCCCGTGAATATGAACACACAAAGCACATCCCGGCTAGCAAAAAGTGCACTCATCACCGACGAGGAAACTTATCGGACACAGCCAAACTCCTATGACGAGAGCTTTGATTCAGCGCTT
This sequence comes from Saccharomycopsis phalli, assembly GCA_020342235.1. Classification (NCBI taxonomy): domain Eukaryota; kingdom Fungi; phylum Ascomycota; class Saccharomycetes; order Ascoideales; family Saccharomycopsidaceae; genus Saccharomycopsis; species Saccharomycopsis phalli. The sequence continues at coordinate 703,985 of CP073217.1, forward strand.
GGTAGTTTTCAGCCGCAAGATCTGGACAAGGATAATAGCTCGTTGCAGTTGTCCCGCACAAACACGTTGCTAGAACGCGACTTTCCGGGGGAAATACTTCCATTTGAGTTATTAGACAAAAAGGACGGCGACTATTTTGTGAACAGCAACAAGGGGTCATCGCTACCGAGCAACAACTACAAATCACTAATAAGCAGAGAAAATGAGCCTCCGGACAAAGATACCAAGATCATCCGAGTAAAGACCGAGGCACACATTAATAGGCTAAGAGAAAAGAAACACAAGCCAACCGAAACTGAAAAGCCCAAAACTGTGGAATCGCTCTTGGTAGAGCAGTTCAAGAAACGTGCCCGGACATATTCCGAATCTGAGACAGCCAATTTCTCAATGATCACGGGGAAGCGGTTGTATGACGACGACAAACACCGGCCAATCTACAGTCTTGATGGGAACCATGAGAAATTGCAGGACGATTCCATTCATAGTAACCAATTGGTTGTACTCGAGGACTCAGAGGAGTTAGACTCAGAGTCATATGAGATGTTTAAACCAGATTACACAATGGATGAAAATTATACAAAGGAGATACAGGTGCCGGTGAATATCACGATTCATGGCGGTACCATTGTTCCTGATGAGAATTTCCGTCCCAAGTTCCGAGCAATGAAGTCATACAACAAGGAGTTTGGTTTGGCAAAGACACACCAGATTGCAACTTCGACCTTGGAACTTCTTAAGCCAGACCCCAAAGGCATTTCAGGGAAACTTTTGCATCCCAACGTGGAGATTTACTACAACTTTGAGTCATTACTCGGCTGTGAGGATGAGTACATTCCTGGATTGGATTTCAAGACAAGTATTGGTCAGTGGTTTGAGAACGGAAACGACTACAGCCGGTTCTACCAGCTACAAATTAACGGCAGCAATGAATCCTTGAAGCGGCAAAAGAGCTTAGAGGTTATCGACAGTATTGCAACAAACATCGACAATCCGAAGTTGTCAGAAGCTCCGTCAGATTACCCATTCAGTGAGATCGGGGAAAAAAGCAAAACGAAAATCGGAAATAGGGAAGTGAAGTACAAATCGGAAAATCAAAACTTGCTGAACTACAAGAAAGATATATTAAACTTCAATGACTACGACTATAATGTTGATACCGGGGGACATAACAAGACCAGCCATATTCCAAACTTTATTCTTGCTCATAAGAAGAAAGTAACTGAGGAAAATGTGATTCACGAAGAAAAGAGCGATGCTGACCGACTATACGATATCCACAAGGAAGCGAAGTCACCGCCAAGCAGCAGTTTATCGAGCAATGCCTTGAGCAGATTGAATCCGTATAATCCTGTAAGTCCAAAGTCTGGTACGGGTATTGGGCCGATAATTACGAATTCACGGAATAATATCAGTGTGGAGTATGGCACAGTTATTGACAATAGTACCATCAGTACCTCATCATCCGTATCTTCGTCACCTTTGCAGTTAAACGATATCAGAAATGAATTAAAGATGCGGAAGCCAGAACCGAAGAAAGTGGACTATGAGGGCTTAATCGACAAGTTACCAAACGATTTCCTTGAGCAGCCGTTCTCAAAGCGACGGAAGATGCTCTTGGAAATCTTGCCTCCGAACGACAAACACAATAAAATTGATAGTAAGAAGTTGTTGACCTTGATCAAGAAGCGGTTTTCCAAAGTGGAGGAACCAGACAATAGCACTGCAGTACAATACTTGTCGCAATTGAATAAGCCGGTATCCTCTAAAAAGCAAAACATTGACGACCGTGGCTCGGTGGTGTTGAATCATGAGTTAGGTAAGATTATTGGATACGGTTCCTGGGGGATTGTGCGAGAATGCTATAGTTTGAACGAGAGCGACAATACCATCACCGTGAATTCTGCTGATGGCACCCATCGGCTTGTGCGTGCGATTAAGATAGTCAAGACAAAGAACGAGATTGTGCGAAAGTGTTTCCAAAAGGAGATCAAGATCTGGAAATTGTTGAACCACAAACGGTTGCTTCCGTTGTTGTTTGTAAAGGAGACGAGCTACGCTACGTTCTGTATCACTCCACGGATATATGGTGGAACTTTGTTTGACATTGTCTCAAATTGGGGTTTCTATAACGATCCAAACTCACCTATTGTCATTTCCAAGCGAATTCGGATCATCCACAAGTTTATCTGGGAGATCTTGGATGGATTGAGCTATATGCACTATAATGGAATTGTTCACGGAGACTTGAAGTTAGAGAACTGTCTTATTGATGAGATTGTCAATCCGTTAAGCGGCAAGATAGAAAATCATATATTGATCTGCGACTTTGGTATGAGCTGTCTCTACATTGATCCTGTGTTGTCAAGAAAGAACTCTTTTACTTCGAGATCGTCGTTCACGGCGTTAACCGGACTTCAGTACTCAACAATAGTGCAGGCCAACAGTCGTCCGCAAATTCCAAGATCTATTTCGTCGGAAAAGTTGTCTCTGCTGTATGCTAAGATGCATGAGATAGCCTTTGACCGCAGTCTTACCCATGATGATACTCCAGCTGGAATCTCATCTTTTCAAAAAACGTATGGCCCTGCGCCTACTTCTACTACTCTCAACTTGTCACCGATTGTATTTGAGTATATTCAAAACGAGCAGCCTGTGGATGACAAGACGCCTTTACCACACACGCATATTGGATCCTTGCCGTATGCCTCGCCTGAGATTCTTCTTCCTAATCCTCCGCCATTGGGACCTATGGCTGATATTTGGGCCTTTGGAGTGTTGGCATATACCATGGCAATTGGTAAGTTGCCGTTCCAGCATAATTTTGAGCCACGGCTCCGGGCGATTATATCACGGGGTAAATATGATTACCAGTGTTTAAATATTGCATGCGGAAATGATAGTGCGTTGATTGAGGTGATCAAGGGAAGTTTGAAGAAGGAGATTACGGAGCGGTGGGATATTGAGACCATAGTACAAACCTTAAAAAGATAACTAGTACAACTGAGCGGGGTGTCGCTTAGGCTTGTATATTATATTATGATTTATGAGATATACTAATATAATTCTTAATGACTACTGTGTAGGAATTTTGCTGGGTGTCAGATTGTCATAGACATAGCTTGATGTATTTGGCTATTGATCATGGAGCACAAGGTTCTCATAACCAAAAATAATGACTGGCATATTCTGTCGATTGATATTTAGTCCAACATATTGGCACTGGTCTTTAGATATTATAAATTAAGCGCCTGGATCTTAATGTATCGATTCGAGGAGATTTCTAGTAACTCAATGTGGGGAATTCCACCTTGAAGCGAGTAATTCAGGTACAGGAAACATGTAATGCCTTGTACGTTACTTTTGAATTACTGGGATTTTACGAATTGTTCTTTTGTATTTACTTGTATAATAGGCCATGATATTAAGTGTACTACTGGAAAATATAGTGTGACCTGGTGAAAATTAGACCTATTAGACTTGGACGAATCCTCGGCCAAAATTCAATCGTCAAAATTATTATGAGCACTATAATAGACTAACAAATCCCATACTTGACGTGTTTACTGATGTGATCCACATCGCTTGAACCATTCTCCATCATCACTCGTGCATGCATTTTCGTGTCGTGCATTGATTTTTTCAGCCATAAAATTTCCTCCATCGATGACACAGGAAAATGATCTTGCACAATTAAATCGGCTCATCACCGAATCACACAGCAGGCCTGACGACGACGAGCTCCAGGGCCAGACCATCCAGAAATGTGTGAATTTCATTGCGAACTTCCCACCAGATAAGCACTTGTTTTGTGACCTGGAGGGCTTCAACATTGGCACCCACAGTTTGATCATCTTTTCGTTTCCCGAATCCCCCGTTTTAGGGTGGCTCCAGCCGAAGATTGTCCAGTACTTGGAGTCGTGTCAGAAATGTATCTACAAGTTCCATCAGGGCCGCTCGTGGCTCCGAGAGCAGTTTTTGACTACACGGAAATTAGACTACGACTCAGTGATGTACTATACCCTGCTGATTTACAAATGGGAGTCGCTGAGATTGGTTAGTATATTGAGCGACGCTCAGCTGTGGATACGTTCTCCACAACCAGACTTCCCATCCAAGTACATTTTAGCGGTGATTGAGTGTCTTTGCGGTCCAGGTATGCTCCGGGAAAACAGCGAGTTGAAGCTGCTCTTCTCCGAGGTATTTGCGTATATTTTGACTCACGATGTAAAATTCAACATTAACCGTGTGTGCCCGGGGGTTATTTATTTGTTGTTCGAGGGTACTCTGGCGGAACAGCAGTGGGCGTTACAGTCCTTGCCTAAAAAGATAGATGCGGGGCAGTGGTCGGGGCTACTAGAAGAGGAATACGAGGTACACTTGTACAAGATTCAGGACCCAAAATATTACAACGATGAGACCTGCGAGCGGTTCTGGAGGTGTATGGTGCCGCTCATTAACGCTTGTGATAAGCAGGTGGTTATGGACAGGTTACAGGCACCTAAAAACATGACCTTTGTTCAAAAGGACTTTAGCTACAAGTTGGTGCCGTTGGTGACGGTGATCACGAACCAGATCATGTCATTCCAGAAGAAACCCCTTCCGATCATCTTACGTGCGTTAAACAGCTTGCTCAAAAGCTTGGCCAGCGACTACTGGCAATTTGTCTCTCCATTGATTTACAACAACTATCTTGACACCATCTTCGGCAACCCATACTACTTGAAGTATATCCTTGAGCTTTCACTGCCGTCTGGTTCGCCGTTACCGGAAAGCAACTTGGATGATTTGGTGTTTTGGATAAATACCATGTTCAAGTCGTTGACGTCTTCTCAGCAACAGCGGGCAGGCGTCAGAATTGCCGACTGGTTCTTGAAAGTATCCAATGATAAGGAAATTCGCTTGCCTGGATTCACGAAAAATCTTTTGATTATTGTCTCGTGTGAGTTGCTCAGCCAGTGTCTCACATTACCCGTGAGTTTATATGACGTCAAGTTCACCGTCGACTTGCTTGTCCGCGTAGAGGCTCGTAACTTGGTGGATAAGCAGGCAGAGCTTCTTCTCGACTCAGCATTTGAAAGTCCAGACAACCAGTTTCTTAGCGACTCGTGCATCCGGTTAGTTGGACGGTGCATTCAGTTTGACATATTGAACTTCTCTCAGCACAGCTATGCTACCTATAAGGGCGAGTCGTCATCGCTAGCGCCATTTTCTGACACACTATGGAAACTTTTGGTCAAGAAGAGTTTCAAGCCGCGCGGCACAACGCACAAACTTACAGGCTTGATGACAGAGCTCTTAGCCAGTCTCCATGGAATCCACGGGGTTCTTGTTGACGTGAAAAATGCTCAGCAGTATCGGAGCTTTCTCCAGTACTTGAATGGGCTCTTGTTGATGTTCTCTGAGGCAGACCAGGGCACTTTGAAGCAAGTCTTGGATGACAAAAATGCATTGCTTGGCTTGTGGGCCTCAATTCTTTCTCCGGAACAGGATATCAGCCAGAATGCCACTAGTATTTTATACGAGGCCTACGATAGTACTGGCCGTTTTGAGGGTATTCAGATGATGATCCGCACAAACTTCAAGTACTGCTTAGACGCCATCGACACGAGCTTGACTAACACAATGCGATGTGGGTTCTATGAACCATGTCCTAGGATTGTACGAGTGTTGATGGATGTCGTGAATAGCATCAATGATCCCATCAGCGGGTTGTTGGGTGACTTTTCCGTAATTTCTCAGCTCAAGGACACCTCTTTTATCCAGCGGTTCTGGGAACAGTGCTGGACGTTCTTGGTGTTTATTTATCGTCAGACATTGACATGGGCCGCAAAATACCGTGCATCGCAATTGGTCGAGTTCACCAGAGACACCCTCGATCTTAGCCACTTGGTTCTTGGGTGTTTCAAGAGCCTCGTCAGCATCCTTGCGAAGGACAAAAAGGTCGAGGAAAAATTATTTCGTGACATCTTGGATAGCTTCAAGTCTTTGATGGTATGGTTACGGTTGAGCGACATGGCGTTGTTGACGCTTTGTCTTGACTTGATATTCAAGACTATTGATTTGGCCGGTGAGCTTGGCTTGGTATTTGATAACGAGTTGGTTGAATTGCTCACAAAGTATGCTTCCAAGGCCAAGAAGTTTAATAACAAGTTGACCCCGCAACAAACAACCGAGATCTTACTGAGGGCCCGAAACTTGAATAGTTCATTGGTTGACAAAGTTTTGGCCGAGTCCGAGGACGTCAAACGTACGCCTTCGCCATCACCGGCTCCAGTTTCTGTACCAAAGGCCACTAAGAAGTTGGTGGTGCATCCTCCTAGCAAGCCAGGGTTTCACACCAAAAGAGCAAAGAAGGAGTCTGAAAGTGAGAGTGAATCTGATAACGAGATGGATCCTGGTATTAAGGAATTGTTTACAGGAGCAAAGAAATCGAAACCTGGTCTTTTGTCGAAACTTCCTCAGTTAAAATCAATAAAACGGCCTACCAGCCATGTTGATGAGCAGAAACGCAAAGAACTTCTCATGAGAAAACGTTTGAACGTGAACTTGGATGGGTTTTACAAGCAGTTGTTGTCGTGGTCATACTGTGGATCGGGAGATTATCCAACAAATATTGACAAAAGCAATTACAGTGCAGTGGTTGATTCTTTTGATAGTGTGGCTGAATATCAGAAAACATTTGAGCCGTTGCTTCTTTTGGAGTGTTGGCAGTCTATCCAACAATCGAAGCAGTTAGAGCAAGAGAAACCGTTTGATTTGCTTGTGGGTACGCGGACGTCGATTGACAACTTCTTTGATGTGTTTGCATCAATGAAGAAGGCCGACTTGCAGGCCAAAAAGTTGAGTGAGAATGATCTTCTTGTATTAACGTACATTGACGATTTTAATGGTACCGCAAGTAAGGTGAAACCATCTCAATTTAATACCGAGCTCAGCTGCTTGGCTAAGATCTGTGGCATTAAGCGGGCAAATTCAGAGTATGTGGACATCACTATGCGAATCGTACCTGACCGGAACGCGATGGTAGGTTTTTTGAACCCCCAGACACGAATCTTGGGACTCAAGGTGATCCAGATGACAACGGTTGAGCGAGAGTACTCGTCGTTGTTTGGGTTACCGTACTACGACTTAATGAATAACGTGATCCATGCAACGCCATCATATAATGACTTTGTGGATGATGACTTGATTCTGAAGATGGTGGCTTCGTTCAATGTGAATCAGTCACAGGCCAAGGCAATTGCTGGGTCGGTGTCTAATAAGGGCTTCTCGTTAATTCAGGGTCCTCCGGGAACTGGTAAGACCAAGACAATTCTTGGAATTGTTGGATACTTGCTTACGTATTTTAGTGGGAAGTCGATTCAGATCCCTGGGGGACGCACCAAGGTCGAGAGCAACAAGAAGATTTTGATATGTGCACCATCGAATGCGGCTGTAGATGAATTGGTGCTCCGGCTACGATCACTGATCCCTGATCATGCTGGTAATGATTTCAAACCAAACGTGGTGCGACTAGGCCGGTCAGACGCTATCAATTCTGCAGTGAAGGATTTAACATTGGAGGAGTTAGTGGACAAAGAATTGGACGGGCGAAATGACGAGACAAAGGTCTCGGACAGCAATATACGAGAGGAACATACAAAATGTGTGGAGCAGCGAGACGAGATCCGCAACAAGTTAAATCTGCCTGAGTTACCTGAGGAAGAAGCGGTACAGTTGCAGTTGAAGTTGAGGGAGTTGGTCAAGCGGAAGAATGAGTTGGGTAAGAAACTCGACCAGCAGCGTGAACAGTTGTCGATTTCGTACCGAAACAAGGAGATTGAGCGGCGCAATGTGCAGTTTGATATCTTATCCAAGGCTAATATCATTTGTTCAACGCTCTCTGGGTCGGCGCACGACTTCATCAAGGGTATGAACATCACTTGTGACACTGTGATCATCGACGAGGCGTGTCAATGTACTGAGTTGTCGGCAATCATTCCATTGCGATACGGCTGCGAAAAATGTATCATGGTTGGAGACCCGAATCAGTTGCCACCAACAGTGCTATCGCAGGCCGCTTCCAAATATAATTATGAGCAGAGTTTGTTTGTTCGAATGCAGAAGAACCAGCCGGACTCGATCTACTTGTTGGATGTCCAGTACCGTATGCACCCAGACATATCGGTATTCCCAAGTGATGAGTTCTACGATTCGAGGCTCTTGGACGGTAGCAACATGGCGGAGCTAAATGCCCGACCGTGGCACAAGCAGTTTCCGTTGACGCCATACCGGTTTTTTGATATCAAGAGTACTGAAAGCCAGGATCGTAGAACGAAGTCGTACTTTAATTCCACAGAGATTACCGTTGCTTGGGAATTGGTTGATGCTTTGGAAAAGATGTTTGTTAGCTCAGGACAGAGTTTAGACGGCAAAATCGGAATCATTTCGCCGTATAAGGAGCAGATTGGTAGGCTCAAATCAGCGTTTGTCTCGCGGTATGGAAAGCCGATTTTGAATGCAATTGACTTCAATACCGTCGATGGGTTTCAGGGCCAAGAAAAGGAGGTCATCATCATGTCTTGTGTGCGTGCAAATAATAACCAAGCAGTTGGATTCTTGTCCGATGTTCGGAGAATGAATGTCGCCTTAACAAGAGCCAGAACTACTCTTTGGATATTGGGAAATCAGAAGACTTTAGCTTCCAATCGAGTATGGAAAGACTTAATTTTTGATGCTTCTAACAGAAACTGCTGCACCCAAGCGTCACCCGGGTTCTTGCAAAGACCCATTACCGAAGGAAAGTCTGATCAGACTGTTAAGAAACAAAAGAAAAAGCACAAGCGTAATGATAATGACCACAAAAAGGCGCCTCGTCCTTATTCTGATCCATCACCAGTTCATCAGCTCAGTAAAAATCCGGTTTCAAAAAGTCCAATGACTACTTCACACTCAACGTCTGATGTTTCGACAAACTCAAGGTCTGGCGCTCCGACAAGCTCAAAACCTGATGCTTCATCTGGTAACAAGAGAAAATTTGAGCCCAACGGAAATCATCCTGAAAAAGTCCTGAAGACTTCGGGATTGTTCAGCAAGAAAGCCGGCCCTGGACCAAGACCTAGGGCACCTACTATCTATAATACTGGCGACCAGCATAATATCCCTTTGCCTCGTCGAAGCGGCACCATTCGAGATAGACCCACAGGATCACCATCAGATATTCGACCTACAAACAGTGGCTTGTTTCATAGAAGTAACCGGGGAAGAGGGGGGTACAAGAATAATAAGCGGGCGTAAGTCTTTGATGATTTATGTATTACAATTTATCTTCTGGATAACGTTGCTATGGTCATGTAGCTTTAGAATATTTGGTAATCCAGAGAAGGGAAAGAAGAAGACTGCGATTGAGATTAGTGTTGTAAAACTTACAAGAAATTTGCATATTTTGGTAGCCGCTTCTTGACTATGATTATAACATCTTTAGGTTTCTGAATGCTGTGCATACTTGATAGCTTTCATATTTAAAAGACAGTGTCATACCAACAAAAGTCTCTCTAAAAATAGCATGGTGGGTCATTACAGCAATTTATAACTTCATAATACACTGAAGCATGGGCAAACGTTACTCATTTCTGAGTGGAGTTTGGTTCCTGTTATTTCAATAATTTCAGCAAGCAATTTGTCATACTGTAGTGCGAAAGTTGAGTTAATGGATACTTGGGTGCAATCACTGTTCTTTGTTGTCATATATCTTGGCTGATTCGCAGAATTTTACAGTTAAGTCGCATTTTTCGTATATTCTAGTTCATCATATACATCCAAGCGCGTCACCCTTGTGCTTAGAAGGCCTGCAGTTCCAAATCTACATGGTACAATCATTGTTTTCACTCTAAAATGACTTCGCTCCGCAATCAAAAACCACAATAAATATATGTAGCTTTGTCCAAAAAAAATGATGTAACGGGCAATCCCCGGTACCTCTCCTCTGGAGTATAGAAGGTACACGTGAATGACACGTGAATGCATACAACATGCAATGAACAGTAGGAAGAGGACCGGGACGCTCGGTGAACAAGGTATAATCCTTGTGAGGGTACGTCTTTAGGTCACGTGCACCAAGAGTCAGACATGCTCTTTCCTATTAAGGACAAAAGAAGGCCGAGACCGTCCTAAAAAGGATTCTTACGCCTCCACCAGACACAAGACAATGGAACACCTCCACCATATAGAATAATATAAATAGCTGGGAAACCTGCTATAAGCGAAACGCACTTTTGGAAGAAATTCCATCTTAGCTTATTATAACCAACATTATTGTAAGTTCCTCTATCCCCTCGGAATAGTTATTTTATAGAGGTAATATTGAATATCCTGGCGATTTAGGATATTGAATGTTATAAATGACTGTAACGATAAAATCCTGGTGGTATCGTTACAATCACTTATAAACTGGCTAATTAACAATATGAAGTATTGTTAACTACAAGATATAAGTTGTAAAGTTATCTCAGAATATATCTCTAAGTTACTTGATGATTTATTAGCTATTTCCTTCTGTATTTATATTACTCCAGAGACAGGGTTACTTCCTTAATTAAGGGTTGCCTCAAATCCCTTTTGGGATTCTTCCTGACTCGTCCTTCCATTCAACAGTGTTTTGATTTCCCTTCTCGTCACTATCGGCATCATCCCTTATCCGCACGTTGACATGTGATGTTCACGTGTCATCCCATGTGACCAACACGTGTATCCCACGTGTCTAGTGTAAACGATATTTTATCGTTACAATGACAGAATCATGGCAACGTGTCCGAGCGGTTAAGGAGAAAGATTAGAAATCTTTTGGGCTTTGCCCGCGCAGGTTCGAGTCCTGCCGTTGTCGTTTATTTTTGCTTTGTGAGCAAACATTTTCTTAGACCTACCTATTGTTTAAAATGCATTATTAAAAATTCTTAAGAGCATATTTATACCATGGAAAATCATTATTGTGCGACTTTTGCTCGCGAATAAAGGACTCAATATCACCGTACGTCACCACCTGGTTCGAGAGACCAGCTTTCATCGCGGTAGTATTTTGAGAGGGTTTTAATGGGAGTCCCAACACTTTCTTAGTAGCTTTGCAAGGCTTCCTGCGGGGTGGGACTGTTTGCTGCGCCTTGCCTTTATCCTCTGTTAACTCATTTGGCCGCCGGTTAGTATAATCCAGTTTGGATTTTTGAAATGACTGAATAGAGTAGTAAAGAATCGTTATATATCCTGGAAAGAAAGGACAAAAAATTGTATCCAGCACACTTTTCTGTTTTCGTTGATACATGATACTTAAATCTTTCAGGTAATCCTTTTTCGTTATCGTCCTGTTAGCACTTGGCATGGAATTTAGTTCATTCTTATGATTATTCTTATGATTGGCGTTTTGTTCATTCACCCTTCCTACCTTTAGTGTAGTCTTCTGTTTTCTTTTCAGACCAACATTTGGGTCGGCATTTAGCTTCACTGTGTCCAATTTTGCCATGCAGTTATCTTTAGTAGTTGAATTTATAGGCATTTCAACATTCCTTGCCTTTTCCTTTTCCATGTGTCTCCGTCTTCTTTTGTTTCTCTTACGATTCTTTCTCGAAGCCTTCTTGGCAAGCTTTTTAGCTATTTTTGACTCATCAGGATTTGTACTAGGGCCCATACTAGACTCATAGGTCTCGCTGGATCGGTAATACAGTAAGTCAGTACATTCCCAGAAAACACCTCGGGTACTCGGTATAGCTTCAGAACAATCCCATAAAACTTCCTCGTTGACACTTTGTATAACTTCATCGAGTATTAATTGTGCGCGTAAATCAGTTGATTCAATATCCCTTAATTTGATGTTCCTAGATTTGATCAAGAAGTATAGCGATGAGATGATTTCTTTAACAAAAGTCACCAATAGCCCTGCAATGAATCCAAATATCAATGCCATGGTGTTCGTTACCCATATGAGTTTTGCTCTTCGGGTATATTGAGATTTGTAGTAAAATTTTGAATCAGTCAGTAAAATATTCTTTAAATAATTAGAAACACCACAGGAAGCCATTTTTATTGAAATGGCACATCATGGGCCCTGTTGAGTGCTGTTTCATGCAAGTCTGTGATGCCAAAGGTATATGGTCTTTTTTAGGGAGCAAGGGTATCATTTTGACACATATAACCATTCCTAATAGAATATTTTGGAATGATTACGAAGTCATAAGGTATGCAATATTGTTTACTGTTATAACTGTTAGACATTACTGAAATGCAGCCTAAGACATGCTCAACAAAGTTGTTTGTAACTTGTCATGGATAGAATATTGACCAATATAGAAACGTCAAGAAGTGGTAGCAGGGTTGCTTAAACGGATCTCAATCTGTACATGGCAGAAAAATCTGTTTGAAATAGATTTGAACTGGTGGAATAGCCACTACGCACGGTTGTATCCGACCATTCGTAACCATAGAACAACGAGTACATCCTAATCATCTGAGTGGCGGTATTTCTACCGTAGAAGGTAACTTGCTATTTGTCCACAATTCATGTATTGTAACATTAGCATGATATTGGTCAATCTGATTGGATGTCTAAGAAATGAATCACTAAATGACTCGAACAATCTTAGACAATGTGCAAAATACAAATATGTCCTGTAAATCAGAGTAAGACATTAAATATAAGAAAAAAAACCATCGAATTATAGTGCATTTTTAAGTGTAGGGCAATCAAACAATTCTAGAATAAAACGGATCACCAGCGTGCTCCACAATGTAAAGAAAAGCAAATTACTAGTCTAGGAAAGCTCAAAAACAAAATCCCTTTTATACTAACCATATCTATTACATTCCACACGTTTAACCGTGCCAGAATGTCACTGAGTTAGAGGTGGACGTACACCCAAAAAAAAAACGACTATCTTGTTAGAATATTCGTTGTTGTGAAACAGTATCATGCAATGGAATATAATTTCAATTGTTGATGATTCGATAATCTTGGCATTATTTGGCTTTAAGTGACACTTCAGGTTTCAATCAGACTTGGCTGAGAAGCACGAGAACATGGGAAAACTACAGTGATAAAACCAAGTGCTGTAAATTGTATGACCAAATACTTCCACGGCTCGATCCCTTTCAAGGTTATAATTTTAATGAACAAATTCCGTAATTATATATGTTAGACAGAGGTGCATCCGTGCATATCCCCGGAGCTTATCAACAGTATTAGTTTTACATTTGTATGATCCCATAAATCACCCGTAGTAATGCAACAAATGTATTTTCGCAAGATTCAAAATGGCACAATAGTTAGTTGTAAAGATGACTGCGAATTGTCTTTGGGTTGATAATTGAGAGCAACTTAGAGAGTTTCATCTGTAACAAAAAAAAAAACATTCTGAGAAAATCAGATATTTCGAAAAAAAAAAGTAAAACAATGTGTCACTGTCTACACAAGAAACAGTCATGAATGAAATTGACTTTGTGCGATTTAAATAAGGCACCATAGTCACAAATGAGTTGCAGTTACAGTATTTTATCATCCCATTGAGGCTCATGGACGTATTGGCAATGATGTTGTGCGTGACGCAAAATATCGTAAAAACTAATTAAAAGAGGCAGCACATACCAGAATAGCAAAGGTTAGAAATACAGGAAATTAGTATTATAATAATAAGTTTGTGTGGAACATGCTTTTTTCGTTTGATCGGTCATTTTCTTACTGGAGCAAAGATGCACTGATCATGAATTTCATCTTGGAGAAATGGAACGATCAAGTCCGACCACAACAACAGGACTTACCAAAATAGGAGTATGGTAACATTGGTAATTGTTTGTTTGAAACTTGGCGACTTGAAAAATGTACTGCGATATTTGTATATTATCACATGATGATTTTCGGTTCTTTTCCCATATTCTCAGAATTTCGCTACAAATTCTCCCCATTGGAAGTTTGTATAAACCCAGAAATGACAGTAGTACCGAATTTGACAAGACGGACGTTCTAACTGTCTATCTATGCCAATAGCTCGAGCACGCAAGCCAAAGGATGGTCGGTATATGTAAGTGAGAAATTAATATATACGATAGTTGTTCGCATTGAGGAGTGGAAAATTATAAGCTGCTAATATCATATTTACAGCTTGATGTTAACTATTAGATATATCGTTAAGTTGTTGGAACGTTAGGATATCAATAGTTAGGTTATAGCGGCAAGAACGTGGCATTATTGCAGACTACAAGCACTGCACTGTGACGGATGAATTATATATCTATATATATATATATATAGACAATATTCGTATTCTTATTATGGAAGACGGACCATTTTCATCAAAGGAAATTACCTACCAACGATGATTCATGGCTACAACATTCCTTTGATATTACCCGGCCGAAGTGTCAATATGAATTTCGCGGTTTACAACTTGGCAACAGAGGGACATGAGTGAACGCGAAAACGAAAATGACCCGCTTGAGTTGAATGGTAACTATGATTCCGGTACCGGGGTCATTGTGCCGGAAGAGACGCGGGAGGATGAAGACGTTAACATGGGCCATGAGCCTGGGGACTTTATGGCGACAGACGCGCAAGACCTTGGCGAGATCAAAACAGAGGAAGCAGGACAGGATATGGCGTTTTTCTCGCTGGGACTTGAGGAGAAGCCGGAAGTGGAAGAGAAGAGCGATGAAGTGAAGGTGGATGTGGCAATGAAGGACGAATTGTTGGGACTTGAGGAGGACAAGGTGGAGATTGCCGAGGATCGGGAGCAAGATATCGAGAGCGTACCACAGTTTCACAAGATTGTGATTCCTTCGTACGCATCGTGGTTTGAGAGTGACAAGATTCACGCGACGGAGATTAGTTCGTTGCCCGAGTTCTTTAACAATGTGAGTCGGTCAAAAACGCCATTGATTTACATGAACTACCGAAACTTCATGGTGAACACGTACCGACTCAATCCGAACGAGTATTTGACGTTCACTGCGGTACGGCGGAACTTGGCTGGGGACGTTGGCTGTTTGCAACGGGTCCACCGGTTTCTCAGCAAGTGGGGGTTGATCAATTACCAGGTGGACCCAGAAAATAAAGTGTACAACGTGGAGCCACCGGAGTTGAAGAACGTCAAGGTGACTTATGACACGCCACGTGGTTTGTTCCCATTTGAGAGCTTTGTTTTGCCTGATCTGAACGAGAAAGTCGAACAATTAAAGAAGTTGGTGGGCCTGGAGGGAACTGGGAGCATCGAAGGTACCAGTAACGGAGTGAAGCGGCCAAAGGTCATGGCCCATCTGTCGTGGAGTGGTGAGGAGCTCAAGAAGTTACTAGGTGCACTCCAAGAGAATAAGCTTGACGACACTGTGGACAGCAGGCACGACTGGGTACAAATTGCGGAACGCGTTGGTACCAAGACGCCCGAGCAGTGTATTGCACAGTTTCTTCAGTTGCCAATTGAAGATGCGTTCCTTGAGGAAGCCGGGCCGCTCAAGTATGCGCCTCACTTTCCATACTCCAAGGCAGATAATCCTGTGATTTCGACGATTGCATTCTTGTGCGGACTTGTGGATAAGGAGGTTGTTGCCGCTGCGCGGAATCGGGCAATTAAGAAAGTCGATGAGGTCTACTTGGAGCTGCTTAGCGATGAGGATGCGGCAAAAATCGAGGTTACTGAGCCGCTTGGCGACGAGAAAAATGGCGTGGAGGATTCGGCAGCAGCAGCATTGGCGTCTGTGGCAGCACGGTCGCATTTGTTTGCGACGTACGAGGAGCGGCAACTAAACCAGTATGTGTCGATTCTTGTAAACCGGCAGTTGAACAAAGTGGACTTGAAGTTGGCAAAGTTGGCGGCCAGTGAGCGTGAGTTGGAACTCCAAAAGAAGACCGTCAATGCATTGAAGGAGGAGGTCTTAGTGGACCGCTTGAACTTGAGCAGCTATAAGCGGAGTCTCCAACAGCAATTCCGGGCAATCCACAACGAGTTGCAGGAAGCTTACCTGGCAGGAGAAGAGGCTCCGGCAAAGGAGCGACTTGCAAAGGCCGAGCAGTTGCTTGCTGAGTCGGGCCAGTTGCTTCTGGTGTCGTCAAAATTTGTCTTGGGCGACGACGCAAAGACCGAAAAGGAAGCAGAGGATGCGACCGATTCAGCAAACGAGGATGCAGAGGACTTGAAGCCGGTGAGCATCGAGGCGCCACATTTGTACAAATTCTGGGCTGGTTAGGTATGTATAAGCACACATGTGGGATATGGGCGTGGCATATGAAGTATGGACTGGTGAACATATGAATGTATGTGCGGTACTATGAATGTATGTGCGGTAATATGAATATTAATGGGGCACAATTATATGGAGTGTGGTAGTATGGCGACGGTTTATCATGGGAGCACAATCGTATGGTATGGAGACAGATAGTCTTGGAGACGAATAATGTATTATGGCAGTATGATAATATTGTACATTATAAACAGCCTGCGTTGGCATTGATGTCGTGTAGTCAGATGTAGATGCTGATTCCCTTGTGTAGTATTTATTGTATATGGCAGTCATGAATCTGCGAGAATAATGGTTAAGCCATGATTTTCTAGTATGATTTTCGTGAATATTCTGGGTGAAGGTACATAGTATTGTTGTTTGGAAAGGTTTTGGGTTTCGTAAAAAAAAAATTAGAGTAGTAGTCAGACTTCTTGGATCATTTATAAATACTTGTGTGGAAGTTTATGGTTTACAATCGGCAACACAGGCAAGCAGACAATCTGTCTGGGTATACGAAAATCAATCATTCAATTTCAAAACAGCAACAAAATGACTTATACATTTCCTCATTAAAATGTCTTCTATTAACTCTTGCAGTTCCAGGCTTCACAACAGCTTTAAATAATATGCAGCCTCTGGGACATAACTATTGACCCGCGATCATGGTATACAAAATCACACCTGAAAAACGTTACAACTTGCATACATACCCACTGGTACTAATCTCTCTCAAGGGCAGTTCTCAATTCTCCTACGTTTCCTGCAGTTTCAGATTCTCCCTCATATCCTCCAATTTCTAACTTTTCTCATTTTCACAGTATGTAAATTCAAATTTCTCTTCAAAATACCAGACTGACGGCCCATTGTCATTTTTAAACAACCCTCCGAGTCACACACACCCCGCTTAGTCAGCACGCATACTAAACTCCAAACCTTCAGCCACTTCCCATGGAGATTCTAGAGTCTGCTGAGGTCATCCGCGCAGAGGCCCGGGAATTGATCAGCACGGTTTGGCTGGACAATGAGGCTGAGGAAATTGAGCACTTCAAGTACAAGCAAGAGCTCACTCAGAAGCTCTCGATTGGATCGGTCTTGGGTCTCAGTGTGAGTGTCATGTCGGTTCCCTTGGGGATTTCCACGACAATGATTGTAGGGTTGATGAACGGTGGCGGGGCGACGATCTTCTGGGGCTGGTTGGCTGTGAGTGTGTTGAGCTTGCTTGTGACGACGTCTCTTGGCGAGATGGCAGGGAAGTTCCCGAGTAATGGTGGGGTATACCATTGGCTGTATATATTTGCGCCTGATGGAGTTACTGGGTTGGCAAGCTGGGTCTCTGGATGGCTTCTTGTCATTGGGAACCTCACAATGGCGTGTAGCATCAGTTTCTCGGGTGCACAGTTCTTTTTGTCCATCTTTGGCATCTCCGACACCAGCTATCACCCGCATGCGTACATCACGCTCCTTGTATTCTACGGTATTGTCGCAGGCTGCTTGGTGATTAATCTCCGCTTCTCACGGTACCTAGATACCATCAACCGCATCTCCATCTACTGGACGCTTTCTACTGTCGCGATCATCGACACTGTTCTCCTTGTGTTCTCCAATGAATTCAACGACCTCCGCGATGTCTTGACCACCTTTGAGACCCCCCGATCAGGCTGGCCGTCGGGATTGGCGTTTCTTATTGGTCTTCAGCAGCTGGGGTTCACGTTCCAGGGCTACGGCATGATTCCATCCATGACAGACGAGGTCAAGGAGCCAGAGCGCACCATTCCTCGTGGAATGGTCTACTCGGTGATGATTGCAGGAGTCACAGGAGTGGTGTTTATCCTTCCGATTCTCGCATGTACCCCGAAACTAGACACCTTGTTGGACAGCGAGTCCAACATCTTGCCGATTGAGATCATATTTCTAGCTAGCTCCCAGTCATTGGTTGTGTCTTTTTTGTTTGTCGTTCTTCTTTGCGGCACCATCTTCTTTGGCAGCATTGGTATCTACACCATCAGCAGTCGTTCCATATACTCATTTGCCCGTGATGACGGACTTCCCTACTCGCATCTATGGACCCATGTCGACGTCATCGACGACAGAATCCCAAACAACGCCATTTTCCTTGTCGCCGCGTGGCTCGGTGTCTTGGGGTTATTTACTCTCATTTCGCCCACCATTCTTTATTCATACATGGGTGTGAGTGTGCTTTCTCTCGCGGCTGCAAACTTGATTCCCATTGTTCTCTCACTTCTAAACCGTCGCAAGAAGATCAAGGGCAGTGCTTTTCGTATTAGGAAGGTGTTTGGCTACATTTTCAACGGGGTCCTGGTACTTTGGTGCTTACTCATGATGCTCGTGTTTTCTTTCCCAATCCAGTCCCATGTTAGCTCACTTACCATGAACTATACCAGCATTTTGTTTGTGCTTGAAGTGATGTTTGTTGTGGCCTCATGGTTTCTCTATGGTCGGTTGCACTTCCATGGACCAGAGATTGACGAAAGCTATGCTTTGGAAAACGCAAGGTATCAGCCTGTCAAGACCGGAGATGAACATGAAAATGAAACCCTTGGCGTCACTCCAGAGCTGTTGTTCAGCATCTCAACCCCGGACTTGGACAGTGACTTGGACAATATCAGTGATGATGAATTTCACCAGTCGCTTAATGCCAGTGAAGTGGATATAGGTATTGCTAGGTAGAAATGTGTGTTGTATGGAAGTATAAAACAAATATAGGAAACAGGATTATATAGAATTTCAGCAACTAATAATATACAGCATATAAACATATGAAACTGAATCAAAGAGTAGAAATTACATGAAGCAATTCATGTTTTGTGGCTAATCCATTTATTTTCAAAGAGTCAAACGACAAAGGAGAAAAACTTTGCTATCAAAGGTCACATGTATTATTATAGGAATTTGCACAGAATATAATCTAAATTGTAGGTTTCTTTGCCCTTGACCAGTATACAAGCAGATCAGAACTCACGTCATGTAAATCAGAACTACAAAATAAAAAGTATTTACAGTAATGCACACCAATAACCATTCGGTACGAATCAACGGTGTATCACAAGACTTTTCGCGGCAATAAAATCAATTGGGTCGTCTCCATCCATTCACTTGACTTTGCCTCGCCTTACTCATGTACCATCGCCCATAACCAGATAAATGGCAGTGCATCTTATAATACCAGACATGTCTCATCCGTTTGAAGACAAGTACCGGTTACGAAAAGTCTCTGAGAAGGAGTGGAAACCCTGCTTCATCTGTTATAAGCCGACGTCTGCGGTTTTAATCACCGAGAATCAGGCGGATTTTTTCTATGTGTGCTTATCGCACTTGAAAGATGCCAGGGGCTTTTGTACCCCGGTTTATACTGCTGATGTTGAAGAAACGAGAAAGGAGTTGAAGCAGAAACAAGATAAGGTTCAAATTACGCAGTTTTTGATTGATCAGAAGAGCAAAGCAGGGTCCTGGGGAAATTTTATGAGCTTTGGAAAGTCGGGGAATGGAGACAAGGGCGAAAAGGGAAAAGAGGACAAAAAGGAGGATAAAAAAGGGGATAAAAAGGAGGGAAATGAGGGGAAAAAGGAAAAAGAAGAGCGTCAGAAGAAAACGGTAGAGGAATTGAGACTGGAATTGGCAGAACTTAAACTGGAAGTGAAATCGTTGGAAGAGAAGCTCGAGAATATGGAAAAGAATGTCAAGGAATATGTCTTGAATAAGGATATTTATAGAATCCGGTTAACGAATCATAACAAGAAAATTGCACAACAAAAAAGAGTGGAGCAAGTAAGTTCTGGTGAATTTTTCCCTTCAGTTCCAAGTAGTCAGATATAGTACCGAGTGTACTAATTCAGTCATGGATCAATTGGACATTGCATTAAATCGACAGGTTACCTATTCTTGGAGTCTTTTATCGGCTTTATTAATAGCGTTAAACACATGTAGACTCTTTTTGAACATGAATGTGGCCCTGTGGATGAGACTAGAATATGGTGACAGTTTCTACCCTCGGACACTATTATTTCAAGAGAATTTTGAATAATTCAAATGTATTTTTCCAGTAGATTTGCACAATTGGCATTTTGTTCCCAGTTCCTTTTGGCCGGCTTTATAGTGGAACCAAATCATGATAAGAGAGACTGACAATGTACACAGCATAATAATAATATTTATCCAAGGACTACAACATCTGTTCTCTAGTAAAAAAAAAATTGATATTTCATTGTCCAATAGCACTGGAATACGGCTCCGTTAAATGGACCCGGAAAGTCCAAAAAAACTAAGTACGATGCCTGCAGCGTAAAATGAACAATACATTTTACATTTTACCAGAGTAACAATACCAAAAACATACGGCCCTATTTAATTACTAAATTATTGCCCTGGGTCTTGACCCCGGACTAAGCCCAAGAGGCATCGTGATGCATCTTGCATGTGTAGTGCGCCTAGCCGTTGTTGGGTGGGTGGGAGATATCGCACTAGATATTTTTACTGAGTCATTAAATCATGACTGCACAATTGATTGATGGGAAGGCGATTTCTCAAGAAATCAGAGATGGCGTGCGCAAGGATATCGAGGCTACTCGACAAGACCAACCAGGATTTCAGCCTTGTTTGACTGTGGTGCAAATTGGTGCCCGGCCAGACTCGTCTGTTTATGTGCGGATGAAGAAGAAGGCAGCTGAGGAGGTTGGAATCAAGTTCGAGCACCTTGATCTTCCTGAGGATGTTTCTCAAGAGGCTGTTTTGGCCGAGCTTCAGCGATTGAACCAGGACCCGTCAGTCCACGGGATCATTGTGCAGTTACCAGTTCCTGAGCACTTGGACTCGAATGAGATCACCGATAGTGTTAGTCCAGAAAAGGACGTGGATGGGTTCACCAAGTACAACATTGGGGAGTTGAGCAAGCGGGACGGCAATCCATACTTTTTGCCCTGCACTCCAAAAGGAATTGTGGACTTGTTGGCGCATTCACATGTGGATGTCACCGGGAAGCACGTGGTGGTTCTTGGTCGCTCTGACATTGTTGGCAACCCTGTGCTGACCTTGTTGCGCAATTTGAATGCTACTGTCACTGTTTTGCACTCCTACTCGCAAGACGTGGCCCGATTCGTGCAACAGGCTGATGTGGTTGTGTCGGCAATTGGCAAGCCACATTACGTGCAAGCCGACTGGTTGAACGAAAACGCAGTGGTGATTGATGTCGGTACCAACTACATTGACGATCTGTCGCGGAAATCCGGTTCGCGGATGGTTGGTGACGTGGACTTTGATGCTGCGGTCCAAAAGGTGCGGATGATTACTCCGGTTCCTGGCGGAGTAGGCCCAATGACAGTAGCCGAATTGCTTTCCAACGTGGTGATTGCGGCCAAGAACCAATCGCAGCGCCGCTTTGTGCCATTGCCATTGAACCTCGTGACCCCAGTGCCATCAGACTATGAGATTTCACGAGCCCAGGCCCCAAAGCCAATTACCCAAGTGGCTCTGGAGCTGAGCATTCCTGCAGACGACCTTGAGCCGTACGGATCGACCAAGGCCAAGGTCAAATTGTCGGTTTTGGACAAGCTTGAGGGCAAGCAAAATGGTAAGTATGTGTTGGTCACGGGAATCACGCCTACGCCTTTGGGCGAGGGCAAATCCACGACTACAGTTGGTCTTGCACAAGCCTTGGGTGCTCATTTGAACAAGCTTGTGTTTGCCAACGTCCGCCAGCCATCAATGGGACCTACATTTGGAATCAAAGGTGGGGCTGCTGGTGGAGGCTACTCGCAGGTGATTCCAATGGACGAGTTTAACATGCATCTCACCGGTGACATCCATGCGATTTCCATGGCCAACAACCTTCTTGCTGCTGCCATTGACACCCGGATGTTCCACGAGTCTACTCAGAAGAACGGACCTTTGTACCGACGGCTTGTCCCGGTCAAAAAGGGCGTGCGGAAGTTCTCGCCATCGATGCTTATTCGCCTAAACAAGCTCGGCATTGCAAAAACAAACCCAGACGATCTCACCGACGACGAAATCGCCCGCTTTGTCCGCTTGGACATCGACCCAGAGTCGATCACGTGGAAGCGGGTCGTGGACTGTAACGACCGGTTCCTCCGTGGCATCACCATCGGCGAGGCTCCTACTGAAAAGGGATTCACCCGCAAAACCGGGTTTGAGATCTCGGTCGCCTCAGAGTGTATGGCGATCTTGACGCTTTCCACATCGTTGAAAGACATGCGCACCAAGTTGGGTAATATTGTGGTGGCAACCTCGCGCTCGGGCGAACCAGTCACATGTGACGATATCGGAGCCGGAGGTGCTCTTACTGCGCTCTTGAAGGACGCAATCAAGCCAACGTTGATGCAGACCCTCGAAGGTACTCCGGTCATGATCCACGCAGGCCCATTTGCAAACATCTCGATTGGTGCCAACTCGATTCTCGCCGACAAAATCAGCTTGAAATTGGCCGGCACCGAGCCTGGTCAGGAGCCAGGGTATGTGGTGACTGAGGCTGGGTTCGACTTCACCATGGGCGGCGAACGGTTCTTGAACATCAAGACCCGGAACTCCGGGCTTGTGCCAGATGTGGTTATTGTGGTTGCCACGGTTCGTGCTTTGAAAGTGCACGGTGGCGGAGCCGAGGTTAAAGCCGGAGTTCCGTTGGCACCAGAGTACACCAGCGAGAATATCGAGTTACTCGACAAGGGCTGTGGAAACTTGCGCAAACATATTGAAAACGCCCGGTCGTTTGGCTTGCGAGTTCTTGTTGCCATCAACGCCATGACCAGCGACACCGCAAAGGAGCATGACGTCATCCGCAAACACGCCAAGGAGGCAGGTGCAATTGATGCAGTGGTTTCAAACCACTGGGAAAAGGGCGGCCTTGGTGCCGTTGATCTTGCCCAGAAGGTCGTTGAAATCGCCAACAGCGACTCCCAAGAGAGCTTCAAGTTCACATACGATCTCAGCGACCCAATTGCCACCAAGATCGAGAAAATCGCCAAGAATCTCTACGGTGCTGGAAGCGTCGAGTTCCTCCCTGAGGCCCAGAAGAAGTTGGACCTCTACACCAAGCAGGGATTCAACAACATTCCAATCTGTATCGCCAAGACTCAGTACTCCTTGTCTCACGACGCCGCCTTGAAGGGTGTTCCATCGGGCTTCACCTTCCCAATCCGTGACATCAAAGCCAGTATTGGGGCTGGGTACTTGTATGCCTTGGCTGCTGAGATCCAAACCATCCCTGGTTTGCCAACTCACTGTGGGTTCATGGACGTGGAAGTCAATGACGACGGTGAAATAGAAGGATTATTCTAACCAGGACTATCCTGCACTGCATCAACTGCAACTTTTATGAACTACGCTCCTCAACAGATTTTTCTCCATGTGATGCTGTAGAAACAACACCCAGTATTCGGGTTGTAGAGTCTTTGCCTGATGTAAAAGTCTGGTATTATGTCATGTTCGGAGATGGTTTTGTCTTTGATGACTTGCTGAGTATCAAAATAGCGACCTAGCCTTGCCTTTTCAAAAGTTACCACTGGTATTTAATCTGTAAAATGCCAACTTACGTTAAATCGCCATCACTTTGGTTCCAATCAGGACATGGCATTCGAATTTGAAACAATACTAATCTACAATAATAATATTGTTGAAATACTATATTAAAATGTCTGTCGATTATAGACTGAGATGAATCAATATTCATGTGTTGTCACGTGGTCACAGCATTACCTTTAGGGTCAAAGTTGCGTCTCTGGTACAATTACTGTAAC
This sequence comes from Saccharomycopsis phalli, assembly GCA_020342235.1. Taxonomy (NCBI): domain Eukaryota; kingdom Fungi; phylum Ascomycota; class Saccharomycetes; order Ascoideales; family Saccharomycopsidaceae; genus Saccharomycopsis; species Saccharomycopsis phalli. The sequence continues at coordinate 727,978 of CP073217.1, forward strand.
AATGAGAGGCTGAATTTTGCTTAGCTACCAAGTAGAAATATGACCATTGGCTAGCATGATTATCTTTGGCCATGGGCTTTGCGATCCAACTACTACTACAAATGACCTTGCTACCGTGGGGTTTAAATAAACCACTGAGTTGATACTTTATAAATATGCTGCCAGTGTTAAAATGGCTTGCATTTAATCTAGCATAATATCTCCTTGTGATTATATCAGAAAACAGGCATTCCAAATAGTAAAATGACAAATCTTGGACAATAATGCGAATTGTCGATACTAGCACACTGGTAATGATATCTATTGATACAACATCCAGATATTTATAAATAAACAAAAATTCGCGACTTGTGCAATTTATAGTTTCTAGCAATGTTTGTCAGTAGACCTATTACCAAAAACAGGCCGCATCACACGGTTGATCATGACGTCATACAACAGACTTAGGACAAATAATAACAATAATTAGGCTTATTTACACTCGGATTTTTAAAAATAGGCATTTTTGGCCAGCATGATTCATCTTTATTTTCCAATGACCTGTTTTACCTAATACTTACATCACTGGTGCTGCATGTCCGGGTAATATTGTGATAAAGCCAAAGTGTTTTTTTTCTAATCACTCAAACAATGTCGCATCGGACCCATCGAGCTGGAACGCTGAGCACGGCTAGAAAGTCGCATAATGACAAGAACCAGCATATCTTAAAGACTTTGTCGCGCCAGGCGGCAAACAAGGTGTGTGCGGATTGCAAAACCGGCACTAATCCTAGATGGGCTTCGTGGAACTTGGGTGTGTTTATTTGCATCAGATGCTCTGGAATCCACCGATCAATGGGGACACACATTTCAAAAGTGAAGTCTATTGATTTAGACTCCTGGACTGACGAGCAGATCCAGTCTATGGTGAACTGGGGCAACGAAAAGGCAAACACATACTGGGAACACAATCTCCCTGCAAACCACGTTCCAGACGAAGGCAAGATCCAGAACTTTATCCGCACAAAATACGAGTTGAAGAAGTGGGCGGCTGCGAAACACGTTCCTGATCCAGCCAGCGTAAATGTCAACAGTGACACTTCCACTGTGAGTAACATTCTCGTACAAGAAAAGTCGACTCCGGTAAAGTCGACCCCGGCAAAGTCGACCCCGGCAAAGCCACAGCTGCCTCTCAAACAAGCTGAATTGCAATCCAAGCCGTTGCCAGACCCATTAGCGACGAAATCTAACAAATCTGGGTTGTTGGATTTGAACTTTGGCGACGTTCAGCCGCAGCCTACGATCAATGCGGGTCGCACCAACCGTCCAGACTTGAAGAAGTCGATTCTTGCACTCTACTCTAATACAAGTTCCGCTCCACTGAGCAGCAGCCAGTTGCCCCAGCAAAATTTGAGCAATTCACTTGCAGGCCTTAATCTTGGAAGCTCATCGCTGGTTTCTAGCGGAAACTCCGCTGCCAACGTGTGGAACAGCACACCAAACATTGTTTCATCCGGTACTAAAAAAAGTGCCATTGACGACGACTTGTTCAAGAACGTCTGGAGCTAGTTCTAATGACCCAAATCTTTTTCAATGAATCTGTAGCCTGCCCAAAATGGATAAAGGGTCCTATACTATACCAGCGCTGCGGGTAAAAAAAAACATGCACCAATGCCACGAGCATTGTACTCCTATAAACTATGCAATAAATACTACATTATCAAAGTGTAAGTACAATTAATAACCCATTAGTCAAGGGTAAGTACAATTAACTACACACTAGCCAAGAATAAACCAATACCACATTAGCCAAGGGCAAGCGAATACCTACAACACTACAATATGAGAGCATACAACGTACATTACACTTAGTCCTTCTTGAGGGTACCCAAGAAAGCGTGCTTCTCAGCTGGGGTCTGGAATCTACCCTTACCAAACTTGGAGGAGGTGTCGATCCACTTCAAGGTAACATCCTCGGTAGCCTTTCTAGAGGTGTGGGTGTAGAGAGACTTTCTCATGATGACAATTCTCTTCTTAACACCTGGAATAGAACCCTTGATGATGACAAAGTCGTTCTTGACCTCACCGTATCTAACGAAACCACCCAATGGAGTGATGGCCTTCTTAGTTCTGTCAAACTCAGTGGAGGCGTTGGACTCGTCACCACCCTTACCAATACGGTAGATCTTGTGGTTGATCGAGGTTCTGTGGTGGTAACCGTTTTGACCGGCACGTGCAACAGTCCATTGCACGTGGGCTGGATGCCAAGCACCAATACAAGCAACCTTTCTCAAACCACGGTGGGTCTTTCTTGGAAGCTTCTTGGTTCCGTATCTGTGGGTAACACCCTCGAAACCGTGACCCTTGGTGACAGCAATAACATCAATGTTCTCGCTTTGCTCAAAGACACCGTGGACATCGACGGTCTTCTCAAAGTGCTCCTTGGCGAAAGCAACCTTGTCGGCAATAGATCCACCGTTCAATTGGATCTCAGCAAGGTGGGCCTTCTTTTGAGACAATGGAGTCTTCTTGATTTGAGTGTGGGCCAAAACTCTGACAACAGAACAGTACTTGACAATTCTGGCAAACTCCTTCTCGGAGTTCTTGGCAAAGTTGGCAGAGTACTTGGTGAAAGCCTTCTTCTTGGACTTGTACCAGTTCTTGTAGAACCGTCTCTTGACGTCGTCAGACAAGTGCTCAGCCCAGACAGTGGTCAAGGATCTAAGACCTCTTGGAGTCTCGACGTAACCAACAACACCAACAATGACAATTGGTGGAGAGTCGACAATAGAAACAGCCTCGACGACCTCTCTCTTGTGCATCTTAGAGCCTGGTCTGTCCAAGTCTCTAACAGTGGTGGTCATACCAGCCTTGTAACCCAAAAAGGCAGTCAAGTTAACTGGCTTGGTCTTGTCGTCCTTTGGGAAAGCCTTAATTCTACCTTGGTGTCTGGCAGCTCTCTTCTTTGGGAGGAAACCCAAATGACCGTGTCTTGGTGCTTCGTACTTTCTGTGAGACATGTGGATATAATAAAAAGTGTAGTGAAAAGTTTGGTGAAAAAAAAAAATATTTATGGTGCGTGGTGTCCGGGTGCAACTTGTGCGTGGGTTACCCGGGCATACATGCTGGAAAAATATGGTATATATATATATTATACTGCACTATATCCGCCTCTGGATCCTGCGCTACCCGTGATCTTATCAAATATCTCCTTGATAAAGCTAGGCGCACTCTTTGCGGCATCGACGATCACATCTGTAACCTCTTGGATGGTTTCCGTGAACCCAAGCGGCGTCCCGCCTCTTCTAGAAAGTGTCAACCACACTGCGCCAAATATGTAGATGAGAAAGGTGATGAAAAATAGCTTGAAAATAAACCCAAAGAGCCCAAGCCCAGACTTCTTCTTTTCCTCCTCCTTATTATTGTCATCGGGCTTCTTTGTCTCTTTGGAGCAAAGCGAACCAGTGTACCAATCAACCTCCAAGTTTGTATTGTCCCAGGACTTTACCTTGATATTCTTTGCGTCATCATGCTCGTCCTGAACAGACGGATCACAGATGAAATTGATGCTGCTCAGAATCGACCTCGAGCCCCAGCTAGCGCCACTGAGCTTCAAATTCACAAGGGTAGTCTCCTTGTCGTCTTTCTTGTAGCTACGGTCAACGTTAATTTCAGGGTTCAAGCTGTTGGAAAACGAGATTTCTTCAGTCTTTAAAGGCTCCGATCCAGGCAACGAGACATACTGCACACCGCAAATTTGCGAGCCCTCCGGACAGCTCTTCAAGATATCACTGTATTGGCTGTTTTCACCAAAGGCACCACAAACATTGAGGAGCCAGGTCAAATTGGCCACAGAAGGAGGGGTGTTTTCCACCACACTAATATGATGGAGACCCTCCAACGACTGGAAATTGAACTCTGCAATACGACTGTCACTGCAGTCGAAGGCATGACCTAACAACGGCAATACTGCAGCTTGTAACAACACAATAGGCTTCATGATTGAAACTTTTGAGATGCCCAGCCGCTCGAATACATATATCACGTGACATTTGCACGTGACTGGATTCTGTCACGTGATCACGGCTATTTATGCGTGACATCTAGGAGCGAGTTCAAGATGCATCCCGTTGTATTGATAGTGTTGATTTTGATTACAGGGTATATCGTCAAAGCGGCGTTATTCCCGTCTTATAAGCGGGGATCTGGGTCTCGTGTGGAGAGGGTCTTGACCAGGGAAAAGAAACCGGTGGTGGAGGGCAATTTCACTCCCAAGGACTTGTACAAGTACAATGGGCATGATGAGCAGGAAATCTACATTGCGGTCAAGGGTAATGTGTATGATGTTTCCGCCGCAAGAAGCTTTTATGGACCAAGTGGCCCGTATAGCAATTTTGCAGGCCATGATGCTTCACGGGGATTGGCCAAGAACTCGTTTGACATGGATGTTATCCGGAATATTGACGAGCCAATTGATGATTTGGCCGACTTGACAAAGGATGAGAAGACTGCCTTGGACGATTGGGAGACAATGTTCAAGAACAAGTACCCTACCATTGGCAAATTGGTTGACGCCCGTGATGAGTGAATTGAGGTTTAGAGTAGATCTGGGAAGTTTCAAGTAGCAATTGATGTATGAGGATTGTGTAGAATAGTTTGCAAAAGACGAACAAATTCAGATCTGATATATTGAGACATGTCTCATTTGTGTAGAAATTTAATTGGTGCAACTATGTGAAGTGAAATTTCTTGGATAATTCTCATGACTGTGATTTCAACAATGGAAGCTTATATTATTTGAAGATTCTAGTATTTAAAAGTAAACTGTGACTGAGTTATGATTCCCCGTGATACTTGGTTAGTGACCAGTGTGTGCTTGGATAGGATGATTGGAAGGTGATTGAGGATTGTATTGTACCAACCAAGCTGCTTGATAAATCTGTTTTGATACTCAGCCTGAAGTGTGAATATATATAGGCTGTGCAAAGATGGCCTGAATATGGAACTATCAATGGTTGTTTCAAATGGTAATTTTGGCTTATGGAAACCCAGATTTTTTTATTTTACTACAAGATGTATGCTACAAGATGTATAGTTGATTGTAGTAACACATTTGACATTGCCAATCTGCCAAGGGCCAGGTTCAATTGGCTGAATAAACATATAAGATGCAATTAAATCAATTGAATTATAACATTATAAAACCATAAATCATAAAATCAGCTGAAATTCTCAGTTGTACTGGCCATGCCTGGCGTTTTGAGCCCTTGACAGGGTTGAAAAATTTGTGTTTGCATCCTCCACGACATGTCCTTGCAAAGCAAAGCGGGAGAACGGTTTGTCCGGAATATCCGGTCGAAATTACAACGGGAACGGGAAACTGTGCGCGTGTTTCCATTCCAGAACATCCAGGAGGAAGTCACCGAGGATCAGCAGTTTACAAAGTTGACCGAATGGCGGTTTCTTCCAGGAGACCGAGTGATGATCTCCAAAGGAGAGATGAAGGGCACTGTGACCAAGGTTTATGCACACAAGAACAGTTCCAACGCGCTTATCCTTGAAAACGGTCCAATGAAGACGATTGCGCTCCCAAAAGCTGTGTGGAACGAGCAGTCCAAGAGCCATGTGACCCAGCAGCCGGTTGCAGTCCCACCAGAGAACTTGAAACTTGTGGTCAAGGTTCCAGATGAGGCTACCGGAGAAGACCGTGATGTTGTTGTGCACGATTTCCTGTTTAGAGGGAAGCATTACAATACACACTACAAAACCGACATGCCTACGAGAGTGGTGAAGCACAACGGCGAGCTGCTTGTGTTACCATGGCCACTTCCGGAGGAACCAATAGAACGGAGTGCTGCTGCGAATGAAGACTTGAACTCTGAACGGACATACTTTGTTGATTCTGTGGTGGCCAACCAGATTCCAAAGGACGCCTTGAGCACCATCCGCAACCCACGAAGCAAGCACCGTCGCGGTGTCTTTGAGACTCGTCACAAAAACAAGTTTGTTGGTCCTGCTATGCCATTGTCGGAGCTGAAGAAGGCCTACTTGGAGGAGTTGCAGGAAAAGCGGAGCCGCGGTTACCCTACATTGACTCCCGAGGTGAAGGAGTTTATTGGTGGAAGAGTGAAGGAGTATATAGACAACCAGAAGAAGACCTTGGGTGTTTAGCCATGTACATAGAACAATATTACGGTGGTAATTTATTGAATATAGTAGAATGCCAAGCATCGGACAAGGACATGTACAAGATTGCCAATAGTATACATTATGTGGCCGAGAATATTAAGCACCAGTACATCTATCCGCCGACATGATTACTGCTTCATCCTATAAACGTTGCTCTCAATCTTCTCGAGCCTAAAACCTTGTTGTCAATCTTCTCGAGCCTAAAACCTTGTTCTCAGTCTGTAGCCGAGCCCAAAACCTTTTCAATCTGCACCAGCCTAAAACCTTCTCAATCTGCTCGACTGTACCTAATTGGTTCCACTATTTGCTGGCAATTCATTCCAGTTTCAAATCGGCCCGCCGCAACTAATTTTCCGTGCATATTTTAATAAACTCCTGCTCATTAATCTCCCCGTCTTCATCCAAATCAAACTCGTTAATCATGGCCCGTAATTCATCATCGCTCAAGTTCTCCCCCAACTCCTTGCTCACCCGGCGCAAGTTCCGAAGACTAATCTTGCCCGTGCCATCCTCGTCAAATAATTTGAACGCTCGGCGGATCTCGTCCAAGGGGTTCCGCTCCAAGATCTTCATTCCCATCACATTGAAAAAGTCCTTGTAGCTGATCAAATTATTGTCGTCTGCGTCATACTCCTTTATTATCGCGAGGATCTCTGCCTTTGGAAGCTCAAACCCCAATGCTCGCATCGCCACTTTACACTCATGGAAGTCCAAGTAGCTGTCATTGTTCATGTCAAACAAATGAAACGCCTCTCGGATCTCCTGTTTCTGCTCCTCTAGTAGCTGGGCCTCCACATTGTTATTTGACGAATTGGCTGCCTCAATGCTTGACTTTTGCGACTTGCCTAGCAACCCTTGGGCCTGTCTAAGATGTGAAGTATTCATTTTGATTGAATTGTGTTTGTATCGCGAAATTTACGCGTGTCATGGGCGGGTAAATGTTGTGGATATTGCGCCCAAGGATGATCGAAATGGGAGGTATTCCAGTGTAGCGGGTCGGAAGAAGACTCTGCAACAGAGATGAAACTTCCACTAGTGATGGTGTAGATATATAGGGTTGGGTATTTGAGGAGCAATGAGCTTTTGCTAGGTTCTAAGTGACTTGAACCAATCCAGATTTATAGTACATTGTACGGTGGCTCACCCAACGTGTTGTAGCAAAAAGGAACTACCAGTTCGGCATAGATGAGTAGAATCCTATAAGATTTGTGAGCTTTACCTTATTTGAGAAGAGGCCAGTTTGGTTAGCAGTGGTAATTCCTTTGTGTATCTGTTCTGGCTCAAAAGGCCAAGAGTGTTGGTAGGTAAAGTGACTTGATGAATTGTGGTTGTATATTTGAACTTGGGAAGATGGTGCGAGAGTGGAGTTTGGGAAGATGGTGCGAGAGTGGAGTTTGGGAAGATGGTACAAGATTTTGAAACTTGGGGTCTACAGTCACGACTTGAGAAATTAGACATATTAGAGTGTGGCGATTATGCTTTATTCAAGTTGAGATGCTTTTCCAGTGTTGATTCGTAGGAAATAGGAGCTGCTACTTCAATGCTAGTTCACGCAATACGCTTGGAAAAGTGATTGCCGACCAAAAATCAGTCCACAACTTATTGAGTTTTACCAGAGCGTGTTGGAACATGATTCCTCTGACACACTTGTCAACAAGGGTGAACATGCTTCTTACACAACCAATACAAGCACTAAGTATCAAAACTACGACTGCTCACACTGTAGTTTAATCCCCGGCAACTATTTGAGAGTTGACGTGGGTTTTCAGCAATGCTGCTTCAGGATGCTCCTGAGTGAAAATATATTTGTCAAATAACCATGCCGAAGACAATATATATCCAAGTACAAAAATAAAAATTATTATTATTATTAATGCTAGTTCACTTGTAGATTATGGTAGTGATTTCAAATTTGTGATTATCCAAGTTTTTCCAGGTTGAGAATTTACACATGGACTATGATTAATTATGCTATTTGTCGAGTTGTTGATTTGATTTGAGTTGATTTGAGTTGATTTGAGTTGATTTGAGTTGTTGAATTGAGTTGTTGAATTGAGTTGTTGAATTGAGTTGTTGAATTGAGTTGTTGACTTGAGTTGTTGAGTTGTTGAGTTGTTGTATTATTGTATCGTCTCGTCATATCTTTTCATCCTTTTCATTTGCCAACTTCGGCCTCTGGCCAGGCCTCGTGGGCCACTGCCGAACAACATCAATATTCTCCCTAGGGTAGAAATACTCCAACAAAAAGTAGAGAAAGATGTCGACAACCACACAGAGAACATACAACTTGCCTGCCCACGGGCCCTTGAGATAGAACTTGCGGAGCCGCTTGACAAGAGGCTCGTTGAGCTTAGCCATGTCAAGCAGGTCGTATACGTTCTCTGTGCGGCGGGCTACGTCCTTCCAGTCGTACAACTTGGAGATCTCGTCATGGAACCGTGCGGTGTTGACCTTTTTGTTCTCAATCATGTGGATGGCCCGGAGGGTGTTTGCCGTGAGGGAGTCGACCGAGGGGTTGGCAAATACCGTCATGTGGTACGGCAAGACCTCGGGAATACCACCGACACGGGTTGTGACCACCAAGAGTCCACAGCTGGCAGCTTCGACCAAGACGGTGCCAAAAGCCTCTGTGAGCGACGCGTGGAGATAGATGTCGCCCTGGACCATGATATCGCGGACTTCTTCGTGTCGGATGCTGCCAATGAGGCGGACTCTGTCCAGAAGCCTGTTGCTCTCGATCATCTGGTCCAAGTCAATGAACTTGGGTCCGTCTCCCGCAATGAGGAAGTTGACCTTGCGGTTGCTCTCGCAGACTTTTGGGATGATTGCCGTGAGCAAGTCTGCGCCTTTGTTGGGGAAAAGCCGCGAGATCACCACCACGGTGATGGAATCGGAGTCCTTCACGCCGCGCAATTGCCGGTCGCTAGGCTGGAAATCCTTGGAGACCACTGCGTTGGGAATGACACTGACGTCGAGTGGACTGATGGACGCGCGGAGCACGGTGTTTTCTTTACAGGTGTGCGAGACGCAAATGACGTGTCCAACGTCTGCAAGCGTGAATTTGAGCACCTTGTTGCCCAATATGGAGCCTGCGTCGGCAAAGCCAAAGAGCGAATGGTCGGTGAAACAGGTTTTCATGCTCATTGTGCGGGCATGGAAGATGGCCTCGTGACAGAGCGAGCTGAGCGAGCCGTGGCCGTGAACAATGTCGATGCTCTCGCGAATGAAGATGTTGCGGAGGATCGGGAACGCCGAGAACACTGTGGGGAACGTCGATTCGCGATAGAGCACAAGAAACGGGATGTAGTACACTTTCAAGCCGTTGGTCAAGGTGCGGATCCCGGTGCGGGACCCATAGTCGTGGGTGATGATCGTGACGCAATGGCCCATTTCAATGAGCTTCTGCGAAAGATGGTACACATGGAGCTCAACACCCCCCGGTTGGGGGTAGAAGAAGTCCGAGACCATGGCGATGTTGTAGGGCATGTTGATGTGACCATGTAGGTACAATTTGAAAATCCTATCGTGGTCACGTGCGCGGGAGTGTCATGGGTAAAGCTGTAATTATTTCAGTGCAACGTCGTGTAAGACGTTCTTAAAACGGTGGCGATGTAAAAGGTCTGGCCCCTGGTGTATCAACGGCGTTGTTTCTTTTTTTTTTGCTTCTTTTCCAGCTAGTGCACTTTTTCCGCCATTGTCTGTCGCAGTGTCTCATTTTTCGTGCAGCGTATATACTGGAGCTACATTTATGTGCCTGGATTGTATATTATTTGAAGATCGCATTCCATGACCCAATTACGTGTGCCTTGTCTTGATACTGCGTGCCCTTGTCTTGATTTGCTCCTTTGTCCCCTTATCTTTACATCCTGTGATTGTCTTTATATCTCGTCTAGACACAACTTGCCTCCTCCTGTCTCACCCTTTGGACCACCGCTCACAAAAATAGACAACGACTGTAGTACACCTGTCCTTATGGCACATCCGTCATCGGTATTGAGTTTCACAGTGAAAATATTTTTCAGCCTGTTCGTGGGTTGCTACATGTGCACATGGCAGGGTCTTCGGAAAAATGTTGTAAAATATTAGTCCCTTCCGTACAGTATCCCGGGGCTGTAATCCAAGGTAATTCGGGTTATCTCGCAAGCTATCCCACGATAAAATTGTGATTTATTCGGAACGCAAATTGTCTCCGGCTGCGTAGCTGCGCAAGCTCAAAAAAGTCTCACCTTGTCACACTAGTGCAGCCCAGATGATACACCTTGGCCTAGGAACGTGGAACGCCAGGGTACCGATGGAAAATAGCCCGACGGGCCGTTGTGGACACTACGTTGTGCCGAGAACCACGGACAAAACTTCCTGATTGGCAAAAGTGGCTGAAGCAACACACTCCCATTGAGGTATTTTGTCCGTGCGATGGAAATCTAGTTGGCTGCTGCGAACAATTTTCTGCGTCAGCATGCATGTGTACATGCCCAATTGGGCATGAAAACCGAACGGGTCCACGATATATATATATATATCCAAATTTTCACCGGTTTTTTTTTTTGTCTAGCAACATGTCAAAGGTTGAAGAGTCTGCTGCCTCGGCACACAGTGCCTCTACTCACAGAAAGGTCCCTTCGTCGCTGGATAGCGTCATCTCTGATGTCGGCGACGAAGAGCCATATCTTGGCCCAAACGACACCGAAGAAAACAAGTTGCGCACCACAGTGTCGCGGGCTTCGGTACAGCTAAGTCTTGATCGCCGCTTGTCCAACTTGGGTACCACCATGGGCGAAGACGAAGAAGCAATTGACGCCGGCCAGTTGGACTGGGACGGACCTGACGATAAGGAAAACCCAATCAACTGGCCAAAGTGGAAAAAGTGGTACGTTACCATGACCACTGCGTTGGTTGCGCTTGTTGTCACGTTTGGATCGTCGCTTTATTCCGCAGGTGTCCTTGACATGGTTCAACGGGGTCTTGCTGGCCAGACGTTGGCGATTTCCGGATTGACGTTTTACGTGCTTGGTCTTGGGTTTGGTCCGATGTTTGCTGCTCCGTTGAGTGAGTTGTACGGCCGGAACGCGATCTACTTCACGTCATTGCCGCTTTCGATGATCTTCACTCTTGGCACCGGTTTTTCCACCAAGATCCGCGAGATCTTGGTGCTCCGGTTCTTTGCCGGCTTATTTGGCTCGCCAGCGTTGGCTGTCTGCTCGGGAACCATTGTCGACATGTGGGAGTTGCAGGACATGGAGATTGCCATGACCTTCTTTGTCATGGCTCCATTCTGTGGCCCGATCCTTGGCCCAGTCATTGGTGGTTATGCTGTTGAGTACGAGTCCTGGAAATGGTCCCAATGGGTCGACTTGTTTGCTGGTGCCGGGATCTTGCCGTTCCTCTTGCTCTGCCCAGAGACTTTCAAGCCTGCGATCTTGAAACGGCGCGCCAAGAAGCGTAACATTGCCATCAAGAGCAACGACACTAGTGTCGGCACATATCTCAAGGAAATCGCCAACGTCTACATCCAGAAGCCAGCAAAGATGATCGTGGTCGAGCCAATCGTGCTTGTGTTTTCCATCTGGGCCGCATTCAACTTTGCCATTCTCTTTGGGTTCTTCGAGGCCTTCCCGGTGATCTTCCGTGGGGTTTACCACATGAAGTTGGGTAACTCCGGATTGTGTTTCTTGGGAATCGGCTTGGGCTTGGTCATTGGTAGCGGAATCTACCTCTACTTGATCTTCTTTGTCTTCTTTGAGCGTGACGAAAACGGAAAAAGAGGCACCTTCAAAGACGGAAAAATCGTGCCTCCAGTGCCAGAAACCAGACTTCTTCCAGCGAAAATCGGAGCAATTTTGCTTCCAATCTCCCTCTTCTGGGTCGCATGGACCGGCAGAAAAGAGTCCATCCACTGGATCGTGCCAATCATTGGCTCGATTCCATTTGGAATCGGCTTGATTCTCATCTTCTTCTCTACGCTCGTCTACTTTTCTCTCTCATACCCACCAGTGTCGCTTGCCTCGGCCATGGCCGCAAACAACTTGCTCAGATACATCTTGGCCTCGGTCTTTCCACTCTTTTGCGTGCAAATGTACCGCAACTTGGGCATTGGCTGGGCCACTTCTACATTTGGATTCATCTCCATCGCCATGGTGCCAATCCCATGGGTGTTTGAAAAGTACGGTCCAGTGCTCCGGACAAAGTCCCAGTATGGCTACTACGCATTGTACAAGGCCATGATGGAGCTCAAGGCTAAGGAAGCACAGCTCGCAGAGTTGGAGAAGCATGACTCCAAGAGCACAAAGTGTACTTCGGAGCAAGGTCAGCAGAAGGTATGATTTGACGATATATTAATCTAATGTAATAGTATTATCTGTAGCCAAATATGCCGTGCAGCTAAACATGCAAGCCGCCAGTTTCGGACTTTGCAATTCTCACTCAATGGTAAGCAGCCAAATCAGCAAGGCTTGGCAGGAATTGACCACTGGTGAAGTTTGAGTGTCTGAATCAAGGTCCAAGGCGTGTCTGAATCAAGGCCCCAGGGAGTGTTGAATAGAGACAAATGGCTCACAATAGAGGTGAAGCCGGTGGACAAGTCTAGCGGATTGCAGGTGGCAACGTCATGCACACATCAACTGAATCACGCACTAGCACTAGTGACTTATCACTTTGCCGAATCAGTACACATTCACTGGAACCGTCGTCAATTCCGTATGCCCGAGACATTTTTAAAGTATAATCAAGCCGAATAAGTAATATTGGACATTGAAGGCCACGACCATCTTCACGACAAGCCAAAGATGGCATACAGCCTACTACAATGAATGGATTCTACATTCCGTAGTATGTGAGCAGTGAAGGGCAAATGGGACTAGGCAAATTCAGGGTTTAGGGTTTTGGACTCATTGAATAAAAATAGACGATGATTTTGCCGCTTAGGCTATACATTAGCACATTTACAGAGTTTATTAGACGTAGAGTGGCTTAGTATGGTTGAATACATCATGTGCCAACAGTAATAGCAATGAAGTAGTAATGAAGTAGCAATGGAAGTAGCAATGGAAGTAGCAATGGAAGTAGCAATGGAAGTAGCAATTGGTAGTAATCTCAACTCACTATTAATCATCGATATACAGTATTCACCCGGCAGCACTAGTCGCTAACCGTATTAACCTAAATCATCATTTCCAATGCTCCATCTATTGCATACCGTGTAACTATAAAATTAAATCTTGTAAATCTTGCTTAGCATCCACTATATACCCCGTAATAGCATCGAATAATCATAAAATTAAACTTTGAAAATCTTGCTTAGCATCCTCCATATACCCTTTGTAATAGCATCGTGCAACTATAAAATTAAACTTTGCAAATCTTACTTTGCATCTCTCCATAATAGCATCGTACAACTCATACTAGCCTTGTGTTTCCAGCCTTTGTCTTTTGCGTTTACCAAGGCTAATGGGCACACGTTCAGAGTAAAATCAATGGACAAAGGCAATTTCGAATCGTAGAAAATACTCTTGCGAAAGTTGTATAAATGGAAATGCGGCAAATTGGCACAGTGTGTTTTATAAGCTAGTTACATTGTCCAGTCATGATTTTACAGTGTGATTTTACAGTGTGATTTTACAGTGTGATTTTACAGTGTGATTTTACAGTGTGATTTTACAGTGTGATTTTACAGTGTGATTTTACAGTATGTTGTTTATTCTCGTCGTAATTAGTGGATAATCGCAATCTCATAATCACAATCTCACAATCACAATCTCCAATTCTAATCACCGCTCAAACAAATCGTCATCGCCGAAATCGTCATCCTCCTCAAACTCACTCTCATCACTATCCTCCTCATTTTCCTCGTCACTATCCTCGTCGTCCTCCTCCTCAAACCGGTCGTTGATCAACAACTTAATCACAAGAAGAGTCTCGCCCTTTACTTGTGCGCCCTTGAGCACAGTATATGCGCCTTCAACGTTACAATTCATCAACTTGGACTTGGACTCAATCTTGACGCCCGTGCCAATAATACAGTTTTCGAGAAGCACATCGTCGCTGATTTGAGCTCCATCCAATATCACACAGCCAATGATCTTGCAGCGCTTGCCAATGGTACAGTTGTCTCCAATAATCGACTTCTTGACGTTGGTTCGCTCGTCAAGGGTCGTGCCGGGCAAAATCATCGACTCGGGCCCGATGCTGGACTTGTCCTTTTTCGCAACCGGCTGGATTCCGGCCTGAATGTTGGCAGCATGCTGCTGCATCATGATCCACCGGTTGGCTTCCAAATACACCGGCAAGTTGTCGGCACGGGCAAACGTGCAGACCTTGGGAAGCACAAACATGCTGACCTTTTCCCGTTCTGCGGAATGGCGCCACGAGCCGCGCGCAAGATCGCGGATGATCTTCGACATTGGCTTCAAGTGGAAGTCGTACGACTCCAGCTCCAACAACTCGCGCACCTTGTAGCTGCAGAAGTAAACTCCGCTGTCCAATAATCGGCCCGACACATGTGTCTTGGCATGGCGCCACACCATCTGGGTGCGGAGCTTCAAGAACTTGGACTTGGTGACCCCCTGCTTCAGGTACATGTCCAAGAGCTGCCGGTCGCCGTTTGAATGCTCGCTGAAGCACGTGTAAAACCCCTTGATCTTCTTCTCGTCAATGTTGCTGAAGTTGTTGGTGTAGTACGTCGCCATCCCGATGACGTCATCGCCTCTGTCTCGGTACTGCTCGATAAACACCTGCGGCGGAACATCGGTGACAAAGTCACACGGCATCACCACGAAATCGCGCGTGATCTTTCCCTGGTCAAACAACCAGCGCACCACGCTCCCCGTTCCCTCGAGATCGGTACCAAGTACCTCAATCGCGCTCCGGACATCGCCCTGGCGCTGCGCCACATACTGCTCGACGTACTTCGCCACAGCATCTCTGCTGGCGTCGTCGGTCACTACATATACTTTGCTGAATGGCGCCTGGTCGCAAAACTGGAGACTGTAGTGCACCATCGGACGATTGGCAATGGGGAGTAGCGCCTTTTCAACCCCGTTCTTGCTGCCACCGGAAAACGGCACAAGGTTCTTGCCCTTGCCGCAACAAATCACCGCCTGGAACTCCATCTGAGGAAGATTGGTGTGGGTAATTTTCACTACGGTGTAGTGCGGGTAACTGTGGCCAAGATCGGCGTGTACTGGAAGGACTGTAGGAGAAAAATAATCAAGGCTATAAAACTGTAGGAGGATAATATAATAATAATAATGTTTATTTAAGGCTATAGTTATAGTGGGCTTCCAGAGGAGATTTATACTTTGCCGTCTACGACTAAGGACGGTGCTGCTATGTAGTCGTTGAAAGAAGACTCTGAGACTGATACACTTTTGACTAGAGCTTGTAAATGTGTAAGGTAATGAGCATTGGAGGGGCAATGTGTTTTTTGCCTGGATCTTTGGAGGTAACTTTAGCCACTCCCTCCCCAAAGTACTAACTTGGTAGTCCTTCTAACGTGCTGCAACAAAAAAGGGAAAACTACCGGTTTAGCACCGACGAGTAGAATCCTATAAGATTTTAAGCTTTGCCTTATCTGAGAAATAGACGCGAGTCTGAGTAGCATTGGTAATTACATAGTGGCATTGGCAATTCCATAGTGGCATTGGCACAGTTCAATGTTTATTTACCATCTGGGAGCGTAGCGGCAGTTGCCAAAGATTATTCCTGTAAAGAGCTATAGTGGTATTGGAATAGATACTTGGTATTGTGTCGAGTTTTGTTGAATATTGAGTAGTATAGAATAGTCATTGTAATGTATCAGCTAGGATAGCAGTAGCTAGGATAGTTGGAAAAGTAACTAAGATATATTTGCTTGACTATTGAAAGTCTGGCTATTGAAAGTCTGGCTATTGTATTAAAGATGTAGTTTTATAAGAAAGGAAGCAACTGGATAAAGACGAGGGTATTGTTAGAATATGAGGCATTGATAAACGAGTACATTGATAAACGAGTACATTGATAAAAGAGTAAACCATTATTACACCCATAGACTTTCATTACACCCGTCACTTCCCTTTGCTACATACTCTAAAAAATCCATATTCCCATCCTATTAACCTTAACTAACCCATTAATTGGCCACCATACCCTCCAACACCTGTTTGCAGGTAAATACCACAATTCTATACCCTATACGCCTCTCAATACCTTCCTCCACACCTCTCAATACCTTCCTCCACGCCTCCCAATACCTTCATCTACGCCTCTCGAAACAACACCTTCCTCTTCAGCTCACCACCAGCCTTGAGCAGCTTGGCATGCCACACAAACTGCCGCAATTTCTCCCTCTCTTGCGCCGAACTGCACCCACTGGCCAACAGCCGTTCGTCGTGAAGCCCCACTAACAGAGACTCGTCCTTTTCATCATGGTCGGGATACTCGTCTGCCAAGTACCGTGACGATCGGCCCAAGCTTCCAGCCAACGTCTGTCGTGAAAGCTCGTTGAGAAACCGCGAAAGCTCGCTTGCAATGTGCGTGGCACTGTGCTCTGGCTGGCGGCTCGATTCCGCTAGCCAGCTCTCCATGGTGAGCTGGAGCGCACGTGCCGGAGCCATGGTGCCCACGTGCAAGTCAAACGACACGGTGCTGTAGCCCTCAGGAACCTCCATGAACAAGCTGCGGAGATCCGGCACGGTTTCACGGCGGCGGAGCTGTGGGGACCGCGTGATGAACCGGAACAACTCGTCGATAATGCAGAGCATCTCGCGCTGGCGGATGTTCCGCTCTCGAGGAAGAAGCTCCGGCTCATAGTCGCTCAGTTGCGGCACGCGCAGCTGCCAAAACTCGTGGAGACGGCTTGCGACGAGCGAAATCGTGCGGTTATCCACGCCACGGTGAAGTGCCACTTGCTGAACAAGCGACTCGAGCCGGGTGAGAATGGTCTCAATTTCCTGGTTGGATTCCCAGTGGCTTATTTCGCGTCGGTATGGGGCAAGTTCCGCGTTTTCTGGCAGTAGCACCGGGTCATTTGCCATGCGGAATGCCTCTCGGCTCAAATCGTCGGGGCTTGATTCTTCCTGGCTTGATTCTTCCTGACTTAATTCGCCCTGACTCAATTCGCCCTGACTCAATTCGCCCTGACTCAATTCATGCCGACCCTCTCCCAGGTTACTTCTCCGGAAATTCGGCGAAGACAGACCCATTGGCGGAGGAGAATGGATACGCGAATGAGGCCGGGAATGTGACCGCAGCCTCACCACCAGACTCGAGCTTTCTGCGTTGCGACGCGTGTTTTCTAGCGTGGCTCTCGTATTTTCTAGCGTGGCTCTCGTGTTTTCTAATGTATTTCTCGTGCTTTCTAATGTGCTTCTCGTGCTGTTTGGCGGCTCCATGTCTGGCTCAGAACCCTCGTCGTCCACCGCTTGCTCATTCTGGCTGCTCCGAATATAACTGAGCGTGAAATTGTCCGCCAACGCATTGTTGTACGTGTTAATGCTCGTCTGGTTCGTCAGCGAAGTGTCGGTATTGGCCACGCTGTTTGACCGACTTGACCGCAATATCCCATGGATCGGAGTCGTCCGCACATGTCCCGACGAATTATACCCTTGCTGGATCTCCACGGTTTCATCCACGTCTGTAAAGTTCACTGTACCAATATGCACAGGTGTGTGCCCAATGCTGCTGTCCGACTCGTGGCCCGGATCATCTATTCCGGACGGGGCGGGGGCCGGCTGCCGCCGGAAAATCGCCCCGCGCCGCCGCAAGGTCCCAAAGAACTCCGGATCCAACACCTGGTCCTCAGGCACAATATGTGGACCGGGCAGCAGATTCTCCGGCAGATTATGGTGCTCGGGATCGCCTTCGCTCAGCCTTCGCTCGCTCCAATACTCTCTGGTCTCATTGTACCACCGGCGTAACGTCGCCTGGTCCTCGTGTCCACGTGAGAGCCGTGGAAGCACCTGTCTTCGCCGACTATTGAGTATCCGGACACGTTTTGCCCGGCGCGAGGCCGTTTCGCGTGATCGTCGCTCCAATGACGCGTACAAAAGTCCCATGAGGAATCAATGGTTGTTGGAGACTATGGAATCCCAGCCCGGACAATGGCTCGCAACCAGAAAAGATCAGGGTTCATAATACACAATGCGGACAGGGCTCATAACACAAATCACCAGTGTTCATAACGTAAATGTACCGGGCTCATAATCTAATGGCGCCAGGGCACAAACCAAACAACATCACTCGTAACCATTATTTTCTGAGCGGGCTTCAAACCCACAAGCTTGGGTATAATATTATACCATGCCTGTGCTTGGGTTGGGCACGGATATAACTCGGGTGCTGCGGTTTCTTGCCATTTTCGCTAGCAGAGGACTTTCCAGCCGGTTTGTTCTGCGCCTTGGCTCGAGGATTCTTCATAATTACCACGAATTGCCGGAGTTTCAGCAGTGTGTAGGTAGACATGATTCACAGGCAGCAGCTCAGTTGATTGCCGGTTCCTGGGCAGTAAAGGAGGCAGTTTTCAAGACATTGGGTGCAGAGCAGCAGCGGATGTTTGAGTTTCGTCACTGGGCGAAAATTCGGCTTGACAATGGGCGTCCTCTGGTGATTGGTCCCTGTGACGATTCGTTCTTGGTTAGTGTCAGTCATGACGGAGATATTCTTGTAGCAACAGTGTTGCGTCAAGCAGGCTAATATTTTGCTATTACAGGGTGGTTGCTATGTTTTAGTTTGTCACTGGTAATTCCATGCTACAATATAACAAAAGTATCAGTCTGGGAAAGCTGGTACTTTTGCATGAAAATAGTCATGGTCAATTCTACGAGTATAACGTATTACTACCATTGTCATATATGAAACACAATGGATAATAAATCATGGCCAATTCTACGAACATAACGTATTACAACCATTGCTATATATGAAACCCAATGGATAATAAATCAGCTACTTTGGCAAACCCTAGACATTACTCCTTAAACAACTACATAATATACCACCCCATAATTCATCAACGACTTAATACCTGTAAAAATAATCTCCAACAGTGCCTTTGCAAAAACCACAGTCAAATATTCGTCAATCACTCTCATGTTGATTGCCATTCTACCCTCTACGTGCATTACAGGATCCATCCAAATAGCCGGCTACACGATTCAATGACCTATATTGCAATATCCAGTTCCTGATATATGCATCCACTACTCCCATTCAACAGTGGCTGGTGGCTTTGAGGTGATATCATATACTACCCGAGCCACACCATCAACCTCGTTGACAATCCGACTAGATACCTTCTTCAAAAAGGCAGCCTCAAAGACAAACCAGTCTGCGGTCATAAAGTCAATGGTCTCAATTGCTCTTAAAGCAATAACCTGCTCGTAAACTCGCTGGTCACCCATGACACCAACAGTCTTTACTGGCAAAAGACACGCAAACGCCTGTGAGATTTTATCGTACAACCCAAAGTTGCGAATCTCCTCAATGTAGATGCTGTCGGCCTTTCTTGCAATTTCCACCTGTTCCTTGGTGACTTCGCCGAGGATCCGAATGGCAATTCCTGGTCCTGGGAATGGATGTCTCCACACCAACTCATGGGGAATGCCCAACAACTTGCCCAAGTGTCTGACCTCGTCCTTGAAAAGCTCCCGAAGAGGCTCAATCAACTTCAACTTCATGTCCTCCAAAAGGCCTCCGACATTGTGGTGGGTCTTGATCGTTTGCGAAGGTCCCTTGAACGAAATAGACTCAATGACATCTGGATACAACGTTCCCTGGAGAAGAAACTCAATCTCCTCGCCCTGGTGACTTGGCTTAATCTTGGCAGCCTCTCTCTCAAATACGTGGATAAACGTGTTGCCAATAATCTTCCGCTTCTTCTCTGGATCAGTGACACCCTTCAACTTGCTCAAGAACTCCTCAGAGGCATCAATCACAGTCAAGTCAATATTCAAGCCCTCAGTAAGGGTCTTGTGCACGTTCTCCGCCTCGTTGAGTCGCAAAACACCATTGTCCACAAGAATAGCATGGAACCGGTCTCCAATCGCCTCCGTCATCAATTTGGCTGCAACAGTAGAATCAACACCACCAGAAACCGCACCAATGACCTCTGCAGTCGGCCCAACCAAGTTCCGGATCCGTTGAATCTCAGTGTCAATGAAATTCTCCATGGTCCAGTTGCTACTACACTTGCAAATGTCAATGGCAAAGTTTCGGAGCAAGAACTTCCCTTGAACAGAATGGGTCACTTCAGGATGGAACTGGAGCCCGTAAATCTCCTTCTCAACGTGCGCAATGGCCGCAAAAGGCGAGTTTGAAGTCGTGGCAATCGTCTTGAACCCGGTTGGCAAACCAGACAACTTGTCATGATGGGACATCCATACCTTCGAGTTGTCCACGTCCTTGAAAAGAGGCGATTCGCCCACAACATTAATCACAGCAGGCCCATATTCCCGTTTCTCGCCACGAGAGACTCCCTTACCGTTGATCCAGGCCAACTCTTGCATTCCGTAACAGATCCCCAAGATTGGAACTCCGAGATCGAAAATAGCATGGTCAACGTGTGGGGCGTCCTCAGCAAACACAGAGTATGGCCCACCAGAAAGAATGATTCCCTTGGGCTTCCATTTCAAGTCCTTGATCTTTTGAGTGCAAGGCAACATCTCAGCGTACACATTGAACTCACGGAGCCGACGCGTAATCAAATGCGAGTATTGAGATCCAAAATCCAATACCAACACGGTATCGAAGACCTGTGAAACTTCCTCGGGAACTGTAGCGACCATTGGGTGTATGTCAAGTAATGACTCGATGAGCACAAAAAAATTTTTTTCTCGCCTGGAAAGAGGTGCCATATCGGCGGGTCTATCACTACTTACCCGGACAATACATGTCTGCGCTTTTCACCCAAGCAAATGCGGGTTGATTACCCTGTACACCACACAGGGTAACCAAATTATATTGTACCAAGTACCTGGATAGTGACCATGGGCCGGCAAGAAACCATCCAAAATTTCACCACCAGGACTTCAATTTGTCTTATAGCATACTCGATATTGCTCTTCTTGGGCGTACCTTCTAGTATCTGTTTTTCTGTGTTTGTTGTTCTTACCATGGGCAACTTTTACCAAGCTGGAGTGCTTCGCAACCTCTTGGGCCGGTTTATTGCCGTGGATCTTCCATCGGAGCGCACAGAAATCGTAAATGCCATTGCCTGTTTGCGGGATTACCGATCAGACTCGGTTTCGTGGAATCTGCGGCGCATTTCCATGATGAACAGTCTTCCTTTGGAGCATCGGAAACGGGCTCGGGCAATGGGATATTTGGACAAGATTGGCAAAGTTGAGGGTGCTTTGGCCACAAATAGTCGAATTGTGGAGGATATTGCCGATTTCGGCGTGAAAAAGTACAATATAACTGCATCGGAGGAACGCATCGGGATAGGAAGCAAGTATTTCCGGGTGGTGGAGACATTGTGTCATTTCCAGCGAGACTGGGGTGAAAACATCGATGAGGTTGAGCCGATTTTGAAGTATTTTTCCCAGAGTTTGACGCGAATCCAGAAAATGGACCGGTCTGTGACTCCGCAAAACACAATTGTGGTGATTCCGGGGTCTGGGTTGGGCAGATTGGCTCACGAATGTGCATTAAAAGGATACTTTCAGGTCCATTCTGTGGAATTTTCGGTGCTAATGAGCTTATTCAATGACTTTATTTACAACCAGGAATCGCCAGATACCTATAAAGTACATCCGTATGTGCATTCGTACTCTCACCAAGTGAGTTTGGACCGGCAGTTGCGCAGTTTCACGTTGAAAAACGGGCTTGAAAAGCCAGCGAATCTATATTTGCACAGTGGGGATTTCCGCAAGTTTTCGCTTCCGAATTTGGCCAACGTTAAGAACGTGGTGGTGGCTACCGAGTTTTTTGTAGATACAGCCGAGAATGTGTTTGAGTATATGGACGCAATTACACGAGTCGTTGGAGAGAAGAACAGTTACTGGGTGAATTTGGGGCCCTTAAAGTATGGAACGGCGCCCAAGATCGAGCCTACGTTGGAAGAATGGAAGCAGCTTCGAAAAATGTATGGTTGGGTGGATATAGAGGACGTGGATCCGATCAAAGGGGACTTGGTGGGATATTTAACCGATACAAAGGGAATGTGGCAGGGGTATTATGGTGTTGCGAGGTGGATAAGTAAACGTAGTTGAATTGGCAGAGAGCACCGTCCAAAGGCAATTGATCCAGTTTGGATCCCAAGTGCTCCGTCGGAGGATTCTGGCCATGATTCATCGGTAATTTCCACATTTGAGATATTTCTGGCCCAGAAGCAATCGGAAAGTGTTCGTACCCGAGTGCAAGTCCTCTCTGAAATGAAAAGTGGTACACAAGCTCGTTTTCCTGGTTATTATTAGACAACTAAATTATGAAACAACAAAAGGGGCTCTAGGAAGGTGCCCTATATGATGAGACGCGTGGCTCTAGAACCGTTTGTCAAATCTTAAACACAAGTCAAACGTTTTCTGTGGGCAGAGTTTCCACATGGCACTTTTATAGTGACGCCGTGCTTAGTATTAGATGGCGAAATTAATCTCCTGGGTGCTCAATATAGGTATAGACTATAAATAAATATTAATGATTACCAAACTACCATAATCACATGACTAATTATGCAATAGCTAGGTGTTAGCTGAGTCTACAATTAAAAGTGAAGATTAGAAATAGAAGGTAAATAATGGAAACAGTAGAAATAGAAGTAGTAGAAATAAAAATAATGATATATGTGTTTGTGGGCTATGTCTCTATTAGGCACATCAGGAAAATGATTTTACCGTTTTAAACTAAGCACGGCGCCGCTAAATGGGGATGAAAACTTTTGATTAGATTTTAAGAAAAGTTTTATAATTATTATAGAGCCATCGGCCTCACCTGGCACCTTTCTGGAGTCCTTTTATTGTTGTAAAATTTAGTCGTCCAGCGGGCAAAACTTAGTCGTTCAGTGAGTAAAATCATAAGTTCGTATGCCGCTTTGTCTTTAAAGAAATAAACTCGGGCCCCATTGTAAATCCTTTGCCAATCGTTTCTCGTAATCGAAATACCTCTAAATTTAGGCGTGGTAGATCATGAAATGTTGGAGAGGCATCCTCACAACTGGGATACTCGGGATTGTATTTTGGTGGTACTTGATACTAGACTTTTTTTAGTAAAGAAATTGACTGAGTAAGCTTGAGATTTTTTGAGCCTTCTAGGGCTTTGAAGAGTAGAAGTTTGTCCTTGTACGTGGTAACTTTTGAGTGAATCCGTTTTATATAGGTTCTTGTAGTGAGTGAGTAATTTGGTTTTCAGTAAACTTTGCCATATATCAGTTAGTTTCTTGAGTATCTGGTTTCAAGGACCCACGTTTTTGCTTGAGCTTGGATGGCCAACTGTGAGTCTTTCATGTGTATTGACTGAGTTTGGATCATGATTTCTGCTGTGATTATCTTTGAGGAAATTTTATTGAATGATTTTTGATATGGTAATCTAATTTCAAGAGCTCTAAAGGTTTTTCAAATGGTCGTTCAAATGGTCGTTCAAATGCCCTCCCAAATGGTCTTCCAAATAGTTTCCCAAGTGACCTCTTATTTGAGAGGGCATGTGTAAGCTATTCAGATTTTGCTCCAAAAACCATTTGATTATTCTTTTTTGAAAATAGCAATACATAAAATGAATCAAGACATGACTCTTTTCAAACAAAGTCACTGGTAGAAACTTATTTTAAAAAACAGTACAAGCCAATGAATCTTATCATTTAAATCCATTTGTTTAACAAATTCTAAAGAGAAATCCAAGACTACTGGGGAGCTGGAATTGCAACACAATGAAAACTTGAAATTTGTTTACACATGTGTTGGTTCCACGGCTTTTGGAAGAATTGCATGTATAAGCAAATTCCAAAAGCAAAAACTGGATTACAATGAGCTTGAGTGCCTCTTTCCATCTGTAGCACAACGGAGTGAGTCCATTTCACACTGGGTCGTGAAGCGGAAACCAACCTCTTGGCTCTCTCATTGTCTTTGCCATTCATTGGTTAGTTTCTTTATACATCGGTAATGGTGTTGCCGAAGTGATGAAAATGGCAACAGACAGGTAGGCTACACTGTAGGCTTTGTTATATTTATTTTTGCCGAACATGGAATATATGTGAATATACTTCAAATAAAGAGAGACAAGCTCACTGTAAGACGATGAAATGTTGATAGTTTTACTAATTACTCGACGCTAATTCGTGACCAATTTTCATACAATTTTCACATACATTTACTCTAATTTTAATCACCATTTTAATCACCAATTTAATCACCATTTTGTTTTAATTTTGTTTTACTTTTAATTTAGTTTCATTTTAATTTCAATTTAATCTCATGTTTGTTCATTTCCATTTTCGTACTTTACAATGCTCCCTTTTTGATTTCCAATTTCACACATCTATCATGCTGTCAGAACAGCCTCGGTACACACGTAAAGCTTATTTTACAAGGTTTGCAAAAGCGGCGTACAAAGTGGAGCCACAAAACTTTGCTTGGAGACGTACTGCAGAACAGCACTGATGCCTGGTATTGTCTCTGGGTATCAAGGATGCTCAGAGGGTGACAGAGGAATTAGAGGCATGGATTAAACACCAACAGACTGCAAACACAATGAAATTGCTCCACAACTAATCGGAATTAATGGACTTGTCTTGCAGGTCAGAGGGTCTCAATGTACCTGCATGCGTGTATACAGACCTGACTCAAAGCAAGAACACTAGCAAGCTCAGGTGAAGATCACAGAACTCAAACTGTAGCCGCATGAGTCGACATCTACACATGAGGATTGTGCAATAGACAGTGTTTAGTGTCTGTACCTCTAATCCCGCGGTGAACTGTACCAGACGGGTCGCTTAGGAAGAAGTAAGTTTTTAGATTCAGAGGCCACCCGCTTAGGCACAGAAATGGTAATCACGCAGGATCAAACATGGCTGTGCGTGCCAATTCCCATGGACTGCTTTGTAGCGACAGGCCCCAGCCATGATGCACAGTGGTGATCGGGACATTTATTCGTAGTTCCGTCCGAGTGTGCAGATAGAATTCCAGGTCCATACACTGGAGCTGGGTGGTGTTTTTGCGCGGATCATAAACTCCAAGAGATGTTCAATCGGACGTGTGGCTTATACCCATGTAGGCTGGAAATGCTAATTTTAATAACCACATTAGACGTAAAGTATGCTGCAAGGTATTGCTTGTTGAGCATACAGGATTGTCGCACAAAAGGTTACATTCCGGCATAAGGAGAATTTAACCACGCATTGAATGATGCAAATGAGGCACAACGACTGAGGTGCAGTCTGAGAGTATCTCGTGATGAGTAGGTCGTAATGAGTAGTAGTTGGTACTGTAGAGAGTAGGAGATTTGTGGATTGCAAGCAGGCGAAATGGGATTGTAAGATTTAGCAATTTGATTGTGTCGAATGTTTTAAGAGTGCATGTAGCGTGGCTTGTGAGATTGGCATGATTGAGACTAGAAGAGAGTGAGAGAGTGAGAGAGTGAGAGAGTGAGAGAAGAACAGAGTAGATGAGACAAGACAAGAAGATATGACAATACGACAAGACAAGATAATAACCGAAACAAGACAACAGCAAGACAAATATGGCAGGACAAGCGAGACAAACATTGAAAGACATTACAAGAGAGATGGCTCAATCAATGAGATATGCCATGTACAAGCGTGATTCCCAAGGGCGTATTGCAACATGCTGCAAACCGGTTAATCGCCCGAAAGGTTCCATCTGATTAATCCTAGGATGGAATTTTGATTGCAGCGGGAGTTTAAAGTTCTCGGATCTAAAGAGCCCAGCGTAGATCTTTTACAATGTGTGGTACATGTCGTAACGAGTAGTGTCCTGGGTCACGAGGGTGGAGTTTAAAGGGTTATCGGGTGTCTCCATTGACTGAGCAAAGGTGTGAATATATAGATGTGGATTGGAATGTAGTTTCATGTAGCCATGGAAGAGGTTTGATTAATGTGTAGGAGAAGATATTGGTGTACAATGGGAAAGAGAACAAGAGAGACAAGAACAAGAGAGACAATATGGAAGTTAAGAAACAAGAGATGAAAAGCAAGAGTCAAGATAAGATAAACACAAGATAAACAAAAAACACAAGATACAGGAATTACTAGCGGAAATACCAACAGCTTGTATAACAATATGATACGGTTGTACATACTTTTGACTATCAAAAGTCTTGAACTTACAGAGCAAAATTGACGGAAAATTCCAAACAATTTACATCAAGTAATACACTATCATTACAGCCTAAAGACCCAAAGCATATTGCCATCCATCTAGCACCATGGTTAGTTACAAGATACAACAAAAGAGACTGGCTACACAATTGTTTAGATTGATTATTAGATTTGAAACTGCCATTGGCAGATGCAACTCATGAACGTTAAATACATGTAAACTCCAAAAGCATGGCAATGTCCACGATATACTCCAATGTTTACGCTATACTTCCACTCCCTTGATCTGATCTTGTATCTCGCTTACTCTCCTTAATCTTATCTCGCTTACTCTCCTTAATCTTATCTCGCTTACTCTCCTTAATCTTATCTCGCTTACTCTCCTTAATCTCATCTCGCCTATTCCGCCCCCTTGTTAATCTGAATCTTCTTATCCTCGCCCCCACTAATAATCCCCGCGCTCTCATGCCAGTCAATCGCAAACACCTTTTCCCGGCCCTCCTCCTGCCGAATCAAAGTGTGCACACACCGCTCGGAACGAACGTCCCACAACTTCACCGTGCCGTCGTGCGACGCCGACGCAAACACATACTGGTTCTTTGGGTCTGCCGCCAAGTCCACCACAAAGTTCTTGTGGCCCACCAACTGCTTGCTCACAATGCTGTCGGCCCGCGGATCATGGAGAAGAATGTGCCGCGCCGATGACCCCGTGGCAAGCATATTCAACCCGGGAAGCTCCAACAACGAAAGAAGCGAGTATGATGTCGTCGCTGTGGTCACGTTCTGCCCCGTGACCATGTCCCAGGTCCTAATGGTGTGGTCCTGCGACACAGAATACCCAATCGAGGAGTGGTTTGCCGCAAACGCAACTGCTTCGACGGGCTGCTTGTGCGCTTCTAGCACCATGAGCGGCAGACGGCGCTTAACCGATTCGTCGGCGACCGCCAACTTGCGCCGTTTTTTCGCGGCAGTCGACGTCAAATTGTTCATCAACCGATCATGCTCGAGGGTCACCGGCTCCATATCGCGGTGGTTCGTCGACCATACCGCCAAGTTGTGGTCGTACGACCCGGACAAGATCCGCCGGTCCTTCAAGCTAACCGCCACACTAACCACCGGCGCTTTGTGGCCCTCGAGAATCGCCACGGTATTTCCTTCCTCCGGCTCGTCGCCTGCGCGGTTCTTGACCTTCCACAAACGTAACAGCCGGTCGTTCCCCGCAGACACAATCCGGGTCTCTGAGATCCACGCGACAGCACGCACAGGAGCAGAGTGGCCCGTCAACTGTTTATCGACCTTGCCTCCAAGATCCCATGTCCGGACGATCCCGTCGTACGAGCCGCTCAAGATCCGCGGCTCATAGACGTTGTCGTCGAGAATGTTCTCCTGCTTGATCACACGGAGCGCCGAAACCCAGTCGTCGTTGTCGAAGCTCGCAAGAAACATTGGCGGCACCTGTGACTTTTTGTACTCCACTGTGAGCAACACCTCGGACGAAAGCCCATTTTTGACAAGGTACGCGTCCAACGACTCACTGAGGAGCTCATTGTCAATCAAGAAATCAAACGGAACCGCCTTGGCGTCTTCCTGCTGGCGCTTCTGCTGGACCAAGAGATAGTTGACAATCTCAGATAACCCGTACCGCTTCAACGACACAGGAACATACAATGCGCTGTCTGCCACTTGCAAGGACTCGTCCTGCTCCTTGGTAAAGAATTTTATCTTCACTTGAGCCTTGTCTGAAGTCATTGTGCACTGTGAAGGAAAAAAAAAAACTTTTTTATATCATCGCCCAATGGGGTATATGGGGGGTGCGTGGTGATGTCAGCTCATCGGGTGCAAATAAATTTGAGGAGCCATGTTTCGAGTGAGTGGTAATGTTATGAGCAAGCGTGTGTATATTCCAGCGGGGAGAAGGAATGGATTTTATGGAATGCCGTCGGTGGGTTTTTCCAGGGGGTTTTATTTGAGAAGTTGTATATATTTCCGGATCAAGAGGACGGGAGGAGAGAGTGAGAGGGAGAGGGAGAGGGAGAGGGAGAGGGACAAGAGAAGAGAGAGGGAGAGGGAGAGGGGAAAAGAAAAAGAATCAAGAGAAAGAATAGAAAAGCGAGAAAAGCGAGAGGAAAGAGAGGATGAGTATGATATAGATTTCATTACTCTAAGACGAAAGTTAAAGAGCAAAGTGAATGATTTGGAAAGCCGGGGCTTTTCTTCTGTGCACAACGAAAAGTATATTGATGATATCAATGTCAAGTCAAAGGATATGAAATATGTCAAAAATGGGCATCAAATTGGGGATCGAGGTATAAAAGATGCAAAAGATTTATACAAAACTATAATACAAGGTGCAAATAACCCTGCAAATCAGGACCTGAATAAAACAAATCTATACAAAGAAAAGCCAATTGTCAATACAAAACTCACGTCTCACCATCACCCAATTACTTTACATCACCCAATCACCTCACATCACCCAATCACCTCACATCACCCAATCACCTCACATCACCCAATCACCTCACATCACCCAATCACCTCACATCACCCAATCACCTCACATCACCCAATCACCTCACATCACCCAATCACCTCACATCACCCAATCACCTCACATCACCCAATCACCTCACATCACCCAATCACCTCACATCACCCAATCACCTCCCACCAAATCAAATCTCATCCCATCAATCCCGACACCAGTTGCCTTGGCGCATTCAAAGAACCAAGTTTCAACCCTTCCAATACAGAAATCACCACCAATATCCCAATCTCTCATCCAGGAAATCCTTCAGCCGAAAATGTGGAAAATCTTCGTGTCTACGACAAAAAGTTGCTTGGATCGCGTGATTCAGACCATGAAAATGCCCCAACACAACCGGGACGGTACAATGACAAAGGATCGTACGACAAGATCTTCCATGGAATAGACATGGATCGGACAAGTGACTTTTCAAAAGAAAGCCCCAGTCATTCTGAGCGGATCAATAGACTCGAGGCCATGGTAAAGTTGATGGAAAAAAAGCTCAATGTTTCCCAATCAATGACGCAGAATAATCCACCCGGTACTAATCCTGCCACTACAACCTCATTGGATACTCCATTGCAACGAGCCACGGTTCAGCGTGCCGAAAAGCTTCTTTCCAACCCAGAAAACATCCATCTTTTGGAGGAGTTGTTGGCCGACATCAAAAACACCAAGCGGCTTGAAAAGGAATCGGAGTTTCGCCAGATCCGCGCCTACGAATGGTCGCGCAACAAGATTCTCCGGCCACAACTTATATTTCCATTCTTCAGCAGCACCGACCTGAGGGGATACTTTTCTTCCGTGGACCGTGATACTCGAGACTTGTTTCCACGGTATTCCAGAGACCTGCGCAAGTTTTCCATTGTGCGACGTTTCTTTGTGTTGGTTGGCATGGCGTTTTTCAGCGTCTTGTCACTTGACATTTTCTTCCCCGACTTGCTCGAGGCAGATGAGCAGCATCGACGATACAAATTAGCAGATGCACAAGCGGAAACTTGACTTGGGACAGGAACTATATGGAATTCACAGCAAGGTAGAATCGTCGAGTGTATTCGATGAGAAGTCGTATTGATGCAGTAGCACCAATGGGGAATGTATAATGTGGTGTCGCCCCAATGGGGAATGCATAACGTGGTATCAACGGGTATCGGCGTATCTACTTTTCTTTTTTTGATTGTTTTGCAATTTCCATTGCCGAATCTTGAGTTTCTCCTTTGTAAAACTGCAAAGGGTCCTGACTGTCAACGTTGGATGCAAGCATGGACAATTTCAGCGGTGAGGAATTTTGCAATGTTACGACATTTATTTTTTTGACAAGACATGTCTGGATTTTTACAAATGGCGTTGTTTTTGACCAGACATGTCTGGCTTTGTACAAATGGCGTTGTTTTTTACCACGAGATATCCCACAAGCACCATTGTTGTCTCATTGTTTGTATCATATACATTTTACATTGAGGCGTGACAACTGGGATTGTGGTTGATGTAGGAAATGGATTTTGAGTACTCTTGAATGACGGTTGACGTCATTGGCCAATAGTATGCGAAGGTATATTTGCTGTATGTCAACTATATTGTAGAAAAGGGTCGGTATTGGGCATGTATGGAATGAGGTATACGTATTTTTACCATTTGAAGTTTGCCATGTCTGAAGAGATGCAGTGCATGGAGTCTGAAACAGCGTTGCTGAATATTTCTTGGCGGGAATTGGCAATTGGAATTGAGTAATTTGTGGAATGTAAAGTGGTATAGCGATGGGAAATGGTTGAAGTAGGTTGCGAATTGGTTGGAGTGGGTTGAGAATCGGATGGAGTGGGTTGAGAATTGACTGGAAATGGTTGCAATGGTTGAATATGAGTTGTAGAAGCATTCGTTATAAATAATGTATGCCTATTACACTGAGTGGTATTTTTGTTCCTTCTGTATTGAGTAACTGGATGAATGTGAAAAAATTAATTGTTCAATTAGGGAAGGAACTGTTTTACTGATTACCAAGATTGTAGCTCAATCCAAATGCTGATATCATCGATATCTTGTGCTTTCTACATTGTCATACATGATACTAATTGAACTGTAATGAAGAATAAGGTTTGCTCTAATATTTTTGTCACCCGGTTCGTCCTTTGATTCCTTTTGGAGAATTCAAACTTTCCCTTTTTAATTATCATTTCCTGTCTGACTCCAACTCCACATTCCGGGTAGTAACGGCCCTTTCTTTTCAAGAATATATAGTCAGACTCTTGAATAGTCCAGCGAATGTATTTTAGCTATTTTACCAACTCGTATCCTAGTTGCTGTATTACATGAATAATAGTGAATTGCTTCAGCCACACGTTAAGCTCGTTAGAGGTTGTCTAGGTGTAGATTTGGAGTCGGAGTAATAAATTCCACTCAATAAACCGTCGATAATGTTCTTGTGAAAGTTGTGGTAACTTCTCCAGCAAAATACTGCTTGTACAGCCTGTAACTACAGCATGAGGGACTGGATTCTACTCACATTGCTTGGGAATCTGAAAAGGTGATTTTGTTTAATCACCAAGAGGAATTACATTTTAACATTAAACAACAGGTATTAAAGGGGATGTTTTGAATATTCAGTGAGGTCTTGGAAATATTATTTTGTATTATTTTCCAGAATTTAGTCACAAGTCGCGTCCGAATCCAGTCAAAAATCGCACCCAAATCGAGTCCCAAATTATATCCCAAATTGCGTCCCAAATTGCATCCCAAATTGCGTCCCAAATTGCATCCAAAATGTGGTTCCAATCGCATTCAAAATGTGGTCCCACATCCAATCTAGTTCGCCACATCCAAATTGAGTGACAAATCTTATTCAAATATATTTCTTTGCGCCATCGGTGCCTGAGATGTGCAACACTTGCATTTCCTTGGCACGCTACCAAACATCACTCATTAATCCTACACTAAATGAGGAAGTGCACCTACGAAAAATCAAATCGCCATTCCCAATTAAGATAATTTCATTGTAATTTTCGCGCATCCTGAAAAATTTCGTGACTCATTTGAGAATTCTCGCTTATCGATCATCCGCCAATCGTTTTGATTTGTAATATCAACTGTCGCTAAACTGAAATGTAATCAAGACACTCAGTAATCGAGAGTATTATGTAATCAAGGACGCTCCCCAGAATCCTGTCACTGATAGAACCAATTAAAGCCAACTTCAATTGACCAGTGTTGTATATTGCTTGGGCTGGTACCTTGTAATTTTCCGTCCCAATTTCCTGCCCCAATTCCACCGCCCGTTCCCCGCCCGTTCCCGCCTGTTTCCCGCCTGTTCCCAATTCTTGGAATATCCCAGACGCGATTTTGACTCGGAGCGACAGTGTTCCACAACGCAGTTACACATGTCACGCATTTCAGGCAGGTATGATTACCGATTAGTTATCCCTTGAAAGAAGCACTTCCAGAACAACAAACTGCCAGTAATATAAAAGACCACAATTCCAATAGCATTGGCAGAAAATGTCACATTATATCTACGACCCACAATATTTACCACTCGCCAATTGGACAACGTCACCAAGCAACGTCAAGGCCGAATCCAAGCAAAAGCAGATCCAATACATCACCTGTTCAGTAGCAGACCCGTCGACAGGATATCAATGCTACAGATTCCCATTACTGGAGGTAAAGACCTGGACGGGATTGTACCGTTCCTTGGTACAGGCGTTTCCTCATCTTGAACCGTTGCTTGTGGAAGAGAATGTTACCATAGTGAACAACACCGAAGAGTACCGCATTCTTCCGTCGTATTGGCAGAATCAGGCAGTTGGCCTGATGTCTATAACCATTCATTTGCGAACCGGTTATCAAGAATATATGCAGTGGGCTGAGTTGGTGCGGAGGGGTAGTAGGCGGTACAAGGGTTCTAGAAGTGGGTACCCTTTTGGAAAACGGGTTAGATTTGCATGAATGATGGATGAGAAGATGGATGAGGAAGAAGAGGAGGAAATGGATGAGAAAATGTAAGAAGTATGGTGTATGTTAGAGGTGCATTATATCTCTTCATCCCGTCTCGTATCTCTCCATTTCCTCTCGTATCTCTCCATTTCCTCTCGTATCTCCTCATCCCTTATCCCTCATCTGCTCATTCACATTCCTCATTTGCTCATTCCAACCTCAAGTTGCTCCGTGGAATATTCAGACCCTCGAGTTGCTCCATTAAAGTTCCACTTGCCGTTTTCAGTCTAGCGTGTGATCTCTTGCTACAAACTACCAAATCGCTACACGGAATCTACATCCCCTCTAGAATATTCCTCACAATATTCCTACAGTCATGTTTCTCATTGTCATGTTTTATATAGCCATTCAACCAGGCAATTCCGCATAAATAATATTTAAACAGTGTCTCACCCATGTAGAGTGCATAAATGTGATGCAATGCGCGCGGTTCTACTTGTACAACCTCTGGCGCTATAAATCGTTAAATAAACTTCTGTCATCCCAATTCAAAAGGATTACACGGTACCGCTAAAGCGTCCGCATATCACACAACGAAAACTATCGTGCCGCACGTCTCCATTAGAGAGTAGCCCCGCGGAAACGCAACGCCGCCCCACGCACGGGGTCCCACACACGGGGTCCCACACACACTGGCCCAATGGCCACGCCTCAAAATGTGAAGCCGCCATGTATATTCTCGTACCTTAACCGGTTAAATCACTCGCCAAGGACGGCTGTAGCCCCCGCCTCAAAAGTGATGCTGATGCACATACTTCTCGTGCCGCAGCCGGTTAAACTCGTTCTTAAACGCCTTGTCACACTGCGAACACTTGAAACTATCCGAATCCCGTTCGTGAATCTTCCCGTGCCGCTTCAACGACCCCGAGGTACTGAACCCAATGTACTTGTAGGCACAATTGTCCACCCAACACTTGAACTCGTTTCTCGTCTTCAACTCGTCCAAATGCTTTGCGAGATCAATCACACTGCTAAACGTGCAGTTCTTCTTGCAGCTGGCAACACTGCACCGGTAGCTGCCTTTTTTTTTCTTGGTCTTGTCCACTTTCCGGTCGCTGAGAAGCTGCGCCGTTAGCGGATATCGTTCGGCAGTAATCGCCGGCCCCAGCACAGGATGGCTCCCATGGAGCCTCAACGAGGGGTCCGGGTTTAGCAATTCGGCAATGGAGCAACGCCTATAGCCGCCGCCATTATAAAGTGAGCGTCCCATAGTCAAGGGAAGAGAAGCAGTACTGGAGTTTGAGGTAAAAAATACAGCATGCTTGATCAAAGCACTAGCAACAAAGGGGATATATGTAGGGCGAGTCAGCAATGTAAATGTAAGTTGTAAAAATTACAAGCAGTCGTAGAGCCCTGACAGACGGATTACCAGATTGTCTTGGGTTTTTTTTTTTTGAGATATGGGTGTTATTTAATAGGCAAAAATTAAGGTTCTGAATGAGGAAGGATTATTATTAGGAGCAAGATTCTGCGCATAACAATTGCATAAGTGTAAATCTAAAACTAGGCAGAAATCAGAGGATTTCAAAGCAGGTGAATCTGCCCCAGTATACAAGCTTTACCTGCGGGGCACTGTAATGTTGTAAGCCTACATCTGCATCTCCTGCACTGATGCTTAACTGGCCCAGTTTTAGCCGTATGACATGGCATAGCTCCTTCCAGTGTATCGCGAAAGGGGAATGTCCTCACTGCATAGGCTCTTGCGCTGCTAATCCTACATCTGATGTATTAGCCTCAAATGCCAGGTGTGATTTCCTCATTTTTGACCTCTACTTTGGAGAGGTTTTTTTTGCCCCCCCATGTGTTTTATGTTTTTTTTTATGGTTTTTTTTTTTTTTTTTTTTTTATATTCATTCTTTTCTCTAATTCTCATTTTCATTCTTGTTTTTTTTTTTTTTTTTTTTTTTTTTTTTTTGCTCATTTCCATTTCCATTTCCATTTCCATTTTTTTGTGTCTCTCATTTTTGTCACTGTTTTATTTTTATTTTTTTATTTTCTTATTTTATTCGTACTGTTTATTATTTTTTTTTATTATTTTTTTTTTTTTTTGAGTACAATCATCCTGTATACAAAGCACCATTATAGCGGAATTGTAAATATATACACAGTTACTCCACCTAAGGTACTCGGTACTCTTACCCTGAGACCCGAAAATATGGACGGGTGATCTTCGCCCCCCAATATCAATTGCAAGTACAAAAAAACCAATTATATTCCAAGCGTTGAATCATGTTACAAGACAATTGTATTAAAATTCCGTCGTCAAACCCCACCCTCTGGCCAAAAAAAGAAGGACGATGTACGTGGGACATTTTTATTTTTTGGTCAATTATTTCCCACTCCAGCCACAATGGCCTGTCCAGCCAATGGAATCATCACCCGCACTATATTCTTACTCTCCATAATCTTCATGAGTTGGCCATTGTCTGGTTTTGCCTTTAAACTTTTATACGCGGCCTCAAACTCGGCAAACTCGCTGCAGTCGCAAAACTCGTTGATCATCAGATCATCGGGCAACATTTCCTCAAACCGGTACTCAAGACACTGAAGCAACGCAAATCGCCGGAACCCGCCCTCTAGACCCGGCTGATTCTTGAGCAAGTTATAGATTGGCGATCTAATCTGATAATGCCGTATATCCGCCTCTTCTGCCGCGGTTAATTGCAACCCAACTTCTAATGGGGTCTCCGGCGCCTCTCCACGGCTTTCCAATGCCTTGTCGTTGAGAAACTTCTTCAACACCAATTTCTCTCGCCGCTTGCGCTCGAGCCGAAGATAGTCTAGTAACCGCTCATGGATCCGCACTGCATGTGTTTCCTTTGCTTCGGAAAGCGCCTCGCCCTTGAAGGACAGTGTGATTGCTTCGATCTCCAGCGGCTTCAACTGGCTTCGCGCAGCGCTGATTTGCTCAAACACATGTATATTGTAGTCCAATGGCCAGTCTGGAACCTTGGCCAACTTCAGAATAGACTCGGAACTAAGAAGCTGGAAACTCACGTTGGACATTTTTATATGCTCCTCCACCTGCCAATGCTTCCATGCCCACAAACGCAAAACTTACCCGGCCATTCGCATCCGGGTTATCCTGCGGTTTTCCAGTGGTGCAGATTGGCTTTCAAAACCATGTTGAGACGTCTAGCTTTTGGGGTGGCAAGAACGGTTTCTGTGCGGACAAATTGTCCACGGCTCGTTACAATCCCAGTCTCAGGCCGGATGCGGGTGCGGAGTTATTCGGAAAGCACGCACGGGAAACCGATTCCCAAGGAGGTTGACCAAATGCCGTTGGAAGCATATCACCGACATTCGGAGGAGTTTCTCGAGCGGTTATATGACAGTTTGTGGGAGATTGGAGGGAGTATTTCGGAATTGGATACTGATTATGAGGAAGGAATATTGACGATTATGCTGCCGGTAGGCGATTATGTCATCAACAAGCATTCGCCCAACAAACAAATCTGGCTCAGCAGCCCAATTAGTGGTCCAGACAGGTTTGATTATTATGAAAATGAGTGGGTTTCATTGCGAAGTGGCAGGGCGTTGGTCGATGTGTTGCTGGAAGAGCTTGTGTCGACGTTTGGTGAGAAGTTGGTGAGCAATTTTCTGCTCAAACAGATTATGGAGACGATACACTGAGTGGAAATGGCGTGGGGAGTATTTAATAAAACGGCAATGTCACGTGACTATGTAAAGGGGTATATATTGGAAATTTCACCTCTAGTGTAGAATCATGTAGTGGAGCGATTTATACTTCTTTTCTCTTGCTATTTTTATTCTGTGATATGGCTTATAGTTCTTTTAGTTGGTAATATTCTTTATTAATGCTTTATTTGTGCTTTATTTATGCTTTATTTATGCTTTATTTATGCTTTATTTATGCTTTATTTATGCTTTATTTATGCTTCATTTATGCTTCATTTATGCCTCATTTATGCCTCATTTATCCCTACACTTCATTTATCCCTATGCCTCATTCACGCCTCATTCATGCCTCATTTATACCTCATTGAGCATGCTTCCATTACATAGACTATATTGTTTCAAATCTTTAGTACCATCCACCTTCACATTCTTGTATATTCAACGTGTGGGTTCATTTGTATTCTACGCCGTGCTACTGTAGAAATCAATAATGCAAAACAACAGGATCTTGGCAGACAAAATGGTGGTATAAATAAAACAAGAGTTGACAACAAAATACACAACTACGTAAGATAAGCAGTGGAAAGCAAGCAACAAGTGGGTAAATAATAAATTGGCGATTAAATAATAATTAAGCAGTCAAACAATACAAAAGCAAACAATGACCAAGAAACCAAGACAAGCAGATGAACAAAGAAGGTGATAAAGAACATGTGAATTTAAACAAACAATGACAAACAGTCGGTGAGGAGAAGGAATAAAAAAAAAGTGGCCAAGTCCAAATAATGAGGGAGAATAAAGTTGACACAGGGTATTGACGTACGAAGATGTAAATTGATACAAGAATATGAAATGTACAAGAATATGAAATTTGCAATATAGCAACTAAGATACGAGCTGGTAGAATAGCTAAAATATATTTGCTTGAATATTTACACTTGACAAGAAATTGCTTCGCTCGGCGTAAAGTGGAGTTGACCCGGTGGGGTAGCATCACTTACGGAGGAGCCAGACAGGAACAATTAAAAGGAAAGCCATGGTGTTCAGAAGGAATTCACAGATGATCCGGGTTACAAAAATCAAGAGTAAAGCTTCTCTTGATTACAAAATTGGCGCAAAAAACAATATAAAACCAATGTGACGATTGGTGCAAAATTGATGCAATTTGTACAAGAAGTGATGTAATTAATACAAGAGTTGTTTTACAAATTGATAAAAAATTGATAAAAGTGTTGATATAAAAACTGGTGCAAAAATCAATACAAATAGTACAAGAATTGACATCATCAGCCCATGTTTATACATAAATTAATAACCAACATCAGTTTATACAAAAATTAACAATCAAGTTTATACAAGAATTGGCAACCAACATCAGTTCACACAAAAATTGACAACCAAGTCTATACAAATATTGATACAATCAAAAACAATCAACAAATCTTATCAAACCACACCCAACTATTATCCATCCTACAACAATACACCTGCAGACTCATTCATTATAAACATCGTCCTCCAGTTCTTCATATATACTACATATACAAGTCCCAGATTAGCCGTCCTGCCTCATGAAATTTACTCAACCTGGTCCTCAAAGTTCTCTCCAGCAACCAAGTCTGGAATATCCTCATCCTTGTGGTCGTGTCCAGCAGCCAATTGAGCAGCCTTGGCAGCATCAATTCCACCATTCTTTTGAATAGCAGTGGCCAACTCAGTCAAAACGTTCAAGTTCTCGGCACCCAATTGCGGCAAAATGTTTGGAAGCAAGTCGGTCAAGTTCTTCTCTTGAGGTCTTCCGTAGAAAGCGTAGGTGTTGTTTTGGGCAGAAGCCTGGATCGACGCCCGGTTAAAGTGCAATACCTTACCGTCCTCCTTGAAGAAGTTGACTTCTTGCACACCGTCCAAAGTTTGTGGGTTAAGCTTCTTCAAAGCAGCTTGAACCTTGCTGTCATCTTCACTAGACACGTTCTTCTTGGCCTTACGACGAGCACCACCGACCTTGTTGGCGGACAATTTTTGT
Source organism: Saccharomycopsis phalli (assembly GCA_020342235.1). NCBI lineage: Eukaryota > Fungi > Ascomycota > Saccharomycetes > Ascoideales > Saccharomycopsidaceae > Saccharomycopsis > Saccharomycopsis phalli. The sequence continues at coordinate 766,555 of CP073217.1, forward strand.
AACTTGGCTAACTTTTCTGGATCAACTGGCATTGTACTATTACTCTGAGAAAATGGCAATTTTTTTCCAACGAATTTTTTCAGTGATTGTTTGGTAGGGTAACATCACTCCTCGTCAGAACTGTCCATCAAGCCAGATGCATACTTCTCAGCCAACGTAGCCAAAGTCTCGGAAAGTTCGTTTTTTTCGTCGCTGTTTTTCCGAAGCATTCGCAAAACATGTTTCCCGTAGCCTTTAAACATTCGTTCGCTCGCCAGTGTCATGCTGAGATTCACAGCCACTCCGTCTCTTGACCCAATATCAATCTCGCTAGGCAACGTGTCCGGCTTGGTAAACGGGATTCCGCTCGAATACAACGTCAAACATTGTAGAGGAACAAGCTGTTCCGTGCGAAGTTCCGGAAACTTGCCAAACTGTTCGATAAGTAGTGACTCTTCTAGTCCGCTACACACCATATTCCGCAACAATAAACGGTCCCCGGAAGATTCAGAGCCGGCCAATGCAACCTCTGTGGCTTTTCCATCACGGAAATCATCATCGGAACCCACTCCAAGATCCACTGCCGTCACATAGTTGCGGCCACCACGTGACAACGACTCCGCCAAGTCGAGCATGGTGTACTGGTTTTTGCTAAACAACGACATGACAGTGTCGTAGGCCATGCTATATAACCCTGCTTCGTACCAGAGCGATCCACGGAGTTCCTGTAGCGAGTTTTGGCCCATGAAGCGTCCAGGAAGACTGGTTGGAAACCGCAATGGGAACACCATGGTCGAATTTTCGACCATTGCCAATGTCGTCTTGATCTTGGTGAGCAACTGGTCTGCCTTTGGGGTCTCGTTAGCATCCTGGCTCCAGGTGAAGATGCTGTTCTTGGTGAGAAATTCGTCCTTGAGATAGGGAACCAACTCACTGTAGATTCCTCCCCAGCCTGAATCCGACTCGCATGTCACATTGAGTCCTGCCAAGTTGTCGCATTGCTCCAAAAAATACCGAAACTTGTCGTCCAAGTAGTCCAAATTGAACTCGCCCAGTTTCCACTCCTCGACGCCAAGATCAAACCCAAACGGTCTCCCAGCTTCGGCAACATGCCGGAGCTTGCCCTGTGGGTACTTTTCCGGATCATACTCCCAGTTTGACAACGAATTGAACAGCCGTGGACTGTATATCATGCGGTTGTAGTCCAGCCAGTACTTTGTGTTGGCAAGATTCAAGCGAGGCGCAATCTCAAGCTTGTCCAAGGCCACCTGATAGTCGCTTTTGGCTCGTTTTGGCTCTACATTCACCTGTTCCATTTTGGCACCCCAGGTCTCGATTCCTCTAGTACTGTAAATTTCGCGGCTTTTCCCAGACAAGGTCTCATCGTAAGTTTCGCTGTGATCCAATGCCCCGAATCCGTTTTTCATGTCCCAAATCATCAATCGCGGAGTGTATGATTTGGTCTTTTTATCACGCGATAACACCGCATTGGCATACACTGACAAGTCAAATCCATCTGGCTGATATAACCGAGTCTCCTGGATGTTATAAAATTGGGTGTTTAAATGGTTTGCTCTGGCTGATAGAGAAATGTTGATGATTTCACGCATTGTGTGGTTGCAAAGTGAAGTGTTGTAGGATGAGTACTAAATGGAATGGTCTTGGTCGTTGTATGATATATGTTAGTAAGCATGCATGGATGCTTAGTAACACAGCATGACGATTGGGTAAGATGGAATGGGGAAAGGACGTGGATGATGATATTTATTTTTGTATTTCGCTATATATTTCTATAGAATTATGGATATTGGGGAATATATTTTTATTGAGGAAATTCCGAGGCAGAAGAGAAGTTCCGAGACAGATGAGAAGTTCCGAGGGAAAGAGAAATTCCAAAGCAGAATTGCTAAAACCCTTTGATAGCCCTCATCATTTAGCTGCTTGGAATTAATACTTTGATTCAAGAAGTTGTATTGTTACATGGTGTAGTGGTTTTGTGAAAAGCCTGGTTACCCTTGTTGTCAAGTTTGACGGCTGAATCTGGCAATGTGTTGAAGGAATCACGCTCACCATGCTCTGGTAAAACTGCATGTGTTTTAAAAAGAGACGTTGATTCAAAGGACTATAAATGAGTTTTAATGTGATACAGTAATGTTGAGAGCACGTGACTCCACTGGACATTTGGGACTTGGAATTGAATCGGATATGTCATCACGTGATCTAATCAAATATCCGTCACGTGATTTTTCATCACGTGCGAAGATTATTTATGCCACATGTTCATGACTTTGTAATTAACATGAAGGCGCAAACCATCCTTGGGTTTATTGGTGTGTATTTGAGCGTGTTAGTGCAGGCAGGGGACTACTACGACGTGTTGGGTCTCGCGAAAGATGCCTCCGAACGGGACATTAAGAAAGCGTACCGGAATCTTAGTAAGAGATACCATCCGGACAAGAATCAAGGCAATGAGAAGGCGCATCACAAGTTTATTGAGGTTGGAGAGGCGTATGATGTGTTGTCTGATATCGAGAAAAGACAGATCTACGATGAGCATGGTGAAGAGGGATTGAAACACGGCGGAGCACCGCCTCAGCAAGGCTTCAATTTCTTTGAGCACATGTTTGGCGGGCAGCAGCAGAAACAGGGCAAGCGACGCGGAAATGTTGCTCGGACCTCGATGGCGGCTTCATTGGTGGAGTTTTACAACGGTGCTGGCAAGGATTTCAGTCTTGAGATGCAGAATATCTGTGGCCATTGCAAGGGCAGTGGGTCGGAGGACGGGAAAAACCACCAATGTGACCAGTGTGGAGGCTCTGGAGTACAGATCCGGAAAATGCAGCTTGCTCCGGGGATGTTCCAGCAGATCCAGCAGCATTGTCAGAAATGCCAAGGGCAAGGGAAGGTGATCACCAACGAATGTCACGAGTGTCAGGGACATGGGGTTGTGCGAAAAGTGCGAGAGTACAGTTTCCACTTGGAGCCTGGATCTGCACGGGGTCATGAGGAGGTGTTTGAGCGGGAGGGCGATCAGCATCCGGAGATTATTCCTGGGGACTTGGTGATGCGGGTCGAGGAGTCGAGCGAGGGTAACATGGGATATCGGCGACGGCACAATGATCTTTATCGGGACGAAGTGCTCACGCTCAAAGAGGCGTTGCATGGAGACTGGAAGCGGGAGATTGGGTTTCTTGATGAGGATGAGGGGGTGGTTATCTTGAAGCGAGGAGCGGGAGAGATGGTGATTGATGGGGAGATTGAGGTGATCAAGGGCAAGGGTATGCCTGTGAAGGATGGTGCGGATGAGTATGGTGATTTGTATATTGAGTATAAGATTGTGTATCCAAAGGGCAAAAAGGGGGAGAAGTTTTTGCGGGATGAGTTGTGAATAGTGATGATTTGCGTGGAGTATTGTAGTGGAGTGATGAAAATTAGTGTAGAAGTGTATGAAAATTAGTGTAGAAGGTGTATGAAAATTAGTGTAGAAGGTGTATGAAAATTATTGAGTGTGAAAAGAAGGGGTGAATTAAAATGATTAAAGCGTAAAAAGGATGTGGTGTAGAAGGTGTAGAAGAAGGTGTAAAAGGTTGAGGTGTAACCAAGGTATATAGGTCATGTCACAATGGCTAGATTGAAATGCCATCACAATTTCAAAGTGAGATCTATAATGAGAAAATAGCCAGTTGTCATGAAAACCTACGCCATGAATAAACCATGGATAAACCCCAAGAGTATATAATAATATTTATCCAAGGCTATAGCCATATTAGGCTCCCAAGGAGATTACTTTGCCGTCTACGACAAGGACGGCTATGTAGTTGTCAAAATAAAACTCTGCGACAAATGAAATCTCCCACTAATGTATAAATATAGAGGATTGGAAACTAGAGGAGCAAAAAGTGCCTTTTGGATCGTCTTTTCTAAGAGTATATTCTCATGGATATGTGAATATACCTATGAGAATAGATCAGCACTTGCATTGCAACTACCTTTGGCATGGTCAAGTGTTTTAAATCTGAATTACTCAGGTGGGATTGCAATTATAATCAAGTGGAGTTGCAATTATAGCCAGGTGGGATTGCAATTATAATCAAGTGGAGTTGCAATTATAGTCAGGTGGAGTTGCAATTGTAAATGCAGCAATCTAGAACTATTCAATGGCTCAATTTTGCCATGTCTCACATTGACAATGTACTCACAGTGGCAATATACATTGCCCTGGTCCAGCTACTTTGCTACCTGTAAATCTACCCAATTATACCCAGTAGAACTTGGTATTAATCAATTTCAATTGTCCTTTGGTATTGGTCAAATCCTCCATGCTGCATATCTTGAGATGCGGACGTAATGCAACTCCGGAGATGCAGCAACTCAAATAGATCAAACATACCATTTAAACATAACCTCAAATATAAAAGCCCCTGCAAATAAGTTCCCCTCAGCCACAGAATATCCCCTCAACTCAATTCAAAGCCCAGCTCAAAACTCAGTCCACTCATTCACTCATCCACTCATCCACTCAACCCACTATCACCGTCTCATCACCACCCACCCACGTCAATTTCTCATTTCCACTTCCAATCAGCCCTAAAAAGCCCAGAAACAAACACATCTCGTATTTCCACCCGTATTTCCATCCCACTTTTCCACCTGTTTTTCCATCCCGTTTTTCCACCCCGTTTTTCCATCCTGTGTTGTCATCCCGTGTTTCCCGCAACCAAACGCTACCTGCCTCCCGCATTGGGCTGCGTGACAGGTATATAAACCAGGCATCCCCCTTTTTTTTAGCCCATTTAAAATGGTTTTATCCACACACATTGACCCAGACTCGTTGGAGCGGGAGATTCTCCTCAAGTACAAGAACATCAATGCGGCGCTTGGCCAGCAAATCAGCGACCTGGCCACCAAGTACCAGGAGTATTCGATTGCCAAGTTCAAGATCCCTGACGAGGGTATTGGCTCGGAGGGCTCGTACACGCTTATTCACGATGAGTTGACCTTGGACGGGAACCCGACGTTGAACTTGGCGAGTTTCGTCAACACCCACATTGAGCCCGAGGCAAAGCAACTCATTGACGAGAACATCACCAAGAACCTTGCTGACAATGACGAGTACCCTGCCTTGATGAAGGTCCACCAGCGCACGATTCTGATCCTCGCGGACTTGTGGAACGCGCCCCAGAGCAAAGACTCAAGCTCTCGGCTGTCGGAGTACCGGGCCGAGGGCTCTGAGGCAATTGGTACTGCTACTGTGGGGTCCTCCGAGGCGATTATGCTCGGGGGATTGGCGCTCAAGAAGCGCTGGCAGGCCAAGCGCCGGGCCGAGGGCAAGGACATTAGCACCCCGAACATTTTGATGGGAGCCAATGCCCAGGTGGCATTGGAGAAGTTTGCGCGGTACTTTGACGTCGAGTGTCGGCTTATCCCCGTGTCCGCAGAGTCGAACTACGTGCTTGACTTGCTGAAGATCAAGGAGAACATCGACGAGAACACCATTGGCATCTTTGTCATCTTGGGGTCGACGTACACCGGCACTTTTGAGGACGTCAAGGGTGTGGCCGAGATCCTCGACCAGGTGCAAAAGGAAAAGGGCTACGACATCCCGATCCACGTGGACGGCGCCTCGGGCGGGTTCATTGCTCCGTTTGTGTATCCGAACCTCGTGTGGGACTTTCGAATTCCTCGGGTGCACTCGATCAACACCTCGGGCCACAAGTTTGGGCTCGTGTCGGCTGGATGCGGCTTTGTCATCTGGCGCCGGTCCGAGTACTTGCCCGAAGAGTTGAAGTTCCAGTTGTCGTACCTTGGCGGCGTCGAAGAGAGTTTCACCTTGAACTTTTCCCGGCCAGGGTACAATGTGGTGCACCAGTACTACAACTTCCTCAGCTACGGGAAGAATGGCTACGCCAAATACTTCCAAACGCTCTTGTCCAACGCCCGGCTACTATCGCACTTTTTGGAAGACTGCGACTACTATGAGTGTGTGTCGGTGATCCACCGGAAGCAGGGCACCCACTCGTTTCTGAGCAGGGACCACAGCTATGCCGATTTGCACGACATTGAGCACAATGGCGCACAGTACAATGTCGGATTGCCTGTGGTTGCGTTCAAGTTCTCCAAGTCGTTCAAGGAGAAGTATCCGCAGATCCCCCAGTCGATTGTATCCACGTTGTTGCGCAACAAGGGATTCATTGTGCCAAACTACAACTTGCCGCCAAACGCGCAGAATGAGGAAGTGCTTCGTGTGGTTGTGCGGTACAATTTGGCGGACGAGTTGCTTGAGCGGTTTTTGAGCGACTTGGTTGAGGTCACTGAGGTTTTGGCTAGTGCTGCTCTGGTTGCTCAGCAGATTAGTGCTGACAGTGGAAACGACGAGATAATCAAGCAGGTTTTGTTGTCGATTGCCAGTTCGGCGATCAAGACTCCGAGCGTGTTTGGGCACAAGACTAAGAAGTCAAAGAATAAGCATAGTCACTTGCACAAGTCGTATCGCGGTACTTGTTGAGTTTTGAGAAGAATTGAATGACAATTGAATGTTGACCTTGTAGTGAAGCGATTCTCTTGGTTAGGTGGGTGCAAATGTAGAAGTGATGTGAGATTGCTGTGGCTTGACATGGCTTTAATATTTGTGGCTAATGTGTAAATTCTGTTGTATTCAAAGTGAGTCTTTATAATCAGTCCTGGGTCATTGATGATTTATTTACTACAAATGCCGTGCCAATTTCTGAGATTAATGGGGTGCTGACAGGATCAGCAAGTGATGCAATTATACAGGGGTGTCCCTTATAATAATAATAATAATATTTATTTTTTGTATTTAGCTATATATTGTCTCCGGCAATACGGTTATTCGACAGATATATTTTCACTCAGGAACATCCTGAGGCAGCATTGCTGTTGAAGAAAACCCTTTGTCAATGGTGTCCCTTATGATTGACATTAAACTACCTCGAGACGAGCAATTTTGAATAGATATTTGAGTAGACCATTCATTGACCATATTGTGTTTAGATGGTTCTTGTATATTACTTAGCCCAAGTATTTTAGTTGTATACTATCTTCAGTGGTAAATCTGCATTGGAAAGTTGGACACTGTCGGCGATTGAATACTTGGCACGGCTTGATGACTGAGCTGAAGCATTGGAACAAAAGGCATTACGTTGACTTTCGAGTTCCTTGATTAGTGAGGGTTGTTTACGTGATTGTTTATATAGGCAAGTTGAGGCAGGTTGTATTCATGAGAATAGTTTGACTGGTGCTGAATTGCCAGTGGTGATTTACAGTTGTATTGGAGGCTGCAAGTTGCAATCGGAGTTTTATGGCGAGGGAAAGATCTGGCGCAACAGCGATGCATTGATAGAGGTAATAATGAGGCGATAACGAGGCAATGAGGCAATGAGGCGATAATGAGGCAATGAGCCGTGGCATTGAGCTGAGGCAACGAATTGTATTGTCAATGACTCAAGAATTGAGTAAAGACGGTGTTGAGAGACTGAAGCAAGGATGAGAATACATTGTATGGTGTGAAAGGGACATGATTTATGCATCTGTTGGTAAATGCTGATGCAAGTTTGGGTTGGTGCGATGAAATTGGCAGATGAAATTGGCAGATGAATGCAAGATGAAGTGAGCATGGCAAGAATGAAAGGGAGGAAATTGAAATGGAGAGCAGAATGGAGAGCAGAATGGAGAGCAGAATGGAGAGCAGAATGGAGAGCAGGGTTGAAAGGGGAGGAAATTGAAATGAAGAGCAGGAATGAGAGTAGGAATGAAAGTACCAATGAAGCATCAATGTCAGAATCATGAAAGCATCAATGAAGCATCAATAAAATACATGGCCAATTACCAATGAAATTAATTTCAATAATTGCAAAATAAATGGAGCCACAGCTTCAATGCCCAACTTCAATGCCCAATGTCATTGCCCAACTTGAATGGAAGCAACGCGAATGCAACCAAGAAAAGCAGGAAAAGACGATACGTACAATGCGAATACAACGAATTCTAGACCACCAGTGTATTGACAGTTTGGCCCGAATGAATTGGAATTTTGACTACATATGGTATTGGCATTTTGACTACATATGGCGACAGTTTGACTCAGGTGAATACCTTCAGTGGAGGAGTGGAGGAGTGGAGGGAGGAGGAGGAGTGAGTGTGCGCTGACTAAGCACCGGGTAACACCCGCATATCTGTCAAGATCCTTTATACAATGTGCAACATGGGATACTACGACCCAGAGACGGGTCCATATTACGACCGGAAGAAGCAGCGGCGCGTGGCGCTAGTGACGGGCGGCAACGGTGGCATTGGGTGGTACACTGTGCTCCATCTCTATCTCCACGGGTACGTTGTGTATTTGGCTGGACGGAGCACCAAGCGCATCGAGGCGGCGATAGACGATATTGGCGCGGAGGCCGAGCGGCGGGTTCTGGAATATTCGCGGCAGGATGCGGCGGCGCGGCCGTTGGGCGAGCTCCGGTACGTGCTTATGGATTTGCAGGACTTGACGTCGGTCGGCAAGGCATGCGGGTACTTTCTCCAGCAGGAGCAGCAGTTGCACCTTCTTGTCGCCAACGCAGGGGTCATGGCACTCCCGTTCAGCACAACCGTCGACGGGCTCGAGATCCAGATGCAGACAAACTACGTCGCACACGTTCTCTTGCTGGAGCTTCTTCTGCCGGCAATCGACCGTGCCGACCGGCCGCGGCTCGTGTACTTGTCCTCAATCGGCCACATGCTCAGCTTCCGCCGGTTTCTGCCAGATAGCTGCTTCAACTACCACCCGAACATCGTCTTCACCTGGCTCCGGTACGGACTTGCCAAGACATATGGCATCCACTATGTCCGGGTGCTTGCTCTCAAGAAGCCGCAGCTTCTCAGCATTGCAGTGCACCCGGGCTTTGTCATGAACACCAACTTGTTTGGCTACTGGACCCGGCTTCCGATTGTCGGTGTGGTGTTTTGGGTGCTTTTCCAGATCTTTGGCTGGATCTTTGGCGTCGGAGTCGAGGAAGGCTCCCTTGCGACTCTCAGGGCAGCCATGTCGCCCGAATTGTCTCCGGAAAACGATAGCGGCAAGTATTTGGCCACTGGCGGAGTCGAGGCTCGGCCAAGCAAACTAGCTTCTGACATGTCGTATGCACTAGACAGCTACACGTGGGCATTGGCCCAGTTGCGTGCCCGGGGATTTGCTGTATAATACTGTTTAATATATGTCCATTGTGTCGATCTACCAGCGATCTCCATGCAATCTGACCATGACCAACTGACTGGAAATCTGGCTACGACCATTTGACCAACTGACTGGCAATTTGGCTATGCAATCTGACCAACTGACTGGCAATCTGTTTATCTGACTGGCAATCTGTTTATCTGACTGGCAATCTGACATCTATTCATCTGACTATTATACCTGTCCATGATCTAGCCATTGTGTCTTGTCATCATATCTATCCACCATATGACCATGACTTGACCATGATTTGGCCATCATATAGTTCATATCTAGCCATTATATAACCAGATCTATCCACCATATAACCAGATCTATCCATCAGATCTATCCACTATATAATACATATCTATGCACCAGATCTATCCACTATATAATACATATCTATGCACCAGATCTATCCACTATATCCACCCATCATATGACCGTATCCATCCACCATAATCCATATCCATCCACCATATGTCCATATCTATCCACTATGTCTATCCACTATATCTACCCACTATATCTACCCACTATATAATACATATCCATCCACTATATAGTCCATATCCATCCACTATATAGTCCATATCTATCCACCATATAATCCATACCTATCCCAATATGTCCATGCATACCACTATATAACCATATCTATCCAATGTCACCATATGTCCATATCTATCTAATATCACCATATGTCCATACATATCCAATGTCACCATATGTCCATACCTATCTCAATATGTCCATACCTACCCAATTCCCATTCCTTAGGAGAGCTACCGTTTAGTACCTTGGGAGAGGTGACTCAAGTCACCTCCAAAGATCTGACAAAAGCTCATTGCCAATACTCATTACTACACACATTTACAAGCTCTAGTCAAAAGTTTATGTCTCAGAGTCTTCTTTCAACGACTACATAGCAACACCGTCCTTAGTCTTTTTCAACGACTACATAGCAACACCGTCCTTAGTCTTTTTCAACGACTACATAGCAACACCGTCCTTAGTCATAGACGGCTAAAGTATAAACCCCCTCTGACAGCCTAATATAACTATAGCCTTAAATAAACATTATCATATCCACCTCCATGTATCAATGACCGTGCATCACCGCCGCTCGACGGGGCTCGCAACCAGGAACCTTGGGCAGCTGTGCCGCCATTAGGCAGCGGTAGAGGCCCGCGTATATAGCCTCTTGTCCTTTTGGAATTTCCTCTCGCGGTCTCAAGACGTTTGCAACTGTGTACCAAGGTCACCGGTACATTTTAGGTTTTGCTCCGACTGCATATTTGTCAGCGGATCGCAAAAATTTCTTTTGGCCCTATATAAGTACCGCACCTCCCTTGCAGTCCTGCACACTCTTGATTATGGATTTCAACTACTCCAACAGCTACATCTCAAATCTCAACTTGGAGGCAGGCGATTCGCCACAAGACACCCCGCACACCGACCTCAGTGTGTTTACAAACACCGACTTCTTCGACTTGGACGTGTTTTCGGGCGAGCAGTTTGCCAAGCAGCACAATGTCCAGCTCTTTGACAACTTGGTTAATGACACATTCAATGTCCAGCCCCAGGTGCCAGTGACACAGTATCCGGCTAGCCGAGTGGCAAAGAAGAGTACTACGGTGCTAGAAGACAAGCGGAAGCGCAACACCGTGGCGTCGGCACGATTCCGGATCAAGAAGAAGTTGAAGGAACAGAAGATGGAGCAGGAATTGAGCGATCTCAAGACGCGGGTGTCGGAATTGAACTCGGTGATCCTCAAGCTCGAGATGGAAAACAAGTGTCTCAAGAACTTGGTGATAGAGAAGAACGAGAAGAAGAGCAACGAGCTCTTGTCGGACATTAAGCGATCTGCCGCAAACTAACAGACATTTTTCATTTCATTCAGCATGGTTTCCAACAACCCGTTTACACTAATATCCTTTCCAACAAAGGAAAAGGTCTTTTCCAACAAAAGACTCTATATAAATTCATTTACGAAGTTTACGATCTTATCCAACATAAGACTTTTCTTACCGAGAAATTTCTACGGCATATTAACCTAATGTATACCCTCTAGCAGGATCCCTCCACCCAATTTCTTATCTGGCCAATCACACGCGCCAAAACCCACTCGCCGAGAAACCTTTGGGAATCCCCAGGCTATTTTCATGCACCCTAATGAGGTTCCTCGCGGTGACATGCCGTAGCACAAAATGAGCACATTTCACGTGACCAGCTGAAACTCCCAGGTCTCAGATGGAAGCCCGTGTTTGAGGAACATGATGTTACACCTGTAAAAAAAAAAACAATGATCGGGTTATGTGCCCTGGTCGTACGGGTGATGACTTGGCAGAACCGTGACGCGGTTACCCTGCTGTGGGGGAATGCTCTTATGTGGAGACTGACTAGGGTCTACAATGGGGATATAGGGGAAATAACATTAAAACTATTGAATAAAACGAAATGAGTTCTTGTCCCGTGAGGACAAACACGTGTGCGACGTATATTTTTCCATTGTAATTTTCCGCGGCGGCACGTCGTTGGTGGGACCATAGCCCACGTAGTTTCTCCGCCACTGGTATCATGCAAAATAATAATTCATAAACTCATAACAAGCGTGGAAGCGTCCGGGCAGGCTTTAATAGATGCTGTTTTTGCGTATTTTGCCCAACTTGTGCCGAGTCTCGTGTATGGATACTGACCGCTGGAGTTTTTTGTTGGCACAGCTGAAGCACAATTTGAGGTGTTTGTTGTTGTGGAAGTACTCTTCGAACGATTCGGGCGTCTGGTACCATATTTTGTTGTATACGTGGCAGTAGGGACAGTATTCGTCGGTGTTGGAGGTGTAGTTTGAGAATCCTGCGGAGGAGTAGATATAGTTTGACTGGGGTTAGAATGGGGCTGAGGGCAGACGAGCAAAAAGGCAAGGCGGATCGAATAACGGGACGCGAGCCAGTACATTAAACTTACCATGATGATTAAAAACCTGGATCTGGAAACCTGAATGTGGGGATGTAGGATGAAAATGTAAAATGCTGGAAAGCTTACGGGACCAAGTCTGGGGTGCAGCTGCAGGGTTTACCCTGCCCATTCACGTGACCCGAATCTGGTGTATTTTTGGCTATATGTTACGTTAATTCATAAAAGCATCGGCGGGGATGTTGGCCTTGCTGGCGTTGAAGTTTGCCATGGCAACGTTGCCGTCCCAGTTGCTCTGTTCCATCAACATCCCGGCAAACTGGATGTTGAGCTTTGTAGCCACCATGATCTTGACCAACGACTCCTGCTGCTGCTGGCTCAAGTTGGCTGCAATCTCCGGCGGGATATTCACGTGTGCTGCAATTGCCACAGGGCTCACGTTCGTCACACTCACAGTCGCCGGGACGGGGGGTGTGTCCGGGGCCCAGGCCTGCGGCCCGGTGTGCGGCCGTACCGCATAAATGTCGGAGGCCACAACAAACGAGTTTCCGGCCGACACAAGAAGCCAGGTGCGGTCAAAGGAGCGCGGCTGGAGCTGGCTGGTAGCGGAGTTGTTGTGCGAGAAACCGCCTCTTCTGTTTGTATGCCGGGACACGGTCTTTTTGACCTGCGGCTCTGCGACCTCGTCAAACTCACCATGCAACACCACCTGAATCACCATGTCGCTGACCTTCCATGCGTCTGTGGAAAACTTCTCTGGACTGGTTGCCAACGCGTGCCTCGTGCCGGGAAGGTTCTGGAACAACCCCAGGATCTGTTGCGAGCCCTTGCCCAACTTCGTGGCGGCGCCAGAGGCAGATCGCGACAAGTTGCGCGATCCGGCCAAGTAGTAGTGCCAGTTTCCTGGGTCGGATGATGGCGATGGCGCAGCAGTGTCGACCAGGAACGAGAATTGTGAGTCGTCGGTGTATAACGGCATCAACTTGTCGCGATCCGAGTCCCAGAGATCAAGGTAGTTGGCAATAAAGTCCGAGGCAATGCTCTGGACCTGCTGATCCTCGAAGAAAAACTGCCTGCGCGGCAACGGGAACTTCCAGATCTGCTTCAACTTGTTTTCGTCCCGCACGGTCTGGGAGTCCAAGAGAATCATCCGCGGAAACAACCGGAGCATCTCGTCCTTGTACCCAGGATCGTGTGTGATGGGATTGCCCACGAGAATAAGCTCCCGCAAGCTGTTGAGCTTGTGGCGGAACCCGTCCAAGGCCTTGAGCTTGGTGATGTTGTTTGCCGACAAGGACAAGTTCTTCAAAAATGGAAACGTCTGGGGGAGCAATGCCACAGTCGCACTGTCCTGGAGCCCGTTTTCGGACAAATTCACGCTCTCAATGTCGCTCAAGTACGTCTCATTCGCGGCAACCGTGAACATTGCACTAAACACTTTGGCGAGTGACAACAGAAAAAGATTGATCGACTGCAACTCGTGATCGCCCGCTGTGTTTGTCAAGTCCAATAACTTGATCTCGGGATTGTATCGCCGCTTCAAAAACGACTTGAACATCTCCACCGTGTTCGAAGTGGCTCCCGAACCAACAACCTCGATCTTCAATGTATTTCCGGCAAATCGCATCCCGCTAAACCCTTTTAAGTAGTCCGCATCCTTCTGATTCGCCACACTGCCTCGGATAACCTCTCCATTCACCTCTGTATCGCGAAGCCCAATCCGCGCCTTGCGCGAAATAAACGTCACCAACTCCTGCTTGCTCGCATTGGTCCATCCCCGGATCTCGACCCACACTTTATTATTGTCGGTGAACTCGTCTACCTTTTTGTTGAGTCCGCCATTATTCTGGTATCCACCATTGTTCTGATACCCGCCTCTATTTCTCGAGTGTCCACGATAACTCATGGTGCAAAAAACGCCAGAAGCAAAAATTCACGGGCGTGGGAAAAAAAAAAAAAAAATTTCAAACTACAAATGTCACGTGATACATACATTAGATGTCGTCAATGTCCAAGTCGTCGAGCTTCTTGTTTCCGCCATCTTCGTCATCAGATGCTGCGCCAAACTCAAAGTTCACGTCGCCCTCGTCGTCTTCAATGAACCCGGTCGTCTCGTTGATCTTTGCGTTCTCAGGCAACTCGCCCATGTTCTTCAACTGCCGCGCCTCCTCAATCGAGTATCGCTCAATAATATCACATTGGCCGTCCTGGAAATCCCGCAACGACACCAACACAATGTCCCCGAGCCCCATCCATGCCTTCTTCCGCAACTTCCCGCGAATGTGGCCCATCCGCTTCACTCCGTCAAAACACTGGACCTCCAACCGCCCGTTGCCCAACAATTTCGCCACAGACGCGTACACCTGGCCCTCGTCCCGGAGCACCAACTCCTTCTTGTGCCCGTCTATGTCGTTCTTACCACGTCTTCGGTTTTTTCCGCCCTGGCTGTTAGTATTATTTCGAGTTTCTCGCCGATGCTCGCCTTGATCCGGCTATCCCGGGCTGTTTGGACCCGTCTCGCGCATACTTTTCCTTTGCTCTTTGGCATGTTGCTGGTTTTTTACAGTGTAAAAAATTTTAATTTTCGTGTGCACAACCAGGGACAATGGTAATGCAAGGGTGAGAAAAACTGCGACTCTGGCAATGTGCGGTGGAAATTTATGGTATGCAAAGGCGAGGACAAGTTGTAGATTTAATATTGTCAAGTTGGGTGTAGTGTGAGTGTAGTGTGATTAAATGGTTTGTAGTGGTACTATTTGGGGTAGTGTATGTTGTATATCTGTATTACAATGATAAGGATGGATGGGTGGGTGGATGGATAGGATAGGATATGAATATGGATGAGGATAGTATAGGATATGGATATGAATGTGAATAGGTTATGAATGTGAATATGGATGTGGATAGGATATGAATACGGATAGGATAGGATAGGACATGAATATGGACATGAATATGGACATGAATATGGTTGGATCTTCATTAGAATATCATTGGATCATAACTAACTCGTGATGCAAAATCATTGTATCATAACTAGATCATAATACAACATCATTGAATCATAACCACAGCATAACCACAACATAACTACAGCATCATCGGATTATGATTACAACAGCACCACAACATCATCGGAAAACCCTCATAGATGACTCGTTGACCAAACTATTTGGCAATGACGACCCAACATGCAACAGACGTGGAATTCACGCCCTATCATACATAACCTCCAATTCCCAGAGCTCTTGGAAGCTCGAATTATATCATGCCTTGATTAAATACTAGATTCCACTATGGAAGACACAACACACGCAATGTGTTTGCCAATCAGTCCACAACCTGATTGAGTTTTACCAGAACATGGTGAGATTCAGCAGTCAAACTTGAAAAGGGCAACCAGGCTTACACAATCAATACAAGTACCATATATCAACAATACAACTGCTCAAATAAGTTTAATCCCAGGCAACTATTCGAGAGTTGACGTGGGTTTTCAGCACTACTGCTCAGGATTTTCTTTAGCACTGCTGCCCAGGATGTTCCTGAGTGAAGATATATTTGTCAAATAACCATGCCGGAAACAATTCATAAATACAAAATAAATATTATTATATTATGATTACATCATTGGATCATGATTACAACATCAGCTTCAACTCGGCTCAATGACAACCTACCTCAGGCTACCGTAGTACCCAGACAAGCTCATAGCCTGCCCACGCACAAACTACTAGAACAACTACTCAAAATCCCGCCTGGAGATTTCTACCCATGTAAAGGATTTCACTGAGCAAAAATATAGCGTTGCAGTCCTTGGTCTTGGACGGTGAAGTATACATCTCCGGAGCCAAAGTATAGCTATAGTCTTGAAATAATGATGATTACAAGATCATTGGTTCATTATTACAAGATCATTGGTCAATCACTAGATCGCAATACAGCGCCATTGGTTCATCATTACAAGATCAACATTCATCTCTTCTATACCTATACTATGCCTCGAGTAAGAGATTAATACTTTGCATAAAACCAAGGTCAATGCCGCTAATTTGGAGCCATGGTCAACGTCCGGATAAAACTCTTGACTGATTTTAAGATTGAAAATGGTAATTTAGAAGGAGCCATGGGGTTGCCCCAAGGGACTACTTGGTGAATTACCTTGTACTGCTGATTACTCGTTCAGCAACATGTAGGTCCTATCAATGAGTATACTTTAGTCTGCAAGAGAAATCATCTATTGTTTGGAATACTCCAAGTCTGTAAATGATGGATTATGGATGCTGGATAGGAGTTCTCGCTGGCACTTGGTATACGTAGAATATAAATACAACATGGACATATGTAGAACGTCACCTCATCAATCACACATTGGCCAACTAGAAAACAAGTTGGTGAATATCCAACACAGATTCCCGACTATTCCAAGTCCAAATATCCAACACAAATTCCCGACTATTTCAAGTCCAAATATCCAACACAAATTCCCGACTATTTCAAGTCCAAATATCCATGCTCGTCAAGACTTGGCTAGACTGTACTCTTTATAGAATATCAATCAACCATATCAAGTCAAGAACCAAGTCGAGAACCAAAATCTCATTTCTACACGCCATACAACCTCCCCACACATTTATTAACACCATACACATGCCCACGACTCCTAGTCTTCTACAACCCTCAATGAAAACCTACGTCATTAAACGGCATCCTCCACCACGCCAATCCTACACATTCAGAATAAACGTCCCGGCAGCCTCCTTCATCTGCTCCGCAAACCGCGAAATCGCGTCCTGAGCCCCTTGCCAATTCCGGTCGGCAATTGCGTCCCGGACACCAGGAAACGTCCACCACTCAAACGGCCGCCCCTGGTTCATAATGTCCGGCTCCCGTTCCTGCGGCGCAAATAACATGTTTTTAATCCACGGCCGCTTCGCAAGCCCCTCCTCGTTCACTGCGAACCGGAGCAAGAAAATCAACTTGCCGTTCCACTCCCAGCGGCGGACAGACAACAATGACGGCTCGATGCCGCCGCTCTCTTGCATGACAATCTCCAGCCACGTGTGTTTCCAGATGCTGAACTCGTTTGCAATCTTCTGGATGAGCTCGGTCGCCTGGTTGACGCGCGAGAAGTCTAACCCAGTTTCAGAGCCGGAAATCTGCCGGTGGTACTCCTGAACGTCCAGAATATAATGGTCGAGGCCCAGGGCCAACTGATTCAAGCCGTAAGGGATCAACGGGTCGTCGACCAAGCGGATGACCAACCGGGAAAGAATCTCGACCAACTCCCGGTGATGCTTCATGTCCGGATCGACAGAGGCGTCCTTGAACCGCAGAAACGTGTCGAAGCAGCTGTTCTTTGGGTATTTGCTGCTGTACGGCGCGCTGTCCTTGTCGGCAAACTTGATTTCCACGACCGGCGTGCCTGCAAACGACTGGAACGGATAGTAGTTTTTGAACTCGTTTGGGGTCTGGAACCCGGTGTATGGCGGCCGGTTTGCCTGCCAGTTGCCCAAGACCTCGGAAATCACCGACTCAAACACCGGGTGCGTCTTGATTTGCAACTCGTCGCCGCTGATGGCGTCGCTGAGATCAATATACGCATACACCTCGTTGCGCACTTCCCGGTACCGCTCCTCGATCCACTCTGTGATGCCGGCGTTGTTGTACTCCGTGCCGTCGATGCTGATAAAGTAGATGGACCTTAGCGGCTTCCAGTTGAGTTTCAGCTGGAGCGCAGCAAACACTTTCACCATCTCCACAAGCACTGTGGTTCCTGTGTTTGGGTTCACGGCCCCGTAGCATGCAGAATCGCGCTGGGCTCCAATGATGATTGCCTTTTCGCTCTGCTCGGTTCCGGAGATCTTGCCGACAATGTTCCAGAGCGGCTTTGACTCGCGCTTTATGGTCGCGACCTCGAAATGGCCCTCGAATTTTTCCCCCGGTCCCCCGGTCCACACCTCGAAACTGGCACCGGGCCAGCCCCAGCCGCGTTCCGGCTTCGCCCCGTGGCCCCGGAGGGCCTCTAGAAGCGGCAAAACCGCGTCGTGGGACACCAGGAGCGACGGGATCGTCGGCGAGACCTGCGACTTGTCCCACGGCAACCGAGGGTTGCTGTCTAGCGACGGCCAGCCAGGGGTCAAGACGTCACCTGACGAGTAGTACAGGTATGCCACCGACTGCTTCTCAATCATGCCGCCCTCGCGCAGCACGTCCACATACTCGGGGTCCTTGAAGAACACCATTGCCGCACACCCCTGCGTCGCCGCATACCGGAGCTTCCCGCCCGCCGACACCTTGCCGTAGCGCGCCAAGCAAATCGCCCGCTCAATGCGCACGCCTTGCGCCGCCAAGTAGTCAAAGTCTGACGCCCGGCCGTAGTTCACATACACTACCGGCCCGTCCACACGCCCGTCGGCGGACAAAAAGTTGAATGCCTTCAACGGCAAGCTGTGGTGCTGCGAGGTATCCTGGCCCGGTACCGGCTCCTCGAGCGGCGCCTCATAGTCCAACTTGCCGTCGGCCGACGAAATCAGCAACCGCGTCACATTGGGATAGTTGATGAAGCTCTTCACCTCGTTGAACTCCTTGGGATGGATCCCCGCAGTTTCATAAGCATTGTCGACAAACCGTGCAAGAGCCAAGTCACCGGCTGTTCCCGCAAGATGCGGCACCGAACTCAAATACTCGAGAGTCTCCTCCATGGACTTGGGGTCAATGTGGCCCAGAATAAACTTGCCGAGGATCAGCATGTCGCTGAATTGGCCATTTTGCAGGGCCTTGTTGCCGGGATATAGGCCCGAGCTGACAATGAAATATATGACCACGGAGATAAAACACACGTACAAGAACCGTTTCACAATGAGCGGATTGCCCACTTTACCAATGTAGGCGTCAAACTTGATGGACACTTTGCGCCACAACTCGGCAACAGGATCAAGAATCTTGTACACCGGCGTCACGATCTTGCTGTTGAAATTGCTCCGGAGACTCCTGGTCATGTCCCCAGCCCGCTGGAGCAAACTCGGCCCGGAATTTGCCTCTGGATCGTCCATTTCAAACTCTTGAAACGTCACATTCGCCTCCAAGTCAGATAACGAGTCGTCGTCCTCTAGTCTCGGCGATCCGCTCGCCTCATCCACATACGCAGGCGGATCCGCAGGAAGAACCTCTCCCGGTAAACTGCTGTACTGATGTGGCATGATAGAGACCTTGGTACCCTCCTACAAACACTTTGCCCACTAGGCATTGCGATCACGTGATGAAATATCCGTGCACATAACAGATGGTTTGGGCATGTTCTGGATGTGGTTTGGACATGGTCTGGACATGGTCTGGATTTGATATTGGTTATTTGACTATATTTTGACTATATTTTGACTACATTCTTACTACATTCTTACTACATTCTTACTACATTCTTACTACATTCTTACTACATTCTTACTACATTCTTACTACATTCTTACTACATTCTTACTACATTCTTACTACATTCTGACTACGCTTTGACTACACTTTAACTACACTTTGACTACACTTTGACTACACTTTGACTACACTTTACTACCAGCTATTTTGACTATTAACCATTCTTTTCAAGAAGGAATACCACAAAGTACCACTGGCCAATATGAAAATTTATCAATGAATTTTATAATATACAATACCTTTTGAGGAATTGGCGCCAGTAGACAAACTCTTTTGGCAGTTGCTCAAGCAATAATGACATTTCACAATATAATACACATGTCATGACAATATGCATCTCAATTATAACCTCGTGATATTGCCTAGTCAATAAGGTCCACATTATGTTGCCCCAAAATAGCCTCTAATAGCTGCATATCTTGGTACAATTAGTTACCCCACTTACTGTCGCCTCAACAGCGGACATACATCTTGACAGTCGATAACGGACATACATCTCGACAGTCAATTTATAACGGACATACATCTCGATAGTCAATTTACATCGGACATACATCTCGATAGTCAATTTACAATAACGTACATTAAATTCCATTTGGATAGCATTTGTTTCCTATTCGTTATCCCCAATGCTGCTGCCATAGATAGTGCCATCTAATATTCTTCATCTTGACATGACAATATCTGCAATTTCTTGTTGCCAAGTACACAATTATTCACCAGACCATTTATTCACCAGACCGTCTATTCACCAGCTGACCCAACAGCGGATCGTCAGCAACTTTAATGAAAATTCCTGGTACATCTCTTGTCTAGTATTTCAGTGCTGTAAAATATAAACCACACATGTTGATTTCCGCGGGTTTATTCAACCAACAACTTTGTCTAAACATCGTATGCAATGTCTGAGGTACGATGCTTGGTCATAAATACCAATATGAAATCACCAACTGATTAAATTCTTAAAAACATGGGCATTTGGACTTTGACTATCATGGAAATCTTCACTGCAGGGTAAACTTTATACAGATTGAGTAATCAATCACTTGAATACACTCGTCTGCTGCCTAAAAAGCCAACAGAAACATTTGATGAATATATTTTGCTCAAATGCACGTTTCATACAATGGCGACGGACTTGGTTTGCCCAGCTTTTTCTTTGAAAGATACCGCACAATGTAAATGAAACACAAGGCATTGTGTAATAATATCCAATAAGCTTTGTCATCACGAAATATCTCATTTATCATTCCATTTCCAAGACACTATCATATTGCCATATGAATCAATGGCTAAATTGCCCTGAGACATGATTCCGAATCTGTACGCATTCTCAGTGGTAACTTGTCACCCGATGGTATCGTCAGAAAATGCGAAGTCCGGTTTAGAAAATAAGTCAGTCTCACCCTTGAGGCACCATATCGTATGCAGTAAAATTCTATTACAGGCACTCCTGCTAACAAAAGCGTTTATAGCAAACCTATAATGCCCAGAAGAGATTAGACTTGCCAACCTCAGGTGAAACATTGGCAATAGCATCCCGAGTGATTTTACTATAAAGAGCACCGGAAATCTCCTTCAATTTATTATCCAATCCTTCTGACAAAAATGAAATATCAAACAATCCTCTTTAACCTTGCTGTCGCTGCTGCTTACACTTCATGGAAACCAATTGAAAGCACTATGGAGACGTACCAAGTTGAGACTTCCTCCAGTGCCAAGGCTCCTGCTGCCACGGGTGCTGCTCAAGGTAAACCAAGGGTCTTTACTGGTTTTGACGGTGCTCATTCTCACTTCTGGGGTCATGGACCGGTTGTTGTCCATCCTCGAAACAGAACCACCATTGAGAAAAACTTACGTACTGTTTAAATTGATACCACTTGCAAATTCTGTAGTTGAAGCTGCCGGGAAAGTAAATAGTCTCCTACGATAGCAGTGAGGTTATGAATATAGAGTTGAAATTCCGTCAGACAATGTCTCAGAAAGTGCGCCAGCATGAGATTGGACCCTTTGATCTACATGTGGAACGGAAAAATCAGCACGTTCATAAAGGGCTACGCTTTGATATTGCCATTTCATGTTGAAAAATACGCCATTATGTTGATGTTAGAATGGGGTTTCAGGTATGCACCGACTTCTTCTGGCCAATTCCGTGTCTTGCAATAAATTCTAAACCCTTTGGGATACAAGAAATTAAGTTTTAGTCAATGATTGCCAAGATGATTGATTGGCAGCGGCCATTTAAGAGAATGGCAAGGACATAATACATGCATAAAGTTCAGTTTCTAGTGGCGTATATCAAGACGAATTTTAAAAATCAAAGGTGAGACCAAGTCTTGTAAGGCGAAATGATTAAAGGCAGAGTTAGTGTAGTTATGGATGTTGGTTTGGAGTATTGAATAGAACTGTTGAGTTTTAATTTTCAGCTATCAATTTCAATTATTTCCAGTTGTCAATTGCAGAATTTCAATCATCATGTCTACAAATTCAGAAACATCAATCTTGTCTTACTCAGTAATTCTAGGAATGTACAGGAGTAATATCGACCAAAGGAGGTGAATCTCAATCTCAATCACGAATTTCATGCAGAAAACTACAGTAATATTTGTATATATAAATTTCCATTTGATACTAATCAGCTAAAAGTGCCAAACAAAGTTGTACATTGCAACCTAAAAGCATGATTGTTTGAACGCAATTACCAAAAAATTCTGCTACAATGCTCTTCCACCGCCTCCCTAAAACTCTCCATAACAGCTTATTTACATCTCACCAACTTCTCAGCACAGTAAAACAGCAATATACTCCATCATCTGGGGACAGTACCAAAGCCCACCATGGAGCATCGCATCACGTGCACAAATAAGAAATTTTTTTCAAGTCCAAACCTGAAGCAATGAATATTCACCGGTCTAGGTTTGTAGACTTTACGCCGCATACGATTTCGGCCACCAGTTTCAGTCACAGATCCACTGAAGGAAGCACGCCGCGGGATTTGCGGCTAGCAATTGGCCGTAGCAATGGTGACATTGAGATCTGGAACCCGAGAAATGGATGGTACCAAGAGCAGATTTTGAGGGGCGGAAAAGGTCGGACCGTGGAAGGATTAGTGTGGGCACAATGGGAGGGCCAGCTTCGGTTGTTTTCGATTGGTGGGTCGACGGTTTTGACTGAGTGGGACCTATTACTTGGTGTCCCGATGCGGAACTATGATTGCAATTCCGGGGTGATTTGGTCGATGGCGCTCAACGAAACCGGTGATAAGATTGCCGTTGGGTGCGACAACGGGTCTGTGGTTTTTGTGGACATTTCCGGGGGCCCAGGGAGCCTTGAGTATGAGGGAGTGTTGCAGCGACAGAAATCACGTGTGTTGTCAATAAGTTTCAACCGCGACGAGCAGATTATTGGAGGATGTGCTGACGGGAAAATCCGGGTGTGGGCATTGTCTGGACCGAGCCGCGGCCGGATTGTTGGAAGCATGAAGGTGGACAAGTCTACGAAGCATGAGAGCACGCTTGTGTGGAGCGTGATGGTTCTAGACAAACAGGGCCAGATTGTGAGTGGGGATTCCACGGGATCAGTGAAGTTCTGGGACATTGAGCATTTCACAATGGTGCAGAGTCTCGATTCTCATGAGGCAGACGTGCTATGTCTCACGTGCGACTTGGCTCAAGAGAAGGTTTTCTCAGCTGGGGTTGACCGCAAAGTAGTCAACTACAACCTTGTGAAGAAGCGGCAGTGGGTGAATTCGTGTAACAAGTTGTTGCATGCCAACGACATCCGCACGATTGCGTCTTACGAGTCAAAGGGCTTGAGTATTTTGGTGTCTGCGGGCGTTGAGCGGACGATTGCTGTGAATTCAGTGCGATATTTCAGCAGCAGTGCCGGCTGGAAGCTTCCAATAAGCGTGCAGTATCACAATAATGTGATTGGCAACGCAAAACGGCGGCTTGTGGCCATGTGGCAGGACAACACCGTCAAGGTGTGGAACATTGCCAAGCAAGACACCAGCATCCCATTGGACGCGATGGATCTCCGTGCAAACTTCAGATTGGTTTCCAAGCTCGTTTTGTCCGAGCAGGAGAACATTGGCGATGTATCGTTGTCGAAACGTGGCGATGTTCTTGCCGTGGGATACCTGAGCGGAATCAAGATGTTCCGGCTCAAGAAGCACGGCGAAAAGTTGGCAGTGAGCAAGATGCTCCCACAATGCGATGCGTTGCAAGACGTTGGTTGCAAAAGCCTCTGTTTCACGTCGGACGGAGTCAGTCTTGTGGTCGTGACCATCGACAATGAAATCGTCAAAATCAACGTCGAAGACTGCACAATAGAGTCGCTCGACGTGTCTCCACTAGCCAATGACTCCGGGCTCACGTACAATGCCAGTATCAACCAATTCAAGGTGTCGCCTAGCAACACCACCCTTGCCATTGTGCGGGCTTCCACCATCGACCTCGTGGGTTTGAACGAACCGCACGACGTCACACGGGTTGTCCAGCTTGATCACGCCATATCAGCCATTGAGTTTACGTCAGAAACTCGGCTTGTGGCGATTACAGTAGAAAACAAAATCTACGAGTTTGACATCCAACACCGTCCTCCACAGCTCACCCCGTGGTCCAGAGCAAACTCGGATGCCATCCCACAGGAATTCCTCACGTTGAAGAACAAATGTATCGGCATTTCCGCAGCCTCAGAGTTTAAGGTGTGGCTCTTTGGTGCAGACTGGATCTGCTTCGTGGACTTGAAAAAGACCTTGACGACACAGAAACAGGGCCTCAAACGGTCGCACGACGGGCTCTCACTCTTTGATGAGAGTGAGCTGGCGGAAATCTCCAACCAGACATCGCGGGACTTTGAATTTGTGGCGCCAAAGCCTGGGCTGGAGGTTCCATTTTGGTGGACCACTCGGTACCAGTCGATTTTGAAGATGGGATTGTTCAGCCACAACGACATGTATGTCATCGAACGGCCTTTGAGTGCCTTGCCAGCACAGCCTGCCTTTAGCACTAATTTTATTGCTTTTTAATAGATGACACGAGAAGCACGCGGTGTAGTGTAGAGATGGTTGCATAACAATGTGTTTACCAGGGCAAAGATTGGCACTGATTTAGATATTTTGCTCTAGAGAGAGTAATTCTAGACAATTGTTTAGAGACATGATTGGTCTAGATACAGACTTTTGGCAAAATGGGAGTGCACCTAGTGAGGTTAATGAGACAATGTATATGTCCTCAACCAAGAATTTATCTTTGAAAAAGCTCATCAACCATTCATTAAATTACCAACCATTAATTAAAATACCAACCTTTTAATTAAATTATAGCCAACTTAGACGTATGTATGGATAAGATTTGAAACTGGAATATTTTCAAGTATGGCACAGCTCAACCTTTGACACTGATTCTATTTTCCATAGCGTCACACTTTAATGTTACACCAATCGACATAGTATCCCCGATAATATCATCAATGACTTATAATATGTTGGCTTGCATGGTTTCTGCATCACTAATCGACATTCTTATGTCAACTTACCTAATATTTCCTCGCAGCATCAAGATTCTATCGACTTGTATAATATTTTCTCATCACAATACTGACTTCCACAATATTTTCTCAATCCATTCACCATCTTTACAGGACAATCTCACATATTTACAGCACATGCTATTGTATATTTACATTCTACTCAACCAATGACTCGTCAAACACCCTCAAAGCCCCAGCTACCCGCTCATCAACCACAAACTCTCTTACCCAGTCGCTGTTTTTGTCAGTCGCGGTCTGAACCCATTTCTTGGGCCAGTCCAACTCCTCACTGACAACCAAGTCGGCGTCGCTGTCGCAATTAAAAGGCCGGGTAGCATTCTCAACAATGGCATACGCCATTTTTCCATACTCATCCGCCAAGTACCGCTTGTTGTAGAATCGATAGATCTTCTGAGGGATCACAAGAAACCCAAGAATGTTTGGCATTGGCATCACAGAAACAGGCTGCTGATAATACGGAGGCAAGCCGTCTTTATTAGGAAGTGCCTGGCCGTTATTTAGGTATTCAGAAAACTCTTTACAAACTTGTCCTTGTTGCTCGTAGTCCACCGGGTATATATACGAACCAGTCACGTGTTCAGATCCTTCTTCCTTCTTGCCAGATATCTCGGGATCAGTTTCGTTTCTGATTTCTTCAGCCAACTCCTCGACAGATTTGACATCGGGGATTTCGTCCTCGGGCTTCTTTTGATCTCTCAACTTTTCCTGTGCCTTCTCCAACTCCCCATGCTTGTACTCGGCTTCCTCTTGAATAACACGCTCAGGTCGCTCCAAAGGACCCAAAATTCCCTCATGCACTCCCATCATATACTCCTTGTACGTCCCACGTCCCAAAATAAGCACTCCTCCAACTCTACTTACTTCCATACCGACCTCTTCGTTATGTGCCTGAGGAAGGTCTTGTTTGGATTTGTCGTTGTAGAACACGCTCAAGACGTTTTTCATGTTTTTCATTTTTGCATTGAATTCTGCCACGGATTTTTGCTCCATGTCCCGTTCTGCTTGTTCTCTAGCCTCGCTGGAAACAAGCTGGACGAGATAACTTTTCACACGTGAGAAATACCCAGGCTCGGCAATAGGGCTGGATTCGTCAGACAAAAGCTCGCGTCTTTTCTTGCGGATGTCACTAGCCACCTTGTTACGGATCTGGCCTTGTACCGATGAGGTGTAAATCTCGAAATCGACGCCGCCCAGGTTTAAGATCGGCTTGATGTATTTACGGAAATTCTTGTAACTCTCATCAAGGAAATCATTTGGTGGCGGGGCGATAAAAATTGTCAACTTCCGTGGAACAACGTCGTTCTCCAACGCGGTTTCGCCATACTTTTGGGCCTTTTCCATCCACTTGTTGCGGTACTTCTTCTGCTCACGCTTATCATACAAGATTCCGCCGACAATAAGTGCTGTGGCGCCAATAAAAATCAGCCAGTTTCTAGAGGGCAAGCGCAATCGCTTAATACCCATGGCCGTGAGAGCCGGGTTGGTGAACCCCTTTTCAGGGACCACTGGCTTGTGCTCAGACATGATGAGTATATATGAGCCTGGTATAAAAAATTCTTGTAGGTACCGTTTCACGTGACAAGCTATTAGTGTTTGACTAAGCACAGTAACACGTGACAAAATATTAGTACATGACTAAGCACATATATGCACCACGTGACAATTTGCTAATATTTGACTAAGCAGATTTATGCATCACGTGACGGGCCATACTTGAGGAATCTGTTTGTATCACGTGGCACTAGGAACAAATCCACAACTGGGTTTTGGTGCGATACGAATGTTAGGCAGCAAACTGAGGAAGGCCAAGCGGCGGCTGACTCTTGAAAACACGCCCACTAGCAGCACGTCATCATTAGCTGCCCAGGCTGCTGCCTTGACATTTTCCAAGACAAGTTCGGCCCATGAGAGCCAAGCCACTCCCGAGAAGATGCCACCTCGAAAGAAGAGCGATGGTTGCTGTGGATTGGCAAACGGCTCTTCTTACGCTGGATCGTCGCCGCTGGTGTGCGACCAGGGCAAGAAGTTCAAGAAGCCTACCGACGGGCCGTATCCGCAGTCGCCAGGTGTCAAGAAGCAGATATCCCGGTCCTCCATGTATGGGAAACCAGCCAAGCCAGAGGGTCTGGCGGCACTTACCGCAGCGGCATTGGCAGCCAAGACGATTTCTGGGCAGGAGAGCCAGTACCATCTGCAAAACAAGGTGGCCTTATCGAGCACTGGGTTTCTCCAGCCACCGACCGATGTGAACAAGCT
Source organism: Saccharomycopsis phalli (assembly GCA_020342235.1). Classification (NCBI taxonomy): domain Eukaryota; kingdom Fungi; phylum Ascomycota; class Saccharomycetes; order Ascoideales; family Saccharomycopsidaceae; genus Saccharomycopsis; species Saccharomycopsis phalli. The sequence continues at coordinate 793,907 of CP073217.1, forward strand.
GGCGAACCGGCTGAGCAGCCGCACTTCGAGCCGGTCGATTGTGTCGTTCAATTCCGACCAGCAGGGCCGACCGAAGCTGGAAGAAGACTCCTCGTCCGAGTCGCTAGCCGACGACGACAAGAGAAGCAAATCTACCAAAAAGACCAAGCCCTTGGACCATCTGGCGTCGCAAGAGTTGCTTGACCCGAGGCTCCGCACCATGACCCCGCCCAGACTCCTCCAACGCGACTCCACATACACCATTGGGTCCATCAGCCAGCATTCGCTTCCTAGCCGCATCCAAAGCACTCCCACAAGCCGACGGGCCAGTGTGGATGCAGTGGGCTACAAAGTCGGCCGGGAAGAGCCATTTTTGGCACCGCAAAAGATCCCTGCGCTCACAAACCAGAGGTCCAACCAGAGTATGAGTTCAGCCGGGTCGTCACTCTCGCAAAGACTGAGTGGATCGGCACGTTCTCCCAAGAAGAAGACTCTTGCAACCAGAGACAGTTTCTACGGGGTACAGCCGCGACGATTGTCACAGGCGATGCTGCAGGACAGCTTCACGTTCTTGCTGGCACTTTCAGTGAGCGGCGACAGTCTTGTGGGCGAAAAGAAGCCCTTGGCGGTTTCGGGTGAGTCGGACTACGAGTCGGACTCCATGAGCGACGGAGAGTTGCCCCAGTACCCATTACGAGTCTCTGAGCCACGATCGCACAACAATGCTGGTATCGCACTTAAGCAGCGAGGCAAGAAGGTGTTACGGGACTTGGGTATCAAGCACAACTCGGAGCATGCTCCGGCTGGAAAAGCCGACATGTACGCCTTGACGAACCACGGCCGGCCGCTGCAGACAATCGGCACGAAACCGGTTCTGCTCCGCAAGACGATGCGGAAGGACAAGAAGAAGCAGAAGGATTTCAACGAGGACAAGCCGTGGAAGCACCACCGGTCGATCACCATCAGCGAGCAGGAAAAGAAGCGGTATGAGGGCGTGTGGGTCGCGAACCGTGGGTTGTACATGGTGATGTTACGGACTCCTGTCAACAGCACGGATCTGGACGACACTACTGACAAATGCTACGACGCAGCCAATGCGGTCTCGACGTCGTTGCACCAAGGGCCCTGCCATCCTTCTCAGTTGGTGCATGGGTATGTGGTGCGCAGCATTTGGCGGCGCAGCAATCTTTCAGATGGCATTTTGGAGAAGATCTGGGAGTTGGTGGCGGTGCGGCACGATGGCACATTGAATCGGGACGAGTTTATTTGCGGGATGTGGCTTGTGGACCAGTGTTTGTACGGGCGGAAGTTGCCGCAGATTGTCAGTGACGATGTGTGGAATAGTGCTAGGAAAATGGCTGTTTCGTTTAGCAAGAAGAAGTATAGAAAGGATAGGTAGGAGGGGGAAGTAAAGTGGGGAATTAAAGTGAGGAAATAAAGTGAGGAAGTAAAGTGGGGAATTAAAGTGAGGAAGTAAAGTGAGGAAGTAAGAAGTGAAATGAAGAAGGCAAGTGTGGAAGTAAGAAGTAAAGTGAAGAAGTAAAAAGTAAAATAAAGAAGCAAGAAGTGGACAAGTGAAATAGAGCAAAGAGTAAATGAATAGATACCCACTGAGTTGCACCGTTCCTTGGCCAATTCAAGCCAATCAATGGAATATGGCAACTCAGCAACCATATTTTTAAAAGTCAATTGAATAATTAGTAATGAATCAAATAATAATACAACATACTATAACTCAATTAAAGTCATTTGGTAAGAAAACGCGTGCCAACCCCGGCATAAATAACCAGTGGCAGAAACCAATCTCTTACGTACTACAAATTAGCCACCACTACAACTAATAACCACTACAACTAATAACCACTACAACTAATAACCACCACTACAACCAATGGCCAGACCCATCGCTACATTTGCATCATAATTTACACATTCTTTTACGTAGATACTGGTCCTCACCAACTAGTTTGGCGTCTCATACGTCCGAAGCTGGTTCAATATCCCCAACAATTCCTCATCCGTCCGCTTCTTCCCCAAACTAGGAATCAACGTCTTGGCCTCATCCGGTTCATCACATGTCAACGAGCCCAACTGCGCAATCTCAAAAGGATGCAACGTCGTCTCGCCTTCCTCAAACTCTTTTGTGCGAAGCAAGTTCTCCACCACAGAACACGTCTCCTGGTCCTTGAACCGCGAAAATCTATTCAAATACTCCAACGTCTTCTTCAACATCTCGTTAGCACCTGGCGCTAGTGCCACCTTTGCCACGATCTCGTCGTCGTCGTCATTGTCATCAGGCGCACTCACAACACCCCGCTTTGCCTCCATAACTTTCTTCCGCTCCTTGAGCGCCTCCCTGATCAAGATCCGTGCCTCTGACAAATTGAGAGCCACCAACTGCTGGGGGTTCCCGTCGTGGTCGATCTGGGTCTCTGAAAATTCCGGCCCAAGCTCAAGCAAAGCAGCATTTTCCTGCTCGCTTGCACCCGTGATGTTCCGTCGTTTCCGTTGAGTGCCTAGTGTCGACGTAGAGACATTCATGTTGCTGTTTTACCTAGTGGTGTTTATCCAGCCTTATTTTTCAGGTTGCGTGCCCGCGCACAGGCATTTGGGTGGGTGAAAATTTTGGATAATGGCAACCACATCATGTCCAGTTCTGAGGGTGACCATACTAGAGAGCCTTGTCCTTTTGTGATTATCAACGATTTCGGTGGCGCCTTTGCCATGGGTGTATGTATTTTCCTGATTTTTTTTTCTTTTGTTTTGAACTTCTACTAACGCCAAGGCCATTGGAGGCACTATATGGCACGGAATAAAAGGGTTTAGAAACTCGCCCTTTGGCGAGAGAAGAATAGGCGCTCTTTCTGCTATCAAGGCAAGAGCCCCGGTTGTCGGAGGAAATTTCGGTGTTTGGGGTGGTCTTTTTTCCACCTATGACTGTGCCGTCAAAGCAGTAAGAAAGAGAGAGGATCACTGGAACGCCATCATTGCCGGATTCTTCACCGGTGGATCGTTGGCTGTTAGAAGCGGCTGGAAGCACGCCCGGAACTCCGCTATAAGTTGTGCGGTGTTTCTCGCGTTGATTGAAGGAGCAGGAATCTTGATACAAAAATATATGGCGCAAAGCTCGCAGCAAGAGACCATTCGGCAGATGCAAGCGCAAATGCCACAGCAAGCAATGGCACCGTAGTGGGAAGGTAATAGGATTGGAGTCTGAACATGTATATATGTATTTATTTTGTGTTTACAAACGATTGAATAATACTATAGTGGGTGTAGCCAAGTCTGGGTGTTTCCAGTTGGAATAAAAGTGTAATGGTAAACTGGTGTAGGAAAGTCATGGCTAGTTTCCAAGCGGGAATTCTAGTTGTAAGTGTTTAGATGCGAATATTATAGAATTGTAGTTATGGATAATTGTAGTTTTCAATGTAAAGTTGTATTACAACGACCTTGACTTGGACATTTACATTTACATTTTAATTTTACATTTCACACTTATATTTTACATTTCACACTTATATTGTACATTTCACACTTACATTTTACATTTCACACTTGACATTTTGTAGGCATTGATATTTTCACATTTTCTATGCACTTGATATTTTCACGTTTTCCAAACATTTGACATTTTTCACATTTTCGAGGCACTTGACATTTTCACATTCTATATATAAACACTTTCCATTTCATTTTATAAACACTTGACATTTCACATTTATAAACACATCCTATCTCATTTTATAAACACATTCTATTTCACATTTGCGACTTGGTACTTCACGTTTATAAACACTTGCTATTTCACATTTATAACACTTAACAGCTCACTTATAAACACTTTCTATTTCACATTTACAGCACTTGCTATTTCACATTTCACATTCTCATAACATAGTACCCATCTAACATTACAATATCCCATTCTCCCTAAGCTTGTCCATCATCTCACTATCCAAATACTTCTCAAGACTAGGCTCATCACTCAACCCTTTCTTCCGCCGCGTCTTTATCACAAAGTCCCGGGCCAAACTTTCAGGCAACGCAGGCTTCAACTTTGGAATAAACGCATCCACGTCCAATGGATCACCACTCACCACGCCCCAGCCGTCAAACTTCAAAAAACACATGGCCTGGCCCTGTGTAAGCAACCTAATATCGGTTTCAAACCCAAAAGAGTCCATCACAGGCACCGTGGCCTCACATTTATACATTTGCGTCGCACAAATCGGCCGCTGGCTGACCAAATGCCCTCTTCTTTTACCCAAAATCTTCTCCACCGCACCAATGGCAGGCTTGGTGCATGTGACATAGACTTTGTAAAGCGGCTCGCTAACCCGAGGACTCGAAGTAAGGAAGCTCGCATAGCAAGCCTTGCGCACCATTGGTAAGATCTGGCCAGGGCCCTTTTCAAGCGGACTCTCGGGGATGTCTGCGGCAATGATTTTGAACTTGACATTTCTCATTGGCTCGTCGCAAAGCGGGCCCAGCTTCGTGGCCCATGTGAACCCCTGGATGATGGACTCCTTAATGGATAAGAGCTGTTTCTTGTCCACCTCGTCGTCCAACGTGTCGTCCAAAAGTATGTTTGTGCCTTCTACTGCCCAGATGGACCGTGCAGCAAGCGAATCCCAGCCGTACAGCAGCTGAAACAACTTTGAAACTTGTCGGGGAGCCATCTGGGCAAGGTTCGACAACTTCCCCGAGGCAATGTCGTCGGAGATTTGCGGCTCGAGCGGCTCGCAGATGACGCTGATGGAACTTCTTTTATTGTTTGACTCCACCGTGAGCTTGGTTAGCGACTGCTCAACTACGGTCTCTTGGAACTTGACAAACGGCTCAGAAACTTTGATTTCCAAGTTGTTGGCAAACAAGTATCGCACGTCGTACAACAAGCAGTCCAAGTACAACTCACCGGTGCCTGAGATGATGTACTCTCCGCTTTCCTCGACCTTGACATGTGCTCCGGGATAGCTTTTGTTGGCGCTCTGGAGCGAGGCCAACAAGTCCGGCAAATGGGACGGGAGCGTTGGCTTGATGCTGACTTTGAATACCGAATCAGAGAGATAGTCAATCTGCTTGAACGGAACGAGCAGCCCCGTGAAATCGGAGCCGTACAATGTCGCCGATTTACTGACAACTGTGGCCATGTCTCCGCCAATGAGACATATGGTTCCTGCAGCCACGCTCTCCACCTCAAACGAGTATCGTGCGCATGGGATTCTGAGCTCCTTGATTTCCATCTCAATGACGTCCTCAATGTCGCCGTGTTTGAACGACTCCTGGAGAACTTTGACCGTTTGTCCGACAGCCAATGTCCCAGAATACACTCGAGTGAGGGCGAAAAACTTGTCTGAATCAGTGACAGTAACCAACTTACATATGTTGGCGACGAGCTGGTTTGCCGCAGAGCACTGTTTTCCCAACTGGAACGTGGTGTTGCTGTCCAATTGCGTAAACGGAACGTCCAAAACCGCAGCGAGTTTTGTAGCTGCACTTTCGACTGGAGACGGACAATGAGCCTCGAGCATGTCAACCAAGCCGAGATTACCGGCAAATATCTGCTCGCAGATGCTGGTCAACACCACGTGCGAATCCTCCCGGTATATCTTGTCCAGAAGCGACACTCGGAACGCACTGTACAAGGTGTCGGCCAATTCGCGCAGGTCTTGGGACACGGCTAGCGCAAACACCTTGTACAAGGGCAACAAAATAAACTCGATAAACGTGTTTTGCCGCGCCATGTCGCTTGGCTTCTTCTTGTAGAACGACCCACTCGCCTTGTCGTAGCAAATACTGTCTCCCCAAAGCCGCTTGGCAAACTGGCATACGTCAGCATCCACCCGGTTCATGTCAAGGTACTTTTGGGCAAACGACTGCAAGCTAAAGGCAAACTTCAACGAAGCAGACGCAAAGACAACGTTACCAATGCCCGGCGAAAACGTCCGTTGGTGCAAATAGTCCGCTCCCAAGGATGCAATGGTGCTGCCAAAATACTGGTTGGCTTCCGCAAGCACATGGCGGATTTTGTAGTACGCATCCAACACTGGAAGCTTCAACTCTAGCATTAAGCGGTCAATCTTGTTGATCACCACGACAACCGGGGTGTTGTGCACTATACTGTTTTTAAGGGCCATTTTGTCCATCTCCGTAACTCCTTCCACCACATCAAGCACCAACATCGAGGTATCGGCGATTCGCTGACACGTCGCCACTTCGTCAATAAAGTCCAAATGTCCAGGAGTATCTAGGAAGTTCACGCTCAACGACCGCAGAGTACCCTGTAGTAGCAAGTTTGCACTCGACGTCTTCAAAGACATGCCCTTTTCAATCTCCAACTTGTGGTTATCGGAGTATCTAATCGGGAGATTGTCCTTGGTGACCAACGCAGGGTTCTCCCGTAGCAACTCCTTGTGTGTCTGCAACATCATCATGTCCAAGAGACTCGTCTTGCCCGAATGGAGGTTTCCTACAAGGCACACGTTCCGCACCCGCTCAGGCGTGGTATCGTTCAAGTAGACTAGATATTCCCGGGAAAAGTCGGCACTCGGCAAACTGGGCTCCTCAATTATCACGTTTTTTCTAACCTCAGGCTGTATAAGCGGCTCATTCAGCCCTTCAGAGTCGCCTGGTGCATGCACCTTCACCTCCACTGACGGACCAAATGTCTCTCTGATGCCGGGATACTTGGTAATTTGCTGCTCAGACGAGACAACCAACGCCGTAGATGGCTCATCTACCAACTCCTCTTCTTCTGATCCCGACTCCTCGCCAAGGTAGTTTCCAAACTCATCATAGAGGTCATCCATTGTGTTTTTATTTTTCACCCATGCAGAAAAGTCAAAAGTCGCCCATGCCTAGCAGAACTGGGACTGGATGTCAAAAAGTAAAATAATATTATTTATGGTCCATGGCTATAACAGCTCCAGTAAATGAGATTGGCCGTCTAATAAGAACCGTGCCGCTAAAATAAATATCAAACAAGTCCCATTGGGATGTACAGTTTCCACTTGATGACGAAAACTCAGCTTGTGCACTTCTTTTGGTTGGCGAAAACACACCTCTTGTGCTTCAGTTTGCTATTTCACAAATTTGGAGTTTAAGCGTAGACATGGGAAGTCGAAGATGGCCCGAATCCTTACAATGGAGCACTTGGCTGCAATATGGATCGAATTGTGTTTTGGTGGTGCTTAGTGCTGGATTAATCCACCAACTTGGCTAATCGAGCTTAACACTAGGTCAGCTAGAGCTTTTGAAAGGAGAAGGTTGTCTAGTGTGATGACGTGTAGTGTTACTTTCCAGGAAAAGTCTTGTAGTGGGCTGACATTATTTCCTCAGTCTATTAGTTTTTGCCATTTAGTAGTTGGAGGTGTGTTGATAAGATCTTAGGATGTGTTGTTTATCTAGTCTTTAGATATTGTTTAACTAGTCTTTGTGCCCAGATTTTGTTTACAGTATATGGCTACAATGGGTCCTTACAACTCAGACCTGCTCGGGTTGTCATTTCTGCTTTGTAGTATATCATTAACGCAACCTCATCAACTGATTTGGTATGTTTTTCCAATGGAAAAATATTCCACGGCAATGCTAGGATGAAAAGATACACAGATTGATAACATGACTATAAACATGTAAAGGCTGATAGAGATCAAAGACTGACGGGTATCAAAGACTGACGGGTATCAAAGACTGACGAAGATCTAGGCCAATAGAGATCAAATACCAAGGCTAATAAACGGAATAAATAGGCAATACAAACAATTGGTAATACCTGGAATCCTACATGATGCATTTAACCAAGTACTCGTATACAATACAGGCTTTCCAACGCCAATGGCCTAAGAATTTCCCAATTGATTGACCAAATGCTTCCTCTACAGTTATATCGTGCAGCATCATAATTAAAGTCTATAAAAAGGTTAGAAAAATCTAAAAAGGGTTAAATAAAGTCTAAAAAGAGCAAACTAAAAAGCCAAGGATCGCTGGAGTTTAATAATATATCCGCTCAAAGCAACGTTCCCAAGAGTCACCAAAACAATCATCACCGACAATGTCATGGAGATCTTCAAGCTGGTTGTGTCAGGGAACAAAAGGTCGTTTTCAATGCCCGCATAGCTATCGGCAATCATCCCAAGACAATAGAGCGGATATATCAAGTAAACGGCCGAAATACCAATGTACATCGACAACCCCAACACGACCTTCTTGAATGTCTGTACAAGAATCCGGAGGCCAATTAGAAGCACATACATAATCACTGGGATAGCAATCGAGGCCTGGTACAACTGGGAGTCTATGTTCCACAGCAGTGACTTGTATGTGACAAACTGGATGGAAAACACACAGATCAAGTAGATGGTGAAGATATTACCGGCAACAAAGTACTCAGTGAGCCACATGACCTCATTTTTCGTCTTGAAGTCGAAGATCTCGTGTGATTCGTTCGCCTTGTAACTCTCGATTGAGTATGTGCCCAACTTGTCGATGCTGTTGTTTCGGAAGATCTGGATCATGAGCAAGGTCAAAATGACGCAGAAGAACAGCATCACAACAATGAGTCCTAGCTGAAGGCCCTGTGCGGAGAAGAGGTGTGTTTTGAGTGTGTAGTGGATGTTTGAGTATTGGAAAATAAGCATGAGACTGTTGAAGATCAGTATAATGTACAAGCTGAAAAAGTTGAGGTAGTGGCGCTGGTTGAATCCGGTAAGCACAATAAATGACACGCAGAAGCAAAAGCCAAACACAAATGCCGTCAACCAGTTTTCAGCATAGGAAATGAATGGGCTGGACTTGAATCTTGCGTAGAACGCAATTTCAACAGCACCAAGCACAATATTGTAGAAAAACGTCATGCCCATGAAGACGCCGTTGAGCAGGGATGCACTGATTTCGTAGTTGAACTCACAGTCGCGGAGTTTTTGTACGTTGAGGACGACAACCACACATAGAGCAAGGTATATTGGGAGCGCAGAATAGTACTGGATGAGAATACCAATCAGGATGATCTTGGCTTCGAGCACACAGAGCAACTGGGTGAAGCAGAAGAACAAGTAGAAATATCCCATCAAGACGGCACATAAGCCGGCAAACAGCCGGTGCTTGTACGCGTAGCAATTGAATGCAAGCATCACTGGAACAAGTCCAGTAAGCACAAGTCCATTGATGTAGAATGGCGAGTGCTCGAGTCTGATCAAGTAAGCACAGAAGAACACTGGAGGAACCAAACCACCCAAGAACGTAAGCAACGCGTTGAAGAGCTGGGTATCGTCAATGACCTTTCGGGCACGAATCGATGCGCCGGTCTTTTTGAATGTCTCCCAGTTGAAGTCCTTGGCGATGTACGACACCCACATGGCGATTTGGGTGACGAGAAACACACACAGACACACAATGAGAACCACACAGTAGTGTTTTGGCATTAAATAGTTGTCATGGAACTGCTTTACCGCACGTGGGTGCGCACCATTGTCGTGATAAATGTCGATCTTGTTTGCTTGGTACACCTTGAGAACTTGTTCCATGGCTTTAGCCTGCCCACGGAAAATAAATCCGGTAAAGACAGTGTCAAGAACAGTAAAGAGGAACAAGTAGACAAACAAAAGCGCAAGCTGGGCGTTATTTTTCAGGCGGAGCGAGCCGACGACCACGAAAAACTGGTAGATTTTCGAGTAAAGGAGATACACAAAATATACCAAGACTCCCGTGCGGAATCGGGCACCGGTATTGTTGTCTCGTGGCCGTTGAGACATCATAAACTGGGTGAGGTACACCGCGAACACCACCGAGGTGACAAAGGATACCAACACAAATACCCCGTAGATAATGTTCTGCTTGGTGAAAAGTCCCGAAAATCGCTTCTCAGGAGCATCCTTGGGATAATCCTTGCCTGCCGAGTATTCAGGGACGTATTCATCGCTGTCCAATTCGTGTAGCGTGCTGATGAGCGTGCTGACTCGTGTGGGTACTTTGGGACTCGAATTTGCACTTCCAATGACGGTGGAGGTCTCTGAGTCGCTTTCATCGAGGCATTGGAACTTTGAGCTCTTTGGCAATGGCGGAAGTTTCTTGTTTGTCGATACTAGCGTGGTGTTGGAGCGGCTTATGCTGTTGGAACTCTTGGTGCTGATAGAGGGCGCCGAGCTCTTGGTGAAAACGCTAGGCTTAATTGTCGATTCAGACAGTTGGTAATTGTGCCACATCTTGTTGGACTTGGGACTTGACATTTTTTTTGCAAAGCAGCAAATTGAGCTGGCTTTATTAATTGTTGCAAGTAATATTTCTGATACAAGGGACGTACTTACGTACATGATGTCGCATGCATGGATATTATCTGGATGCAGACTACTGCTCAGGGACCAGTTTGACAGGTCCGTATTAGGAAAGAATCATTGAACTCGAAACAAGCAATCTCGCCGTTGGTCTCACCCTTGCAGAATTTCAGCCACTTTCCATTCTATTCTGGTTCTGAAACTCCTTAGATAGATGCCTTTGTAACTCACTAAACCGTTTTGCAAATCCCTGTCCGCATTGCACACACATTAGTTCGCTTTCCTTCACCAACATCACCATTTCCGGTCCATTGTTTCTCACATCAGTTTCAGAAAGTGGGAGTTCGCGGAACTCAACAAAAAATCGAGTAGCAAACGAGTTGTAGTGGCCCTTGTGCCGCATCTTTGCGCCACACAAGTCCGTCGATAACACATGAACATGCAAGTTCGCCATTGAAGGAACACTGTGCACTCCAATCTTGATACGATCCTCAAGTTGTTTTACCTCAAGTCCTGTGAGCTGAGAGTACTCATCGAGTGCCATTGTCCGGGCAATCTCCACATACTTGCCTACCCTGTTTCTAAATTGGGCGTCCTGAAACGCCTTCAATGGAGGTATCAAGGTGTGTTCACGTGGTAGCACTAGAAGGTGCACTTTGCTTTTAGGGAATTTGTCTCTGATTATCACAGCATGATCGTCATGGAAAAGGACTGCGTCACTATGCTGCTCAGGATGATCCAAATACACTTGAAGTTTCTTCAAGTACGCCATGTATTAATATTTACAAATGGGTGGGGAGGAAAAATATACGTCGGGGCATGGTGTCACGTGATACGACATAGGCTGGACACCTTGTTGAGGGGTACCATTTCCTGATTGAATATGTCGTAGAGCTCATCATTATGTAATCTTTTCAAAATAGGGTCAGCAAAGCCCAGCGAGTCGAGGCATTTTAGTAGCGTAGCCAACTGTGTGGCTGGAAGCTCCAACCACATTGAGTCTTGTGGAACGTCAATGAACGTGAAACTGAAGTTTGATTCGCTGACACGCGTCACGCCCTTGGTGGTGCTGAAATAGAAGTTGAACATCTCGATTTCCTTTCCGTTGTCGTTGGCAGAGTCGTATTTGCGGAACTCCGAAAGCACGGTGCCATAGATCGAGGCCTGTTTGACAAGCTGGAAGTAGAAACGCATCGACTTGTAGATCTGCGACTTGAGGAGGATTTCGTAATATTTTATAAAAGTCTTTTTGAGATGCATCAAGAAACGCAACTGCAGTTTTGCCAGGGCGACGTCGAATTCAAGCAGGGTGGACTTGTGGATCCGATTGGCGAGGATAAACACGGCCACAAAAAGATCGAATATGATGGTGCTGAGGAGCGATACCGTGACGATGACAAGCTTGTTTGCGAGCGGGGAGAGCTGGAAGTTGAAGTTTTTGAAATTGACGTCCTTGTCGGTTTTGAGGAATATGTGGTTGTCCATTGCGTAGTCCGAGGCCACGATCCGGGTGATTGACGCGACTAGCCGGACGATCCGGGTCAAGAACATTTGAAAATGGTATGTGTGGCTCTTCTCCTGGTAGTATAGGTAGAGTAACACGTAGATCTTCAAACGCAAGAGCGTGGCGCCGAGAAACGTCTCAAACTGCGAGACCTTGGATAGAACCGTGAGGTATTCGTCTGCGGTTGCGTGGGAAGCGAAATTCGCGTCGTCCAGAAAGTACTGGCGAGGGTTTTCGAACTGGGCGAAAATCGTGTTTTCGAGCGCGAGAACCTGCTGGTGCAACTCGGCGACACGACACCGTTCCTGGAGCAAGAGACGATTCACCGAGCGGAATATCCGGGCGAATTTGAATCTGGCAGTGTACCTGTAGTCGATGATCTGCTGGAGCGGTCCGCCGCCTGGGGCCTGCGGCATTTGCACGGGTACCCGCCCGCAGTAGAGCGGGCTGCCTGCCTCTAGGAGTTCGCGTGCGTCCATGTCGCAGATGGTGTACCACATTTTGCGTGTCAAGTAAACTACGGCGTCGTGGTTGTGGAAATCGATGCCTGGGTGGGATCGTCCGTCGCGGATGAGCTGGACACGGCTCCAGTCGCGCGAAAGACCGGTATTGACTGCAACGCTGTAGACGTAACCCATGATCACGGCCCGCTGGCTCTCTGTAAAGGCACAGGAGTATTCCTCCGAGTGTAGGAGGTAGTGGTAGAGGAATATGTACCCCGACAAGGTGACGAGGCTGTTTTTGAGCAATGTCTTGCACTGGAACAAGCACAGGTACGCCAAGTTGATGTAATCGTTGCCAATGTACTGGAGGGAGTTGACGTTGCAAATCTCGCTTTCCACTGGGTCGTGCACTGGGAAAAGCTGCAAGTTTGTCTTGAGTGTGGCGTAGCTGAGTCGGAGGATGATGAGGAACGTGGCAACTAGCGCAAGGTCGACAAACGACGTCAAGTTGATCTTGTAGGACGCCTGGCCGCCCAACGATTCGAGTCGGAGGCCCGTGATGACCATTTCCAAGTCACGAACAAACGCCGGGAGATCGAGAATCGGCACAAATGGGTACACATAGCGGACAAAGGTGCGCCAAAGAAGGTGGATGACCCGCGGGTCCTTGGGAAGCACCAGCTCGATTTCGCTAACAATCTGAGCGCGGAACTGCTCGGAGGTCCTTACCAGATCAATCTGCAGGTGGATAACGGTGTTTACCTTGCGATTGTTGTAGAGCAGCAAGATGTACTTGAGCGAGTGCGGATACAAGGGACTGGTCTTGTTCAAGTTGCCCCAGATGAGAAATAACGTCTTGGTGGTGCGGAACTCCTCGTTGAGCTGGCTTGCCAACGGCTGCAGAAGAATGCTCAAGTCGTCGCCCAACTTTTCGTTCTTGAGATGCTGCTTGATCCGGATGTAGTACTGGTTCATGTACATGAACGCGTTCCGGTGGAACAAATCCCGGTTGAAGAGACACACGGGATGAAGGGCCTTGAAGTGCGACACGCTGTTGGTGTGTATCACCACCGGCGAGTCTCCTTCCATGAAGTTGATCACCTCCAACCCGCTTCCATGCGGGTCCAACCCGCCCGGCCCCCCATCCAACCCGTCGATATCCTCGTCCAACCCGCCCGGATCCAGGCCGCCCCTGCCGGAGTCGACGCTGCCGACGCGTCCGAGACCGGCTGCCGCGTCTCGGTGCTCAATACGCGAAATGTACTGGCGCAATTCCTGGATTTCCCTCCGCTGGCGCTCAATCTCCTCGTCCTTGTCGATTTCAAGCAGCCATCGGTCTAACCCTGGGGTTGCAGCCGAAGGCTCGTCGTAGGAGAAGATGTCGTAGACGCACCCCGCGCCGTTGTTGTGGTCCTGGCAGTAGCTACAGCAGGGTCTTTTTTTGTCGCACTTCTTTTTCTTTGCCCGGCAGAAGGAGCATGATTGTGGGATTCGTTTCCGGCGTTTCTTTTCCATGTCCAGGGTGCAGATATGAATTGGAATGCACGTCACGGTACGGATCACGATGGAGGATCCAAGAGGGATGGATGGGAGTTGGATGGAATTAGAAGTTGAATGGAATTAGGAGTTGAATGGAATTAGGAGTTGAATGGAATTAGGAGTTGAATGGAATTAGAAGTTGGGATTGAATTAGAAGTTGGGATTGAATTAGAAGTTGGGATTGAATGGAACTGGAAGTTGGGATTGAATGGAACTAGAAGTTGGGATTGCGGATAAAAGAGTTGACATGGGATTTCAAGAATTTGCGTCCAAGAGGGAGTTGGAAATTGGAAATTGGGAGTTGGAAATTCAGAAAGTTACAAGCTGAAAATTGATAATAATAATAATATTTATTCTTGTATTGATTGTATATGCCTGGTCCTCCTTGTTGCCAAGTTTGACTGCTAAATCTCGCCATGTGTTGGATGTTCCAACACGTTCTGTAAACCCAATGAGTTTGTAGACTGATTGGCAAACACTTTCCGCGTGTTTTGTATTCCATGATTGGAGTCTAGTATTTCATCAATGCATGTAGAATTCGAGCTTCTCAGAGTTCTGAATTGAAAATTGGGCATTCAACTACTATAATATTACATTACTTGATTAGACAACCATGGTAAATCAACCTTTGTAAGCAAATATATAGACAACCAACGGTAATCAATCTTTATATAAGCAAATATATAGACAAATGGTAAACGACTCGCTGACGTGCGCAATAGGTCCACTCAATGCATCTGTCCATGTACGATGTTACTCGAAATATCATCAACGTACATTACTCGAAATATCATCCACGTACATTACTCGAAATACCATCATCCAGGTACAATATTACTCGATATATGATCATCCATATATGATACTACTCAATATATACACTCGACATCTGACTATCCACATACTATATTCACTCAATACATCAACATTGGACTATCCATGATCTCATACTTCACTCAACATTACCATGTAAATATTCACTCACCACTCAACATTACCATGTAAATAACACTCCTCCCCACTTACCAGTCTATCCCATACAATACTCACCACTACACAGATAATCGAAAAATATACGCATCTGGACACTCAAACCCATGCTGCTTGTAATAATCCTTCACCAACTCCCCCTTGTTAAATCCCCGCTTCAAGTACCATTCCATGCCCGTCTCATTGCCCACCCACACATGACAACTAATCTCATGGATAAACCCCAGGCGCACCTCCTTCACAAGCCATTCCAACAACCGCTTCCCCACACCCAAGTTCCGGTACGCAGGCAACACTGCCACCGTGTCCAAGTATACAAACAGGGTCTTGTCGCGCGTGACTACACGGGCCTTGATGCCACCGACTGCCATTTCCTTGTAGTAGGCAAGCTGGACATAATTGCCCTGGTTTGGCTGCAAGCTTTCGGCGTACCAGCTGTCGTCAAAGGTGACGGCAAACACCTCGTTGATTTTTTTGAGCACGCCAATGTTGTTTGCCGTGGCGTCGTCCAAGGAAATTGGATTGCGGGACATGATGTTTCAATGGGTTTGGTTTTTCGCCGGGGATTTTTGCTTTGTTTTTCGCCTGGCTCATTTTTCGCCTGAGATTTTCGCCTGGCTTTGCCCTTTTTTTTCCGAGCTTCCGTCCTATTTTCGCCTAGTTCCCATTTTGCCCGGCCTCCCATTTGCCTAGTCTCCCATTTGCCATCGCTCATTTGCCATCTCCCATTTGCCATCTCTCATTTGCACCTCCCATTTGCATCTCCCATTTGCATCTCCCATTTGCATCTCCCATATCTGCATCCCATATCTGCCTGCCCACATTTCACTTGGCAGCCCTCTGCATTGGCATTTTTCAGACGCGATTTTCACCCACACTTGTTCCGTCTGGCATGTTGCTCCTTCTCCTTCACCTCTGCCTAGCCCTTGCGGCTCTCAAGGACAACTACACCGTCACCGATCTTCCCGGATTCGACGGCATCGGCACGGCGTTGCAACCCCTCATGTACGCAGGCCATGTCAAGTTGCACCAGGAGAACAACACCCACTACTTCTTTTGGAAGTTCCAGCAGCCCGACACAAACAGACTCGTCTTCTGGCTAAACGGCGGCCCGGGCTGCTCCTCGATGGACGGCGCCCTCATGGAATCGGGGCCGCTCCGGATCGACCCGGACAAAAACGTCCGCCTCAACAACGGCTCCTGGCTCCAGCTGGCCGACCTCGTGTTTCTCGACCAGCCCGTCGGCACAGGGTTCAGCTACGGCAACACGTTCCACAGCGAGCTCACTGCAGTCGCCTGGGACTTTCTCGTGTTTTTGGACCGCTACTTTGCCCTTTTCCCCGAGGATTTGGACCGGCCCATGTACATTGCAGGCGAAAGCTATGCCGGCCAATACATGCCGTATTTTGCCAAGGCAATTCTCGACCATAACAAAGGAACCGGAGTCCATTATAATATCCAGGGGTTACTCATTGGCAACGGCTATGTCTCGCCCACATACACAGGCCTCTCGTACATCGAGTACGCCCTCCAGTCCGGCTTGATCTCCAGCCTGGATCCGTTCATGGGCAAGCTTCTCGCCTCTCAAGAAATGTGCCAGAACAAGGTCAACCTGCTCACCCCGGATTCCTCCCAGGAAGCCCGAAACGACGCCGACAAATCATGCGACCTGATCCTCAACACATTGATGCTGCTTCTCCACGACGCAGACGAGCAGAAACAGTGCATCAACGTCTATGACGTCAGGCTCTCTGACTCGTTCCCGTCATGTGGCATGAACTGGCCTCCCGACTTGCCCAACTTGTACTCCTTTCTCTCTGACCCAGACATCCAACACAGCCTCAACCTTAACCAAGACTATATCGACCTGACCCACGCCCATACGGGCACAAACGCGTGGAGCGAGTGCAATAACCGTGTCGGAACCGCACTAGTCAACCGCAACTCTCCGCTGGCTGAAACCCTTCTCCCAGAGGTGCTCCAGCACATGCCGGTGGTGTTGTTCAACGGCGACAAGGACATTATTTGCAACTACATTGGCGCAGAACGGTTTGTCGCCGACTTGTCCTGGAACGGCCACAGAGGCTTCTCTACCGATCTCCCCACAGTCGAATGGTACTACAATGGGTCACAGGTCGGCGAAATCCGCTCCGAGCGCAACTTGACCTATATAAAAGTGTTCAACGCCAGCCACATGGTGCCGTTCGATCTCCCAGACGTGTCTCGCGGCGTTCTTGACCTCATTACTGGCAACTTTGAGCTCCACAACTCCACAATCATCACCCCAGTGTATCACGTCACCCTGTCCACCCAGCACAAGCTCGTGCCGGACCATTTCCGCTTTCGCTACCTCATCTACATTGTGCTCTTGTCGGGAATCGTATACATGCTCTACCACTACAACTCAAAGCACGCGTCCAATCGGCCACAGTCGATCCTCACCAACGGCTCAGAGGACGTCTCGCTTGGAATCAACATCCTCCACGGCCTCAGGAAAGAGTCCAAGAAAAAGTCCGTCCAGTGGGCCGATCTCCAGGAACCAAAGAATGAGTACAGGCCCCAGGGCAGGGTCTCGGGGCTTCTTGCTCGGCTTGGGTTGCGCACGGACAGGGTCAAGTACCATCGGACGAGCAATTTTGATGTCGAGGAGGAGATTGAGATGGTCAGTCATATGGAGAGTTTGCCTGGAGAGCATTTTACTATTGAGGATGACGACGACGGGGACTTGGGTGAGACGAATGAGTTACGATAGTGGATGAAGCACAAAGAGGTGGACGAAGCACCAGATGTAGCGGCAAAGAGGTGGATGAAGCACCAGATGTAGCGGCAAAGAGGTGGATGAAGCACCAGATGTAGCGGTAAAGAGGTGGATGCTAATGACAATGAGTTGAGATATGCATAAGCAAGTGTAAGATTATACATAGAGGTAATTTTAGGATGATAGAAGCAAGTTAAGTTTGTAAGTAAGTTAATCATATCAAGTTAAGATAGTAGAGCAAGTTAACCTAGATCAGGCTAGCCGTAGATCAAGTTAATCATAGATCAAGTTAATCATATCAAGTTAATCATATCAAGTTAATCATATCAAGTTAATCATATCAAGTTAATCATATCAAGTTAATCATATCAAGTTAATCATATCAAGTTAAGAATGTAGAAATTGTCAATCATAAATCAAGTATAAATCGACCTTGTAAGATACAGCAAAACTACCATCTAGCTTGAATTATAAAACGTCAGCCGACATACCATTGTATACCATATTAACTATAATCCTCATCGATACGCAAGGTGTGCATTCAGTATTCCCTCTATTATATAGCTATTAACACTCCCATGAAAAATCCAATCATATAATTCATTTTAAGCTGGTGACTAGCACCGTTCCGAGTCTCGTCTTGGTCACCATCAACCAAAATCGCACTACTTGTTTCCACAGAAGTTGTGTCGACCCTAGACATGTTGTAACGCCGTAAATTTATCAATGGCAGTGGGCTTGAGTCGTCCACGTTTCGACTAGACTCTGCTTCATTGATTGGAGGTAGCGTCGATTCAATTGCCGAAATCGTCGGCAAATCACTTGGCGAATGCAATGCTGACAAAGTTTCAGTGGTAACAGCCTTTTCTGGTTCTGTTATCGGCAAAGGATCATATTGGGGAGACGTGTTGCTTGGTTTTAGCCGGGCTTCTGGGGATTCCTGTCTGGATCGTAATTTTTCTAGCACATCTAGTCTCTGTTTGATCCTGTCATTTTGCAAATCATGATACTCTGAGTAGTTGGTGCGTGTTTGCGGATAAGTCGAGTCATAAGACGGACTTGATATAAGAAGTGAATCCGGAATAGGAAGAGAATCTGGAATAGGAAGTGGATCTGAAAGGTCATCTGGCCCTGAAACCATGTCTGGGTCCAAAACGGTGTCTGGGTCTGAAACCGCGTCTGGGCCCGAAACCGTGTTTGGGTCTGAAACAGCGTCTTGATCTGCCATATGAGTGCTCAAAGGAATGTGGGCGGTGATATGAGAATCTGTGGCTGTATTCAACGGAACGTGGTCTGTCAATGGATGATTAGTTGTGGTGCTTTCGGAACTGTCTGCAGTTTTCAAGGTATCAGAGGCACGAGTTGTTGAGTTTGACGAGTTGGAGCCTCCAAAGGTGAAATTGGAGTGACTGGACACAGGGAGATAATAAAACAATGTGGATGTATATGTTTCGTAGACCGTTGTAGGAGGAAGAGTGACGTAGATGTACTCGACCTTGGGCTTGATATTGGGTTCGACATTGGGAAATAAACCAGTTTGGTTAGTAATGTGTTTTGTAACTGTTTCTTGGGTGTCATTGATCTTCACGAGTGAAGCATGAGCTTGGTGGGCGAGAATGCCAGTGAAGAAGCTGAGTAAATGAAGAAGATTCATTTGGAGTTGGCACAGTTGTGGCTGTATATGAAAATGGTGCAATTATAGTTGCAGGTGATGATGTTATTACGTTGGTACAATTATATTGGTACAATTATGGTGGTACAATGATCTTGGTACAATTATACTTGCAAGGGTGGAAATTGCAAGTGCAGCATGGCACAATTGTAATGTGGTAACCACGATATGAGTAATTAATTCATACACTTGAATGTAAAAGTCTGGATATAAATAGTTGTAACCAGGACAATACTTTTGGTGATGGATGAAAATTGTAGTAGCGAGGACAATACTTTTGGTGATGGATGAAAATTGTAGTCAGCTCATATTGTATATTAACTATTGATACAGGGGAGTGTCGAATGGCGAGACCTAGAATAAAGACAAGCGCAAGTTCCCTGAGTAGTGTAGTATAAAAACACAAGTGCTACAATGGAACAATTTAAAATCGAGGTCTTTGTAATGAAGATTGTGCTTTTTGACAGCATTTTGACCCAAACTATTGTTATAAGGTAGCCTATCCAAGTTATTTTCTTTCTACAGCTACGTGGTATTTCCATAGCTTTTTATCTTCTAACTTCTAACTTCTTCTTCTAATTTCTTCTTCTAATTTCTTCTTCTAATTTCTTCTAACTTCTAACTTCGTCTTTCTTGTAGCATGTATTACTCTTCAAATACATGTTAGCTATTTCACCAACTCACCTATACACTGTACCGTCTTGTAGCAATGTATAAAATTAGTACTCTGCCTACAACAGTATATTCAGATGGCATTCCACCGTAATACAGTGCCATCCATGATTCTTGTGAATATTCCAACGTTTATAATTTCCCGTGGTACGAGTCTTGCCAAGTTCTTAAAGTCTCTTCAGCTGTAGTAACGTCTGAATACATTAGCTAAATTACCACTATATACAATTGATATATACAAGAGAGTCACTGCAATCACCCATACAACTTCTTATACACGGTAAACAAGCTCTTTCTAATATCCTTCTCGGTGGTCTTCCACTCCTTCTCCAACTTCGCCAAGTCAAGCAGCTTCAACACATTTACTGCCATTGGCATCGGCTCGCCGTCCTTTTTCAAGCCGCCAAGCAACTCAGCCATGTACTTGTCAATTGCACTGGCATCAGACACTGGGATCTTCTTCAAATACTCGTCCAACAAGCGTTTCTGGGCGATTTCCAGCTCGGCACGATCGAGTCTGCCCAACTTGACATACTCATCATACGACTTTTGTCTGGTGTTTGCCATGCTGCTGAGCACCTTGAATATCCCGTGCTCGGTATCCGACTCACCCTTTGCCTGGATCAGAAAGTTTTTCAACTCGGCACGGACCATCTTGACGGTGTTTTTGCGCAACTCGTCCTTGGCAAGCATGCTGGCCTTGAGGTCGGCAGTCAAGCTCTTGAGGAATTCGGCATAGAACTGGTTGGCATAGACGCGAGGCGATGTGGAAAACTGGCGGAGTGGCGAGGTAGAAAGCCGGTTTAGTGGCACGGAGGAAAGCTGGCGGAACATGGGAGAGTTTTTCACGCGTGCAAATTTGCCCCGTTTTTCCCGCACATTGCTTCCTGATGCCACACTTGAAACGAAAGGACCACGACTTTGACGAAACCGACTCGATCTCGGACTTTGAGCAAGAGCGGCCGGTCAAGGTGCTCACGCGGAAACCGGCGGAAAATGCCTTTCGGCAGCAACGCTTGAAGGCGTACCACCCGATCATCACCCCCAAGACCGTGATCCCGCTATTGTTTGCGATTGCAATTATATTTGTGCCCCTCGGCGCCGGAATGTACTACGGCTCCAGCAAGGTCGAGGAAATGACGTTGGAGTATACCCAGTGCGAGCGTTTGGCGTCAGACACCTTCCAGGATGTCCCGCTGCAGTTCTACACCTGGCACTTTGCCTCCAACGTGACCTTCCAGCCCCAGTGGCGGCTCACGTCCAACAGCTCGATCTCCGATCCGGTCGAGAATAAGGTGTGCCAGCTCCAGTTCCAGATCCCCAATGATATTGGCGGACCAGTGTACTTTTTCTACCAGCTCGACAATTTCTATGCAAATCACCGACGGTACGCCAAGTCGTTTAGCGAGGACCAGTTGAATGGACTTGCTGCCAGTGTCAGTGACGTCACTGACACCGTCGGAATAAACTGCCAGCCAATGGCCACCAACGACCAGGGCAAGATATTCTACCCGTGCGGTTTGATTGCAAACTCTCTCTTCAACGACACCTACACCTCGCCCATGGGAATTGACGGCACAGACAACTACACCATGAACCAGGACGGGATTGCCTGGAGCCATGACAAGAACCGTTTGAAGAAGACAAAGTATGATGCGTCCCAAGTGGTTCCGCCGCCAAACTGGGTGAAACGCTTCCCCAACGGATACACAAACGATACCATCCCTGACATTTCCACCTGGCCCGAGTTCCAGAACTGGATGCATCCCGCTGGCCTTTCCAAGTTCTCCAACATGTACTTCAGAGCCAACCTGACAATGAAGCTGGGCAAGTACCAGGTCGATGTGGGCTTGCACTGGCCCGTGCTACAGTTTAACGGCAAAAAATCAGTGTATATCAGCACCCGTTCCGTCATCGGAGGCAAGAACCCGTTCTTGGGGATTGCCTGGATCGCGTCTGGGGGATTGTGTTTCTTGTTGGCCATTGGCTTTTTGGTTATACATTTGGTGGTGCCCCGCAAGACTGGCGATGTGAATCTCTTGTCTTGGAACAGGGAGAAGCAGCACGTTGAATGAATGGGTAGATCTTAGTAATTTTTTTCGTGTATTCTACGGTATGTTTATTTGTGTATTCTACGGTATCTGTATGGTAATTTCAGTGTGTTTCTTTGAAGAGTTGCTTCGAAAAACTCCTTCTATGGAGCTCCTTCTATGGAGCTCCTTCTATAGAGCTCCTTATATAGAGTTCCTTCTATAGAGCTTCTGATTTACGTACTCCTTCTTTACGTGCTCCTTCTTTACGTACTCCTTCTTTACGTACTCCTTCTTTACGTACTCCTTCTTTACGTACTCCTTCTTTACGTACTCCTTCTTTACGTACTCCTTCTTTACGTACTCCTTCTTTACGTACTCCTTCTTTACGCATTATATTTCTCATACATCAGTTTATCAATTATTCAGCCTCGCCAAAACTCAGCCTCATTAACTATGAGGTTCACCACATATGGCTATGTCGAGGATTGTGCTTATATGCAGGAGCCACGTTCTTTCTAGGTAGTCAATTATCAATCGCTTTAATATAATTGGGGTAATGAGATTATTCATATTCAGCTATATTGTCTCCGGAAGCACATCAAATGTACATTGATTTGGAAAAACAAAGGCAGTTGAAGAAAGTTTATCCGCTCGTAGCTATTAGAAATAAAAATGTGCTATTTTGTTGGCGAGGATATTTGACAAGCAGTCGTCCTTGTTTAGGTCATGACGTCACGTATGGGAGCAATTGGCAGGCGTATATTGAGAACCAGTGCACTGCAGCGAATGCGATAGTTTGCAGTGTATTTCAGCTTATCCTTTTTATTATCAACCGGTAATTTACCTTGGCGATGATTTGCTTCTTTTCCTCGGGTAGTTCAAAGGAAGCAAGCAGATGGATTGTGTATTTGCCAATGGCCGAGTGATTATTTACAGATGCCAGACATTTATACCAAGACAATGTTGCAGGCAATTTATCAACAATTGTAATTGGTAATTTGCAGTTGGTGGTTTGCAGTTGGTGGTTTGCAGTTGGTAGTTTTAATTGGTGATTCTAATTGGTAGTTTTAATTGGTGATTTTAATTGGTAGTTTTAATTGGTAGTCTTGCCATGTTTTGCCGAGTACAACCCTAGGTATGCCTCCAAATGACACAACTCTGATTATCTTACCATCAATTTCAATTGCACTAAAAATCAATCTCTTCAATTTCAATTGCACTGTAAATCAGTCTCGTCAATTTCATTTGCACTATAAATCTGTTATGGTAGCCTCGTCTTTTGGCTTATCCCATTGCAATATACAGTGCTGGAAATGACTAGCATATTAAAAATATTAAAAATACGATTCGTGCGATATAACCATAACAGAAATACACTATATTTGATAAATCTGCCGTATATAGAATAATCTAGTCATCAGTCCCCAATGTAGGGCGTTCTAGTACCCTGGGGTGGCTCAAGTCACCAAGATCAAGGCGAAAAGCTCATTGCCCCCCCAATGCCCATTACCTTATATATTTACAAGCTCTAGTCGAAAGTTTACATCTCTGTTGCAGAGTTTTCTTTCGACGACTACATAGCAGCACCGTCCTTGGTCTTGGACGGCAAAGTGTAAACCTCCTCTGAGAGCCTAGTATAGCTATAGCCTTGAATAAATATTATTATTATAATCCTAATGTTCCTTCACTTTGACTTTTGCACTACATGTCGAGCAAATTACCGCAATACAGTGGTGCTGATTCAGCTCGGTTCTGAGATTAATCTAGATAACAGAGCTAGAGAATATAGCTATAGCCATGCATATTAATATCCAAGAATAGCCTTGAATATTATATCCAAGAATAGCCTTGAATATTATATCCAAGAATAGACTTGAATATTATATCCACCTACACACCACGTCTTACAACCTGCACTTCAACAAAGCCAACACCTCTCATCATACCCAGCATCAATAACTACACTCTCAAAATCGTACATTACTTACAACTTCTGGTACTCTAACTTGCCCTCCAACTTCTTGGTCTCATTCACTTTCCGCACGGCCTTCATTATATCCTCCTGAACAATATAGTCGCGGTCCTCGCGAATGGCAAAAAACCCTGCTTCCGTCACCACGTTCCGAATATCTGCTCCGTTGAACCCGTCGCTCATCTTCACGGCGGCCTCAAAGTTGAACTCGCCCTGCTTATTGATCTTGGCCGTGTGGATCTTAAACACCTCGAGCCGGCCTGCCTCGTTGGGCAACGGGATCTCGATCTTCCGGTCCAATCTTCCCGCACGAAGAAGAGCAGGGTCCAAAGTATCTGGCCGGTTGGTGGCCATAATCACCTTGGTCTGACCCAAGTAGTCGAATCCGTCCATTTGGTTCAACAACTCCATCAACGTCCGCTGGATCTCACGGTCGGCCGAGGTTCCCTCGGAGAATCGCCGCCCGCCAATCGCATCCACCTCGTCCATGAAAATGATACACGGCTCGTGCTCCTTGGCGTATGCAAACATCTCACGAATCAACCGCGCAGACTCGCCAATATACTTATCCACAATTGCGCTGGCAGGACTGAAGATAAAGTTTGCGCCCAACGTGGCTGCCACTGCTTTTGCAAGAAGCGTCTTGCCTGTTCCCGGAGGACCGTACAACAACACCCCCTTGGGAGGCTTGATGCCGACCCGGAGAAACAACTCTGGGTTTTTCAACGGCAACTCAATGACCTCACGCAACTCGCGTATTTGCTCGTTCAAGCCGCCCACCCCATTGAACGAGATCTCGCCGGACTTGAACGTGGTCATGTTGTACACCAACGGATCGACCTCGCGCGGCAAAATCCGCATAATCGTCAAGGTCGTGATGTCGAGCGCCACCCGCACACCCTTCACCAACTTTTCCTTGTTGATGGTGCTGCGGCAGCCCACAATGTACCGCGGTCCATTTGCGGCCTTGACAATGTACTTTTCTTCCGTAAGCGCCTTCAACACCTCCCCAATGATCTGCCCAACGCTCTGGAGCGCCTTGATGTCGTCCTCGGTCTTCTGGTAGTCCTTCTCCAAGGCGCGAATGTCGAGCCGCGTCTTCTTCAACTTGCTCTCAGACTCGCGGAGCTCCACGAGCTTCTTCTTGAACTTCCGCAACGCCTCGCTCCGCTCCGGATCGGCTTCCGGCACAACAATACCCTCCGCCTTCTCCTCCGTGTTCAATGCTGCAAGTAACGGATCCTCACTCATGTGTAACTTTACAAACTACAGTGGCAATTTTCACAACTATACAGTTACCCGGACACGACATTATCCCCAAATTTCCACCATCACTGGTCCACATGTCCAATGTGCCAAACCTCATCATAGACCCCAGTCTCAGGTACTGGGTTCTTCTTCCAATCACGTTTGTCATGGCGTTGGTCGGCGTTCTCCGGACCAACATCCAGAATTTGATCACCTCTGCCCCAAAACAAGAGTGGTTCACCAAGGTCAAGCAGGAGCAGCTCTTTAACCGAATCGAGCATTTCAAACGCAATTACAGGGTCTTGCCATTCACAGACTTTGAGCTCCAGAAGCAGGCATTGATAGAGGCGATCTCCTCGCGGATATCTGAGGTGGAGAAGGAAAAGGCCGAGAAGGAACTCCGCCAGAAGAATGACCCAGATGCACTTCCACCAAACCCGTTGACCGACGGCAAGCTTACAGACCAGATGGGCGCAATGATGAAGGGAAACATGGCGAATTTCATCCCTCAGACGTTGATTATGGCGTGGGTCAACTATTTTTTCAGCGGGTTCGTGGTGATGAAACTTCCGTTCCCGCTCACAGCTAAGTTCAAGCAGATGCTCCAGAGCGGTGTCAACACCAGCGATTTAGACGTCCGATGGGTGTCGTCAATCTCTTGGTACATTGTGAACTTGCTTGGGCTCCGGTCCGTATACAACTTGCTACTCGATGATGCGTCGATAGGCGACCAAATGCTCATGAATAACAACCAGGCCCTTGCGCAGCTCGACATGCCGGGCGGAGTAACCACTGAGGGCTTGTTGAAATCCGAGATTGACAATATTCGCATTCTTAGCCATGTCTACGACTTGGCGGACGTGGAGTCACGTGTCTTGGATAAGTATACATAGTCAGACCACGAGCCAATTGGCTGGAGTAGTGCAAGATAGAATAGGGCAATGTCTGGGATTAAGGAGCGGTCCATGAGCGGCGAATTGGGCGTGGAATACGGCCCTGATAGACCTGGACTGGTGTTGACAAGTACAGAAAACATTGTGGGTTTAGTCACGTATAGCATTAGTTAGTGTTGTTTATGTACTGGGCGATTTTTTCCAACGTAGGGTCTTTTTTGCTTTTCTGGACTTTTTGTTTAATCTGCTCAAACTGGTCGTCCTCATACGCATAACTGCGCTCTGGTTTGGACATGTCATCTTCCAAATCAGAAAGCACATCAACCTCTTCTTCTTCTGCTTCTTCCTCTTCCTTCTCCTCCTTCTTCTTCCCCTCAATTCCCAAATCACTCACCAATTTGCTGAGATTCTGCAACTTGCGCTGCTCCTCCTCGGCCTTTTGTTCCTTCAATAGCCTCTCTTGCTCCACCTTGTACTCCTCGTTGTATTCCTTCACCTTGCCATCGACCTTGTCCAAAAACTCGTCAAAACCTTTTCCCGTGTACGAGCTCACGCCCACGACATCGAGCTGCGAGTAAAACTCCTCCAACATTAGAGACATGGAGTTGATAAGCGAGTCCATGTACCCCGAGTCGCTGTGAGGATCCTGCTCACTCATGGATTTCTGAAACGCCTCAAAGTCGGTCATCCACTCCTTTGCAAACTGGTAGTCCTTGATGTCGCACTTGTTGAACACCACCATCATTGGGAGCTTTGTCTTGTACAAGATGGAGCATGCATAGAGCATGTTTGACATGAAGGTGGACGGCGAAGTAGTGCGCGGGGTGTCAATCAAATACACAATGATCGTAGGGAACGTCGACGCAAGAGACTGGGTGATGATGGCACCGGATGCCGACCAGATGAAACACTCAATCTGCCCGGGGGTATCGATGATGATGTGCTTGTAGTCGTCGGCACGCTTGTCAAGAAGCTCCATGACCTGGTCGATTTTCGTGGAAAACAAGTTGAGCGACGTGACAATCG
This sequence comes from Saccharomycopsis phalli, assembly GCA_020342235.1. Classification (NCBI taxonomy): domain Eukaryota; kingdom Fungi; phylum Ascomycota; class Saccharomycetes; order Ascoideales; family Saccharomycopsidaceae; genus Saccharomycopsis; species Saccharomycopsis phalli. The sequence continues at coordinate 820,904 of CP073217.1, forward strand.
CGCCATTTGGTCCGAGATTGTAGTGATCCATCACCTTGCTGTAATTGATGGAATCACGGATGTCGATGTTGCATCCGTACGGCACCTTTACCACTGCGGGATCAAGATTGATGACATATGGTGTGGATTTCTTGGTGCGGAGATGTGAATTTAGCCGTTGGATGAATGTGGTTTTGCCGGAGCCGGCCATTCCAATGACGAGTAAAGTGGCTGGGGGCATGGTTGGATGAAAAAGAATTTCAGGTGAAAATGAAAACCACTGGTGTCGAGAATACAGGTACGAGAAGGAGCGAGAAGGAGCAAGAAGGAGCGAGATAAGAGCGAGATAAGAGCGAGATAGGAACGAGATAGGATATAAGGATAGGATATAAGGATAACGATAGGGATAGGATATAAGGATATACTGATACAGTGGTAGAAAAGATACAGTGGTAGAAAATACAGTGGTAGAAAATACAGTGGGCTTAAACCATAAAATGGGTATAAAAGATAAAATGAGCTTAAAAGATAAAGTTGGTATAAAAGATACAGTCGGTATAAAAGATACAGTCAGTATAAAAGATACAGTCGGTATAAAAGATACAGCAGGTATAAAAGATAAAACCAGTACAGAAATTAAAGCCTCTACAAAAAACAAAGCCTCTACAAAAGATATTAAACCAAAACCACAGAATAGACCAAAACAAAACTCAAATCTACCAAAACCAAGCAGCTTGCTCAGATTATTCCTCATATCATTAATCCCCCTCTTGGCATTCTACAAAATCAGCCCTCAATACCTCCAATGGAAACATCACAACGCCGTTGCCAACCAATATCGTGAATTACTCAACGCCGTTTCCAAGCCACACTCGTCACGGACAAAAACCCCGCCTAGACAGCACAAGTTGGCCACCAACTCGTACCTCTACGAGGGTCTGGAGTACAAGCAGTACTTAAAGACATACTACGATGCTCCGCTGGTGGAACGAGAAAATGCCACCATTCTCATGCTTGTGCGAAACTGGGAACTCAATGGAGCACTTCTGTCCATGAGATCGTTGGAGGACCGCTTCAACAGACACTACAACTATCCCTGGGTGTTTCTAAACGACGTGCCATTCACAGACGAGTTTAGAGAGGCCACTTCAATGATGGCCAGTGGCAAGACTTTCTACGGGCTAATTCCTACCGAGGACTGGGACAGACCACTGTGGATCAATGAGACGAGGTTTGAGCAGAACTTGGTGCAGTCAGAGGACGACGGTGTTCTTTATGGGAACTCCAAGTCGTACCGGAACATGTGCCGCTTCAACTCAGGCAAGTTTTACCGGCAGCAGCTTCTCAATGACTATGACTGGTACTTCCGGGTCGAGCCCAACGTCGAGTACTACTGCGACTTCAACTATGACCCGTTCAAAGTGCTCCGGGCAAACAACAAGACATATGGCTTTGTCATCAGTCTTTATGAGTACGAGAATACCATCCCGTCGTTGTGGAATACCACCATGGACTTCTTCCGGCTCCATCCTGAATATCTTCACGAAAATAACTCATATGACTTTCTCACAGATACCCTGCCAATTGGCAACCATGATGTTGCATTGGAGCTTGGTAGTGACTACAACTTGTGCCATTTCTGGTCCAACTTTGAGGTTGCCAGCCTCAACTTCTTTCGCTCGAAACAGTACAATGACTACTTTGACCATCTTGACCAGGCTGGCGGGTTCTATTACGAACGATGGGGCGATGCTCCGGTGCACTCCATTGCGCTAGGTTTGCTCGAGGACCGGCACAAGTTGCACCATTTTGAAGATATAGGGTATAGCCACTTGCCCTTTGATACGTGCCCGGTGTCGATGTCGCTCCGGTATGCTAAGCGGTGTATCTGTGACGGTGCCAGTGATTCGAATATAGATACTCAGGCCCACAGTTGTTTGAAGCGGTGGTGGAAATTGGGTGCGGGCAAGACGTTTCTTCGGCAAAAGTATGAGTGATGGAGAGTTGATGTAATGTAGAAATTAGGATAGGAGTGGTAAAATAGCTAAAATATAATGCTTGACAATTCAAAGACCAATGAATCAGCGATGTGCCAAGTTTGGTATAATCGCTTGAAAGTGAGATGGTTCCATCATACATTACCTACGATGTCCAGAGCTCTTAGAAGCTCGAATTCTATCGCGCATTGATGAAATACTAGATTCCACTCATGGCATAGGCAATACGCTTGGAAAAGTGTTTGCCAATCAGTCCACAAACTCCTTGAGGTTTACCAGAACGTGTTGCAATATGATTCCTCCAACACATGATGAGATTCAGCGGTCACATTCGACAACAAGAGTGACCAGGCTTCTTACACAATCAATACAAGCACGAAGTACCGACAATACGACTACTCCCATTGAAGTTTTTAATCCCAAGCAACCAAGTGAGGGTTGACAAAGGGTTTTCTTCAACAGCAATGCTGCCTCATGATGTTCCTGAGTGAAAATATATCTGTCGAATAACCGTATTGCCGGAGACAATATATAGCTAAATACAAAAATAAATATTATTATTATTATTACAACTACCCTTGTTATGTAAAATGGTACTGCTGGTTAGAGACCCTGATATTACATGCACGCAATTGAGAGTAAAGCCTTGGCTATGGGCGATCATAAACTGTGTAAGCATTTATACATACAAAGAAGGAAGCATTGGTGCCTTACTCATAAAAATCATCATAATAGCGAGTAGATCGGATCTACCCGGTTACAGTGTTGTATATTTGTGTTCAATGGCATAGGAAATGTGGCTTGGATAATTATCAAAGAGTAATCTTAGAAATTTGAGCTTTATATCCGAATGATTTAAGGTAGGTATGGACTTTATTACAATACGATATATATTGATACTACGAGAACAGATTGAATCATTTGACAAATTCTGCATTTTTTAAATTTTCAAACCTCTTTACCAGAATGAGGTTAGAAATATACCTATCAGATATTTATCATCTCGCTCAAGCATCTTTCCCAGTACCTTTAATACTACCAATAACTGGAGTGACAATATTAGTTGGTGTGGTGCTTTCTGCTATAGCTGCCTTTGCTAATCCAATCCGAGGAGTTTCATTGTCATAATAGACATATGCAGCTTTCAAAAATGGTACGCCTAGAACAATATCTTCAGTCTGTCCAAAGGTGATCGCAAACTTACACAAATTGTTACCATTAGGAACACTGTTAAGCATCATCATCTCAGGCAGAACAGTAAAACTGCGATCATTGATGTGAAAGGTCAAGTCTCCAATGCCGCTCCCGTCACAGTCACTAAAAGTGTTTCCGCCATCTGTAGTTACTTCAAAATACTGTTTGAGGCTCTCAGGTAAAACAATCATATTGGATCCAGTATTAATAGGAACTAAAGCTGGGGCAATAAGTTCTTCAAATAATCGATCACCACTAATACCAGACAACATTAAACCTAATTGGTCATTTTTGGTTATGAAAGCAGGAAACATTGACAAAGCCCCTGTGAATCGGTTTTTGTCTACTCCACCAAAGACAATCTGTCCATTATCTTTACCACTGACCAGGTTCATGTGAATTCCATACTCTTGACGCTTTATATATTTTGATGCTTCGAGAATCTCTACTATTCCTGGTTTTGAAATAGTTTTGCTTTTCGGACCCAAGCCCATAATAGCATATGGATAGCCACTTGCCCAGGCCAAACCAAATCGATAATCTGATAATTTAGCCAGACCAAGACCAATATCGTCCTTATAATAGCGTCCACTTGCTTCAGAATAGTCAAAATAGGTTTTATCAAACCTGTTGGCTATCGATACTTCTCCATTAGGCTCATCTATCTTATAGATATAATTCGCCTCTGAGTACCTTTTGAAAAATCTCTTACTGACTTTAAATTTTGTCGGGAGCACTTTATGGTCAACCGTATCTTTGGATTGAGCGAACCATGTCAAACTTGATCCAGTGTCACAAAGTGCATTTAGGGTTTGATCACCAACTTTGAGAGTTACTTGCGGAAAGTTATATCTGTTATCAAAATTAGTGATAACATAACCGGGCTTTTCATCAGTTGATTTACCTGCCTCGTTTTCGTCTCCAGGAGCTCGCTTTTCAAATAAACTGTCTGGAGAGCCCAATGTCGCGGAGAAAGCAGGACTCAAGATAAGGAATAATAATACTAACAATTGCATTTGATACTGTTACTGCTGGAAAATAATTGTATTTATGTCATTTATTCTGGGCACTAAAAGGCTTGGATAATTTTGCGCCTCATACATGTTTGGATATGGTGCCGTAAGATGCATGGTGCTGTAAATTCGAAATTTTGGAATCCAGAAAACATCTCATGCAATAAAATTTGATCTCCATGAAACATTGAATACTATACTTAGAATCCATAAAATATCCGATGTCATAATACTTGTGATCCCATAAAATGCACAGTATCTGTAATACAAGGCTATGCCCCTGATCCGCTTGTATCAAGATTAGATCTGTCTCAGGTCCGCTCGAGTTTGTTCCAAACTACCATGATAGATGGAAGCACAAGAGTCAGAGAAGAGACTACACCAAGTACGTCAAGTCATAATTCCTAAGAGTCCTCTTATCCATCATATGATACAGGCAACAATCCCGCCATAACCCAGATATTAGGACGATTGATGCAGTCGCCTGAATACTTGAAAAACGAGCGGATTACTCACTAAAAGAAAAACGACTCGGAGACGACCCAACACTGAGATAAAACGAGACGCCTCTGTAAGGAGCTTGCATGCCTCAAGGCAATCCTCAGTTTTACACTACAGCTACTTAGTGGAAATAGCCACACAGACGACTCGTTGCTCAAACTATTTAGCAATACAACCGCTCATATTGAAGTTTTTAATCCCAAGACACTGGATGTGGGCTGGGAATGGGATTTCTTTAACAGCTATGCTGCCCCAGGATGTTCCTGAGTGGAAGTACATTTGTCGAACAACCGTAATGCCGGAGACAATATATAACTAACTACAAAAATAAATATTATTATTATAAGTGAGATGGTGCGTTTGTCAAGAGACTTGTGTTGGTGTAAATGGATTAGTGTAGCTTTAGGAAGAGATGTGAATCTCATTTTATTACAGTTGAAGAGATTTGAGAGATGGGAATTGAGAGGTGGTTAGTATATTGTATAGATGGGGATGCAAAGGTATGGTATGTTGCATGAAATGTGATTAGCAAGTGTATAGTATAGATGTGGTGCATGTCAGTTTGATGTCAGTTTGATATTCAGATGTCTTTAGATTTGTCTGGATTTTTCGTTAGATTTGTCTTTGGATTTTTCGTTAGATTTGTCTTTGGATTTGTCTTTAGACTTGTCTTTAGATTATGTCTTTTGACTTGTCTTTAAATTTGTCGTTAGACTTATCTTCGACTTATCGTAGACTCATCTTTGACTCATCTTTGACTCATCTTTGACTCATCTTACACTCAAGGGGCAGGAGGTTTGGCCGAATGGAAAACACCTCATGCCTTATGGAGGGCGCATCATGAGGTAGTTACCGGGTTCGAGCCCCACCAAACCGCCCCAATACTCAAGAAAGTCTCCAGAAAGAGCACACTACGCCTCAGAAGGGCAATACAAGGAAGTCTCGCAAACGAGCAATGAACGACCCCGACGAGTCGTGCGCCCATCGTCACGAGATTCAGCGGCCGGATAGCGCCGGCATTTAGCCGAAGGATGGCCAGGCTTCTCGCATAACCAATAGCCAGTCACGTTAAACCACTAACAACACTGCTCCCATTGAAGTTTTTCAGCCCATATAACCGTTTAGGGTTATAAAGGGTTTTCTTCAATAGAATGCTGCCTCAGGATGTTCCTGAGTGAAAATATATCTGTCGAATCACCGTGTTTCCGGAGACAATATATAGCTAAATACAGAACTAAATATACTTATCTTACACTCATCTTAGGCTCATCTTAATACACGATAAACAAGCACCTGTGTACATGTCTTGCAACATCTCATAATTAGGTAGTCTCATGTGTACACCTCATCTCACGGCACGTTTCTCTACAATTACAACACACATATATTCTTAGCTATCAGCCAATGGCTCGACGTTCCAGATCAAGTCGGCATACTCCTCGATACATCTGTCGGAACTAAAAAAGCCCATGTTGGCGACAGAGATGATCGACTTCTGCACCCAGAGGTCGTGGTCCTTCTTGTAGGTTGCGTCAATCAACTCCTGGGCCTCCAAGTACGAGTCAAAGTCGTCGGAAACGAGGTAGTAGTCGCTGTGGTGTCTGACCGAGTCCAACAACGGCTTGTACTCGTGGGCATCGCCAAACAAGTTCGAGTCAATTGCGTTAAACACCTTTGCCAACGACGATGGGAGGTTGACCTTGCCAAACTGGTGCGACTCGCGGACGCTTTCGACGTTCTCGGACAAGTGGCCAAACAAAAACACATTGTCCTCGCCGACTTCACGGGCAATTTCGACGGTAGCACCGTCCAACGTTCCGATGATCAAGCCGCCGTTGAGCACAAACTTCATGTTGGACGTGCCCGAAGCCTCAGTTCCTGCGGTGGAAATGTGCTCGGAGACGTCGGACGCTGGGATGATGATCTGGGCCTTGGAGACGTTGTAGTCAGGGATAAACACGCACTGCAAGTAGTCCTTGGTGTCTGGGTCGTTGTTGATGACGTCTGCGACGCTGTTGACCAACTTGATGATGCGTTTTGCCATGTAGTATCCTGGAGCGGCTTTACCACCAATGAGGGTGACACGAGGCTGGAACTTTGCGCGATCGGCTGGCGATAACTCCTTCAACTTCAAGTAGCGGTGGATGACGCCAAAGATGTTCAACTGCTGACGCTTGTACTCGTGGATACGCTTGACCTGGATGTCAAACAAAAACTCTGGGTTGATGGAGTAGCCGGTCAAGGACTTGACCAAGGCAGCGAGACGGGCCTTATTTGCCTTTTTGATGTCGTCCCAGTCGCGCTTGAACTTTGCGTCGCCCAAGAACTTTTCCAAGTTCTTGAGAAGGTCCAAGTTGCGCAAGTAGTCATCGCCGCCCAACTTGGAAGCAATCAAGTCGGCCAACTTTGGGTTTGCCTGTTTCAACCAGCGGCGCGGGGTGATTCCGTTGGTGACGTTGATGAACTTGTCTGAGCCAAAGATCTTGACAAAGTCCTTGAAGATGGTGATCTTGATCAAGTCAGAGTGCAACGCAGCAACACCATTGACCTTGTGGGAGCCAATGACTGCCAAGTTGGCCATGCGGATCTGCTTCGGGTTGGACTCCTCAATCACCGAGACGCGGCCCAACAAGTCGGAGTCACCTGGGAACTTCTTGGCGACCTTCTGGAGGAAGAAGAAGTTGATGTCGTAGATGATCTCGGTGTGGCGCGGCAACAAGTTCTGGAAGATGTTGATTGGCCACTTCTCCAAGGCCTCCTGCATCACAGTGTGGTTGGTGTACGCAATCGTGTTGACAACAATGTCCCAAGCCTCATCCCATTCCAAGCCCTCGAGATCAACCAAGATGCGCTGTAACTCGACAATCGCCAACGTCGGGTGGGTATCGTTCAACTGGATTGCCACCTGGTCCGGGAACTCTCTCCAAGGCCGTCTGGACTTTTTGAAACGGCGCACAATGTCGTGCAACGATGCAGCCACCCAGAAGTACTGCTGCTTCAAGCGCAACTCCTTGCCCGAGTCGAAGTTGTCGTTGGGATACAACACTGCGGTGATGGACTCGGCGCCCTGTTGTGCGGCCACCGACGATTGATAGTCACCGGCATTGAACTTGTTAAAGTCAAATTCGGCGGTGGGTTTCGCAGACCACAACCGCAAATTGTTGACGTTGGTTCCGCCATATCCTGGGATTGGGAAATCGTATGCCAACGCCAAGACCCGGTTCCCACCAACCCATACCTTCTTGGTGTGTTCTGAGCCCTCATACACCGGCTCCTCCTGGACATAACCATAAAAGTCCACCGGGTACTGGATCTCCAAGCGGGCAATCTCCCATGGGTTGGAGTACGTCAACCAGTAGTCTGGGGTCTCGACTTGATACCCATTGATGATCTTTTGGGCAAAGATCCCATACTCGTAGCGCAATCCGTAACCCCAGGACGGGTAGTTGCCCGTGCTGAGGGAGTCAAGAAAACACGCTGCCAACCGGCCAAGTCCACCATTCCCCAATGCGGCATCTGGCTCTTCGCTGATCAAGTCCTCGAGATTGAAACCAAGTTCTCCGACAGCGTCGTTGACGACGTCCTTGATGCCGGTGTTGATCATGGCGTTGTCCATGGCACGGCCCATGAGAAACTCCAACGAAAGGTAGTAGATGCGCTTCTGGTCCAAGGTGGTTTGCAACTGCTGGGTACGGTTCCACTCGACAATCAACTTGTCGCGGATGGACGACGACGCAGCAAGGTACGCGGCCAAGTTGTCGCAGTTGTAGATGGACCGTGCCAATGTTGTCTCGACATGGTTGACAAAGTCCCGCTCAAACTCCGCCTTGGTCTTGATATCCTTGGTTGCAAACTTCTTCCAAATCTCCCGCGACTCGAGCGGGATCTGGGACTCAATCGACTTGATCTCGTTGACCGAGAATCCCGTGAGCCGCCGCTTGTGGAGAAACCGCGGGTCGTTTGGGCTCGGTGTGTCTTCGTCTGTTAATCGAAACGACATTACAGCTCAATTCCGGAGCGCATCGTGTATTATATATACATCCCAGGGGGACATCCCAAAGATACCTTGCTTTCATGCAGCGCAACGCACCTGCACTCTCCCCCATCGGCCCACCCTAGTAAGCGTCTGAGACAGCCTCGGAGTCGGCTGTCGAAAATAGCGGCATGCTTGCACTCTCCTTAGCCTTGACGTGCGCAGTCTTGACCTGGGCCTGAAGCTCACGCTGCAAATACTCCACGACTGCCTGGGCATTGGCTACCAAATCGCCCGCCGCCATGTCGCCCGTGCCAATGCAAACCGACACCGTGGTTCCCGCTTCGGGACACACGGCATGGGTGTTGCGGAGTATCGACTTCACCTGCCGATACACATGCCGGGTGTCAACAGGCTCCCGGAAATCCACCATAAACACCTTCCGCGGACCGAGCACCGCCCGCAACTTGTGGTGCACCCTCATGTCGCACATGACCACGTCGTACTGCGCAAACTTCCCGCGCCGCCGGCTCCGGAGCGTCTTGAGTCCCACCACTCCGGCGAAAACGTCCTCGGTGCCGCTGTCGCGCGCCTCAATCGCGTCCCGCACCGGCTTGCTCGGGTCCTTGGTCACTAGGAGAATCGTGTGTCCGCGCACCAGGCCAAACTTGTGTGGGATTGGTCTGCCCGTCAGTACTGGCACATGTGCTGGGTTCGAGATACTTACATTATCCGGGGGATGTGGTCGCCGCGCTTCACCAACGGCCGCACCGTGTTCACTAGCATGTATATGGGCTGCTGCTTGTCCTGCAAATGGCCCACGAGTGCCCCCACTGACCGGTTCGCAGTCTTTTGGTCTAGCGACATTGTGAAAATTTGGGTGAAATTTTCATGCATGTAGACAACCCTCGGGCACCTGACTGGGCTGGCATGGATGTATCGCCGAGATTGCTCTAGAGATTGCTTGGTGATGGTTTAATTATGGTGTGTGAAGGTCAAAGTGTGTGAAGGTCAAAGTGTGCCAAGGTCCAAAGCCTATGAAGGTCCATGAATGCACAATGAACCATTGATATTCACCCAAGTCCCAGGTGCATATCCTATATCCACATATCCCCGTACCATGCCACTCGCAATTCACATCCTAGCTCACATCCCACTACATATCCCATGACCAAGACTATAATATGTATACACTGTCCCAAAACATTGCCCACTCAATTTCCTCCACCCAATTTCTCCACCCAAGTCATTACCAAGTCATTACCAAACCATTACCCCTACCATCCAGTAGCATCACGTGAGCCACACTGCTCAACCCATTTACACTGAACATTTTCCTTGCCAATAAAGCAGCCTCTTTTATCAATCAAAATAGCCAATTCTCCTCTCCTCCTTGTCTCTATTTCTTCCTCTCTCCCTCCACTCTCTCCACCCTCTCCACTCCCTCCACCACCTCCCCTCCCACGTGACCAGGCGATCCGCGAAAAGTCGTCTTGCTAGCAATTCACACTGGCACTCTGCTGACATGTCTGGCCACAACGACCCCTTGTACCAGCAACAAAACAACGAAACGTTGCCTGCCAGCGACATTGGGTTTGCGTACACGCCGACGTCGCAGCTCTCTGGCGGATCCAAGAAGAAGCCGCTCAAATTGTCCATCAACCCAAACGCCTCCCTTGGCAATCTCGCCGGCCTGCTTCGCAACACGCCCCTCACGCCAGGATCCGCAGGGCTCTACATTGGCGACGCGCTCTTTGCCCAGGCAGCCCAGCCGCCGCTGCAGGCCCACGACGTGCTTTCCCCCGTGCATCCAGGCCGCTTCCAGCCGCCCAGCCTCTACCACCAGCGGCTGTCGTCATCGCATCTCAGCGGGTCGTACTTCAGCGAGAACGCGTCGCCCCTCAACGCGTCGCTCAAGTTTGCCTGGCAGCACACCCCAACCCAGTCGCCAAGCCACCGACAATTGCCCGATCTCGAGCAAAGCCCGACCGACGACTGGCACCCACCGTCACGCGCCCCAGGACCCATCCCTTACTTCTCGGAAAACATCCAACCTGGCCATAAACGCGGCCAGAGCGTCGGTAACTTGGCACGTGACTTTCACCTACGGCATTACCCGCTCCCACGCTTGACACATGAGGAGCCGGTGAGTCACGTGAAGCTTCCGGTGCCTCGGGCCGTAAAGGTATCGTCGCGCGACGAGCTTCTGCCCCGGATAAACCGTGAGCCAAAGTTCCGAAGGGCCTCCGCGGGCTCCGAGCAGATTTCTCCGCTCAAGGCTTTGACCACGTCAATTGTCACATCATACTCGCTTTGTCGCCCTGAGTTTAGCTACGAGTCTTCGTGTAATCCCCGTCGCGTCTTGACAAAGCCGCTGGACCCGAAAATGAACCACAACTATGACAACGCTGACAGCGACTACATCCTCTACGTGAATGACGTGCTTGGCGTCGAGGAAAGCCGCCGGTTTCTCGTGTTGGACATCCTCGGCAAGGGCACGTTTGGCCAGGTGGTCAAGTGCCAGAACCTTGCTACCAAGGAGATTGTCGCAGTCAAGGTGATCAAGTCCAAGCCCGCGTACATGAACCAGTCGCTCACCGAGGTATCAATCCTCGAGACAATCAACAACAAAATCGATCCGCAGGACCGTCATCACTTCTTGCGGCTCAAGGACCGGTTCATGCACCAGCGGCACTTGTGCATTGCCTTTGAGCTCCTCTCCAACAACTTGTACGAGCTCATCAAGCAGAACCAGTTCAACGGCCTCGACATTGAGCTCATCCAGTCGTTTGCCAGGCAGTTGCTCAACTCCCTCACCGTGCTCAAGTCTTACAAGATCATCCACTGCGACTTGAAGCCGGAAAACGTCTTGCTCGTCTACCCTGACAAGCCAGAGTTGAAGATCATCGACTTTGGAAGCGCATGCTACGAGCGTCAGACAGTCTACACATACATCCAGTCGCGCTTCTATCGCTCCCCAGAGATCATCCTTGGCCTCCCATACACTTGTGCCATCGACATGTGGTCCTTTGGCTGCATCATCGCAGAACTCTTCCTTGGCTTGCCGTTGCTTCCTGGAAGCAGCGAGTACAACCAGTTGTCCCGCATCATCGATACGTTCGGCTACCCTCCCTCTTGGATGATCGAAATGGGCAAAAACACCGCAAACTACATGGAAAAAATCCCCACATACCCGTCCTCCAGCTCCTTCAGCAATCAGGACGTCGCCGCTTCCACATTCTACAAGTACCGTCTCAAATCGCTTGAAAAGTACTCCGCCGAAAACAACGTCCAGGAAAAACCCTCCAAGAACTACTTCAACTCGTTGAACTTGCCCGAGATCATCGCAAACTACCAGCCCCGCTCATCCAAGCCAAAACGCCTTACCGACCGCCAGCAAAATGACAGGTTGAACTTGATCCATTTTCTTTCGGGAACGCTCAACATCAACCCCTTGGAGAGATGGACGCCCCAGCAGGCAATCGCACATCCTTTCCTCAATGGTCAGCCCTATGATGAACTCTGGAAGCCCCAATGCGTCCTGGCTCCAAAGCTAGCTACCCGCAGCCTGAGGGGTATCCACAAGAGAGGGCAGTTGTCCACATCGGCCATTAATTTTTCATCTGGCATGAGCAACATTAATGGCGAAATGTTTGTGCTGGCCGATGATGACAAGCGGAACTTGTATCTTCGACCAAATGAGTTTACCAAAGAGGGTATTAATAATTTCAAGTTTCCATTGAACTAGAGGATTGAATGGTATCAGAGTTGAAATATGATCAGAGTTGAGATATGATCAGAGTTGAAATATAATCAGACTTGAAATATGATCAGACTTGAAATATAATCAGATTTGAGACTATAATCAGACTAGAGAATATAATCAGACTCGAGACTATAATCAAACTTGAGACTATTATTAGGCAATAGTAGCCAGGTAAAAGTGCCCAGGTTATAGTTCTTTAGATGGCTTAATCCGGCAGTTAACAGACACCGATACCGATGGCTTCTATCCAGGGAATGGTACCCATTAAAGACTAATGCATTCATCTGGACTATAATGGTACTTGATATGTTATCTACCAAAGACTAGTAGTATACCAATGTCGTACCATTGACCTTTATTTGAAACAGTTGGATATTAATACGTGAGCATTGGAATTAGTGGCAGGCCTCTGCTTACTGCCCCACTAACGCAAACTCTCAGATTGTCTCATTTTTGCATACCGACTCGTATCGACACATGTCTTTTCGGTCATAGGATCGAATTAATGGCGGACTAGCCTGTACCCGCTAGAAACTTTTCCGGCTACACTTTTACATTGAAAACTTGCTAAACACAATCAACGTATACTGAGTCATGATTACTCCATGCTCATTGTCTACATAATGTTCACTCACACCTCAGGAAATCGCATTGGGTAGAATCATATACGACCACATAGTGGTCCCATCAAGACAAAAATTTTACAATACTTGTACATTTAATACTAGAGTATATTAGTGACCTAGTGACGTACGTTATATCAATTAGTGTCATATAGGAGTTTCAACTGTCCAACTGGTTAAAATAGTAACAGCCCAGGAGCATTCTGTTTACAATATGGCGATGTCTATAAGCCGCATTAGAACGCCGGGTGATGGGTTCAAACTGCAATACAATGTATTTCTTTCGACGATATTATTATACCAAATGTGAAAATACAACCTGGCTTTACTAAAGCATTATGGTTTTGACATGCGCATAGCCGCTTACGCGTAAATCGTAGCTGGCTAAAATGATAGAGCCTACATGAGTAATATAACATGAATTGGAGCATAGTGGGTTTTTGAGACGATGGATATACTGTCAAGTCCTTGAGTTGAATGAAAAACCCAAAGGGTGATGCTACCCAAGGAAACAGAAAGTGGCATCGTTTTAGCTTCAATTTGTAGAGTAGCTGGATATATATACTTGATAAACTGAATATTTGGCAATCATTTTTTCAATTGCAATGGCACATGTTTTCCTGTTTTAATATTGGTTGACTTCAACCATTGTAGTCCAATCCAGAAATCAAACAATATAAAAAGAGAGTCCAAGGTGATCGAAACATGTCGTAACTTTTTTCTAAAAATAGTAGTGTCTAAGCAGTATTCGCTGTATATGGAAATAAAGCTGATGTTTTATTATGGGGGTTGAAATGGTTGTACTTATGCAGGGAAGCAATTTTAGTAATTTTGATGTTCTGATTGTTTCTAATCGGGCAAGAATGGAAGTTTCTAGCGGAATTGAATCAACGTAGTCTTTGTCTATGGAACAATCCATCTATTTTAAGCGATGGATGTGCCATTGTTGGCATATCCAATCTTGGTCAATGCGTTGTCTTACCTAACCTCTGTCGGTGTTTCACACGTCACGGAATGTACATAGTCTATTATGTGGAATATCGTATTCTATGATGGTGCAATGGTGACCAAATGTAGCGTAGGAAATGTGAATTCAGTAGGAAGATGATATTGCGGAGACGATTAGTTTGACGATTTTTCAGAAGACTTTCAGCATCAGTTTAACGGATGACTATCCGGAAATTGTTGACGATTTAGTAGATTGAGTTGGATCCATGATTTAGTCCACAGTGTAGATGGATCCATGATTTAGACCAGTTTAGTTGGATCCATGATTTAGACCAGTTTAGTTGGATCCATGATTAATCCAGCCTAGTTGGATCCATGATTAATCCATCAATCCACCAATCCTCGACACCTACACAGTCTATAATAGTATATTAGGGTTGCTGATATTATATAGGCAGAGCCTGTATAGCACCGTAGCCTAGAACCCTACATCGAGGCTAGGAACTATACCTTTTCAAATGTAAACGTCTCAAACCCATTAACCGGCTGGCTATGGTCCGGCTCGATGCTGGAATTCTGGGTTATGCTGAGTTTCTGGGATATGCCGGGTTTCTGGGATATGCCGGGCTTGTTTTGGTTGAGCTTCACCAAGCGCAGCTTTATGCCATTGATCTGCAGAAGCCAGCGTTTCTGGTTCATCTGCCGCTGCTTCTTGATGGTTTCGATGTTGCACGACGAGTACCATCCGGACTCGACCAAACGGATCTCGGTGGTTTCGTAGGCGGCATCTTCGGCGTTCATGCGTTCAATGGCATCTGTCAATTGCCTCACAAGCGAGTCGACCATGGGAGTCTCGCGATACTCGGTGTCCGAGTGGATGTCAAGCATGTCCACTTTGGAAGAAAGGGTGCTGACGTTGATCACTGGGGACGTGATCTGCGGCTCGAAGCTATCTTCACTGCCTGAATCTTCGACGCTGACTGGTTCAGTGTGCTTGATGTTACTCAAGGACGCCTTTTTCACCAAGGTGCGTGCCCGGAAAGCAAGGCTTGGTTCCTCGAACGAAGGTGTGGTTACTGCGTCGATGGACTGGCCAAGCACCTGCATCCGTGGTGACACAGGGCTGGACAATTTCTTGATGCCGAGCTTGAGCTTGCCAATGACGTTTGATGCTGACGGCACGGTCACAAGCTTCGGCTTCTCAAAGCTCTCAATCACCGAGTGCGAGTTCGACTTGCGGTGGCTCTTCTCAATTGGCCCGTCAAACAGCGACGTCTGTGACAAGTTCATGCGGTGGGTGAACCGCAGGCTCTTCTTGGGCCGCAAATCAGGCCGCCGCGTGATTGTGCCAATGCCTCTGAGCTGAGGGAGCGATTTGGCGTTCTTCAACTCGGGCTTGCCAAACGACTCGCTGCGCTTGGTTGAAAACGTGCGGCGTATCTGGGTGAACGACGGCTTGCTATATTCCTTGGTTTCCGCTGTGCTAAAGTCTAGCTCGCTCTCAGACACGTCCTTGATTGACGGCACGTCGTAGATCGAACTGGTGTCAAGTTCCACCACTGATGCAGCGGTGTCAAACGGATCTATATAGCTAAGAACATAATCCCGGTTCCGCTGCCGCACAGGACTGTCTACAAACACCAATGGGGCGTCCACTAACCGTCCCAGGTCCCGGTCCTCTCGCTTGAATGCCATCTCCAACGGAGTGTCGAGGAGCCGGCCCAGGTCCCTATCGTCCCGCTTAAACGTCATCTCCAATGGTGTGGTGCTGATCGACTCGTTGCTATCCTTGGAGCTCGTAATGAGATTGTACCCGCGATGCGCAAGCGACTCATAACTGTCGTTCATCATGCCCTTGTAGTAATTGATCACCTGCGATTCGCTCACACCTCGCCAGTCGTCCTCAGTGGTATCAATGCTGGCTTGTCGACTGGGCACCGTCATTTGTGTCTAGTTTTCTAAAAAAAAAAATATGCCTTGTATGCTAATGTTATCCGGGGTATCGTGTCTCGTATCGTATATCTGCCCTTGCTATTCTCCTCTTTGCTATTCTCCTCGTCTCTTGCTATCCCTAGCAATTCTAATTTGGTATGCTAAATGCCGGTACTATCTGTCCTCTGTACATGGACGTGGACCAAAATCTATCTCGAATCTATATCCTCAACAACGCCACGATGGAGATCCGTGGAAAACGTTATTTAACAAAGTTATAGCAATTTCACTGATCCAGAGCCCCAGACTTATAAATAGTATCACTCAGCCGAAATCCTAATGACGCTGTCTGAAAATTTAAAACAAGTGTCTAAAAAAACAATGCTTAGCTCAAAAATCAATATTTCTGAGTACCGAAAATTCTAGGGGGGTTAAACTGACAAACGTACCTTTGAGAATAATGCAGATCGGTGTGAATAATGCCGTTGTCCAAATTTGGCAAAAGTTTCAAAAGAAAATTTATAGTTTGTCCCGGCAAAAAATGATTTCACCCAGGATCGAACTGGGGACGTTCTGCGTGTTAAGCAGATGCCATAACCTACTAGACCATGAAACCATCTCTGATGTGTAGTTTTTTCGAAAGGCTCTATGAGCGCAGAGTTGAAATAAAGGCAGCCAAACTAAGCCACTTAGTATAAAACTCTTTTATACAGTACTATTTACACCAATACAACATTCATAGGATGACCATATATTTCTGAGATAACCATCTCACCACATTTTTTGAGATAACCATCTCACCATACATTTCTGAGAGAACCATCTCACCATACATTTCTGAGAGAACCATCTCACCGTACATTTGAGAGAAAACCATTTAACCACATACTTCTAATCATAAGCACATGTCCATGCCTACATGAACACATAAGAAAGACCACCTAAACTAAACAATCCCAACCCAGCATACCAGTAGCGACTAAAGTCCGGCTCTATTCTCACTGCGTTTGTCTTGCGTCGGTTTTCCAAGCTCCGCTTGATTAGACTTCTCTTCGAAGTACTGGTGGCAGCTGCTGCAGTAGGATTCAATGTTATCGTAGGAAGCATCAATGGCGGACGGTATGCAAGGTAAAGAGGCTGGATCGGAGTGCCGTCAAAGTCAAAGAGCTGCAACTCGTATCTACCGCTGTATCCGTCTATGCTGAGTTCGTACTTGCTAAAGGTCCCATTTCCATCAAACCGACTGTACACCGACACACCATTATCGCTGCATGGGTCTGACAACAACTGCCGGCCGTCTTCTGTAATTGGCTGGAGTTGGATACCGCCATCTTGGATAGTGTACGTCCCGTGGGAAAATTGTAAAACCGCAGTAGGACACCCATGGTTCTTTGGATTACTCTGTACCAAGTAGAGAGCTGCCTCGTAGTGTCCATCGTCGGTAAAGGAATAACTTCTACCAGGCAATCCTGGTTCGATCAACAACTCGTCAACCGGGTCGTAGAACCCTGGTCCAGTGAATACCTGATTGGATTTACTGGTCCATGTTCCCGTGAGACTTAGCGAATTATCAGCCACCACGGAACTTATGCAAAAAGCAATGCTCAAGGCGTTGAGGAAAAGCATGGTGAATCAAGAGGAGGGAAGTAGAGTGCAAAAAAAACCTGATACGCTGCGCCCGGGTAACACACAAGAGGGCGGTGCAGAATGCCAGGACAAGGGCCCAAAGTATGGTTTAGGGCAGGTGTGGGTATTTACAGGAATATGCTCATAATGCTATTAATATAATATTTATTGGAAAATGTCTGTAAGCCGTAACAAGCGGATTGAAGTAGGTGTCTTATATTCGACAAGCGGATTGAAGTAGATGTCTTATATTCGACAAGCGGATTGAACCAAGTGTCTTATATTAGTCAGGTGATTGATAGACACGACGCGGTATTGATTCACTGGTTATCATCTGATTACCGGTTATAGTTTCGTATACCTCTTCAAGGGATTCTCCTTGTCTAAGAAGTTGGATATGTCCTTCATGTCAATCTGCAACTCAAATGGCATGACATCATAATTGTTCAAGTCGGTGACAATGGCCTTTCTTGAAGAAGTGCTTGCCCGGGTCTTGGACGGGGCAATAATCAACTCCAAGTGCTCGAGCTTCTCCCAGATGTGTCTGCAGCCATTCTTGGACCACACTTTGTAGCCAAACATGTTCATATGGCCCTCAGTGGAAAGCGAGTTCTTTGCGTTGATGACATATTCCGCTTGGCGCAGCTGGTTGACCTTTTGCGAGAGCCTTGAGTACTCCTGGTAACACAAGTTGAAGTTGACAAAGTTAAGCCCGAGCCGGACCAGGACTCTGGCGCAGCAAATGAGGAGGAAAAGCTGCAATTCGGAAAGCGACTCGTTCAACGTTTGCTTGAGAACGTTGTTCCGGGCACTAAACCCCTTGATGTTGGAGGTGTCGTTGTAGATGGCAAAGTCGCTTGATTGCGGATATGGATTCTCAGCCGAGATTTGCGATACTGGGTAGATCCAGGAGTTGAGCAAGTCGAACTGGGACTTGGTTGTAAGGAACACTTTGTAGAGAAGCAGCTTGAACTGAAGAGCAAATTCCGGCTGGTAGAAGAGCGCATTGACGTAGTCGTTCCATAGCAAGCAGTACTTTCTGTTTGGCAGGGACTCGATCTCGTCCATGGTCAAGCAGAGCCGATGCCTGATGTCTATCCAGAAGAACTCAACCTCGGAGTTCATGTGGACGTTGATTAGCTCCTGTCTTTTCACGCTGGCCCCGGTAAAGTGGCCAAAGAACGTGATTATTCGCTGGGAGAACCGGGAGTTGACACGCTTCTCAAGCATCTCCTTGATGTTGATCCGGGTGGTCAAGCCAATGACCGAGATTGGAATCGTGTGGTTGCCCGACGACAACTCAAATAGATTGTATAGCAACGTCTGTCGGTTATGGGCAGTGAACTTCTCAAAGTCCTCGAGAATAAACACAAGCGTCATCGAGGTTTCCTTGGACCCGCCGATATTCTCCAAGCTGGTGAGAATCGACGAGAACGTCTCGCTGATGGAGCGTTTTTCAAAGGCTCTGTCGACCTCGTCGTCAGCTTCGGCATAGAGATCTGCCAAGTCGGTGTTCTTGCCCAAGCGACTCAAATTCGCATCTAGCTGCCTGGCAATTTCCCGAACAGCCGACTTGTCGTCGTTCTGCAATACCCCAGACAAGTTGATCTGGATAAACGAGTTGCTGTCGCCACTATTGTACTTGTCATCCAACTCCCGAAGCACGTTGTTCAACACAAGCTTCTTCCCACACTGCCGGTCGCCAATCAAAATACATGACGACGAGTCCCCATTGACGATCCCGTGCTCGAGAAACGAGTATATTTCGCCGTATTGTGGCATCAACGAATGCGTGAGTACGTTGACATCCTGGCTGGGGTCAAAAAGACCCGGACGATGGACTACAAACGGCACAATCTTGTTTATATACCCTGAGTTTGGGCTGCTGAGTTTCTGCACGACCGTCGAGCGCACAAACGCCACGTCCGGCTCGGTTATGGTCTCCAAAGGCTGTGTATTGTATTCCTGAAGTAGGCTGGTGATGGTAGAATTGGGGTGGGAAATAGTTTGCGATTGCTGGAGAGACGCGATCCGGGCAACAACCTCGGTCTCTGTGATCTTGTCGGTGTCGTCGAATCCACTTTCGTTTGGCCTCGAGCGCAACGATCGGGAAAAATCCACCTTGGGCTTTTTCCGCGGCCCTTGTATAGTCATTGGCCAGTAGGTGAAACCTAGGATTGGTAAGATCAATGGTACTATGCGCACTCCAAAAATACTTTTCAAAGGGTAGAGCCTTGAGTTGGTGTGATCAATAGTGCTATGCGCCCCAACACTATTTCACAGGGTACAGCCAGGATTGGTACCAATAGTGCTATGCGCACCCAGCACTATTTCCACTAAGCTCATCTCAGGCAAACCATGAAAGGTTTTGATGTCGAGGGCCTTTTAAAGTTGGTGGTGGAGGACCCGATGCGGCTCCCTGAGCTCGGCCATCTTCTCAACAGCAACGAAATCACACACTATGAATTGGTAACGAGCTACTGCACCCGGCTCCAGATCGCACTCGACCAGCAGGATATGGCACTTCTCAGCAGCTTATTGGACTTAATTGACCTGCTCGTGAAGGTCGGCAGCGTGAACTTGGCCTTGTACTTGTTTGTCCCCGAACTGGTCTCTGGAGAAGTGGTGAAACTTTCGTTCTTCTGTGACACTCTTCTTGGCATGATGCGAGGATCCATGCCCCAGCAGGTGACAGAAAAGGCCCGCTACTATTTGACCAACTGGATCATGCATTTTAAAGAAGTTCTTGGAACCAAGGCGGTTTTTGATACCGTACTTGCCACGTTACATAACCTTGGCGTATATCTGTCGAGCGACGAGCCGCGGCCGCTCACCGAGGAGTTTCTCGGCTCAACAAAAGTGCCAGAGGACGTTATCAGCGACTACTGCTTGTATTCAATGGTGTCCTTTGCAAATACTACTAGTAGAAAGCTCCGCTGCAGAAACTGCGGCGGATTATACCTCCAGGAACACTGCCAATTGCTTCCGTTGGTCCATCTTGACATCTACGACCCGGTCGAGGTGTGCGTGTCGTGCTTTGGCCTTGTGAAATTAAAGTACGAGCGTCGTTGGGAAAAGGCCCAAAAGGTCCCAGCCAGACGGTCCACTGTACTTTCGGTACACAGTTTACCGCTAATCCCCGAGGTCAATCCACCATCGGAGGAGCCCTTTGTCACCAGTCTGGTCCCACAGACTAATTTCTCAGGTCGCCCGGGCCAGAAGACCACCAGTCTTCCCCATTTGCATTCACCCATTTCTGCTCCTCCAAAGCATGCCAGCTCGCCCAATCTTTCATTGGAGCCTCCGCTACCGAATCGGCCGCTTCTGGATCAGCAAATCAACGTGATCATAGAGCATCTTGATGAGACACAGCTTTCGTCGGCGGAAGTCGACGTCATTGGCTATCTTTCGTCTCAGGTATCGCAAATGGACCGTGGTGTGTCCCGGGAGCAGTTGCAGGCGATTGGGATGGATCGGGCGATGTTGCTTCGCAAGCGGATTTCCGGGATCCAAAGGGTGGTTTCTGGGCGAATTGAGGAGCTTGAGAGAACGGAGCGGTTGATGGATGAGATGAGTGGATGGAGGCTTGCGTGATGGAATGGATGGAGGGGTAATGGGGAATTATTGAGATGTGGAATTATTGAGATGTGGAATTATTGAGATGTGGAATTATTGAGATGTGGAATTATTGAGATTACTGTGGAGTCGTTGAGATTATTGTGGAATGATTGAGATTATTGCGGAATCGTCGAGATTACTAAGAGTTGGAATCGTCGATATTACTGTGGAATCATTGTGATTATTAAGTTGGAATCATTGTGATTACTGAGTTGGAATCATTGTGATTACTGTATAATCATTGTCGTTACTGAGTTAGAATCGTCGATATTGTTGTGGAATCGTCGAAATTGCTGTGGAATTGTGGAGATTGTTGAGTTGGAATGATTGTAATCACTGAGAGTAGTTGGGAATCGTATGAGAATCTCAAACCAGTTGGCTAGATGATTAAATTGAGAAATTGGCAGAGCTTTCTAATTGTGGTTTAGAGGTTTATGAGAATCGCGCTGCATTCAATAGAATGGTGTTTATTTGAGCATTCATTTGAATATTCATTTGAATATTCATTTGAGGCATTCAAAAGGCATTCAAAAGGCATTCAAAAGACATTCAAAAGACATTCAAAAGACATTCACTTGAACATTCACTTGAGTATTCACTTGAACATTCACTTGAACATTCACTTGAGTATTCACTTGAACATTCACTTGAGTATCCATTCGAGTATCCATTTGACATCCATTCGAATATCCATTTGACATCCATTTGAGTATCCATTGGACATCCACTTGATACAATACACTGCCAATGTGTGCGTTTAAACTCTGATACACAATTAGTGTATACTACAATACTGTGTCATATGTTCGTTAGTCTACCTTAATAATATACATGCCATGTATCTTGGACTGAAGTCAGTCGTATACTACGATTCCTGTCGTGTCTCATTATTGTCAGGATCTTTGACGTGTGTTGTATGTTCGTAGGTTGTCATCTTGTTGTCCATGTCTCCAGAATGCTAGTCATGGCGTCTTTGTATCCACTTTCGGTAGCTCCTCGTTGGGTCTTTAGGTATGTCATTCAGCCTTGCTCAAGTATCCATTCAGCCTTGCTCAAGTATCCATTCAGCCTTGCTCAAGTATCCATTCAGCCTTGCTCAAGTATCCATTCAGCCTTGCTCAAGTATCCATCCAGCCTTGCTCAAGTATCCATCCAGCCTTGCTCAAGTATCCATCCAGCCTTCTTCATTCACGCCTTTGGCTTGGACCCTTCAGGTCAAATCCCTCATTCACGCCCTTGGTTTGGTTCCGCGGCTGCAACTGCTGCTGCTGCTGTTGCTGCTGCTGTCGTTGCAACACTTGCAACATAAGATGGTTCTTCTGTTGGGGCGTCAATGAGTTCAAATTTATACGGAGTCCTTGGAGACCAGGCACGGTTCCTGTCGGCTGAGGACTGACAGAAGCACTGGTTTTCCCCATGAGCGATTGCGAAATCATGTTCTTGCTCATGTTAATAGTCTTGCCAATGGGCTGCTTGGCATTAAACTGGGAAACCGGCCCGTTGATGGTGGCAGATGGAGCTGGAGGCGCCTGGACGGGCTTTGGAGGGTTTGGAGCCGGAGCTGCTGCGCCGTTGCGTTGTCTGATCTGGTTCTGGATGCTGACAAAGTGCCTGGCTGCGGCCCGAGTGACCTCTTCGTTGGTCCAGGTGGGGTTCTGTGCCTGGATCTTGTTGATGAACGCCGACACCTGCATGTGGATCGGGCTGCGGGTCGACTCCGGCAACACTGCGCCGGGTTTGTTGTCTGTATCGGCGTTTTTCTGCGCCTGGTTCTTCTGGTTCAACTGCATGAGCTTTTGGAGCTGTGCCAGAACATACTGCTGGGTGTTTGCCGGCACCTGGCCGACGACGCTCTCGGAACTCGCTCCACTCGTAGACTTGCTCTCATCGTCGCTCTTGGACTCGGTCTTGCGCCGCGCCATGTTGTGCACGTACACGTCACGTGCGGCACGTTCGCGCTCCTGCTTCATCTGCGAAAGCTCGCCAGGAGAGAGGATTTTCAGTTTTTCCTCGGCAGACAATTGTTGTCGTTTGAATGACGATGGATTGCTGGGCTTGGGCGCGTTCTCCCGCTTCTTCATTGTCTTGCGCATCGCCTCAAACATACTTGCCCACCGGAGCCGAGTGTGGCCCCGCTGGATCGATTCCTTGCCGACTCCTAGTGGTGAGATCCGTCGCTTGGTCGTGGTCTGCGCCTTGTGAGCCGCTTCAAGCCACACCTGCGCCGCCTGGGCGTTTGGTCCGCGCATATCCGAGAACTGGAACTTCTCAGTGAGCTGGATGTACCGTTCAAAACACTGCCACGGGGTACGTCGCTCGATGTTCGAGGTATAGCTGCGGGTGGCCTTCGAGCCAAGATGTGCCGAGATCACGTTCCAGTTGTACGAGAACTCGTCGGCGTACTTGATCAAAAGCGCGTCGTCCTGCGGAAGCCAGATCGTCGGGGTGCGGAGATCAATGAACTTCAACGGCGGAGGAGGCGGCGGCCGGATCGGATGGTGCCGCCGGCTGTTTCCCTCGGCGAAAAGCCCCTTTTTCCCGTCGCTAATCCGCTCGGGCTCCGGGTGCTTCTTCTCCTTCTGCACCACTTTGTACCACCCCTGGTCGTCTTCAAACGGAAGCAAGAGCTTCGACACCGCCACTATCGGAGTCTCATTGTACTCTGTGCCCGGTACCTTGCTCCCGTCAAACGCACTGTACCCGGGCAAACTCTCCACCAACGACCGGTCAAGCCCGCCCAACGAGTCCCCATAGAGATAGAGCTTGAACGGAAAGTTGTCAAACTCCTTCCCAGCACCCACCTCGGTCTCCGTGAGAATCTCTTGCGGCGTCTTGTGCAACACAATCTCCTGGGGAGTGTCCGTTTGGAGAAGTGCCACATCCACAGTCTCAGGCACATCGTCCTTGGCATCAAGATCGAATTTCGAGTCCTCAAACACCTCCAATCCTTGCATCTCCTCGCTTTCCCGCTTCTCCTCAATGTACGCCTGGTTCCGCGCCTCAATCTCCTCGTCACTCAAAAATCGCACCTCCTTGCGACTCACACACACAGCCTTTCCATGCTTGTGATACTCCATCACCTCGTTCGCCAAGAACAAGCACATGGAAAGCTGGAACTTCCGGCCCTCTTTAAAATCAGTCGACATCCAGCACGCCTCCTGGAGCAAACTGTCCCAGTGAGTCACAGCCAGCGACTGTGTCTTGAACGGATCAACATACCGCCGCGGCTGCTTCAAACACCACTTGCCATGCTTCTGCAACTCCTCGATTCGCGAGTGCACCACCAGTATCTTCCCTTCAAGGAACAGACTCTCGAAAATACCAGTCGTAAGCACCTTGTGCGAGTTCGCTAGAAGCTTCACCATCTGGAGACTCTTGGAATAGTAAAATAGCTTCGCCAACGGCATCGTCTTGATCACCTTCGTCGGTAAACTCTCCTTCAATAATATATAGATCGAGTCCTCTTTGGTCATCCCATGCTCTGGTTTGGCCAATTTCTTCTGCTTCTCAATCAACTGGTTATTCTGGTTGATCTTCGCCAATTCAAACGACGACTCCTGGATCGGTACCGGCTTGCTCACTTTGCGCAATTTCTTGTCTTGCGTACTGCTACTCTGCTCCATCTTTCTCTTGCCAGACACCCCAGATTCAGTCGTAACTTCAAAGCCCCCATTTTCCAGTGCCTTCGACTCAGTGTCCACAATTTCTGCTTGCTTCGGCGCCTGGCTCGGCTCTTGTAACGCGGTTTCTAGTCCCGCATTGCTAGCGTCCACCCCGCCATTTAACGTCACTTTCGTGTCCTCTATTAATCTATTTTCGTTAAATGCACCTTTCAGAATGTCATTGCTGTTTAAAAAGTCTATTATGTGCTTCGAAAGGTCGTCTATTTGCGCTTCTTTGATTGACGTGTATGGAAAATTACTAAGAAGATATAGCTGCGTCAACTTCTTTTTGCGCTGTCTCACAATCTCTTGGATCGCTGACTTTCGGCGATCAATCGACTGTTGCTTCAAACGATCCTATTGGTTAATATTGACCAAGCTTATGTTGCCAGTGTACATACCATCAGTAGTGAAGCACTGTAGGAGATGAAATTGTAAAATATATCATGGTAGGGTAATGCTGCGCTACATGACAGATGTGATCATGACAGATGTGATAATGTCAAACGAGGCGACGAGAATTATTATCTTGTATTTTTGCTATTTATTGTCTTTGGCGATGCCGTGATTTTATAGATGTTTGTTTGTTTACAAGTCTCACAAGGCGGCAATGCCGTTGTAAAACATTTATTTGCTCGCGGCGGAAATAGCGGCTTATATGGGAGACGTGTTTTGGTTTAAAGTGTTTGATATGAGGGTATTAAAAGTTGGATCGTCGCTTCCAAAGGCAAATACTTTTTTAAATAAGTTGCTCCACTAGGAGAGTCGAGTATTCCAACTCTATATAAGACGGTTTGTAAATGAACTAGAGGTCAGGTATAGCAAAGAGGAAATTGTTTCCACGTTGTTTACATTTCTTGCCAGTTGTAGCAATAAATTGTCCGCGATTCAGGCTTTATTTTGCAATTGTAAACTGATATGAGAAATTGAGACTGGGTATAGACCATATAAGCTATTACCACTGATTAATTCTGGCTATTTGACCTGTAGGTTAAATGTGTGTCACTTGTTAAAACAAAGATTGATAATTATTGGTTTTCTGATCAGGTATGTTGTGCCCAATGAGCTAGAAATTGGACTTTATGGGTTGTATATAAACACAAGGTCAACAATCAAGGGACAACTCATGAGCTGAGTACTTTGACTCTTTTATTCTAATATTATGCTGCACTAAAATGGAACCTCGAATATTAATTCAAATCTCGAATATCAATACAAACTTGACTCCGATATTAATACAAACTTGGTATTACAAGATTGAATCAGCACCACGACAGGGTTAATAAT
Organism: Saccharomycopsis phalli; assembly: GCA_020342235.1. Lineage (NCBI taxonomy): Eukaryota > Fungi > Ascomycota > Saccharomycetes > Ascoideales > Saccharomycopsidaceae > Saccharomycopsis > Saccharomycopsis phalli. Next base: position 847,023 of record CP073217.1, read on the forward strand.
TTCTTACATAAGGAAGCATGGCTGAAAATGCAAGGCCGAGGCTTGAGAGACATGTCTCCGGACGAAATTGTTACTTTAATACATGAGACGTTTGATCTGTTAGCAAAAAAAGGCAAGCCTGGCGTGCGTAGTAATGGTACAAAGGAATGGACGGTGATGGCGAGTATTTTCAGTGTTGAAAACGGCAAGGTGGAGGTGTTGGTCATTACTACTGGAGTCAAGACCACTCCCGACACGGTGCTACAGAGGAACAGTAATAAAGGATACATTGTGCATGACTGTCACGCTGAGATCTTGGCCTTGAGGCTTTTGAATTATTATTTCATGAGGCAATTGGACGATCCCCGGATCATAGTCGCAGGTCAAGGCAAGTACCGATTGAGACCGGGTGTGGAGTTGGGGATGTATGTTTCACAGCTTCCTTGTGGAGATTGTAGCATGGGCGAAGTGCAAGGCGACCGGGAAGCATGGTCTGAGGACTTTGGAAGTACGGAGATTCTTCGGGGACGTGCGCAGTTTGGTAAAGTTGGGGTGGTGCGGACGAAACCCGGTCGGCCAGATAGCAATGTTTCGTACAGCAAGTCGTGTAGCGACAAGTTGGCTATTCGGCAGTACTTGGGGGTGTTGAACCATGTAGCCAGCCGGTTTATTGAGCCTGTGTACCTCCGATGGATGATTTTCCCCGAGGTTGAAGACCCGCGAGACATTGAGCGGAGCTTCCGGACCCGATTTGCGCCGGCACAGGTGGGAGAGTACCGGCTACATCGCTACGAGATTTGTCACACGGCAGTTCCGTTTGTGTATCGGCAAGACGAGTCGCTGGTTCCATGTGCGGATGCGATACTTTACTGTGAGGGGGTGCACCAGGTGATTAACCACGGGGTTAAATTGGGAGGAAAGGCCAAGGTAGTGAAGCTCCGGAATTCTGTGGTGGTTTCGCGGTACAATTTTCTACAAATGGCGATTGGCCAAGGCGTGAGTGGGATGCATTCTTATCAGGAATTAAAGCAACAGGAGCCACGATCGGCAGCCGTGCAGGAAGCCAAGGCTGCACTTGACGGCTGGTTTCCTGGCTCGGCTGACGACTTTGTGTGTAAATAGCGGGGGTGGTAGTATTTATGAGGGCAGAGTAACTAGATGCCTAGAGCAGAGTAACTAGATGCCTAGAGCAGAGTAACTAGATGCCTCGAGCAGAGTAACTAGATGCCTCGAGCAAAGCAACTAGATGCCTAGAGCAAAGCAAATTGTAGATGATTCACCCAATGCAACTTGTAAACACCTCACCCAATGCAACTTGCAACCACCTCAAGCAAAGCCAATGACAGCCAACGTCAGCTTCTCCGAGTCGTGCAACTGGTCAAAGTACGTGGCAAAGCGCAGCCCCTGGTTCTGGATGGTCTCCTTGAGAAAGTTTATCAACAAATCCTTCAAGTCCAGCGACAGTTCGGGGCTTGGCGTGCCTTCGGCATAGGACTGCAATTGGCGCAAGCTAGGAACACCGACGTCGTCCAAATCTTCCCATGCGTCATCGTCGGTGGCATCCTTGACGAAATCGGCGGGGTCCGGCTGCTGCTGCTGGAACGAGAGTTCCTGGATGAACAACTTCAAGATCTTCAACTCTGCCGAGATGCGGGTGTGCTTGATTGGGGTGTTTTTCGCGACTGAGCGGGTGACAATGACGTTGGAGTCGTTAGGAATGATGTCACCATCAACGATCAAGGCGGCGACACGAGGGTCGTTGAGCATGAAGATTTTGCCCAAGGCCATGATGTTACTCTTGATTTTGTCATGGCCACGGGTGGTGGTGAAGCTGTCTAGCCATATTGGAAGCACGACGTCAATGCCTGAGCGGGAATCAAACGCCAAGGACGCCAAGAAGTCCAAAGTGTTTGCTGGCGAAGAGAGGACAAGGTAGCAGAACACGGAGATGATGTTTTCGATGATGATGGTGTGCTTGGCGATGAGAAGACGGGTGGTGGCGGAGCGCAAGATCTGGGGGATGAACAGGCTCAACTGGGCGTTGAAGCGCAGCACGATGCTGCCGATGATGCTGCCGACGTTCATGGCCGCGCTGTCGGACAATTCGGGCGAGAGAAGCTTCTCCAAGACCAGCAAGACCGCCTTGATCTCGTCATCGTGGAAAAACGATATGTCTGCGTGCACCAAGACGGTGTTGAAGACCTCACCACCGGTCTGGAGGATCTGGTCGTCAGCTGCGCGGAGAAGGAGCGACAGAAGCGGGGCAAAGACGAACTTGAAGAGGGACTCTGGGAGGCGGCCCGGGCGGTTTTCAATGAAGATGTTGAGCAACTCCAACGAGATGTTCAAGCTCGGGGAGTAGTCAACGACCCGGTGCAGAGAAATGGTGGCAGAGATGTTTTCGACAAGAAGCGGCACGCCAAACTCGCACTGTGCCAAGTAGTTTGTCTCGGAGATGGACTTCAACAAGCTCTCGAGGCAGTCCTTTGCGGTTTGGATCACCGCCAAGTTCGAGTAGTCAATGTTGGAGATCCGGAACACAAGCGTGATATCGTCGGTCGACTGCTGTGCCTGGGCGAGGTTGATGTCGACGGCGATCTCCAACGCCTCCAAGAGCACAGCCGGAGTGTCTTCTTCTGCCTCGTCAAGAAGCCGGAAGATGATCTTGTGGATGAGCAGCTGGACCTCACGGTTCAAGGCAATGTCTGAGAAGTCGAGGAAGTTGCGGAAGTACGTCACCGATATTAGGGCTGCCAGCATGACGAGCTTTGCTGCGTCGTCGCTGCCCTCAGGTGCGGCAAGCGATGCCGACAAACTGCCGACCAACGCCCGGTAGTTTTCGTCATTTCCAAGCGGGAACCGCTCCAAGAACTTTGCCGTGACCAATACGCTGCGGAGAACCACAAACGGATCGCTGTCGCTGCTGTATGCTGCGATTTTCGCAGGCCCAGCCGCGTGGCCACGTGACGGCAGCAGACCGTCGTCCTCATTTGCGACAAGACCCTCGACGATCTTCAACAAGGACTCGGAGTCCGGCGAGTCCGGCCGCAACTCTGCGAGCGCAGCTTCTAGAAGCCCGTCGGCATGGCTCGACGGGAGATCCGAGAGGTAGTCGCCGATGGAGTTGCGAAGCGTGAACTGGCCAGACATCTCGGTCTCGTCGGTGATAAAGAGGTTGTAGTTGCCGAGGTACGCGGCACGGGTCTCATGCGGGAGCGTGTTGAAGAGCACGAGGTTCTTGAGAAACGAGCCGTCGACCGGGATCTGCGAAAGACTGCTGAGCGAGTCAAAGAGCTCGGTGGCCAAGTTGCGCAAACACCCGCTGCCGTCGGCAAACTCCGGCTCGGGGGTCTGGCTGTGGACCACAAACTTGTCCAGTGGGCACGGCACAACAAACACGTTGCGGTAAAACGGCGCCATGTGGTCGAGCATGGTAAGCACGGTTTGCTGGATGTCGGCCTTGAGCTGCGGAGGAAACAACCGGCTGCTGAACGTGTCGAGAAGATAGTGCACGGTCTCCAAGAGCTTGGTTGCGAGCACCACGTTTTCGCTGTTGACAGTGCCGCTGGCCAGAGCCTCACCAAAGTACGTGCACTGCTGCTTGACCAAGTCATAGGCTACATGGAGCGACTGCGGGAGAATCTCAGCTGCAGCCTGGGCCCGTTGCGCGTTGCCAAACACCTCAGGGCCTTGGATCTGCTTGAGCGCAGTCTCAAACAACCTGGCGACCTGGTTCTTAACAACAAGCGAGACCGACGGCAGCGTGAGGAGCCGAATACAGTGCTCAATGGTGTTGCTGCCCACAAGCCCTTCAAAAAACTGCGACTCGGTGATCAAGTCGTCATAGATCTCGTGCAACACATACAAGCCGCCAAGCATGGCATTCTCGGGGCTCCGCGCATCGATAAACGAGTACAACACATGCAACAAGTCCGGCCACTCGTCGGGATAGTCCGAGATCGCCACGTGGAGAATCAAATTCGACGCAATGCGCCGAGTCTTGGAGTCGCTGGTCCGGCTCACAATCTCCAACAACCCGCCCCGGATCTGCGCCTTGGTCTGTGGGTCCATTGGCAGCCCGGCAAAACTCGCCATGGCTATCGACCAGTGCTGGAGAATCACTGTCTTTAAATAGAGAAGCCCGGGCAGCTGGTACATGCCTCCACCAACACTCAACTGGACAAGGGCCTGGCCGACTTCCGACGGATTGCGAGCCACCATCGCAAAGAAGTCTTGCTCTGCCTGCGAGCGGATCTGGTTGTCGGGCAACTGCGATTTCTTGATTACGTCTAGTATCGACTCCATGGTGAGAAGACGGACCAACGAATTTGTCAATCTGCCCAAGGCAGGGTAGCCGGGCTGCTCGGGCCGCCGGCCAAGTCATTTATTTCGAGGTTCCATCGCTAGTGGTGTATTTGGCGATGCTCTGGTCGGACAGTGGGTTATATTAGGTGGATAGGATATGCTTACATAGTCTTACTTAGAGTTGTGGTCGATGCATTTGTTGGCCGGTGGATGCGTCATGGAGTGTCTGAGGTGAATATGATTTTGGTCATGTGAGATTGATATTTGTAGATGGGAAATGTAGATTGGAAATGTAGATTGGAAATGTAGATTGGTTATATTGATGTGATTTGTAGATTGGTCATGTAGATTGGTCATGTAGATAGTTGGTTGCTGAATGCAAATATAATGCGATATCGTACTTGTCTGAGCATCTATTAAAGCTGCACAGACCATTGCTCTCGCAGTGGGTCTCTGTTGGAATGATGGAATATTCCACTCAGTAGATTAATTGCCATTTGTTTCCAATGTATTTTCCATGTGTTTTCCAATGGTGTCGATTGCAGTTGTTATTGCAAGATGTAATGTTTCATACATGCGTCAATAGCTGCATTCTAAACCGACATGAAGTGTTCTTGGCTAATAATCAGCGCATAACACGGGCATAATATAGAATGATGGATGCCATAATAATGGATGCCAAAAGGAATCCCAGAAGAAGTAATCCCAGAAGAAGTAATCCCAGAAGAAGCAATTCCATAAAACACCATAGAACATGGACTAAGCGATATGCCCAGCACGTTATATGCCAAACATTATAGACGTCAAACGACATGAAATATGAAAAATACATGGCAACAAACATACACTTTGCCTTTCTCCAACGGAAAATTACATAATCAGTGTTTTCCATAATCACCGATAATAATCTCATCATCAGATTGTTGCTCAAACTATTTGGCAATATAACAACATTTATTCAAGGCTATAGCTATACTAGGCTCCCAGGGAAATTGATGCTTTGCCGTAACGGCAAAGGACGGCTATGTAGTCGTTGAAAGAAAACTCTGCGACAGAGATGTAAACTGTTGACTATCGCTAGTGAAGATGTAACGTAGTGGGCAATGAGCTTTGCCTAGATCATTAGAGGTCTGTTTGGTAATGAGAACCCGCATGCAAAAAATGTCAAATACATTCCCCTCCAGTGTACATAATCTCTGTTGCCAGAGCTCTTGGTCTGAATTCGATTGTAATTGATAATACTAGACTCCTCTGTGTAATGCACACTTGTAGCAATCGTCAATCGGACCATAGGTATAGTTTTACCAGACGGTGTGGGGATATGATCTCCACATGGCAAGATCGTCAAACTTGGTAAGGGCAATACCTTATCTAGCCTCAACTACTAGTATTGATAAAGCTGGGAAATTAAAGTTTAATCCTAGGCTACGATTTGAAAGCCGGCCAAGGTTTCAACAGCCTCGGGATGTTCCTGAGTGAATGTATACTTGGCGAAAAACTGTGCCGGAAGCAGTGTATGACTAAAATTAAATATTATAGTGAAACAAATTAGTGTGAATTTTATTTGTTTAGACAATTTTCATTGAGCATTCTGACAATGCCGTGCGACTCAGGTGGATGGTTCAAGATTTGAGGGTGAGGTTAAGTTAAGTATATTTAGTTCTGTATTTAGCTATATATTGTCTCCGGAAACACGGTGATTCGACAGATATATTTTCACTCAGGAACATCCTGAGGCAGCATTCTATTGAAGAAAACCCTTTATAACCCTAAACGGTTATATGGGCTGAAAAACTTCAATGGGAGCAGTGTTGTTAGTGGTTTAACGTGACTGGCTATTGGTTATGCGAGAAGCCTGGCCATCCTTCGGCTAAATGCCGGCGCTATCCGGCCGCTGAATCTCGTGACGATGGGCGCACGACTCGTCGGGGTCGTTCATTGCTCGTTTGCGAGACTTCCTTGTATTGCCCTTCTGAGGCGTAGTGTGCTCTTTCTGGAGACTTTCTTGAGTATTGGGGCGGTTTGGTGGGGCTCGAACCCGGTAACTACCTCATGATGCGCCCTCCATAAGGCATGAGGTGTTTTCCATTCGGCCAAACCTCCTGCCCCCGAGGGTGAGGTAGGATATGAAGGAATGTATATAGATGTATATGAAGGAATGTATATAGATGTATATGAAGGAATGTATACGATGAATGTACACAATGAAATGTAAATGGCTTGGATTAATCTGTTGGCATGGATAAGGTTGTAGAATCACCATTGAGGAATCACGGTGTGATGGAGTTGGTGCAACTGTGCGGATCTCCAAAGGGAATAGGACGGAAATGATGTAATATAAATGTATTGGATGTATGTAGTAGTGTGATGAACAGATGTTTCTCGGCTCCATTCTGGTCAATCGATTACAAGGTAGTCTAGCCAAGTTTATTGTAAAGAAATGACAATGTGTGTGAATAGTTTAATATTTAGCTTTTCCATCAACTGATTGTAGTCATTAGAGCTCATAATCCCGTCACCATCGTCACATTACAACCATTCTAATCACATTACAACTCGTATACAGCCACGAGATCCATTGGTCACTATCATGCTGTGCAGCAGAATCCACAAGTATAGCCACATGGATTACTCCAGCTTGCTTGTCTACTCGGTCATTTCATTGCTGTTTATTCTGTCGATTATTTACCAATCTACATTCTCTTATTCTGCCGTCCTTTCACCATTGTCCAGGTGTAGCTCGTTTAACCATGTACAGCACCAGCAGACCATCCTACAACAACTCTCCTCAACTCTCTTCAACTCTCTTCAACTCTCCTCAACTCTCTTCAACTCTCCTCAACTCTCTTCAACTCTCCTCAACTCTCCTCAACCTTCCCCATCAATCCTCGTCAGACTCCGACGCCTCGCCCTCAGCCTCAGCCTCAGCCTCGCGCAGCTCAGGCACCTTCACCACCGCAGTGAATTCGGCCTCCTCAAGCAAGTCGCGCAAGTCCTGCAACTCCTTGGAGTCGCCAAACACCAACTGCACCGGCTTGTCGCCGTGCTTGTTCTGGATCTTTGGGTCTGCGTCCACGCCAAGTAGCTCCTCGACCAAGAACTTGCCATACTCGTAGTCGTCGCCCGCGTATTTCACGGCCAAATGGAGCGGGGTGTCGCCGTCGATGGTGTTTTGCACGTTGACGTCGACGTCGGCGTCCAACAACAAGTCCAACACCTCGTAGTGGCCGGCCTTGGTGGCCAAGTGGACTGCGGTGTTGCCGAGCGGGTCCCGGGCTTGATTCGCCAACAACGTGAACTCAGAGGCACCCAACTCCTCAAGGATGCTCCGCAACAACCCGTCGTTGTTGCGGCGACAGCAGTCCAACAACTGCTCGCGGTGGCTTGCTCCAGTAGTGTCTGCCATGGATTACTCGTGGGGTTGCTTTTTTCAAACGTGTCCCAACTAAACCACCATATGCCTGACAGGAACCCGACGGCCAAACGAAGCCCCTCCATCTTGGTCACCGACGTCCGAAACCAGCCGGCCAACCGGTCCACTGCGCCGTTTGCCGGCGCGTCTCGGTCGCGTTCCTCCGAGTTGAAGCACTCCAAGTTCCACAACATCTCCGTCACCAAGATCCTCGGCAACGCCAGCGAAATCCCCTCGGCATTGGGCAGATCGCCTCGCTTGCCACTCGCCCGTCGCGGATTGCCTGCTCCGAAACAGCCTCTTCCGTCGCGTACCTCCAAGACCTCCGAGAAATTGGTCTACATCCCCGAGGAGGTGCTGGGCCAGGACCACGAGTTGCGCAAACTCGCCGACAAGGACTCCTTGCCCAGAGTCACCGCATACTACGTCGCCGACGGCATCAACTTGGACAGCTGTGCCCGCTTTCTCAAGCGCAACCACAAGGTATGGTGCAAGTTGTACGACGAGGTGGTGTATGCCCCGTACCAGCTCCCGCTCATGGAAGGCGACGGGGGGTTCCGCGTAAAGTCCAACATCTACAAAAAGGACTCCATTGGACAGAACAAGTTGGAGACCAGCATCCGGCAGTCCGAGGAACGCGACTACCACTTTGAGTACTACTCCGGCCAACACAACCCCAGCCATCCGGACTTTGATCCGCACGAGCCCCAGTTCTTCAACTACAAGGAGAGCCCCATGCCGGTGGAGGCCATTGACCACTCAGAGGTGTTTGTCTTCAGCTACGGCGTCATTGTCTTTTGGAACTTTTCCAAGTCCCAGGAGGAAAACATCTTGGCTGACATCTCCTTCTACAGCGACATGCTCCTCAGCAAGCTCGGCGAACTGGAAATCGAAACTGAGGAGTTCCACGTGCAGTACGACAAGCTGACAAAGTTGCCCCGCATCTTCAACGACTTGATCACCCTCAAATCCCAGGACCATCTCATCAAAATGACCCTCAGCCACGCAATCGCACAGTCAACAAAGTTGTGCCGCTTCGAGTCCCGCGTCCTCGACGTCCTCAACTCCGTCGCTAGACTCCCGAAAATCCTCGCCTTGACCGGCCAGTTGGGCATCAATCGCCAGCAGCTTCTCCGCAAATCGGGCAAGCTCTTCAAACTCCGGGTCGACGTCAACTTGTCCTCCAACGTCCTCGACGTCCCGGAGTTTTTCTGGAGCTTCGAGCCTTCTTTGAACCCTCTCTACTCCGCCGCAAGAGACTATCTAGAGATTGACGAACGTGTCGAGGTGATTAACGATCGGTGCAAGGTGTTTATGGACTTTATTGACGTGATATCTGACAGCATTGCCGAGTTGAACATGAATAAGATTACCTGGGTGATTATCATCATCATTGCCATCAGCTTGGTGGTTTCGTGCTTGGAGATTTTCATACGGTATAAGATGATTCACAAGGGGATGTGATGTCGGCTGCAGTAGGTGGTTGGATGGATTGGTATTGATTTGAGATTACTGATGGTCTGGGTAGTCCAAACTCTATCTACAATCATCCTACATTTGCTGGTATTTCCTCATGTTTTTTTATATTTCCACTCATACGATTTAGCTTACGATAATACATTTCAATTTCCACGTTCATGTCCATTCTACATCATGTCCATTCTACATCATGTCCATTCTACACATGTCCATTCTACACATGTCCATTCTACATTCATATTTCTTTTAACCTCTAAAGTTCGAGGCGAAAGCTCGTTATCTTACATAGTTACAAGCTCTAGTCGAAAGTTTATATCTTTGTCACAGAGTTTTCTTTCAGCAATTACATAGCAGCACCGTCTTTAGCCTAATTAATATGTTTATTTACTTCTTTACTTCTAACCGTTCTTAGTCTTGGATGGGAGGTATAAATCTCCTCTGGGAGCCTAGTATAGCATAGCCTTGAATAAATAATATGAATATTATTTCCATTCTACGTTTCAATTTCCGCGTTCATATCCATTCTACATTATATCATTCTACATTCATTTCCATTCTACATTCATTTCCATTCCATTGCCATGCCCATGCCCATGGCTCATGCATGCGGATGCCGGACGCAAGCCAATTGACAAATTATCTCACTTCCATTCCAACCATGAGAGCTACAATCAGTCTGTTGGCTAAACATGTGCCATTAATGAAGTTTCCAAACAGAAAGGCGCCAGGTAAGTAGCTGACATTTTTTTTGGTGGATTTTTGGATAGGAAATGGCATGCCTAATTAATGGCGTGGGGTATCTCAGTCTTTTGATCTGTTTTAATTATATTTATCAACGTCTCTTTTACATACTGTTGCCTTGCTACCTTTTTTTCTTCTTCTCTTTATTCTCCTCTTTATTCTTTACTTCTTTACTTCACTTCCTACTTCCTTCCTACTTCCTTCCTACTTCCTTCCTACTTCCTTCCTACTTCCTACTTCCTACTTCCTACTTCCTACTTCCTACTTCCTCACTTCATTCTTTTTCTCCCACCTCTCCTCTCTCCTCCACACCATCCCATCAAACTCACTAACATAGTTCACATTGAGCAAGTGAGCCCCCACTTCTTCTCCGGAGGACTCCTTCCAAGCACCATTTCCGGATCAAACGGCGTCGGCTTGAGATCCCAGTTGCCGCTACGATTCAGATACAGACCAATCGAGGAACCTGAAATCGAGGACATTAATTTCGGCGGCTCCGAAATCATTCAATAGTTGAATATACACACCTACCTACCTGTAGTCACGTGACCGTTTGCCACTATGAAAATCGACACTGGTTGTCTAGAGTTGTACAAGATGGATCACGATCCTTTTAAATGGGGGAGACCAGACGACGCCACGTACGGAAAGTACAGTTACGAGATTGCCAATGCCACCAAGAGTGAGTTTCCCACGATGAATACGCAGCAGCCAATCATCACCGGAACTTCGGTGGTAGCCCTCAAGTACAACAACGGGATTATCATTGCCGCGGACCATTTGGGTTCCTACGGCTCGTTGGCGCGGTTCACAAACATCGAGCGGTTGATTCAAGTGGGAAAAGATACCGTTGTCGGCATCTCAGGAGACGTCTCTGACTTGCAACAGATTGAGCGTACGTTGGACGAATTGGAGATTGAAAACAGCTATGACGACGTGGACTATCCATTCAAGGCGGACCATGTGCACGAGTACTTGACCCGGTTGATGTACCACCGAAGAAGCCAGATTGACCCGTTGTGGAACGCCACCATTGTTGGCGGATTCGACAGCAAGAACCAGCCATTTTTGGCGTACACCGACTTGTTGGGAATCCAGTACTCGTCGCCGTCGATTGCCACTGGATTTGGTGCGCATTTGGCCATTCCTTTGTTGCGAAAAGTGGTGGACAGCGAGGAAGACGTGAAGAAGGTTACCAAAGAACAGGCACGTGCTGCGGTGCTCGAGTCGATGAAGGTGTTGTTTTATCGGGATGCGCGGTCGATGAATGAGTTTAGTTTGGTGACCATTGACCGGGAGGAGGGATACACTTTGGAGAAGAGCTTGAAGGTGGAGGATATGAGCTGGAAGTTTGCCGAGACGATCAAGGGGTACGGGAACCTCCAGAAGATTTAAGTAGGATGCCAATGTATGCTAAATGGAGATGTAGAAAGAGGGGGGTATGCAGTGTGGGTGATGGAGGATGGTAAAGACGGTAAGTTGTGTTGATATGGAGTAGATATGTATAGTGTGCGACTATTCAATCATTCAATTTTAAAGGAACAACGAAGTATATAGGGTTTATAATAAGAGCTTCATAGACATTCACTATCCCTATATTAATAAACTCTGACAAACAACTGATGGAGGATAGTAAAGATGGCAAGTTGTGTTTATTGAAGTAGGACAGTAAGATGGATGTTGTGTTAAAGTAGATCCGTATAGTGTACGAGTGATGTAAGACAGTAAGATGGATGTTGTGTTAAAGTAGATCCGTATAACAAATGATAGGAATGTGAAAAAGATGGATAAAATTTTAGACAAATACGATAAAAGTACAACAGTCCAGTTACAAGTATGAGCAATGTGGAAAAGTTGGACGAGGCATGTTTGACGGAGGTGCGATGGAGATGAAACTAGAGTTTACATGTACGACAGAGTACACTGTACAAGGCATGATAATACCAGGTACGTTGAGAAAGGCTACCTAGCAAGAGTGAAATTTTGCAGAGTGAAATTCCCAGAAGCATGGGGACAGTTGGTGATAGTGGCAGTAATAGACAGGAGACGACAGAGGTGTGTGAATGAGGAAATAGCGATAATCAGCCGGAGACAATAGGCGAGAGTGGAAACAATTTGTGGCGAATGAATACATAAACAAGATGAATAGAGTTGTGAGACAATGGACATGAGTAGAGACAATAGGCACGAGTAGAGACAATAGGCACGAGTATAAACGAGCGGTGGAGGAAGCAGTTTGTGAATACTGAGGATAGCCGGAACAATAGAGAGCAACAACCGGTGGAAAACAATGGAAGCAACAGCAACAGCCACGACAATTGAAGCAAAAGCCAAAAACAATAGGAGCAAAAGCCAAAACAATTGAAGTAAAAGCCAAAAACAATAGGAGCAAAGGCCAAAACAATAGGAGCAAAAGCCAAAACAATAGGAACAAAAGCCCAAAATTATGGGAGCAATTGCAAGAGCCAAGAGTGACGGGTGGGAGAAATGGCAAGCCGAGAGCACTGGCTGGTACCAGGGGATTAGTAATGACAGAGTCGATGCGTCAGTGTCTAGGATAAGATTATGAAACTGGCAGTTTGAGTGAGTACGGCGAGGCAATAATCTAGTATAGCATGGAAAATTAGCTACAGGAGAATGCATGTTCTATTGTAGTGGTTTGTCGACATGTACTAAATTAGGCTCGGTCCGAGGACGAGAGTAGGATGGAGCGGCACGGGAAAGCGAGTGGCCGGAGCAACCTCCAGGAACCGGAGGCCACGGGAAGACGAGCTGAGACAGCCGAGGGGTTCCAGAAGCTGGAATGGAGTGAAAATTGTGAGTGCTGCAGGTCCAATAGCTCGGGCCACGACTCAGAGACAACTACCTGCATACGGCGGACGAATATGGAGGTCCTAGTTCCAGAAAGACAGGTGGGGTGCGACACCGGGATGCATTCAGAGGACCAGGGTAGCTGGCCTGATTGGTATCTGGGTCGCACCATTTTGGTGCAGTTACATTGTCGATCGTTACACTTTCCCAATCCAACTTAGCGAATCTCAGCTTGCTCGACTTCCCTTGCACCACTGACATTTCCTGGATCGTGAATCCTCCTATGAGCTGCAACAACACTTCGCAATGAGCAATGGCTCCTTTTACGCCCACCCCAGCACTTTGCCCGGCCCTGGGTTCGACGTCACCGTGCTTGGCTCCTCTGGTGGCCCGCTTGACGGCAGAACATGTTCCTACTTGATCAAGACCGCAGACACGTCCTATCTGGACATTATTGCCCGAAACCTTGTCGGGGCCGTCGTCTGTGTCGACGCAGGATGCGGTCTCTCGGCCATCAACGACATCATTCTCCAGGAAAACACCCACCTCTACACGAAAAAGTACCGCAGGCTCTTCTCCCGCTCCGACATCGACACCATGGCCTCTTGCTACACCAGGCCCTTGCTCTCCTACTCAGACTCCCTCGCGTTCCGCGACTACACCGCGTGCCCAGTCAAGCTTCTCGGCTTGAACTGCGACAAACTCAGCCGCTCTCCGCTCCAGCTCGCAACCAGCCTCTTGCTGAACGTCGCAGACTACTTTGTCACCCATCCGCACCTCGATCACGTCGCAGGTCTCGTGGTCAATTCCGCGGGGTTCTCCCACCCGAAGAACGTGTTAGGCCTGCGTTTCACCATCGAGGCCCTCAAGAAACACGTATTCAACGGTATCATCTGGCCGAACCTCCACTGCCAGTCCAACGGCGGCGCAATCAACCTCCTCGAGCTCCTGCCGGACTCGCCCTGCGTCACAAACCGCTACTTCCACGTGAAATCCTTCCAAGTCAACCACGGAATCATCTCTGACGGGCTTCATTTGCAGGATACTGGCCTGCTCTACCATTCCAGCACTTTCCTCATCAAGTCGGTGCAGCACCACAACTTTCTTCTCATATTCGGCGACTTGGAGACCTCCAGCACCAACAACTTGGTCTGGGACTCAGTTGCTCGTCTCGTGCCGGCTCGTAGATTATCAGGAATAATCATCGAGTGTTCTACCGAGGACCTTCCAGACGACACTCCGCTTTTCGGCCACTTGACTCCCACTCATCTTTTTAACGAGCTCCTCTACTTGGCCAAAAGGGTCCGTGGCATTTCCCAGTGCGACCCGCCTTTGGCTGGACTCAAGGTTATCATTTCGCATGTCAAGGAGAAGCAGGACTCGTCAAATGACCCTCGGAGAGTCATTCTTGGACAGTTGAACCGGTTGAATCGCACCCACAAGTTGGGATGCACGTTTACCGTGGCTTTGCCGGGAGTGACTTATAGTCTATGAGTATGGATGGTGAGATGGGAAAGGTGGGCGAGATGGGCAATGTGAAGATAAGATGGACAAGATGAAGTCAATATGAAGTCAAGATAACGAGGATAAGATAACGAGGATAAGATAATGAAGATAAGATAATGAAGACAAGATAATAAAGACAAGATAATAAAGATAAGATAATAAAGACAAGATAATAAAGATAAGATAATAAAGCCAAGACAAGACAAGATAATAAAGACACGATAATAAGACAAGATTCGTATAAAAGTCAAGATGCAGATAATGAAAAACTTGGTGCAATAATAAAATAACCAGTTCAAGATTTCAACTATCCAAATCAAGTCACCAAGGACTGACACTAGCCATTCAAGATACTCAGCTTGTATACTGTATGCTGGAATCAAGTACAACCGACCACTACTTATATTGAGGTATGCTGGAATTTCATACTACGATATTCTCACTGGTTCACGCACAATACAATGCTGGAATGCTTACAGTCTGAAATAAACAAACCCATCTATTCGATGGAAATTACAACTTAATCGCACCACATTGCGAACCAAGAACTGCCTCCACGCCAGTCAAGCAAAATGCTTACAATTCAATTCTTTTGTACTAGTTAAAATCCAAAGCTTCTCCGCTTACCATTGAACAGGATCCAGGTACTTTAATAGGATTAAAGTCGGCAAAATGTTTCATGACCAGAGGTATAGAAAATCCAGGGATGTATCCAATACATTAGAATTGATGAAATTTTCATTTAGCAATGGATATCAATCCATTAGAGTTGATGAAATTCTCATTTAACAATGGATATCAACCCATTAGAGTTGATGAAATTTTCGTTCAACAATGGATATCAATCCATTGGAGTTGATGAAATTTTCATTTAGTTTCATGAAAATACAAATTGTTGATGTCATGCGTCACAGAAACATTCACTATGTAATATTTGGATATCTGCAGTGGCAACTGCTCTATTTAGAAATACATCTGTAAAGATATTTGATGCTGAGATTCTGAATCCGATGCCGAGCTGCTGAATACCGTGCTACGTAATTGCTGCATACCATGCTACGCAAATGCTGCATATCATGCTAAGCAAATGCTGAATACCGTGCTAAGCAAGTAGAGAAACATGCTAACAAATACGGGATACCCTGCCAATGGCCAAGCTATTGTGTATTGAAGCAAGGGTATTATGTGGGACGAATGGTTATAACTGGGTAGAAGATATTGTTATGAGTTGTACATCCAATGGATCAATCTATTACGTTGAAATCCAATGGACCAATCTATTACGTTGAAATCCAATGGACCAATCTATTACGTTTAAATCCAATGAACCAATCTACTACGTTCACATCCAATGAACCAATCTACTACGTTCACATCCAATGAACCAATCTATTACATTCTACGTCCGATGTCGGCACCCATGTTACATGCATAATCTGGTTGATATTTAGTATAAACAGTTGCTCAACTAGCTTGTAGTTATTACCCATACACAACTCTCAGATTGTCACTAGCAAATACAACTCCCAGATTGTCACTAGCAGCCCAGCCTAGATAATACTATAGTTCTCGCTGGTGACATTGGTCACGAAATCATACGGCAAGGACTCCTCCTCGTTGTCGACACTCAACACATCTTGCACCTCGACATTTGCAAAATTCACACGGTTGCCCTGGATGACAAAGTTTATGTACATTGGGAACAAGTAGTCCTCATCGCTGGTCTCGACGGAAAACTCAATCGACCCGCTTGGATCCTCGTAGCTGAGCTCCTTAATGACAAACTGCAACGAGTCCTCACGATGATGGAACTCCACTCCATCTCGCTCGGATTTGAGGTACGCCGGAGCCCCGACGTCTGGAACAAGAATCTCAACGTCCTTCAACACGACCTGCTCGTCAATGAGCTTTTCCTGCAACTCGTACTCCACGGTGAAGTTGAGTGCAGACTCGGTTTGGGTCGGCCAGATGGAAAACACAATCGGCAAGTACAGGGTGTCGTCGCCCTTCCCCACGGCACGCCATCTCAAGACGCCCAACGACTGGTCGTTGGACGGGAACGGCTTCGACGCGTCCTTCAATGTGATCACGTGGTTGTGGAACTGGGTCTTGTCCACGTTTGGGTGGGTCTTGAACAGAACCCCGCCTTTCTTGTCAAGCGCACTGAGAATCAACTTGCAGTGCGCCAAGTTTGGGTCGTTGATCCGCAACTGCAAGTCGCCCTTGACCTCCGACGACTTCACCAGACCGTCCCGCATAAACTCCGCCGAGATTTTCTCATTCACACTCACCAAAATCCCATTGTTGGCCACCTCTGGAACCTCTGGCACCACCGGCTTGCTATAGCTCTGTGGACGCTCCTGCTTCAACAATGGAGTGAAATCAGAGTTCCCAGCGGCTTTCTTCTTCTTGCCCAATTGCAATCCACGGCCAACCGCCCCTGTCTTGTAGTTTGCGGCCTTCGAATACGCAGTAGTAGGATCGTCCTCCTCTTCAGCAAAGGTGGGGGTCGAGTAGCTAGGCTGGGCTGCAAATCCAGGATTGCCCATCGACCCTGCGGCCTTACGCGCCAACTCCTTGCGCTGGATCTCCTTTGCCTTTCGCTTGCGCTCCTCAGTCGCCTCCAACTCCTTGTTCTTGTCAATTGTCTCCTGGATCTTCTCCTCGTACGAGTTCATCTCCAAGAACGTGTTGATCTGGCCAATCGTCAAGTTCTCTTTGTACCCCTCGGTGATGATCTCGTCAAACGCATTCAAAATCTCAAAGCTATTGAGAAAAATATCGTTCACCGTGGCAGAGCTGCTCGACGTCCGCAACAACGACGAAATCGTCTTTGCAAACAACTGCAACGTGTCAATGTCCTGGATAATATTAGAGTTCAAGTTCGTGATCACAAGCAAAATAAAACTCTCCACCGGCTGGTAAATGTACCGTATCAAATCGCTCTCAATCGTAGTGTGCTGCGAGTTGTTCTCCAACAACAACCCACTGAAGTTCGTCAAGTACGCCGTGACCGAGTCCTTCGACATCTCCTTGAATTGCCGCGCAAGCAACGGCTTACCAGTATTTGAGCAGATTGCCGCTGATAACACAACCATGTTTCTCGAGTTGTTTTTTGACAAGTTTCAAGAATTCAATTCGATCGGTCACGTGATAACCCGCTGGGCGTCGCTATAGGTTTTCCAACTTTATTTAACAATTGCCATCATATTATTGCAGACTGTATTTTTATTCAACTAGACTCCATCATAACTTAATTGGGTTATTCAACACCCTGGTGCCACAACCGAGCAAAAAAGAAAAGGAAATGACATGGACAGGAATTGAACCTGCAACCCTTCGATTACACTGGGTTACTGGAGTCGAAAGCTCTACCATTGAGCCACCACATCATCCTTAAAAGTTAATTTTTGAAAAAGGCTTTACTAGCGGACAAAAGAAATAAATGAAAAAGTGACTGGGTGGTTTTCTTCACACTGTAAAGATCTACCATAACTAATCTTGATGAACATACATGCGATAGTACTGTGAACATGCGTGGCATATTTCTGTATGTGAAATTTAATCAGATCGCATAGCAGGACGGAAGCTTGCGCCGCGTTTTTCAAATCAGCATCAGATTAAGCTATACAGTATTTTTTACTCCTTTGCGATTCAACAGCCCAATGAAATAGCCAACTAGTCAATAATAACCAGCTAAGATCGTTCGACTTTACTGTCTTATTAGCCAGATATTGTCCTTATACTTTGAGTATCAAGCTCCTATACTCTAACTTCGATTATCGTGGCCGTACGGTTCTAGTACACAGCCTACCACAATACTATTTGTTTCATTGGTACTTAGTATCACAGTTACTAATTACTGATCGAACGCATGATCGATTATGCACTGATTAATTATGTTTGGTTTAACCACAACACAAGCCTACACTACTTTCCTTGATATCATCAAGAACAGAGACCCATGCTGT
The DNA here is from genome assembly GCA_020342235.1 of Saccharomycopsis phalli. Taxonomy (NCBI): domain Eukaryota; kingdom Fungi; phylum Ascomycota; class Saccharomycetes; order Ascoideales; family Saccharomycopsidaceae; genus Saccharomycopsis; species Saccharomycopsis phalli. Next base: position 865,227 of record CP073217.1, read on the forward strand.
AGCTCCAATGGTACACCCAAGATGTATACAAAGGCCGAAATTGATACGTTACACTCCTTGGTTCAACATTGATATATCAAAAATTTTAGACAGTGGGGTGTCAAAAAGAAATACTTGACATCTGAAGTACCGTGAGTTATCTCCCTCGGTTGATGTAGGGTTGGCAAAGGAAATTAAATCACAAAAGGCTGAGTATAAAAGTTTGTGTGACTAATAGAGATTCCACCAAGCTAAATTGTTGCTGTAACAAACTAACTTCCAGTTCATCTTACGAAGACTAAAATGCGGATACTTGAAGTTGTGTGATGGTAAGAACTAAACAGGCTTCTATGAGTCGTTCTCAAAACATCTCAATCACTGCAACTGAAAATAGAGGTTTCAATCTGAGACAGATCTACTCTTGATTCAACCCTATCAGGAGTACAATCATGTACTTTAGATATTGGATATTTTATAGATTTATAAACGTTATAGCATTAGATGTTTTATGGGTGCAAATGTTCTAACATTGAATGTTTTATGGATTCTAAGTATAGTATTCAATGTTTCATGGATTCCAAATTTTATTATATGGGATGTTTTCTGGATTCTTAATTTTCGAATTTACGGCACCATCCATCTTACGGCACCATCCATCTTACGGTACCATCCATCTTACGGCACCATCCATATCCAAACTGTCGTGGTTAACAACCACGGCAGAATAGGTCTAGTATTCAAGGAGGAGTTCGGAGTAGCTTACCGGACTCAGCCACAGAATACAGTAGCGCGTCCGTCGATCAATGGTAACCACCATCTGATTAAAGGACAACAACCTCTTAGGAGGATCGGCGTTCTCTATAAGAAGGCCGACATTACGCTACAAACATTAACGATCACAAGACCAATTCAGCTGGATATCTATATCTAGCACAACCCATTCCGGTTATCCAAATCCTAAAGGAACAAAACAAACAATTAAGTAGTTTATAGTTTGCTGTAATACTATGTCTAATCAGGATACACCTATAAACTACGACACAAACATGTATGTGGCACAAAATTATCCAATAAGCCTCTTGGCGCCCAAAATAAATGACATATATACTATCATTTTCCAGCAAAAACAATATCGAATGCAATTGTTAGTATTATTATTCCTTGTCTTGAGTCCTGCTTTCTCCGCGACATTGGGCTCTCCTGACAGTTTATTTGAAAAACGAGCTCCTGGAGACAAAAAAAAAGGCAGGTAAATCAACTGATAAAAGTCCCGGTTATCTCATCGATAATTTTGATAACCGACACAATCTTCCGTATACAAGTATCAAAGTTGGTGATCAAACTCTAAATGTACTTTACAGCACGGGATCAGGTGTGACATGGTTCCCTACACTGAGCTCCATGAAAAAGACTAAACCGGACACAGCAATCTTCAATCTCGATAAGAAATATTTGAAAGAGTATCCAGTCACAAAGTTCATCTACAATACAAAGAAGTCTAAAGCAAAAGTTATCAGTAACTCAGGGTTTAGCCAACTCTATTTGGACGGTTCCATTGTATACGGACTGCATTATTCCAATAATATAGTTTTTGCTCTGGCTAAATTGCCAGATGCTCCATTTGGTCTCGCCTCAAGAACTGATTATCCATTTGCTATTATGGGCTTGGGTCCACAAGACTCCTCCGTTTCACAACCTGGAATAGTGCAGATGCTCCAAACATCAAAATATATAAATCGTCAAGAGTACGGGATTCACATGAACCTGGTCAGTGGTAAGGATAATGGACAGATTGTCTTTGGTGGAGTAGACACGAACCGATTCACAGGGCCTTTGACAATGTTTCCTGCTTCCAGAAACCCAAGTGGACGTTTGAATGCATCCTTGTCTGGCATAGGCGGTAAACTTTTCAATAAATTATATAGTACCCCAGTTGCAGCTACTATTGATTCGGGTGCTAATTCGATTGTTTTACCCAAGAGGTTACAAAAGTATTTTCAAGTAACTATAGTGAACGGGAACACTTATAGTGCGTGTGACGGGAGTGGCATTGGAGATTTAGACTTTTACTTTAATACAAGCTTTTATACTGTTCTGTCTGAAATGATGAAGCTTGAGTCATATGTTAAACATGAAGGGCAATGTATGTTTGCACTCGCCTTTAAGAATACGCCAGAAATAATTCTAGGCGTACCGTTTATGAAAGCTGCATATGTCTATTATGACAATGAAACTCCTCGGATTGGATTGGCAGAAGCAGTTAAAGCGGAAAGCACCACACCAACTAATATTGTCACTCCAGTTATTGGTAGTATTAAAGGTACTGGGAAAGATGCTTGAGCGAAATGATAAATATCTGATTGGTATATTTCTAACCTCTTTCTGGTAAAGAGGTTTGTAAGTTTAATATATGCTAAATTTGTCAAATAATAATAATAATAATAATAATATTTATTTTTGTATTTAGCTATATATTGTCTCCGGCATTACGGTTATTCGACAGGTATATTTTCACTCAGGAACATCCTGAGGCAGCATTGCTGTTGAAGAAAACCCTTTGTCAACCCTCATTTGGTTGCTTGGGATTAAAAACTTCAATGGGACCAGTCGTATTGTCGGTACTTCGTGCTTGTATTGATTGTGTGAAAAGCCTGGTCACCTGTTTTATCGAGTGTGACCACTGAATCTCATCAAGTGTTGGAGGAATCATATTCCAACACGTTCTGGTAAAACTCAAGGAGTTTGTGGACTGATTGGCAAACACTTTTCAAAACGTATTGCGTATGCCATGAGTGGAATCTAGTATGTCATCAATGCGTGATAGAATTTGAGTTTCTAAGAGCTCTGGACATTGGAGGTCGTGTATGATGGAGGGGGAGTGAATCTCGCATCTTTTGCACTTTGAGCAGTATGGCACTGATTTTACGTGCATTCCTATAGTGGTTTGGAAGTGAGTCACAGGTAGAGGTGGCCATTTCCTGCCACTCTTTGGTAGCCGTTTCTGAGGCCATTTTCTTGAGCAACTGGATGCGAGACCGCTATAGATCTTGTATCGGTGGTGGGTCGTTTTCGAGTTGTTGTTCCTCTAGTACATAATCTGCTCGATGTTCAAGTAAGCGGGTGACTGCATCAAAACGTTCTGATATCTGGGTTGTGGGGGCTGTTGCCTGTAACATTTCCTGGATAAGAAGGAGCTTGGGAATTGTGTTTCTTGTGTTTCTGTCGTGGTTGAGAACCACTGCAGAACAAGTTCACTAGTGCAACATCGGTGTCGGTAATATCTTTACCGACTCCCGGTTTTGATCAGACTAAAGTAATCCAACCAATGATGTTTTTGATAAGATATTATTGGAGGATAAAGATCTGATAAGAGATCCAGAATAGTCTATATAAGAAGGGCTTCCTTCTTATAGAAAACACACAATTCAACTGAACAGTTCAGCTAGATATTATATCTAGCAAAGCCCAATCCGGTTATCCAAATCCTAAAGGAACAAAACAAATAATTAAGTAGTTTATAGTTCACATAATACTATGTCTATTTCAGGCGATACTATTAACTACGACAGTTTCCATTGATCGTGGTAGTTTGGAACAAACTTGAGCGGACTGGGTTTTGGCGTGATGTATTCATGAACCATCTCATGGATTTCATTATTGCCAAGGACTTGAGTAGGATCGTTGGTGGTGGAATACCACTTTCGATATAGATGATTGGGGTCCATCAATATTTAGCCGAGTGCTTCTATTTTGGAGAAAGTTACTAGTCCAATTGATTATCTCAGGTGGTGCGCCGACGGCCCTCATCTTTCTTAGTAGGATCGGGTGGCTTATGTTGTTGAAGGCACCTTCGATATCTACAAGGACTGCTCCGGAATGGTGGGAGTTGTCTATTAACTGCATGCTGTGCAGTATCATGAGTTCATTCAAACGGAGAACAGATCTCCGCTATCGGTGACTTACTTGTGGTGTTCAACCTCAAAATAATGTTTCATGGATTCTAAGTATATTGAATGTTTCATAGATCCCAAATTTTATTGCATGAGATGTTTTCTGGATTCCAAATTTTCGAATTTACAGCACCATGCATCTTACGGCACCATATTCAAACATGTATGAGGCGCGAAATTATCCAAGAAGCCTCATGATGCCCAGGAAAATGACATAAATACAATAATTTTCCAGCAGTAACAGTATCAAATGCAATTATTAGTATTATTATTCCTTGTCTTGAGTCCTGCTTTCTCTGCGACATTGGGCTCTCCTGACAGTTTATTTGAAAAACGAGCTCCGCAAGACAAAAAACCCGGTTATGTTATCACTAATTTTGATAACAGATTCAATTTTCCGCAAGTAACTCTCAAGGTTGGCAAGCAAACCCTAAATGCACTTTACGACACCGGATCAAGTCTGACTTGGTTCCCTAGACTCGGTGCCATGATTAACCGTAAAGAGCTTAAGAATCAATTTAAAGTCGACGTGGAATATTTGAAAGAGTACCCAAAGACGAATTACATCTACAATCCAGAGAATCTTAAAGAACCAGGATTAGGAATCCCTGTGTTGCATGAAACCTATTTTGATGGTTCCAAAGTAAAAGCAACCTATCGTAAAAGTGATATAGTTCTTGGTCTGGCCATATTGCCATCCACTATATTTGGTTGGGCCTGGGTAAGTGACTATCCATATGCTATTATGGGCTTGGGTCCGCAAAGCGAACCCCTATCGCAACCGGGAATAGTGCAGACGCTCCAAACATCAGGTTATATTAGTCGTCAAGAGTACGGGATTCACATGAACCTGGTCAGTGGTAAGGATAATGGACAGACTGTCTTTGGTGGAGTAGACACAAACCGATTCACGGGGGACTTGAGAATGATCACTGCTCACAGAAACATTAATGGGCATTTGAATGTATACTTGTCTGGCATAAGTGGTCCTCAACTCAAAAACGATTATAGTGGCCATATTCTAACTTCTATAAATACTGGATCCAATATGATTGTCTTACCTGGGAGCCTCAAACAGTATTTTGAAGTAAAAATACTGAAGGGAAACACTTATAGTGCGTGTGACGGGAGCGGCATTGGAGACTTGACCTTTCATTTTAATGATAAAACTCATGTTACTGTTCTGCCTGAGATGATGATGCTTAACAGTGTTCCTAATGGTAACAATTTGTGTAAGTTTGCGATCACCTTTGGACAGACTGAAGATATTGTTCTAGGCGTACCATTTTTGAAAGCTGCATATGTCTATTATGACAATGAAACTCCTCGGATTGGATTAGCAAAGGCAGCTATAGCAGAAAGCACCACACCAACTAATATTGTCACTCCAGTTATTGGTAGTATTAAAGGTACTGGGAAAGATGCTTGAGCGAAATGATAAATATCTGATTGGTATATTTCTAACCTCTTTCTGGTAAAGAGGTTTGTGAATTAAAAAATGCAGAATTTGTCAAATGATTCAATCTATTCTCGTAGTATCAATATATGTTGTTTTGTACTAAAGTCCATACCTACCTTAAATCTTTTGGATAATAATAATAATAATAATAATATTTATTTTTGTATTTAGCTATATATTGTCTCCGGCAATACGGTTATTCGACAGATATATGTTTACTCAGGAACATCCTGAGGCAGCATTGCTGTTGAAGAAAACCCTTTGTCAACCCTCACTGGGTTGCTTGGGATTAAAAACTTCAATGGGGGCGGTTATATTGTTGGTGCTTGGTGCTTGCATGGATTGTGTAAGAAGCCTGGTCACTCTTGTTGTCGAATGTGACCGCTGAATCTCATCATGTGTTGGAGGAATCATATTCCAACACGTAATGTCATCAATGAATCCTAAAGTCACAGCCCCTTTCCGCTCAAGCCGGTTGTAAAGGTCGTGGGTGAAGATCATGAAGAGGATTGGAGAATCTTTTGGATACAAGAGTCAAATTTCTACGATCACTCTTTGATAATTATCCAAAACACATTTTCTATGCCATTGAACACAAATCTAGAACACCGTAACCGAGTAGATCCAATCTACTCGTTATTATAATGATTATTATGAGTAAGGCGCCAATGGTTCCTTCTTTGTATGTATAGGTGCTTACTGTTATGACACTCATCAACGACGCTGATATGAACAGAAATAGGCAATAGAAATGTGAGCTACGAAAGTACCACAAGGGCATCAGCACCCCTCCATCACAGCACAAGCACATGAGTGCAGTGCTAGTCGATATCAAAGGAGCTTTCAACAACAAGCTTTCAGAGAAGTGGATACCAGTGACTTTTGGAGTGCCTCAGGGCTCGCCGATCTCGCCTATCCTTTTCATGATCTACACCCACGACCTCTATAAGCGACTACGAGACCATAGGGTCAAAGTAATTGGTTTTATCAATGACATAACCATATACAAGACAGGCGGACAGCGGACAATCCAGAGGGCGCTCTCACAGAGTCTCAGCATATGCCACCAGTGGGCCCAAGAAAACTACACAGGCTTTGACTATGGGGAAAAATTACAATACGTCAGATTCTTCGCAAAATCAAGCGGCTCAATTCTCCACCTTTCAGATGGAACAATAAAGGAAGAGTCCACAGAAGTGAAACTACTAGGGATATTCTTAGACTCAGAACTTAGGTTCAGGCAACACATTGGGAACATGACGCTTCGTTTGAAGAGAACCACTGGGCGGATACAGGTCATTAGTCGCATCACAAAGGGAACCCGAGGGAAGACCACGCTAATCTTGTTTAAGACATGCGCGCTACCCCTCATCACATATGGACTAGAGATTTTCTACCATAAGTTAGCCAAAACCCAGATCGAAGCCATCAGAGTATGTTACAACATTTCATTGCGTAATGCACTTGGTATGTTGAAACCGACCCTGACCGGAATCCTCAATATCGAAGCAGGGATGCTTCCGATTCAACTTCTTATAAAACAAGCCGCGATAGAAAAGTGTGTGTGATGCTTCACTAACACTAATATGAAAAACCCCCTACAAGACAGCATCAATAAGCAAATAGTACTCGGAGTCACAAACCGGGACGCCTACTCATACCCTCTCATACGAGAATCCTTTGAAAGCATTCACATAAGTGCGCCATACCAAAGATCATTTAAAGAAGCTGCATCAAATATAGATCATCATTCAGAAGTGTTAGTCCAAACCCATTCGGAACTGTCAGATAGTCAGAGTTCAGCCCTGTAGGGACGAAAGAAATGGGCCCTTAAAGACCAAATAAACACAAAGATGACCAAGGAATGGCAAAAACTAGTGCACACTGGTGAGATTACTCTTCCAGCCCACTATAGAACTCTACACGGAACGGATTCACCGGTGGTTACCACCGCTAAAGCTAAACTCCTACTAGCCGAGGCCTTGGCCGGCCCAAAGAATATTTTGAGCCTGATAAGCCAACTTCTAAGTGGAAAAAGCTTGGTATCATGTACCATCAAGAAACAATTCAATCCCGATTGTGATCCAAAGTGCCCTAGGTGCGAAAATCCCTCCCCAACAATATTCCATGACCTATCATGCCCATGTTTAGAGGTATTCCGAACTCAGGAAACAATCGGCGAAGGCCTCACAGCCAGAGCGTAGATTCGCCGCCTCTTTACAGACGCAAAATCAGTTCATTCTCTTATAGGTTTCTACACGTTAGTGCTGAATGGGTAGATTCCTTTTCCTTTTGCAGTACACAAGAAGGGCGGCCGGGCAGGTAGTCCCTCCGGGGGCGAGACTCCATAGCTCTTTCTGAGTCATCTCTCTTCAACAGTTCCTTAAAGATCAAGTCGAAAGTTTTTATCCCCATTCAAAGGGTTTTCTCTCGACTCCACAATTAGCGGCGCCGTCCTTAGTTTTTTAGACGGTGAAATATCAATCTCACCCTTCTGGGGAGCCTAGTATAGCTATAGAAGTAAATAAACATTATTATTATTATTTTTATAAGTGCTTACACTGTTTATGATGGCCCATAGCCACGGCTGTACCCACAATCACGTGCATATAATATCAGGGTCTCTAACCAGCAGTACCATTTCACATAACCAGGGTAGTACACCTAGCTGGTTATACGAACACTCGCATCATGCATCTTTGTATTATTTTATGTAAGGCTATAGCTATACTTCGGCTCTGGAGAGATTGATATTTTACCGTCCAAGACTAGGTACAGCACCGCTATATATGTTTCACAGAGAAAACCCTTCAAATGGGTAGAAAAACTCCAGGCGGTATTTTTAGTAGTTGAAGAAAACCCATTGTCAGCCCTCATTTGGTTTTTTGAGATTAAAAGCTTCAATGTCAGCAGTCATATTGCTGATGGTTAGTACTTGTTGTGCAGAAAGCCTGGACGCCCTTGTTACCAAGTTTGACCGCCGAGTCTCGTCATGTGTTGATGAAATCATGTTCCACACGTTCTGATAAAAATAAACTTATGAACTGATTGGCAAACACTTTTCAAGTGTGTTGCGTATTCCATGAGTGGAATCTAGTATTTCATCAATGCGTGATAGAATTCGAGCTTCTAAGAGCTCTGGACACCGGAGGTCGTATATTATTGTTGAGGTTGAGAACCACAAGTAAGACACCTATAACGGAGAAGCAATTCTACGTTGTAATGTACTCACTGAGTAAGACAACTAAGCGGTTATGCTGTTGTAATAACCAGTGAAACTCATAACAATAGGATCTTATAAGGGAATATAATCTCCTATAAAGAGAGGATATTTCCGTAGTTCAGGGGAGGAACTAAATCAATCCAATCATCACTACCGTTCCGATTATTCAATTATGAAAGGAACAAAACTCATCTATAATTAACTAAATATCTGAATATAAGTTTGTAACGATGTCACACTCAATGGACGAGGATATAGACATCGACAATTATAGAAGGGGAGTGAATCCCGCATCTTTTGCACTTCTGGTCATCATTGCAAAATAGTTTGAGCAACGAGTTGTCTGTGCGGCTATCTCCATTAAGTAACTGTAATGTAAAACTGAGGATTGCCTTGAGGCATGCAAGCTCCTTACAGAGGCGTCTCGTTTTATCTCAGTGTGGGGTCGTCTCCGAGTCGTTTTTCTAATAGCGAGTAATCCGCTCATTTTTCAAGTATTCGGGCGACTGCATCAAAAGCTCCGATATCTGGATTATTGGTAGCTGTTGCCTGTAACATATGATGGATAAGAGGACTCTTAGGAATTGTGACTTGACGTACTTGGTGTAGCCTCTTCTTTGACTCTTGTGCTTCCATCTATCATGGTAGTTTGGAACAAACTCGAGCGGACCTGAGACAGATCTAATCTTGATACAAGCGGATCAGGGGCATAGCCTTGTATTACAGATACTGTGCATTTTATAGGAGCAAAAATATTGCATCATCGGATATTTTATGGATTCGAAGTATAGCATTCAATGTTTCATGGAGATCAAATTTTACTGCACGGGATATTGCCTGGTTTCCAAATTTCCAAATTTACAGCACCATGCATCTTACGGCACCATATCCAAACATGTATGTGGCGCGAAATTATCCAAGCCTCTTGGTGCCCAGAATAAATGACATAAATACAATCATTTTCCAGTAGTAACAGTATCAAATGCAATTATTAGTATTATTATTCCTTGTCTTGAGTCCTGCTTTCTCTGCGACATTGGGCTCTCCTGACAGTTTATTTGAAAAACGAGCTCCGCAAGACAAAAAACCCGGTTATGTTATCACCAAATTTGATAACAGATTCAATTTTCCGCAAGTAACTCTCGAAGTTGGTGATCAAACCCTAAATGCACTTTGTGACACTGGATCAAGTTTGACATGGTTCGCTCGATCCAAAGAGACGGTTAACCATGATACGCTCCCGACAAAATTTAAAGTCGATAGAAGATTTTTCAACGAGTACACTGATGCAAACTATATCTATGATACAAAGAAGCCTCATAACGGACTATTGAGAATCAATAAGTTTGATAAAACCTATTTTGACAATTCCAAAGCATACGGACTTTATTTTAAGAAGAATATTGTTCTTGGTCTGGCCAATTTGCCAGACGCTATATTTGGCTTGGCCTGGGAAAGTGGCTATCCATATGCTATTATGGGCTTGGGTCCGCATGACTCCTCTATTTCACAACCTGGAATAGTGCAGACGCTCCAAACATCAAAATATATAAATCGTCAAGAGTACGGGATTCACATGAACCTGGTCAATGGTAAGGATAATGGACAGATTGTCTTTGGTGGAGTAGACAAAAACCGATTCACAGGGCCTTTGACAATGTTTCCTGCTTCCATAACCAAAGATAAACAATTAGGTGTAATATTGTCTGGCATTAGTGGTGATCGATTACTTGAAGATCTTATTGTCCCAACTACAGTTTCTATTAATACTGGATCCAATATGATTATTTTACCTGAGAGCTTCAAACAGTATTTTGAAGTAAAAACAGATGACGGAAACACTTTTAGTAACTGTGACGGGAATGGCATTGGAAGCTTGACCTTTCACATCCATGAACGCAGTTTTACTGTTCTGCCTCAGATGATGAAGCTTGGTAGAGTTCCCTTTTCAAAAGATATGTGTAAGTTTGCGATCACCTTTGGACAAACTGAAGATATTTTTCTAGGCGTACCATTTTTGAAAGCTGCATATGTCTATTATGACAATGAAACTCCTCGGATTGGATTAGCAAAGGCAGCTATAGCAGAAAGCACCACACCAACTAATATTGTCTCTCCAGTTATTGGTAGTATTGAAGGTACTGGGAAAGATGCTTGAGCGAGATGATAAATATCTGATAGGTATATTTCTAACCTCATTCTGGTAAAGAGGTTTGAAAATTTAAAAAATGCAGAATTTGTCAAATGATTCAATCTGTCCTCGTAGTATCAATATATAAAGTACATTGGTGAAAATATACAGATGAAAAGCAATCGTTAATATAATAATTAAGATACGAGTTTATCAAACAGTTGAATGCACTCGTCAAATAATTTGTGACAATGGCAAACGATACTAGTTGATAAGACCGTTAGAATATATTCGCTTGGTCTATTAGGGAACAAGACAGACTATATATATATAGTGGCGAAGTAGCCGGGAACGGAGAGGCCTCGGCGTACGGCGCGGTTGCCTTTGTGTTGTGTCAAATGGTCCGAGGAATATGCTTTGGGTAACTGAAATATCTAAAATATGGGTCTAATCACGTACGGGCTAATGTAAATATGACAAACTTGATTGATAATTGCCTCTACACTACCACACGGCCCCCTGTGCCTGGGTTAAACTATATCAAAAACTCCCATTCTCTAGAGTCTGGATCTTCTTTTTGGTTATCTTTCTCTTTGGCTTGCTGATATTGCTCTCGGTCGAATCCCGTAATACTTTGGAGTTTTTCCGGGTCAGTTTCTTCTTCTTGGCTTCGCTCGAGGCACGTTTCTTCTTTGGCAAGTACATGCTTTCATATTTTGCTACTGTCAATGCCAACTCGCGGTTTTTCTCGCCCTTGACTCGGAGCTTATCGGTTAATGTAGATATCGTGGCCTGGTACTCCTTGACCTTTTTCTCGAAATTTCGAGGTGGGAGAGCCTCTTGTTCTGACGTCTGCTTTTGCAACTTTTCGTTTTCGTGGCGTAGCCTGATGTTTTCGTTGTTGAAGTTGTTGATCTGTGACTCCAACTCCTTCAAGGTCTTCAACTCCATCTCGTGCTTGAACACCAATTGCTCGTAGTTGGTGACGTTTTTCGAGTTCTCCTTCAAGAGATCGCGGTTATCTTGGCGGAGCTTATTAATCTCCAGCTTCATATCTCTTTCCAAAGTCTCGATCTTCAAATCCGTTGAGGCGGTGTTGGTGGACTCAAACTTCTGAAGCAACTCCCGGTGGTTTTTCTCGATATTTTCTATAATCCTGGAAAACTCCATCGCAGACTCCTGCTTTATATGAACCTCCTTTTGTGCAATATACTCGTGGGCCGACTCAAGCTGCAGCTGGAGATCCTCAATCTCTTGTTCCAACTCACGGCTATGTTTACTTCTTGGGGAACGCAACAACTTGGTGGGCGATCGGATTGGGATGCTGATCTTGGAGGGTGTCGACTCGGGTTTTGCCGAATGTCTCTTTGGCGACTCGCTGGTCAATCTAGAAATGACTGAATTTGTCGGCGAGGGAATCTTTCTGAGCAGAAGCGATGGCTGGAATATTCTGCTGGCATGGGAAAGCCGGATTTTCGATGGGGAAGATGGGTTGGAGTCAAGAGACTCGGTATTGACGACTCTGGTTGCCGGACTGATGATGCGAAGTACCGAGCAAATGAGGTTTGCATCGGCACACGGATCGATGTTGACTAATATCGACAACTGGCTGTTGATGTTGCCCAAGTAGTCGTTGAAGAGTAACCGTGTCATCTTGGAGGTCCGCAACACCGACTTATCTGAGCCCTTGATTGGCTTCTTCAACGCACTTATTATTTGAAGCACGCGCCCAAGCTCCGACAAACTGACGTTTGTGGTGTTTCCTTCCTTCTGCTGCGACTTGTTGGCCTGTTTGAGCCGCTCCGATCCGGCCAAGTCGGCAATTGTGAGCCGAGAACTTGCAATTGTGCCCTCGTTGTCACCAGGCAGGATCGACACCACGTGCACGTTCACGTAAATGAATATGTGGCTTCGAGACGACTCTGAGTTGAGCTCGGTGCTGCTGACATGTCGCCGTTTGATTGCACTAGTTATTATCCGCAGTGCCTGGCTGTTGTTTTGTACATGGCAGTAGACCAATCCTTGAGGACGCAACTTGCCATCCTTGGCGTCGATGGTGATTTCTCCTGTTTTTGGGTTTCCTGAGGTGCTGAGGAGGTCCAATACGACGTCGTTGTATAGTTCGAAAATATTCAAGGACACGAATATTTTTTCCTTGGTTACTTTTGCGGTGGTTTCGTTATTCATTTCCATCTCCTCCTTCTTTACCCTCACCTCTTGGTTCATTGCAGCGGTCTTTATTCCATTTTCATCCCCATGACCCTTGTCCTTCTCACTGACAAACCCAGCTCCAAAATGCTTCTGAAGAACTTCTTGAAACTCCACCATCCCCCCATCCCCATTTACTCTCCGCGACTTCTCAAACACCTGATTAAGTCCATACATCAACAATCCAGGCTGGGAATCATTGCCTAGAGTTGAAAAGCTTTTCCCCGATCCACTCGGACCGACGGTAAAAAGCGACGAGTCATTTCCCAGCAACACATTCTCCACCAACTTACTCCCCACTGATTCATAAAGCTCTGTCTGAGACGTTGCTTCCTTGTATATTCTGTTGAAGGTAAATGCGGTTCTTCGCAGGCTATTGGCGACTTCAATCTGCTTATCGTCCAATAATTTGATATTCACCGGCCGATCTCCCTTGACTGGCTTGACTCGCAAATATATGGGTATACCACTCATGACTTGTCTACTGTGTGTTTACAGTGTGCTGTTTATTTTTTGATTATTGTCATTTATCCCGCTTTGGCAAAAACATAAACATCACGTGACATCAGTACGCCTTGGGCTTACCACTAAATCGCTCGTTCTTGTGCTCGTTTTTGTATTCGCTCCGGCGATTTCCCTCGTTCCAATACTCGTGTTTGCCTCTCTTGCGGTCCTCCTCCCTGCTATCGCGATCCCTCTCGCCATATCGCCTCGTCTCCCGCTCCCGCTCAAAATAGTCGCGGTCGCCCCGGTACCGGCCCGCTTGCGGCTTGCGCACCCGCGAATATCCGCTATTGTGGCCCCTTCTCGGCGGCCGGCTCTGGAACCGGCTTCCAAAGCCATACCGCGCATTTCCAGGCTGACCTGCGTCGTGCGTATACCCGCGTCCGCCTACTCCTCCGCCAATACGCCTTGGCTTCCAGTTCTTGACCGTTCTTCCTCGCTCCACATCCACCACGATTTTGCGGCCGTTTATCGTCTTGCCGTTTGCGTCCTTGCAAGCCCGGTTCAAGTCCCGCTCGCTCTCAAAGAGTATGAACGCATACCCTTTTGACTTGCCGCTTGTCTTGTCTCGCACCACCCTGAGCCGCTCAATCGGTCCGTAACTGCTGAATTCCTTTTGTAGCTCAATCTCGGTTGTCTCGTAGCTCAATCGCCCGACAAACAACGTCCGATACGGGTTGCCTCGGATCTGGGGATCCGTGTCCGGGTTCCAGTTTGCAGTATCACGATCCAATTTCTCCTTCAATCGCCGGTTCTTGTCGCGCTTTTCGCGCTGCTGCTGCTGCTGCTTGCCTTCCAGACTCACATATTCCACTTCCTTGTACTTTGCAAGTTCAGCTAGATACGCTGCAGCACCGTCAATCGCTATGTTCTTCCGCTTGCCAGGGCACACGTCCAGTGGCTCGAGGTACAAAAGCGGGGGTCGCGACTCAAAGAGCTGGGCGATTTTTGGCGGAAACTTGGAGGCGTCCGATGTCTGGTTAGTATGGTCTGATTGGGAAAGGAAACGTACCATTTCTGCTGTTTGTGTGCGCCGGGCTCTTCAAATTAGTGCGTGTTGCCCGGTTGATGCAATGGGTTATTAATATAGAGCTGCTAACAAGGTATATATTTCTGCATTGCAAGAGGATGATTCTGGCTCTTGTGTAGGGTAAATGCAGTGGCAGTGAAGCGGACAAATTAAATGTTTCCTGCACAGATGACGGCAGACATGACTGGGAAAAATTCGGACGAGGCTGAATTGGAGAAAAAGCGGGGGATAAATGAGGTGGATCTGGTTAGTGGTGCTGAGAATAAAAAGGCCAAGTTGGAATTGAAGGAAGGGGAAGAGAGGGAAGAGGAAGAGAGGGAAGAACAGGGCGAAGAAAAGGGCGAAGAAGAGAAAAAAGACAAGGAGGAAAAAGAGACGAAAGAAAAAGAGACGAAAGAAAAAGAGACGAAAGAAAAAGAGACGAAAGAAAAAGAGACGAAAGAAAAAGAGACGAAAGAAAAAGACGCGGAAAATGAAAAGACCGAGGAAAATAAAAAGCCAGAGAAAAAAGAAGACAAGCCGAAATTTGTATTTGGCCAAGGGTCCAAATTTGGCGGCGCGTTTTCGGGATTGAGCAGCAAAAAAAACGTGTTTGCCAGCGAAGAAAAGCCCGAAAACAAATCGGTGTTTGGCGCGAGTTCCAAGTTTGGCAACGCGTTCCAGAATGCCGCAGCGAAAAAGTCGATTTTCGACACCAAAGAAGAGCCAAAAGAGCTCAAGGAGCCAGAGGAGTCCGCCAAGACCAATTTGTACCAGGCTGTGCAATTGAACCGCACCGAGGTAAAGTCCGGTGAGGAACTGGAGACATCGGTGTTCCAATGCAAGGCTAAACTCTACATGTTGAAGCTTAACGATCTTTCGAGTGGGTGGAAGGAACGAGGCGTTGGAGTTCTTCATGTCAACACCCTGAAGGATAAGAAGCAGAACCCGCGGATTGTGATGCGGACCATTGGCATCTTGAACGTGATCTTGAACGTGCTGATTGGCAAGAACTTTGAGATGTTCAAAGGCATGGAGAGCTCGTTGCATTCTGAAAAGTTTGTGCGGTTCAACCACATTGAGACCGATTGCACAAAGGACAAGGGCGAGTTGAAGAACGGCATGTATGAGAATCAGACCCTTGTGCAGTATGCTGTGAGAGTAGGCAAAAGTGAGGCGAGTGAGCTTTATGATATTATCGAGGGGTTGATTTCTTCCTCAGTGTGATGCATGTATTATATAGGCAGTTGTTTGCATGAGTCTATAGTTGACTTTTGTCTTGTACCGATTGTCACAGGCGGTATTGGTGGTCAGTACAATGAAAGGATGTTGTAGCATGTACAGTGTAGAAGAGGATTTCGACGCTCTTCTGGCCCAATTGTGGTTGACTATGCTTGGAGGACTTGTCTTGTAGACGGGAAATTTGGCTAGATGGCTATATAAACTTGGATCAGCCAGAATGGCGTGAATGGTGGTTTTCTTTTTACAGGTTGGTTGTTGCTGCTTTTTATCAATTGTACAGTGACTGCTAGTTTTATAATCAATAATGACTGTTTACTAGCTTATAATCGTAAGTCATTGGCTACTTACTACCTTGTAGTATAATTATACGGTACACAACATTATTCACTAGGCTATGATCGATTGACAGTGGTTGACTATTGCTACTTTAATATAAATTGTATCGTAGACTATTCACTACCTTGCAATAATCAATCAGTGACTATTCACCACCTTACAATAGTTAGTCATTGAATACTTACTACCTTGCGACCATACGCTATTAATTATTCACTACATTACAATAGTCAATCATTAACTAGTCACCACTTTACAATAGTTTGACATTGTCTATTCACCACCTTACAATAGCTAGTCTTTGATTATTCACCACCTTACAATAGCCTATCATAAACTCTCACCACATCAATAATTGTTTATTCACTCTTTATAAATGCTATCGTACACACAGTAGAACCCTGGATCCCACCAAATTGAAACGACGGATACTTAATCTTCTTCCACACCTTCAAACAACTGTTGCGCGTAATTACAGCCTCCAACTCAGTCTCACTGAAATTACAACTGGTAATCACCAACAACCCATCCTTTTTCATCACCTGCTCTACAACCCGCCCATACAAGTCGTACCCCACCACCTCAGACCCGCGGTACTGGTACTTTGCCTGGTTAAGAGCGATGGCGTCCAAAGTTCCCTTGTCAAGCACAATATCGACGGGAGAAAACCGGTCAACAAACTGCTGGGAGTCTGTCAAAAAGTCCATCTGGAGGAACTCGATGTTGTGCTGCAAGCCCTTGTTTTCGGCCACGAGCCGGGCAAATTGGACCGAAGTCTCGGAGTAGTCTATGCCCACAAGCTGGTTTTCGGCAAAGATTCCGTCTTCATGGGACCGCAATTCAAACAACAAGTGGCCGTTACCCGTGCCGAGATCGAGCACTGTGCTTTTGCTGGTGAGAGTGGGCAATTGCCCGTGGTTATTGACCAAAAATTGTATGATCTTGTCCTCGGCATTTGACTCGTCGAACCAGTTTTCGCCCGTGTCTTCTGGGTTTGTGCTGAAATTCTCCACCTCGACCTTGTAGAACGAGTCCCAGTATCCTCTGCTGCCCAACTTGGACAGCGACAAGTTGAGATTATCCATAAATGTTTGTCCCAGGCCAGGCCCAATGTACTTTAGTTACCCGGCCGTTGTATATTGAGGTGTGGGAGAGCGACAGGCAAAAACACATGAGCAAATGGCAGTTGATAATTATGAATACTTGAATGATGACGAGGACGTATGTCCGTTGTGTGTCGAGGAGATGGATATATCGGACAAGCGGTTCAAGCCGTGTCCGTGTGGATACCAGATCTGCCAGTTTTGCTACAACAACATCCGGCAAAACCCCGAGCTCAATGGACGGTGTCCGGCGTGCCGGCGGAAATACGACGACGAGAGTGTGCAATATGTGGAGTTGACGGCGGACGAAATCAAGTTGGAGAAGGTGAAGCAAATACGCAAGGACAAGGAGCGCAAGCAGCGCGAAAAGGAGCGCAAGGAGCAGGAGAACGCCTCGCGGAAGCACTTGGCCGGCATGCGGGTGATCCAGAAGAACTTGGTGTATGTCGTTGGGCTCAATCCGCCGATCCCGCCCGACGAGTTGTACAACGCCCTCCGGTCGGACCGGTACTTTGGCCAGTACGGCAAGATCTTGAAGGTTGTGGTGAACAAGCGGAACCAAAATGCAAACTCGGTGGGCAATTCGGGCTACGGTATCTATGTGACGTTCTTGCGCAAAGAGGACGCGGACCGGTGCATCCGGTCGATTGACGGCTCGATCATGGACGGAAAAACCATCCGCGCCGCCTATGGAACCACAAAGTACTGCTCGTCGTACCTCCGCGGGTCGCCGTGCCCCAACCCAAACTGCATGTTCTTGCACGAGCCGGGCGAGGAGGCCGACTCGTATACGCGCCAGGACATGTCGACGCACCAGGGTAACGAGTTGAGCCGGCGGCACCACGAGGGCGGCATCATCCGCTACGGCATGGTGACCAAACCGGACGATCACGTGTCCGAGCCCTCGGACGACGAGGGCAAGCCGGGACTCCCGGCGACGGTGGCGTGGGTCAAGAGCACGTCCCAGAACAATTCGCCGCGGCCCAAGAACGCAACCTTGGCAAACACGTCGGCGTTCCCGACGCTTGCCGAGACCGCAATGCAGCGCAACTCCTCGGGTAACAACCTCAGCCACATGGTGCATCGCGAAAAGAAACGCGACAAGCACCGCGACTCGCGTTCCAAAGATGAGGACGAGCATCAGGCCGAGTTTGTCAACTTGGGCTTGCTTGCTGCGCACGTCGACTACCAGTTCAAGACCGATACGTTCTTGCAGACGTTCAACGACGACGCGGCAAACTTTCCGCCAATGTTCGCGTTCGACGGCTCTGCGTCCGCCGCCGACGACACAGACTATCTCTTGTCCGGCGCAGATATCGTGCACTCCATCATCGCCAACAACCACGCGACAAACTTCTTGTACCAGCTCAAGGTCGGCCGCCAGGATCCGCCAGAAACCCGCCAGGAATTTGCTCCGGCGCCGCCTAAACCAGACCAGGGCTCCACCGCGCCGCCAGGACTTGTGCCGGAGCAGCCAAGCAATAATCATTCCAGCGAGATTCTCAATCACTTGTTTAACGGTAAGAAGATTTCGGTGTAAGTAGTAATGTATGTTTTGACTTGTGGTCGTGTACTTTTGCATCTGCTGTTTTTGCAGCTTGTTCTGGCAAGGACAGTTTTAGTCAATCTGGTTGATGTTGAATTTGGCATATATCTAATTATCATCTAATTATCATCTATCTAATTATCATCTATCTAATTATCATCTATCTAATTATCATCTATCTAATTTCACCACCTTTCTAATTTCATTACCTATCTAATTTTATCACCAATTATCTAATTTCATTCCGTTTAATTACACTGCTTATTATTAATTTCATTGTTTAATTACACTGTTTACTATTAATTTCATTGTTTAATTACACTGTTTACTATTAATTTCATTGCTTAATTACACTACTCACTATTAATTTCTGTCGTGGGTAACAACCACTACATAACAGTTCGCTTAGGCAATGACAACATCAGTGTAATATTATAGAACCAAGGCATTAATTAGACTGAGGGATTTCTTCAATATTATTAAAGAATGTCGTGACGTCTGAGTCCGTAGGATATGACACAAACGGCATCTCGCCGTGAACCATCCCCAGCGGATTATGTCAAAGCCACTCTAGACGGTGAATCTGATAACAATAAATAGGGATCAGATTACAGTATAGGAGGAACAATTCAATTGAATATTTCAGCTAGAAATTATATCTAGCAGAGCCCAATCCGGTTATCCAGATCCTAAAGGAACAAAACAAATAATTAAGTAGTTTATAATTCATCATAATACCATGTCTACTCAAGACGGAAATATAAACTACGATAATTTCATTGTTTAATTTTAAAATTATTCATTTGTGGTCTATAGCTATACTAGGCTCCAAAGAGATTGATATTTCACTGCTGAAACT
The DNA here is from genome assembly GCA_020342235.1 of Saccharomycopsis phalli. NCBI lineage: Eukaryota > Fungi > Ascomycota > Saccharomycetes > Ascoideales > Saccharomycopsidaceae > Saccharomycopsis > Saccharomycopsis phalli. Next base: position 884,776 of record CP073217.1, read on the forward strand.
ATGAGCTGCACGGCTATGTTGAGTATTAGAAGAAAACCCTTTACATGGGCAGAAAACTTCCAACGAGGTCCTTAGTGTGGCCATTGATGATTTAACTCTGGACGCCAGTGGGTCTCCCTCCATTACAGAAGTACAATCCTGACTGGCAGACCATAAGGGAGAATTTTGTTTAATTTCATCACCTATTATCTAATTTCATTCTTCTCAATTCCATCACCTACCTTCTAATCTCATTACTGTTCAATTTCATTACTTTTATATTTCATCACCTACTATCTAATCTCATTACTCCACAACTTCATTACCGTTTAATTGTATTCTGCTCAATTCCACCGCTTACTATTAATTCCATCACATACTATCTAATTTTACCCTTACTGTCATCCCCCTGCCTTCTCCCTGCCTTCTCTCCTTCTTTGTCTCCTCCCCATCATCACTCCAAACATCCTTCCAGCCATGCAATCGCCCGTCAGCCGATCCAGCAACCACACCTTCTCCAATACACACCACTCGCGCCAAAAGCTTATTCGCCAGACTCTCAGTCGTCCGATAACTATTATACGTCTTCAAAATAGTCTCCGACCGGTCCTCTACCCCACATATATACACCTCCCCCGTCTCCGATCCACACACTACTACATTGTCACTCACCAACTTGGCATCCACTTGATACGCCCGGTCAACCTTCAGCAAAAGCCTCGTCGCCGAAAACTCTGCACCATCATCGCTGACAGCATGCTCATTGTACCCTGACACAAAACTCGACGTCTGGCCCGCGGGAAACTCGAGATCTACCAAATATGTACCCTGCCCAAGAAGACCCACCACGGCAAACGACGAATCGTCGCCTCGCGCTTTCCTTGACAACCCAATGGACATCACCGGAGCACGTGCGCCTTCGTACAATTTCGACATGTCGTCAATGACCACCGTCGCCATTTTCATATTGTAGCTATACATGCTGCCGTCATTCGACCCACAAGATATGGCCCAGCTCCTGGCTGGTACAAAGTCCAAGCAATTAAACGAGTCCCGCGCATTCCTATACGCCTGAACTGGCCTTCCGCCACTCCGAAGATCGTATATCTTCATGCTGTTGTCGTTATCTACAGCCACAGCCAAATCCTCGCCAAGGTACCGTGCGTCGGAATTGTTCACCCACAGCCGTTCATCGACAACTCTGCGCAACACCATTTCCTTCAAGTAATCATACTGCACCAACTGATTCCCCGAGCTAATTAATAACTCGCTTCCTTTGACACTGATTCTGTTGATCTTCTTGGAGACGACGGAATATGTCCCGCATACCGTCATGCCGGTCCCGACCTTCACAAGCTTGATTTTCCCATCCTGGAACCCAGTGAGCAACATTGTGTCCGAAAGACCTTCCAAGGCCGTGATTGGCAGGTTATGAACCGTTGCTTGGTGGTACTGGCACTGCTTCATGCTGCTAGGAACCATTGCTGAGGGAGCTATCCACGGGGCGCGTCATGTTACCCGGCTCCAGATCGGTATAAAAGCAGAGTTTTTTTCACATTGGTTTCTTCATCATCAGTAGGTAATACTTAACGTATTATACTATTTATTATAGGAACCTATATAAACAGATATTGACTTATTATGAGCTTAGTATCTTGTTTATCAACCACAGCTTTATAGTTGAATATTTTTTGACTTTATTAACAGTAAGGGCACAATTAATATTTCGTTCCGGTTTCTTAGAGTAATTGCGTTCAGCTAGGGTGTGATGAAGGATTGAGACGAGGGATTAATTTTCTCTCGTTGCCGAATCGTTCCTCTAGCTTGGCGCGACAATTAATTTTCGTACGCCTTCAATTCAGCGTCGCTGTATCGGAGGTACTGCCCGTTGATCGATTTGTCAATGCCACGGAGAACAAGATTCCCATAAAACTTGGCAACGTAGTCTGGATCGAGTAACTGGTTCTGCTCCTTCAAGTCGGTGAAGCGTTTGTGCGACTCGGGAGTCATGTTCTTGCCAAACGTGTCTCTGATGTCGGTTTGCATTCTGGTATCAACGACACCAGGAGCCACTGACACAATGGATATTTCTGGAATCTCCGACGCGACCGATTTCGTAAAGTGGTTGATCGCCGCTTTGGACGCTCCATAGGCACTCCATCCGTACTAAAACGTTAGTGATTAAAGCCAATGGCATATACTTACATAGGACTTGGTGGACGCTCCTGAAGAAACAATAGCCACATTCCCGTTGGTTTTCTTCAACTCGGGAATGGCTCTGCTGACTAAGTTGACCACCGAAAACAAGTTGACGTCAAAGAGAGCTTTCCACTTGGAAATGTCAATGTTTTCCACCGAATCCACCGGGTCCAAGACTCCAGCATTGGCAACAATACCTGTGAGCGAGCCGAATTTTTCCAAAGTCTCGCTCAAAACCTTGGAAACCGTTGAGTCCTCGGCAATGTCACCGGCGACAAAAGCCACTCTTTCGGCACCAAACTCTGCCTGGAGGTCGAGCAACGGCTTCAGGGAACGAGCAGTGACAAGAACCTTGGATTTGGAAGAGGCGGTGAGAATATATTTGGCAATCGAGTTGCCAATCCCATAACTGGCACCGGTAATGATAGTCACTGACATTTTGAATAAACAAGTATGCTTACAGGCTTGAAAAAGCGGGCTCTTAGTAATGGCTGACTACGCAGGCTACGGGAATACAAGACATTTATTACACGAGTCTGCGGTCGTTCAAAAACCGGGAAATGGATCCAGTACCAGCGACCTCGATGGTCTTGTTGAACCATGCCAAATACGTACCGTAACTGCCCTGGCTCAGAGGCAATGCCATGAGCTTGTACAAGTACTTCACCAACACGTCGTGCTCCTCTGTCGAAAGCTCACCCACGATTTCGGATATCTGGGTGTTTTTAATCGCCCTCAACGCCTCAGAAACAGTGCTAGCATGTACAGCCTGTTGTTAGTGTGTCCTCCTGCCGACTCTACTTACCTTTGTTCGTTCGTCGCCACCATATGGCGGGGTCTGTAAGCTATAGGACAAGGCGTCATAAAACTCGCCTCTTCCCAATAATTGCTTCACCTGCTGGCCAATGAGAGTGACCTCCTCGAGGGATACGGCAGGCGAATCTGGGATGAGGTCCTTTTCAGTGAGTCTGTTGCCCGGATCCAAGGCATCAATGTCTATTCTTCTCCAATCCGTCATGGTGCGTGGTAATTTTGAAAATCATTTAGGGGTAGTGTTGGTTGTGTGCCCTGTGGTGGCTAAGTGGTAGCTGGTGGCCGTGGTAATAATAGGTACTTGATGTTAATATTGGTGTATATTGTTGTTAATATTGATCTATATTGTTGTTAATATTTAGTATTATTCTTGTATTCAGTCATGCCTCTTCACAATGATTCAACAGATGTAATTTGAAAATCCCAAGGTAGTTATGCCGCCAAAACCCATATCGGCTCTCACATAACTGCCTGTAATTATAAGTATGAGTTGTGCTCTTGATTTGCGGCGTTTATTAGCATTTGAGCTCGTGTATGACGGGACAACTAATTCCGCATCTTTGCATTCTAGTCTTTACCAACTTTAGCAATTGGACATTGGTTATTCTCTTTTCTAAGAATTACCTAGGACTCCAAGTCTCATCCATGAGCTTGGTTTGTCTCCGATATAAACTGCTGTATTATATGATTCTCCTTGAGTTGCTTTGGTTGTCCCTATTATGGACTACTGTATTCGACGGTCCTCTTTGAGTCGCTCTTAACCGTATCGTCCACTTCCCAAATATTTTTGTGACGGCTTCAGAGTAGCAATTAAAGGTACAACGGCGAGGAACAACATCAAAGAGCATTTGTAGCGTCACATATAATCACCATGACCGTATTCACATTACAATCATTCTTTTTAGCTGCGCAGTGTCCATTTATTTTGAGTAGTAGTTTATAATTTGAAAAAACCATGGAGTCACAATGGGAAAAACCGGAAAGATTTAATCAGTCAAGATAACTGCGTCATGCTGCTCGACCAAATTATAACCGTTTGTAAGATTACCCATCATGGCCAAGAATCAAGACCTTGATAATCAGCGGTATCGCCAGCTTCATTTTCTCTTGCAGATGTACGATAACATATAAAGTGCTTGTCGAGGTTGTAAAGAGATCCATCCGGAGGATCATACAAGGATCTTTAAAAGACTACAGCAGCATAACCACTGTAACAAAGGGTTGCATTTCTTTCCTGAAGCTACACCAGTCCATCAGTTTCTCACATGTTTCTTGGCTAAGCACCATTTCCACATCTTTCCGGTAATTGTGCTGGTCTTTTATCCGCTGTGTTTTATTTCTTCCTGAACAACCACCTTTGAAGATAAAAACTAATCCCAATAGTCTTAGTTCTTTGGCAAAGGATTATTTCATTTCATTTAAAAGTATAAGTAGTCCCTTTTCTCTCTGAATAGAAGCGAATATGTTTTAGCTATTTTACCAACTCGTATCCTAGCTACTATATTACAGCCACTACCGTTTTCCGATTGTTGAAAAGGCAAAACTCGTATATAATTAATACAACTGAGCAAATGTGCGGCAATGTCCAATACTGCCGAGGTTGACATTGACAGCGTTTGAATTTCTTGATAGTCAAAGACACATTACAGAACGAAACGATGGACACTAATTTGAGTCACAAGACATTTCCCAAAGATTTTGAAATCAAGTGGTAAAACTAGAATCTTAAAACCAGATGCGGCAAAGTAATACTAAACACGTCAAATCAACGGTAAAACTATAAAGACGAAGAAAGCTAGAAAGTTAAAACTAGACATGTCAAATTCCGAGGTATAAATCAATTTTCAGTTAGTGGAATACTCGCCAGAAGCACATGTATGCATTAAGATAGCAGAAATAATACCACAGACGAGAATCATGTGAGATGTTACGTCATAGCAAGAGTACCAGCAAGATGGAGTAATAATATGGGCAGATTAATCTAGACAGGGATATTAATCATACGATAGAGAACACGTGTATAGGGTTGCTTGGTGGGTGGTGAATATGGGTTGTAGCACAAGAAAAAATGGGTGAGAATTATGTAGCTGGGATACGAGTAAAATTTAGCATGGGCTGATGATAGAATAAGAAACTGGGCTTAGCGAACAATGGCGGGAGAGAATTGAAGTAATAATTACTAGACAGCGTAGAATAGTTATCAGACAGCATAGAGAAAATAGTTACTAGACAACCTCAAGTAATAATTGCTAGACAGCATGAGTAACAATAGATTGGATATAAGGTGATGTAGCTACAGCATATTGCAGCAACAATTGTTGAAGCGATAGAGGACGAGATTTAATTGTACAATTTGTATGGAATATTAGTGATGAGTACACAGATAATTGGGGACAATTAGGGACAATGGATGATGATAGATACGAATTACAGACAATAGATGTAAAGCAGATGGACATTGTATAGACAAGAATGATGTATACACGATATGGACATTAAGATGGGAGTTGGTAAACCCTGGGATGAATAATACCATAGACCGGGATTTAGGTGAGATGAACTAGAATTATTGCATACATATTGAAGTAGATGGAGGTCCATAGAACGTGGATTGTAAATAGCTGATATGCTGAATATTCAGCAAAGTTTCAGTGACCTGTATCACATTGACCAAACTTCAGAAGCCAGTATTCACACAGAGCTCCAGAAGCTGTATTTACACCAAGCCCCAGAAGCTGTATTTACACCAAGCTCCAGAATAATCATCTACATCAATAATATAGTATAAGCCCTGAGGCATTATTAGCGTAAAATTCATTAGCATAAACCAGTATAACATTACGATGCCGCAACCAACAACTCCTCAGCTTCCTCAATTGGCTCGATTGACCTCTTGGACAACACTGAATGAGATTCGGACTCGGACTCGGGGTGGGGCTCGGATTCGGACTGGGACGTTGGTCGTTTGTCCGTCTCTTCGAAGATTGCGCTGCTGGAGCTGTTCAAAATCTCGCCCTGTGGGTCTTTGATCTCGGTGGTGGTGTTGAAGGAAAAGTCGCCAAAGTAAAACGACGAGATCTTGCCGCGCTCGACCCGGGTGTCTAGGCTTTTTTCGAGCTCGGCCAACTCGTCGGCGTCCTGGCTGGGCTTGCGCAGGACCAGGAGGGCCTTGTACTCGTCCAACCGTTGGGCCTTTTCCTTGTTTTGAAAAGCCAAGACGGTGAACTTTTGCTTGATTTGCTCCAAGTCCTGCGATGTTGCCTGGAGCTCTGATTCGTACAATGCGATTTCCGCTTCTGCATGGCGGAGTTTCTCGCGGGACTCGGTGAGCTGTGTGGCTTGGTTGGCGAGGGACGTCTTCAACTCGGCAATCAAGAGCGAGTCGGTTTCGCGGGACTCGGTAGCGTCCTTGTTGCAGCGGTTCAACTCGGCGTTCTCACGCTCAAGCAGCGCGACTTTTTCTTCGAGCAGCGCGACTGTTGTTGCAAGCGCCGTGGTTTCCCGGAGACCCTCTGCCGCGAGCCGGTCGACGTGTGCGCGGTGCACAGTGCCCAACTTGTCGAGCTGCTCCTGGTGCGCACGCACCAAGTCGTCGAGCTGCTGCTGATGCGCACGGGCCAACTTGTCGAGCCGGGCCTGGTGCTGGTTTTTCACGCCCTCGACCGTCAACTTCAACGTCTGGTCACTGCCCTCGAGCAACTGGTTCCGCTGCTTGAGGAAGGTGTTTTCATCGGTGAGGGTCTGGCTGCGGAGCACGATCTTCTCCACCACCTGGGCGTCGCCAAGCGGGATGCCCAATCCGGCGATGTACGTCTCGACCGCGTGCAGCAACGAGCCCATGCTGCCCCAGGAGCCGTTTTTCCTGCGACGCTCGTCGTACAGGGACGTCAGGCCGCTGGGTCTGTGGCGGGAGGATGCAGGCGGGGTTGAGAGCGCGCGGCCGTTGCGGCGCTCTGCCACAAGCCCGACGAGCGGGGACGTGCTGCGCTTGCGGACGGTGCGCAAGGGGGCCTTCTGCACCATGGAAAGCCGGCGCACGGTGATTGCGACGGCCGGCTCCTCGGAGATGGAGTTGACACGTGACGACACAACCGACAATGACGACGATGGCGACGCGGTGGCGCTCAGCGCAGGGGACCACGTGGTCTGGCGGTCCTTTTTGAAGTTGAGGAAGTTGAAGCGGCTGGTCTTGGACTCGTAGCCCGAGAGCGGGGACACGAGCCGGAGTGTCGAAAGCACGGAGTTGATGTTGGTGGTGGGGCTGAAGTGCACGAGGATCAGCAAGCGGTTTTCCGGGGCGGCGATGTAGTCACTGAGAAGAAGGCGGGTCAATTTGTCGGTGCGGATGAGCGACTTTTCCTTGGTTTTGTTCCTGCTCTTGCCAAGGATGTTGAGGATGCGGCCAAGTTCGCTGAAGGACTGATTGGACGCGGAGTGTTTGCGGGGCGAGGCCAAGTCGACGAGGGACATGCGGGCCATGCGGATGCGGACCAGTTTTCCCGGGAAGCTTGGGTGGGTGAGGACCTTATTTTGCGAGGAGCCAAAGGAGGATTTGACTGCAGACATGGAGTAGTCCTTGAGGGAGATGGAGTGGACATTGACGTTGACAAACAAGTGTGATCTGGAGTGGCGGTGCTTCAATGCCGAATCGACGAGGAGCTGGGCCTGTTCGAGACACGACACCGAGATGGTGAAGACGTTTGCCGGGCGCACTTTCCCGTCACGGCCACTGGCAAGAATTTTGGTCAGGCCTAGGGTCTGTTTCTGGACCTGTTTCTTCAAGAGACTGTAGTCCTTGTTGAGCTCGAGGAGGTCGACAATGACGTCGTTGTAGATCTCGTACATGTTGAGCGACACCACGTGCTGGGGATTGCTCTTGTGCTGTTGCGGCTGCTGCTGCTGCTTCTGCTCGACAATGTCGCTGGCACTCAACATCATGCCTCCATAGTAGCTCCCGAGAATCTCGTGGTACACTGCGTCGCTGCCGCCGACACGTGCAAACACGTCCTTGAGAGCCTGTCCCAAGACCCCGGCGGAGGAACTGTCGCCCAACATGGTCAGCGACTTGCCTGAACCGGACGGTCCCAAGGTGAAAAACGTGGAATCGACGTGATGGGCGACCAACGGCTCGACCGACGGACGGAGCACTGCGCCATATACCGCAGAAGCGTCGGATTCGCCGTCAAAGATCCGGTCAAAGGTGTAGCTGGAGTCTTTAGTACCGGGCTTGACCATGAGATCCACGGTATTTTTTGCGACTGGCGACGGGCAGATGGTCCAATCGTCCAGGGACAGGCACGGCTTGAGCTTGAGATAGATGGGGATCTTGGTCATTGGAACCAGACATGAACAATTTGTGAAAAATCTCGCCCTAGGTATTTATATCAAAAGCTTAAAAAAGTTTACATACCATGCCATGCACCCGCACCCGGTGCGTCGCGCTACATGCAACCCAAGCTAATCTTACTCAATTGGTCCGCTCGTCAGGGGAATGTGTATCAACCTTTTGGCTGCTCAATCCAGTGGCACCACAAACAGCCTCCAGCCCGATCCCGCATCTGCCTCTGGGGCCGGGCACAATCCACCCGCAGCCTCCTGGTTCCTGAAAACTGCATCCTGGCCGCAGCTCCAAGTCCTCTGGTATCAACGGTGCGCCAAAGGATCGCTGCTGTTTGGTGCTGCTGGGGATCAATAATCGGTTACGTAATGACGATGTGGTTCAAATTTTCATTTCGTATTTTGCTTGATGGCTTTGCACTGGACTGGTTTGGTTGATTGGGTTGGTTGATTGGATTGAACTGAAGTGCACTTGAACTGTGGCATTCTGGCATTCTGGCATTCTGGCATTCTGGCATTCTGGCATTCTGGCACACTGGTATTCTGATACTGGACCACTCTGATACGACTAGTGTAGTCTATCTGTGGCATTTCCACGTCTCAGCCTCTACACAGGGTTCTCATTTGATTTCGTCCGTCACTTTTGTCCTTCCCCTTCCCCTTTCCCTTTTGTCCTTCCCTTTCCTCTCCTTCCCTTTCCTCTCCTTCCCTTTCTCCTCGTCTTCCACCCAAACTTACTCCAGCAGGCAACTGTAACTCTCCCAACACAGTAATCCTGATTGACATGTCTCACATCCAACAATGCAGTTTCAAATACCCACATCGCGCCCAAGTCGCCCATGACACGCGTGTCTCACCATGTCTCAACCACTCTACCATTCCCTTGGCTTCCTCTAACCGTATATCCATCTCATAATATCTTCTAGCCAGAGAATCCCATCCGCATGGTGCGGCAGCACTACACATGCCTCGGGTCCTCGAAACCGTCCCTCGCCCATCATCCACCGTCGGGCTGTGCCTCTACTGTGCCACCCCATAATCCGCCGTGCCATCAACCGTGCTGTCGTCCATATGTGCGGTATGGTGCCTCTAGAATGTGCCTCTCGGTCACGTGCCAATCACGTTTCGGCGTACCCGCGGTTGCAACCCAAATCTACACTAGCGCATGCACAGCGTGTCTCGATTATGCCTTGAAAAATTTCGTACCTTAGATGGCACTTTAAACAACCCTATATACCCTGTCGGCATCCCCACACAAATTCGCTCAGCGGCGCCGTCTCACTAACGACGCAATCACCGTCGCGCCAACTGCCACTGCCCCTGCCACAATCCCAAACCCAATCAAACTCTCTTTCGAAATCCGGTCCTCGATCATCTGCTTCAAGGCAATCGCCTGTCCGTTGTTAGGCTCGTGACTCACCAACGCCTCCGCATACCGCCGCGCGTCGGAAAAGTCGCCCAATTTGTACGTGCCAACCGCCAAGTAGTACAAACACTCGCGCCGCCGTTTCGGCGAGTCCTTGAACACCTCCGTCAAGATCTTCACCCCCAACCGCTGGTCCGTCACCCGGTCGGACTTGATCAAGCCCCATGCATAATTGAACTTGGATTGCACAGACACATATTCCCCCTCTGATAGCACTTGGTGGTGGAGAATCTCCAACTGTTGCTCCGCTAGCGGACTGCCGGTTAGTATCGCTTGTAGGTTCGTGGTCACTCACTTATATATATCTTCCAATGCTGCCACGTTAGTTATTTTCTTTTTTCCAGAATTCCGTTTCGCAATACTCACCAGGCAAGTAATTTGAGCTTTCGTGGCCCATGATCTTCCCCGAAATAATCGCCTCTTTGGCATTTTAACTTGAGTGTTACCCGGACGCGTGTCAATCCCAGGATCAGGATCCTGTGATCCTGTGATCCCTGTTGATGTCCCTTGCAACAAGCTGATTTACCTTTGAACTGATTTACTTTCGAGTTGATTTACTTTTGAACTGATTTACCTTCGAACTGATTTACCTTCGAACTGATTTACCTTCGAACTGATTTACCTTCGAACTGATTTACCTCCAAGCTGATTTACCCCGAAGCTTATTTACGTCTAAACTGATTTCCCAACTGGACCTCCATGAATTTTGACATTGTCAATTGTACATTGGCATTGTAAGATTATAAATCGATACATTTGAACTAAGTTGGATCTTTCCATCTCTATTGAATCGTTGCAATTGGCATTGTAATTATTATAAACGGCATCTTTGTATTACGTTCTACATTGGCATTGTAATTATTATAATCAGTACATTTGTACCAAGTTGTACATTGACATTGCAATTACTAAAATCAGTACATTTGTACCAAGTTGTATGCTGACATTGCAATTGGCATTTACAATTATTCATCACCTTTGTACTTTGCATCTTTGTCGTATTTTGCAATTGGCACTACAATTATACATTTGTACATGTTGTATTGTACATGTTGTATTTTGCACTCCATAATTGCAATTCCCTTTGCACTCTATAATTTACAATTGCTCTCTATATCACACTATGAAATCAGCTAGCCTCTTTGGAGTCCGCAAACCAAGCTCCACTAGAAAAAGAGTATACTTTCAAAGACTAAACACCAAGGCATACAATCTTCTTCACAAGCTCAAGTTCAAACGGCCACCCGACGACATTGTCGTAGGTCACCATGACATGTCCTCCTCTTCATACTGGTCCTCCTCCAGATCCACCATTGAGGACTTGGAAGAGCCCTGCATAAACAACAATGGTCTCTTTAGCCAGGAATTGTTTGATTCCACCGACGATCTCCCGGGCAACGTTGGCTCCACCAACTGGTTTAAAAAGGACGACTACAGCTTGGAAAATAGACTACGCAGCATCAACTTGAACACTACTTACTCGCCGTTTCGCAACATCAAAAAGTCCTTGAGCCATCGGATCATTTCCGAGCCGCGGTGGTTCAGCCGGCTCAAGGATAAGGAGAATGAGGATATTGCCAATGCAGACAACATACTAGACAAGTGTAGCTGTTATGAGGCATTTAAGACCGACGACCACAGCATTGAGTTGATGGACGATTTGCTAGACACGCATATTCTGGACCAGTCTTCGCAAATTGACCGGCTGGATCAGGGATCGGGTGAGTCGATTGAGTCAGAGGCGATGTCGTATGAAAAGGTTACAGAGAAGTTGTCTGACTCGGACGAAATGGAAAACCACATTGAAGGCGGCATGGAAGACGATATGGAAGGCGGCATAGAAGACGATATAGAAGACGACAGGGTGGAGCAACGAGTGGAGGAAAATGAGAGGGAGAGAGAGAAGAAAGAGAAGAAAGAGAAGATGAAAGAAGATGAAAGAGATGAGAACGACGAAAGAGAAGGTGAAAAGGAAAATTGGGAAAATAACCTAGTAGGATGCAAAACTGAATACAAAGAAAATGACATCCAAGACAACACCCAAGACGAAATCCAAGACCATGAAAAAGGTAAGCCGTTACCAACCACCAACCACAACTAACATTAGGCATTCTGCCAAGGGCCAAAGGTTTGTAAACACATTTATACACGTCAACTCGCTAACATTGTAGGGTTGATGCTCTCGGCAATCAAGAGATTGAACTCGGTCAATCTTTGTAAGTATTGTCTCCTACAGCCACAGTCTAACACCAGCCCCTTCATCAAGCGAAATCACCTCCATGATCATTGGGGTTCCTGCGTTTCGCAACCCCGACGAGGATATCTCGGTTATTGCTGATTCAATCGCACAGGACGGGCAATACTACCAGGATTTGTACAGCGATTACGATTCAGATGCTACAGACATGCAAAAGACGTCGTCGATTCATTTTAGCAGGACTGCTGAGCTACTAATTTATGATGGAAGCAACACCGCCCGGCTGCGTGCGTCCCAGGGCTCCCTAACCATGATTGAGAAGCCGATACTTAAGACGCGGTGCAACGGTAACGCCGAGACCGAGACCCTGCGTGCGCAGCACTGCGACGACGTCTCGATGGATGAGTTTCTTGCGTTTTTCGAGACGCACGAGCGCGAGCGCATCAACACTGAACCGCTGCTCAGCAAGGTGCGGCAGAAGCAGATTGCCCAGTATTACAGCAGCGTAGACTGAAATACACGCTAGTTCTTGTGCTCCAAGAGGCTCCAGTACTGCTCAAACTCGCTCTGGCAGCCCTTGCGGATGCTGCAGTCCGTGAGCAACACCGCCAAGTCGCCCTTTTTGTAAAAGTACTTGGCCTGGGCCCCGGTTTTTTCCACCGGCGAGTGCGCACCGGCAAACGTGCGCACTGGCACAATGCCGGCCTTGGACAAAAACACCGGATGCCACTGTAACACGTGCATAAGCGCGCTCGACGTCTTGAGCGGGAAGTTTGTGTACTTCTTCACCAACGGATCGCACAAGTACTCAATCAAGGCCCGCCCGTGGAGGTCGTTGGCCACAATGAACGACTCGGTGCTCAATCCCCGCTCGTTCTGCGACACAATCAACCGTGCGTTCTCGGCCTTTGTGTTCTTGTACGTGTGGATCGCCCCGTTGGGCGGCACAATCGGGTGGTCCCGCATGAGAAGCGCGTCCAACTTGTCGGGACTGAGAACCTGCTGCAAGAGGTCAATGTCGTACCGCATAATCACCGCGTCCTCGTTCACGTACCAGAACCACTTGGTCTGCGGGAACGCATGCATCGCCGCCCGAAGAATAAACATCCGGCTCCATGATACGTCCCCCTGACCGTCGTCCAAAAGCGGCGCAAACTCCTCCGACCATCGGATATACGTCCCGTAGTGGCGTGCCTGCGCATAGTCGACCCGGTTTTGTACCACCTTGGCCAAGTGCTTCACGTCGTACTTTTCAAAACTGATATCTGTCACCACTACTACTTCAGGACTCTGGCGGTTCTTCAGATCAAACACAAGCCGCCCAGACTCCTTAAACGCCATACGGACCTTCAGCTCGGTGTCTTCAGACTCGGTCTCGGTCTCCTTGGACTGGTCAAACAGCAACAGCACCTTGTTATCAAACGAGATGCTATTGAAGAGCGACTTGGTGCCAATTTGGCGCAACAATGTCGCGTGTTCGACGGGAGGAAAGATCAATGAGCGGAGGGTTGGGATCTCGTTGTTGTACAACCCATGTACTTCTGGAAGCTTCTTGGAGTCGAGGGTAAAGTACGAGGTCGCGGTGTCCCGAAACAAGAGATAGTAGATGGTGAACACTAGAATTATTCCGGAAATGAGCTTTCGGCGCCGCTGGAACTTTGCCAACAACGTCGAGCCGCCTCCTTTGGGCTTCAAGTTCTTTTGCGGAAAGGCCAAGTGCATCTTGATTTGCTAAACACCCTTTTTCTCTTGACAGAAGGGCGAAAAACTCATCCACCAGCCACAGCAGCCACGCATTACCCGGACGTCTCATGCGGCCAATGGACGAGCGTGAAAAGAAAATCGTCTTGTACATTTACAAACTTATCAATCATCATGGGTGGTCAAGGTGCTAAAACTTTCATGGGGTGGTGGGGAAACTTGGGTTCCCCAAAGCAAAAGGGAATCACCACTTATACCGTTTCTCCTTTTGCGCAAAAGCCGCTTGCCGGAGCTGCTCACAACGCCGTCTTTAACACTTTTAGAAGAGTCAAGGCCCAGGCATTGTATGTGATAATACCAGGTAGTATTATCTACTACTGGTGGGCTGGTGCAAGAGACTACAACGAGTACTTGTACACCAAGGCCGGAAGAGAAGAATTGGAGAGAGTCAATGTTTAGGTTCACATAGTCATATACATTCATGAATCACAAGTGTAGTGGGGTATTAGTTGGTGGGCAATTGATGGTTGACAGGAGTAGGAAGTGGTAGTGATAAGGATACCCATTGGAAGCGTGATTGGTCGTTGAGATTACCATTGAGAGATTACCATTGGAAGTGGGATCACCATTGAAAGCAAGTCCTATTGAAAGCAAGTCCTATTGAAAGCAAGTGCTATTGAAAGTAAGTCCTATTGAAAGTAAATCTCATTGAAAGTAAATCCCATTGAAAGTAAAATTACCATCAGACTGTAATTTGGCGAGTAAAACACACGGTTTTGACAGATTGCATTGTAAAGCTAGTCTGCAAGAATCGCAGACTTCGAGAGTAAACCCACCGCTTGAAACAATATTCAACTTCTCGCAACTGAATAATGTAATTACAACTGAATTTAATATCTTGCCTTGAATAATGTAATTACAACTGAATTGAATATCTTGCCTTGTTTTCCTCATCCCGTCATGATGATAGTTTACTCTTTAAACATACGAGATTCACTCAATTGAATTCACAAATTCGCATCAGTAGTTTATAACCCAGTTTATTTTGTATGGACTGTGAATTTTAATTTCCAAGGACTTGTTATTGGCAAATCAAAATTGGTGAGTTTGACACTTTGTCAAACTCTTATCATTGACAAATTGAATGTCTAGACAAAGAAACGGAAGCGATCAACGTGCTGTGATACAAGTGTTTACAGTATAAAGTCCGATTTCTAATAGAACCAGACGCAAGCACGCAATCCTAGAGGAATGGTATTTCAATCACAATAGAATTCGCTTATGCGCCAGTATTCCACTAGGCCATTAAACTAGACCCACTTTAGATTAGCCCTTGACACATGAGTCTGGGCATGAGCCTGGATAAAAATGGCATGGTTACAAGAACGATGACAATAAAATTAAGCAAAGTTAAGCAAAGTGAAGCAGAATCAAATCAAGCCGAATCAATGTGGAATTAAAGTGGAATTAAAATGGAATCAATGTAGAATCAATGTAGAATCAATGTAGAATCAATGTAGAATCAATGTAGAATCAATGCAAATCAAACCTTACTACAAGAAATTTCCAATACAGTAGTCTAGTCCCTCTAATCCCACTAATCCAGTACTAAATACATGCGTCAAAAGGCCATACACAATCCCAGTCAACGTCAAATCACACTATCTCAGCATCATTACCCATTCTACATCCATTATTTGATGAACACAACTGTAAATCAACAATGCATTTAAATAATTTCTTAGTATCCTCCATAGATTAAAATCACAGGCCACCTTATGCATTCTGCGTACTCAGTAAGTTTAGTAAAGATGCGTGCAACACACGAAAATCGTAGCAAATCAAAATACCAAATGCAGGCTACAAAAAACCACATTCATCCTTTGATAACCTTGCAATAAATTCGTAATCTCCATGGCGTGCTGAACCAACTGCATTGGGGTCCCGTTAGCAAATCCGGCGTGCCCCCAATACCTGAGGTCCGCATAGCACTTTTGGGGACTCGATACTACTCCATTATCGAAGGGGCAAACTAGCTGTGCCACAAGATGAAGAAATTACCAATGCTCTGGGTTCCTTTGAAGGAAACCGAGCCGGTTGATTGGGAAAGCTCGTTGCGGCTGTTTATTACCAATTGCTACGGGTCTTTCAAGGAGTATCAACACGATGTCCAGCAATTTCACCTGTTACGTAATGAGGTAGTAGGCTGTAATCACGACAGTGTGGGAGTGAATTTTTACGGCAAATACTATGTGCAGTTGGAGAACTTGGAGCAGCGGACGGCGATCCGAGACGGGTACGGATTGAATATCCTGTTCACTTGGTTCGATGGGTTCAATCTGACGGTGAAAGTGTCGCAGAAGTCAATGGCGTTTGAAAAGGCCTCCATCTTGTTCAACTACGGTGCGTTGCTATCTGAGGTGGCCGGTAACCAGTACAATCATGGAGTTGATGATGTGGATGATGTGTTGCTGAGCTTCAAAAACGCATTGGCAAACTACCAAAAGGCGGCCGGACTATTCCAGTTTGAGTCTGAGAATTTCTTGCATGCGCCAACCGACGACTTGAACCAGTCCACCGTGCGTTTCTTGTCGAAATTGATGCTTGCCCAGGCCCAGGAAGTGTTTAGTTTGAACATCGCCATCAATAAGTCCGACAAGCCCAACTACTCGTTACTAGCCAGGTTGTTCCAATCAACAAGCAACTTGTACAAGGCAACCAAGGACTTGCTTGTGTCACTCTCCAAGGAGGATTTGTGGCCGGCGGGATTTGGCAATTGGACCAATATCGTGGCAATCAAGCGCATGTACTTTGAGGCCTTGGCCAACTACTACCAGTCGTTGTTGCTCTCAAACGGAAACAAGTACGGCGAGAGCATCGGCTACATGAAGTGTGCCATTGAGGTATTGGGAGACGTCAAATCCCAGCCTCTTGCGGCAAAATCCAGCGACCGTGAGTCCAGTCAGAACTTTTTGGCCTGCAAAGATGCGGCCAAGGAGTTGTTGGAGCAGCTCAGCGAGGAGTTGGTGCTCTTGGAGAAGGACAACGACTTCATTTATCATGAAAGCGTGCCGCAAAAGTTCAGTCTTGCGGCTATCAAGCCAATGGACGCAGTGAAGCCAATCAAATTGGAGGACCAGCTCAAGCCGGGACCCGAGTTGCTTTTCGAGAACATCATCCCGTTGAAGATCCACGAGTACTCGTCGGTGTACTCTGAAGAAAAGGCCAAGCGGCTCCGTCAGATTGATGAGAATATTCAGATTGCCAACCAATCATTGATGTCGTTCTTGGAGTACCACCGGCTTCCGCAGAGCTTGAGCGAGATTCGAGACCTACTAAGTGGCCAGGAAAACGGCTCGGCCAACTACAATGACTTTTATAGAAAGTCTGTAAGGCCGTTGGCCAAGGCAATTAGCTCGGAGCCAAAGTTTGACTTTGGCTACTTGGAGAACCAGGTGAGCGAATCGTTGAAGGTGATACGCGACAGTGAAGAGTTGTTGCGTAGCGAGGAGCAGAAATTCCACCAGTATCAGACAAAATACGGCGTCCAGTGGACGCTTCCAGTGCTGAACGTCGATTTCAAGGAGAAGTTGATCCAGGCGAAACTGGACTTGTTGGTGAGCGAGGCAAACGACAAGGCGATTCAACGGGACTTTGAAAAGATTCTGAAATTGTACACCTTGTTATCGACAGAAGCTTCTCTGAGCAATGCCGAGATTCGGAACTTGCTCGAGCCACAAGAAGCAGCCTCGTTGATTGATATCGAGGAAAGCGACGACAAGGCGTCGGTGGCTCTTCAGAAACTGGTGTCGAACCTCGACGGCCAGTACAGCAACTTGCTCCAGTTGAAGAAACAGGTGGCCAAGATCTTCAACGACTACAAGTTGTTGGTGCACGACGACGACATTTCAAATATCCTAGTGGCCCATAAGGGACTTCCCGAGGACCAAATCAAGACGGTGATTTTCAGCGACCAGCTCAAGAAGTTTGAGCCGTATGAGTCGCGTATCGGGAAAATACTCCATACCCAGCACAGTATCATGAACAGCTTCAAGCAGGAATATGTCCTGTTGAATTCTAGTCCTGTGGTGAAAGCCAAGTGGCTGGAATTGACGGACCGACAAGGAAAGGCGTCCAAGATGTACGAGAATTTCAGGATCTTTGAGACTATCCACCGCAAAGTCAGACTGGGTTACACCAAGGCTGGTAATTTCTACAAGGCGTTGTTGGCCAGTCTCCAGAGCTCGCATTTGATGATTGTGTCATATGTCAATGCCAGAGAACATGACATGGATTCGTTTGCTGATGGCTTGAACAACGTTGGTGGTATCCATGATAGTCTTAACCGATTGAACTTGAGTCTGTCTTCGATTCCTACAACCACCACTACAAGCAGCAACATCTATTCGTCGACCATTGCCAACCAGAACAAGCACTCGTCGATTTCCACCACAAATTGGAACCAGTCGCCGATGATCCCAAAGAAATCAACAGCATTGGACCCAATTAGCTCCCCCGACTCATACCAGCCACCGCCACCACCGCCACCGCCAATTCCCCCACCGGTCCCTGCCCCGCCACAGCAACAGTATGCGCCACAGTATGCACCAAATGTGGCGCAGCAGACTGGGATTCCGTTTTACAATATGCCGTCAAACTTTGATGCTAGTATGTACACCAAGTTTAATGAGCAGGGATAGGACTGAATGTATAGTTGATAATACAGTGGATATAGATATAGTAGATGTAGTAGATATTGTAGATATTGTAGATGTAGCAGATATAGTAGATATAGTAGATATAGTAGACAATTACAGTAGATAGTACGGTAGTCGATAATACAATAGACAATTACAGTAGTTGTAATATAGTCACTCATATACGAGTAGCTGAAATATATTTGCTTGGCTATTAAAGAAAAGCCTGGCTATTTATACCTGGAAAAAGAAAGACACGTTCTCTTTGTAAAAGGAATGGACTTGACTAGACCATTGGTTTTGTATAAGAGGTTGGGCCAGAAACAAGTTAGAAGGACAAGAAAAGAATAAAAAAAAGTTCAGAGAAGAGCAAATAAGATGCTCTTGACAATGATACAAAGTTATGAGAAAGACTATGTTGTTGTGGAAAGGGAATGGACTTGACTAGCCATTTCCTTTGAGCCAAACAGAAATTAATAAAAATACTAGAGTAAACCTTTTTCATTACAGTAGATAATTACAGTGGATAATTACAGTGGATAATTACAGTAGATAATTACAGTAGATAATTACAGTGGATAATTACAGTAACGATATACAGTAACGATATACAGTAACGATATACAGTAACGATATACAGTTGCTGTCGTGGCTAACAACCACTGCATAACAGTTCGCTTAGGCAATATCAACGTCAGTGTAATATCATAGACCTACGCCATTAATTAGACTGAGGGATTTCTCCAATGTTATTGGACAATGTCTAATCAGACCGAAATATAAACTACGACAGTAACGATATACAGTATTCGACAATTACAGAGCAGCCGATACTTGTCGACTTTACTGGTTGGACTACTGAAATACCTAATTAGTATATTAGCAAACAGTGCGACACCGTGGATAGTCAATAAATTACACCATGCATCTAATAAATTATATCGTGCCGCCTATTTGGCCTGCTTCTTCTTCTGACTGGTAGAATTCTTTGGAAGCTCGTTGGTGTACTTCAAGAACTCCGGCTGGCCTGGAATATACTTCCGCAACACCTCTGGAACCACCAACCCGTCCTCGGTTTGGTAGTTCTCCAAGACACAACACAAAGCCCGCTCGGTGGCACACATGGTCGAGTTCAAGCAGTGGACATATTCCTTCTTGGCCAAAGGTCCCTTTTTAATGCCGCAACGGATCTCCAAGTTTCGCGATTGGTAGTCGGTACAGTTGGAGCACGAAACCAACTCCTTGTACTCCTTCTGGAACGGAAACCATGCCTCCAAGTCGTACTTCTTGGCAGCAGCGTTGTTCAACTCACCCGAGACAATGCCGACAACTCGGTAAGGTAAGCCGAGCGATTGGTAAAACTCCTCGGCATTGCCAATCATGCGGTCAAACTCCTCCCACGATTTGTCCGGCTCAGTGAGACAGAACTGCTCAATCTTCTCAAATTGATGCACTCTAAAGATGCCCCAGGCGTCCTTGCCATGTGACCCGGCCTCCCGTCTGAAGCACGTGCTGTACCCGGCATACCGCACCGGTAATTGCTCAGCAGGGGCTTCAAACCACTCGTTAGCGTGGTATGCCGAGATTGGCTGTTCCGAGGTTGCAATCAAATACTTTTCGTCATCACCGTCAATGACTTTGTAGAGTTCTTCGTCGAATTGCGACAATTGCGCAGTCTTCGCCATGACCTCCTTGTTCATCATCATTGGGGCCTGTAACGTGATGTAGTCCTTTTGGTGCAAAAGATCCAACCCGTAGTTGATCAACGCCTGGTTCAAAAACACACCCCATCTCCGCAAAAAATACCCTCGGTGGCCAACCACTCGAACACCCCGTTCTGGATCGTACCCATCCAATCGCAACAAAACCTCGTGGTGCGATAACGATGCCGGAGAACCTGTTCCAGCAGCAACAGCACCAACCTCTTGTATTCCCTTTGGTAACCAGGTGCGCACAAGCTCGTTGTTATCCTCGTTGTCCGAAATAACCACGCTCTTGTGCACAATGTTGCCAACCTGGTTCACTTTCTGGCGCATTTGCTTGTCCACCTCCTGCTCCTTCTTGAACAATTCAACCTTCTCGGCAGCAATCTTATCCTTCTCGGCAATCAAATCATCTGCGTCCTCCTTGGCCTTCTTCTTCAACCCAATCGCCTTTTGTAGCTGGTTCAATTGCTTGTTCTTCGCATCCACCTCGAACTTGAGCTTCACCCAGAGCTTATACTCAGCAATGATCTCATCAACAATCTCAACAGAGTCCCCACGTGCTTTCTGCGACTCCCGAATCGCCTGTGGGTTCCCACCTTTCTCCTCAATGAATTGAATAATGTCCAACATGGTCTGGTTGTGTTGACGTTGCCTGTTTGACAATGACTACTTGTTCGGTAGGGTAAATTCCCACTCTATGCAAAGCTACATGTGGCCAACTATCGTCGCTGATAAAAAAAAATAATAATTTTTATTTCCCATTTTATAAACCCAGTCCTTTTGTCAAACACCATTTTCCCCCGCTTCAATCATCAATGCCGTTGCATACAGCTTGACATTCACTGGATTCGCGCATATTGCCCTCTGTATATGCACGTGACGAGCATCACAAGTCACATCGGAAATTTCGCACACGTGACAGAGGGAAATGTAAGTTTTTCACCTCAGTGCCAAACTAACCAAAGAATAACGACAATAATGGCTAGATACGGTTCTACTTCGACTAACCCAGAGAGATCTGCTAAGGCTAAAGGTTCTTACTTGAGAGTCTCTTTCAAGAACAGCAGAGAGACTGCTCAAGCCATCAGTGGATGGGAATTGAAAAAGGCCCAGCAATACTTGGACCAAGTCCTTGACCACAAGAGAGCCATTCCTTTCAGAAGATTTAACTCTTCTATTGGAAGAACCGCTCAGGGTAAGGAATTTGGTGTCACCAAGGCCAGATGGCCAGCCAAGTCTGTCAAGTACATCCAAGAATTGTTGAAAAACGCCGAGGCCAACGCTGAAGTATGTATACGAGTACCCTTGTAACATTGGAAGTATTGAGTTATAGTCAATATTCGCCAATTGATAGCGGGAAGTTTTTTGATAATATTCGTTTTTTCTTTGAAATTTTCAGTGTATTATTGGATTATTTCACGTTGTTTCAAACACAACTAACACATTAGGTAAAGGGCTTGGACACTGACAGATTGATCATTTCCCACATCCAGGTTAACCAGGCTCCAAAGCAAAGAAGAAGAACTTTCAGAGCTCACGGTAGAATTAATAAATACGAGTCTTCCCCATCTCACATCGAGGTGATCTTGTCTGAGAAACCAGAGGAGGTTGAGAAGGCTTCTGAGAAGGTGGTTGCTACTACTGCTTAATAGTACAAATAAACTGTTATTGTATAAGAGACTGTAGACCCTATATAATTTACACCGTGCCAACCCAGAAAAAAAAATTAAGAATTATGGAGACTCCTCCTCCTGTGGGTCTTGGAAAACCAAGATCTTTTTTGATTTTTTCATGGCAGAAAGCTCTGACAATGTGAATCCGAAATTGGAATAACTGTCATTCTGCTGCACTTCCTTCATCATTAATGCCTTGTTTCGTAGCCGTATATTGGCCTTTTCTTGTTTTGCTCGCTTATTCTTACTAAGCACAGACTGCAAGTATTCCTCCTCCTCCTCGGAGTAGCCAGATGCTTCCTGCTCATCGTGGCTTCGCTTCAATTTGTTAACCGAAGCTTTTAGTCGCCGCTCGGTTCTCATTCGCTCAAAGTAATTCTGCATCGACTTGTCATTAGCCATCTGGCTGAGCCTTAGTTCTTCCGTTTCGCTGTAGCCTTCATTACCGGAATAGTTCCCGTAGACGTCTTCTGGAAACTGCTGGTCGTATTCCTGGTCCATGGCCTCCTGGATCAATCTTCGCTCCACATCACTGTCATCTTCAGCCTCTTGCTCTTGTTGCTTGAACTTGTCAATTAAAAACTTGGGCTTATACGGCTGGTCAGACAGACTGAGCGTCTTAATTTTTTGCTTCCCCTGCTTGTCTAGTAAAAGAATCTCATTGAGATTGACATCCTTGCTTCCAGAAGCAAGGTCGGGACTCTTCCTTAGAAAACTTGTCAGCGGAGTATTCACAATCTTTGATTCCGGAGTGACAAATAGCCGTCGGTTCTTGTACCGTCGCTGGGTTTCCGGAGTTTCCACTATTATTTTCTTCTTGTCTGGTCGCTCAGGCGTCACTAGACTGCTTCTCATCTGATCATAGGATGCTTGCCGTAGCTCATCGAGACATTTACTTGACAATTCGGCAAGATCATCCGGCTCACTGGCTAAGATTGTACTAGCATCACTATCGTTTTCATATTCATCAGCTTCATCAAGACTCTCCTTCTCTTGGAAAATCAAGAATGATCTCTTTCCCGTGAATTCAGGCACTACTTTGCCCAGAGATGCCGTACCCTTTTTAATACCGGGTGTTATCTCGGGAGTAGGATATATCGTGTTTGAATCCACGTTCTGACTATTGGTTTCCTTAGCCATGGGTCAATGCTATGCAAGAATGGAAATGACTTTTTTTCCTGGTACAATTAGCATGGCTGGTTATCAACAGGACCTGCATAACCGAGACGAAAAATTCATGCACAGGAACTATGCATAGAAATCCCCGAAGCCTCGGGAGGCTTTTTGAGGTGGCTGGATGGTGGGTTTCTAATATCTTCAGCATGATTGATATAATGGTGTTATAAAATAATGTGTTGGATTGTCTTGGTGTGGTAGCACAATGTACTTTGATGGATGGGCATTTATCTTGATGAGCCACCGCTGATAGAGACTAAAGTGGCTGGAGTCTTACATTGTAGGTTCTGCAAATCATACAAGAAATGCCAGAAAATAAGGCACTGGATTTGATATTGAGGGTGGTTTGTATCATATTATGAGCAAAGAGACTTGTATCCTGTTTTAAGCTGATTTGTTTTCTATTTTAAGCTGGTTTGTTTCCTATTTTAAGCTGACTTGTACCCTATTTTAAACTGACTTGTACCCTATTTTAGTCCTGTTCAGTGACAGCCTTCTAGAAGGTCTTGACACATTTATCCAAAAACAGTTGTAATGATTCTCTTGTATTTAGCAAAACATTTTCTCTCCAGCCGCTTTCGGAATTTTTCATTCGCAATCCGGTCTTGGGTGATGTGGCCTCATGTCTTTACATTAGTACCTGCAAGCCAACTCAAGAGAACACTCTGTGAACAAATTAAGCGGCCTACAAGACTTTTTTTAGTGTTGAACGTGCTACTGCCTTCTGTGTCACTATACTAGATATACCGTTCTCTTGCTACATTTAAAGCCCCATATCATTCTAACTAGTCTCCAAGATGGATGAATTACAATCGGTGACCGTTGAAGAGTTGCAGAAGCACAACAAAGAGTCAGACTGCTGGGTTTCTTTAAACAACAAAAAGGTTTACAATGTCACAGATTTCTTGGACGACCATCCAGGGGGAGGTGAGTTGATTATGGATTATGCCGGGAAAGATATCACCACTATAATGGCAGACTTGTTTTCTCATATCCATTCGGGGTCAGCATATGAACTTTTGGACGACGAGTACTTGGTTGGATACTTGGAATCTTAGAACTTGCATTAACCAAGCTGATTAGACATTTTTCTTCCATATTATCTACTTGTCAAATTATATATCCATGTTATTTAATAGATTTGATGGCATATTTTTCTACAATAGTTGTACTTGCTGATTGCATAATAGTAAATCTGATGCATCCCCGGTTCAGTTAAATAGGCCTGGTGATGCATCCACCTATAGTTAATCTGATAAATTGTCGTCAGTTATTTTGTTGATATTTTTGAATCCTCTTGATGGTAGTTTGGCTTTCAAGCCGTGCTTCACCTAGCCACGGAGCTTCCCCTGTGTCAAACCAAGCCACAAGCTTCACGTCAGGTGGTGAACTTGGTCTATTTTAAATAATTACTTTTGAAAATGGTACTGGCACAGTATCTTGTTCCTGAGGCAGTCCAATGGTATCATATTGCAATTACAATAAAGATGATCATAGGGTCTGTAAAGTAACTGTAGAACAATCACAACATGCGAAAAGTCTAAAATCAACAGTCTTATATAACAGTCTTATATTGACCGTCTTATATTCTACAAACTCCAATCAAACATTTCAAAAGCCGCTGGCAGCCAAGTGCCAGTGATTTTTGCATTTTTACAATTTTTTGTTGGCGCCAGTAGCCACGCCAATTTTTGAAGCCAATCTATAATTAGGACACGCAATTTAACTCTGGCAAAGCTGCAACTAATGTCTTTAACTTTAATCGTCTTGGCTCGTTTGAGTTAGTGGGTAAGTCGACGTCTCTGGCAACCCACAGGAGCACAGATGACCGATATTTTTTTTTGGGAAACATACCTGGGAGAACCAAGATATACAAGCAAAAACGGCAGAATTCGCGACTGAATTTGGATATATGAAAGATGTGCATAATCAAAGCGCACTAGTTTCTATTTGTAAAGATAAGACCCGCTTTCAAAGCCGGAGCCAAAAGAAGTATAGGGAGAAAACACTATCTTTACGATTCTAAATTTAGCCTGGTGCCAGGAGGCTTCGTTGTTGTTTGGTCCCCTCTGAATGATCCCCAAGATATTTCCTGTGTAGGGTCACGAGAAATTCATTATAAGCCAGGTTTTTAAGCCACGGACCTAAAAAAAACATGAAAATTACTGTATTCGTAATTTACGATTTACATGTGGCTAGGATCGAACATTAGACAATTTATCCACCATTGATGGTTTTCGGTGGTACGCTGCCAATTATTTTCTGTAGTTGCGATAAATTTGATCCGCGAATTTAGTTGTGTTGATCAGATGCGCCTCTTTATCTCATGTAGGCTACTGCTTTTGGAATGCTGTATTCCGGAAAATCTACTTGACAAGATGGCCATGTGTCAAAGGTACCATTGTAGATAATTATTAATAGTGATCGGACCGTGGCAGAACAACAGCGGGCAAATTAGGCAATGATAATCTTTATTCTATGCGGTGCACCTTACTGTCTTGATGAGAGAAACAATAACCAATTGATAACCTTGATTTGGACCATGCTAGTGCAATCGTACATTTTCTTTTTGGGTTTGCCGGGAGCACTGCCTGCATAAGGAGGATACTGGGTAATAGCCAGACGAAAATAACTCCGGCAACAAGAGATAACAAACAGGTCAATTGATGGTTCACAATGATACTAAATATCATTGTGATCGCCAGCGCTGAGTCTTCCGAAGATCTGCCCCTTTGGAATGAGCCCTAGTGGCTCGGTTACAATACGGTGGATACTGCAGGTGTATGCGCGCGACCTCGGAGCCTGATAAATCACCAGGAGTACATCCGAGCTATGATTGTGTCATGTGTGGCAATTTCGGGCTATAAAAGGCGGACTGATTCCGGTGGATTGATTATATATTGTTTACTGAAAATGGCTACTGTTGTGACTGCTACTAATGTTCTTATTACCACTGTGTTCACCACCTTTTGCCCGTTGAGCACTACCTTGACGCTTGGAAATCTGACTTTTGCTACTTCTGGGTCGGTATCCATTACCCTCACCACTCCTGTTTCTACTACTGTTCCAGCGAACATCAGCAGCAATCATACTGTGCTGACTGCCAACGGTGCTGCTGGTAAAGGTTCGATTGGCAGAGGTGCGATTGTGGGATCTGTTGCTGGGGCCATGGCTTTGGCTGCTGTTTTGTTGTAGGCTTTGGCTGTATTTGTTATAGATTTTGATTCGTGATACTTCTTGGTGATACAATTTAATTTGGATATTCTTTATAATATACTTTCTTCTACTTGGCATTTTACATTTTGTGTTGTAGAAGCTTGAGACTAGTAGGTGGATAGTAAGGTTGAATATTAATTTTTCCAAGGCTAAATGGAATAAAGTTGATCAGTAAGGCAGGATTACGTTTTCCAGCAAGACTGGATGGCTTTGAAGCTATCCAACGCCATGGGCAGAATAACTTTAAAATTATCCCAGTCCGCGGACAATTCTGGATCTATCTCAGTCTATTTACAGGTACATCTCTCAACCATGCAATTTTCGTACGTCTCGCCTATTTATGCTAATCTCATTTATTCCTCTCGTTACCTCTTGTATGCCAATTTCATTCATACCACCATCTTTACCTCTTGGCATACTTACAGGTTAACCTCTCAACAATGTAATTCTCTCTACCTCTTACCTATTTATGCTGCTAATCTCATTATTCCTCTCTTTACCTCTCAACTATTTACATGCAAATCTCATTTATACCTCTCTTTTCTCGCCTATGCCAAGCTCACCCTCAGCTTGTCCATAATCATACCTTTCTTTTCTCACCTATGCCAATTTCATTTATACCTCTCTTCTCTCACCTATGCCAACCTCATTTATACCTCTCTTCTCTCACAATTATCCAATTTCATTTACACCTCTCTTCACCCACCATTATCCAATCCCACCTCGGCTTGTCCTTCACACCTTCTTCCACCCATCCACCAGGAGCAACTCGCCAAGAGGCCATTTCCGAATGGGAAGCGCACTGAGCTCCGTCTGCAAATTCGCCTGTTCCCAGAGCTCGATTCCCGCCCAGCCAATCATCACGGCGTTGTCAGTACATAGTTCGAGCGGAGGGAAATGAAACTGCGTAAAGCTCCCGGCCAACTTCCGCTGGAGAACGTCCCTAAGAAGCATATTGGACCCGACGCCGCCTGAGCACACAAAGTCGTCCGCCAGAACGCCGCTGACGCGCAACGCGAGCGCGATTTTGTCGGCAATGTGCTCGAAAATCGCCATCTGGATCTTGTATCCCAAGGACCGTCGCTCGAGCTCCGACGCGGCCAGAAGACTGCCAAAATGACGGGCAATTCCGGTGCGCACGGCCGTGACAAACGGAGTGAACGAGAACGCGGCCAAGTCGACTCTGTCGCTCTTGTTCTGCAATGGGTTTGGGAGGTCGACCGGGCACGGTCCAACTGGGCCACTGGACACAAACTGTTCCAACTCGCGGCCCAACATCACGCCACGCATGCCGATTTCCCGCGAACACTTGTCCAAGGAGTCCCCTGCGGCGATGTCAATGGTGTCGGCCAAAATCCGGTGCTCGGTGACGCTGAGCGAGTGCACTAGCATGGTGTGACCTCCGCTGACAAGTAAGCTGACAAACGGAAACCGCGGCTGGGCGCCGTTACTGGCCATCCGGCACACGAGCAAGTGCCCGAGCATGTGGTGGACGCCTAGAAGCGGCTTTCCAAAGGCAAGGGCAAGCCCTTTTGCGACCTCAAGGCCGACGGTCAAGCACCCTGGCATTCCTGGTCCTCTAGCGACACAGATCAAGTCAGGGGGCGCCAGAAGAAGCCCATGGATACGGGACAACTGTGCCACCAAGGGAGCCAATGATTTCTGGTGGTGCAAATGGGCCTTGATGGGAATCACTCCGCCATCACTCTTTGAGTCTAGCGTGCGTTTCAATTGGTCCACGAGGACGGGCGGCCGGTTTACGCTGGGACGATCGAGCAACGCGACACAGGAGTCGTCACAGGACGACTCGATCGCCAAGATTCTATAACCACGGGCGGATATTCGTCCAAGGGCCTTGAGAGGAGGCATTTTGGTTAGTGCAGGAAATGAGTGTCACGAGTGACGCGTGTCCCGGGTAACGCGTTGTGGTGTGAAAATTTTCGAGCCCACACATGGACCAAGTACCATGGAGGACTCAGCGGCGGAGAAAAACATTGAGATTTGGAAGATCAAAAAGCTCATCAAGCGGCTTGAGAATGCGCGGGGAAACGGCACGTCGATGATCTCGTTGATTGTGCCGCCCAAGGGGCAGGTGTCGATGTTGAGTAAGATGTTGACTGACGAGTACGGTACGGCGTCGAACATCAAGTCGCGGGTGAATCGGTTGAGTGTGTTGTCTGCGATCACGTCGACGCAGCAGAAGCTCAAGTTGTACAACCGGGTTCCGCCAAACGGGCTTGTAATCTACTGTGGAGACGTGATCACCGATGAGGGCAAGGAGAAGAAGTTGAACATTGACTTTGAGCCGTTCAAGCCAATTAACACCTCGTTGTACTTGTGCGACAACAAGTTCCATACCGAAGCCCTCAGCGAGTTGCTTGACTCCGACGAGAAGTACGGGTTCATTGTCATGGACGGTAACGGTGCCTTGTTTGGTACCTTGTCGGGTAACACCCGTGAGGTGTTGCACAAGTTTACAGTGGACTTGCCAAAGAAGCACGGACGCGGTGGTCAGTCTGCGTTGCGTTTTTCGCGTTTGCGTGAGGAGAAGCGCCACAACTACGTGCGTAAGGTGGCTGAGGTGGCGGTGCAGAATTTCGTCACGGGGGACAAGGTGAACGTCAACGGGTTGGTGCTTGCTGGTTCTGCTGATTTCAAGACCGAGTTGTCCAAGTCGGACATGTTCGACAACCGTTTGCAGGCCAAGGTGATTAAGATCGTCGACGTGTCGTATGGCGGGGAAAACGGGTTCAACCAAGCAATTGAGTTGTCCGCAGAGACATTGGCCAATGTCAAGTTTATCCAGGAGAAGAAGTTGTTGGACAAGTATTACGAGGAAATTGCCCAGGATACCGGCAAGTACTGTTACGGAATTGACGATACCTTGAAGGCCCTTGACTTGGGTGCGGCTGAAGTGTTGATCATCCACGAGAACTTGGAGACCATCCGGTACACTTTGAAGGACGGCGAAGGTGCGGATGTGGTGCGGTTCAACAATCCACCACGCGAGGGTGAGAAGGAGAACAAGGAATACTTAATAGACAAGAAGACCGGGCTGGAGATGGAGGTGGTTGACGAGCAGCCATTGATTGAGTGGTTGGCGGAGAATTACAAGAACTTTGGTGCGACCTTGGAGTTTGTGTCGGACCGGTCGTCGGAGGGCGCGCAGTTTGTAAAGGGATTTGGTGGGGTAGGTGCATTGTTGAGATACAAGGTTAACTTTGAGCATTTGGTGGATGAGGACGAGGAGGATGAGTATTATGATAGTGATGAAGATTATATTTAATGATAATGTTTGTTACTTGATCTGTAGGCTGTGTAGATGGAGATGGTGCTGGGTTTATGTGGGAATGGAGTAAATGGATGGGACTTGTAGGTAATATGCCTGGAGTAAAGACGTTATTTCAGAGCCGTTGATGTTGACTAGTTACCTATGCAGATTACAAGATAAATTTGACGAAATTGGTGGACAATGGATTGCTTTTAAAGTGTCTACTGGCCACCTCTGTGCAATTGCATTTACAGGTTTATATTCATTTTTGAATTGAGAATTACAGGCACGGTTTGAAGCTGGATGATTTACCAAACTCTACACATGATTATTTCATTTACAGTGGTATCATTACACATTTTATTACAAATTTCATTACACATTTCATTACACATTTCATTACACATTTCATTACTCACTACATCTTATACAACTACATTCGCTTAAATCAGATCTCACAATTCCAACTATACCCTCAATAAAACGAGCCCGACAACCATCCTACCGTACAATCCGAAAGAATAATCAAGCCACAATAAAAATCCAAACCAAATATCCGCTATTCACCACCGTACCATGTTAACCGCAATGGCGTACCCAAGTTTTTGTCACATGCACAACGTGATCTTGCCATCGCCCCCTAGCAATTAACCCACTCCTCCAACCATCCCCAATGGACATCCAGGCAGTTGAAGTGCAAGAAGATCAAAGCACTGCTTCGACAGTCACAACCCCATCGTCGTCGGGTCCTTCTTCCCCGGTACAAACCACCATGTATCCAGTAGGGTCAGTCAGGCTCCTCTGGGCAAAAACCAAGGTGTATGTGCACCCCAGCAACAAAAAGGCAGACAATAGACCAGGGATTTTGTCGCTCTGCAAGGAGCACAACAGCACAAACAAGGAAATATTTGTCTCGTGGACCCCCGAGTACTTGATGGACTCGGAGGAACTAGACAAGTTCACCCAATGCGACATCCAAGCAGGCGAAGATCCAAGCCCAGTGTTTATTAAAAAGTCGACCATCGAGGCGTTTGGCGACTTTGCGTTCTCAATCCGCATCTCCAGCATCTATTCGATCCAATCGCGAACCCCGAATCTTGGCTGGTGGTGGGGATCAGTGGTCATCCACTCCAGATCGGATCTGGAACGACTTCCCGTGCTTTTCTTCCATGACGACGAGTCGGCAAGCACCCGTCGGCAGCAGAGTCAAAAGAACCGCGACTTTGATCCGTTCTCATCCAATCCCAGCGGACTTTTCTATGGCGGAGACCAGTTTTTCGACGCATTGAAGCGGTACTGCGTGGTGGAAAAGTCCAGCTTGGAGTCGTCCATGTACTTGATCAACCCGGACTCGGACGATCTCCGGGCATTTGCACCGACCAACGTCGTCGAGGCCAAGAAAACAAATCCCGGCGAACAATTGAACAAGATCATCAACGGAGCAAAGTGGACGTTCTTGGAATCCTTGGCCAAGATCTCGCAGTTGACGAAATCCAACGTCACCCAGGTGATCAACGAGTCGCCCGCACCGGTAAAGAAGTTGTTGAGCCGACCAGAGGTCCGGCGCATCAACGACGACTTTGATACCGCGCACGTGTACTTGGCAAAGTGGGCACTCAGCATCCAGGAAGAGGCCGAGAAGAACAAGAAAAAGTACATTGTCGACGACAGCTACCGTCGCTTGCTCAATGATGAGTTGGGCATCACTTCTCTCGACGCATTGAGCCCGTTGGAGCTCGAAAAGGCCCAGCGGCGCAAGGAAATCTCCAAGGTCGAGTGGGAATCCTTCTTTGACCACTCGGGCAGGCTCTCATTGACAGTGAGCGAGGTCAAAGAGCGCGTGTTCCACGGTGGAGTGTCACCAACAATTCGTCCCGAGGCCTGGTTGTTTCTCTTGGGAATATACCCGTGGGACAGTGCGGCACACGAGCGAAAACATATTTTGCAGACTCTAGCAGCCGACTACGACGTGTACTACAAGCAGTGGGAAGGAGACGAAGATCTACACCACGATGCGTACTGGAAGGACCAGAAGTCTCGCATAGAGAAGGATGTGAACCGAAACGATCGCAATGTACATCTTTACCAGGACACCGAGCCAGAAAATCCAGATACCCCAGACGTGTCCAAAATCAAAAACGTGCACTTGTGCAATCTCAGAGAGATTCTCCTCACATACAACCAGTACAACCCGAACTTGGGCTACGTACAAGGCATGTGCGACTTGCTTTCCGTGGTGTACTTTGTGTTCCAAGACAAGGTCCTTGCGTTTTGGTGCTTTACCAAATTCATGGAGAGAATGGAGCGTAACTTTCTCCGAGATCAAAGCGGCATGCGGACCCAGATGGAGACGTTGAACCTGTTGGTGTCGCTCATGCTCCCAAACTTGTTCTTGCACTTGGAAAAGTGCGACTCAATCAATCTCTTCTTCTTCTTCCGCATGCTTCTCGTGTGGTTCAAGCGCGAGTTTGACTTTGACGACGTCATCCGTCTCTGGGAAGTCTTTTGGACCGACTACTACAGCCTGCAGTTCCACTTGTTTTTCGCGTTGGCCATCCTCTCCAAGCATGAGAAGGTCATTACACAGCACTTGTCGCGGTTCGATGAGGTCCTCAAGTACATGAATGACTTGAGTTTGACCATGGACAAGGAGGACTTGTTGGTGCGCGCAGAGTTGCTATTTTTGCGCTTCAACAAGATGGTGGAGATCATCGACAGGGGCACATTGAATGACAAGCTAAACCAGCTTCGAATCCAGGCGATTGCCAACAAGAAGGAAACGTCCTTGCCGCAGGCATATGAAATCACTGATGAGCTCCGGCAGTTGCTCAGTAAGGAGATTGTTGTTCAGAAGGAGAAGCCGCGGCAGGAGGATGAGCCAACCACATGATTTAGTGTATCCCCATGGGTACTCAATATATAGCGTGGGATTTTGTATAAGCATCTAGTGAAGTTTGAGTATTTGGACGTTGGCCAAGTCGATCACCACTAGCCATTTGAATCCGATTATATACTTGTTAATATATATCATTACAGTGTGTAGTACAGCTATTTTTATTTGAAGTCCTGTGCCTTTGACTGTAAAAAGAGTGTTTACTTTTGATACTATCATCATACGAACACCAAGTACGTCACTATTTGGTCTGTTCAATTTTCTTGACAATGGTAATGGTCCAGTTAGATATTTTCATTTTACGACATTCTTATCTTTTCATAACTTCTTTTTGATCCAATCTTCTGTCACAATGGTGATGGTCTAGTCAATGTGCCATGTGCCAGAAACTCCCGCAGCATGGCCTCATTATATTACATGATGAATTACAATAATGAGGATCCATTTTAAAGACAAATATTCCTCAATAATAAGATCTTGAGTGTAGCAATTGCAGGTGTATTTTAGTATTCACCTGGATCTCTGAACATGACGTACGTTTGACGTGTATCTAGATATGCCGATTAGATCATTAGATTGACTTTAAATTGATGAGCTGATTGGTGTAATTGATGAAGATTTATAACTGATGAGGGTAATTAAGTAATTGATAAATGAGCATGAGTGACTAACCACTAGATCCCACCCGATGCTGATCACTATATCCATCAATGCTGATCACTATATCCATCAATGCTGATCACTATATCCATCAATACTGATCACTATATCCATAAATACTGATCACTATATCCATCAATATTGACCTACTATACTACAGTCTGACATGATCTGGTAGCCCTGTACAGTCGCTTTATTACAGTATGTATAAATCAGGTTATATAGCTCCGCTCAACAATGCGTCAATGGCGCCCTGGACACTCCCACCGCTTCTTCGCAAGGCTGTGACGTTTCTATCAAAGTCTGTAAACCCCATCTCGTTCAACTGCAAGAGTTGCAGCTCGTAGCGCTCCTCTGGCGGCCGGGTATCAGCAGGAGCCGCACCCCCACCATTGCCTGCGCCAAGCATACCAGCGAGCAGCAGCAAGTTTAGTGGGTTTTGTGTAAAAGGCGCAGCGCCCCCAGGGAACATTGCCGCAAAAGGATTGGCGTCGGCCTCGGATGGTGCGGCTGAGGCGTTGGCTTGCTGCGAGTTGGTCTGCAGGTTGGCCTGCTGCGGGTTGGCGGTTGCCAGGGTGGCCGACGTCGCGCCAAACGGCCCGGCACCGCCAAACGGCCCGGCGCCTCCAAACGCACCACCAGCGCCAAACGCACCACCAGCACCCATGCTGCGCTGCAACTCCATCATTTGCCGTAAACTGTTTGGATCTGTCATCATTTGTCTAAACATTGGACTCTGGAACAACTCCCGCGCCTGTGGACCCATGGACCGGAGCATTGGATTCTGGCTGATGACAGTGTCAAGCATCTGTGGGTTGTTCAAGAAGTTGTTCATCATCTCCTGGAACGCCGGCGACTGCATCATCTCCGCCAACTGCTCCTCGTTCGGCGGACCGCCCCCCAAGCCGCCGTCCGGCCCGAACATGTCGGCGCTCGGCAAGTTCAAGCCGTAGCCTGCGTAGCGTGCGCCGGTAAGCCCTGCCAACGGATCGTTGGCGTTGATACCTGCGGCGATATTGTTGGGGATTGCGTCGGCGGTGGCTGGTGCGCTTGGTGCGGCCGGCGTCTTTTTCGCGGATTTCACAAGGTGGATGCTGTGTCCGTCCTTGACCTTGTAGGACTCCAAGGTCTCAGAATCCTTCAACACCCGGCCGGAGTAGATCAAGCGCTGCTCATTGTGAGGCACGTTTGCCTCTTGTTCCACGAGCTTCTTGAACTCGGCCACGGTGCTGGAGGTATCGGAAGAGACTTCGTACTTTTTATCACCAGCAGATCTGCCGTTAGAAAGCACCACAACCGCGGGGATTTACTTACTTGATTTGTATCTTAATAACTGCCATGCTCTACGGTTTGGGGTGGTTGGCTACGAAAATCACAGGCCCCAGACCGTTTACCCGGGTAACCGCGCACTACACATTGCGTACTTTGATCATTTATATCCACCGGTGCTTGTCCCACATTGGGTCCTGGATAAAGCTCGTTAACAACTTGCTGTTGCTCGTCTGGAGCAACGGATGGCCGGCGACTACCGTTAGAAACTTTTCGAGTCCCTCGCGACGCGACTCAATCTCGATATCGTCAAACCGGTTCTTTGACAAAAAGAGCTTCCCCGGTAACGGAGGTATCACCACCCGCGTGGTCTCGGTCTGGAGCGCCACGCGAAACGACTCAAAGTCAGAGTACCGGCGCCGGACGCGCGACGTGCGTTTTTTGAACGCAGGGATGTTGGTGCGGCACACAATCTCGTAGTCGGTGAACATGCTCCTGCCGTAGCCATGGGTCCGCGGATTCACGACCTCGACCTCGAGGAAGTTCTCGGGCTCGCCATATATCTCATCAAAGGTCTGCTGTTTGAATTTGGGTGCCAGCGGAGTCCGTTTCGTGGACGAGACTGTGTCCTCAAACGACTGAAACGCTCTCCCGCTCATGGTGTATAAGTTGAATTCCCATTAGTCACGTTACATAGATGGTGTTACCCGTAAGCGATGACATGTGCACGTGACTAAATAATATATTACCCGGAATTATGACGTCATAAAACAATGTACGTTACCCGGGAATGCTTTATAATCCCGTGACTGACACATGCATTACCCGGCCACATGTATTACCCGTCCCAGAAGATATACCCTGGATTTACTCACTTGCAACTTCATGAGCAACGACATTGCGTACGAGCAGCAAGAGTTATATGCCCGGCAGCAGGAACACATCACCCCCGACCAGGAGCCCGAGGCAGAACCCTTGGAGCCCATGGACATGGAGCCGCAGGAGGAGGATAATGGTGGCGCGTTTGCAAACGTGGGGCAAGGGCTCAAGGGCCAGTACAAGCGGATGATGATGCAGTACTGGCAGGAGATCATCAACTCGATTGAGCGGGAGGAGCACGACTTCAAGAACCACCATTTGCCGCTTGCGCGGATCAAGAAGGTAATGAAGACCGACGAGGCCGTCAAGATGATTTCCGCAGAGGCCCCGATTTTGTTTGCAAAGGGCTGCGACATCTTCATCACCGAATTAACGATGCGTGCATGGATTCATGCCGAGGAAAACAAGCGACGCACGCTCCAAAAGTCTGACATCTCGGCCGCGCTCCAAAAGTCCGACATGTTCGACTTTCTCATTGACATTGTGCCGCGGGACGAGGACAAGCCCAAGAAGCAGCCGCCCATGGGCGCCGGATTGGATATCGCAGGGTACGCCGGGTACTACGACAAGGACAAGCAAAAGTACCAGCCGTTCTTGAACCACACTAGTGCCACCACTTTGAACTCGCTCACCAGCCAGACGCTTGCCAGCAACTCGGAGAAAAGCATGCCGGCAAACTACATCAACCAAGACATGTACGTCAAGCAGGAGGACATGAAGCAGGCGGGCGAAGGTGGCGGTGGAGGCCAGTTTGAAATTGGTAGCTACGAGTTTTGACAATGTACATTATGACTATTTTATATATTTTCGTAACCTCATGACTGCATGTATTCCAAGCACTCCACCAAGTGGGAGATTGTCTCCTGGCATGTCCCCTGGTAGCTGGGCCCTGGCCGGCCTGGACCCGTGATCTCGGCCTGACCCCGGACTGGGATCTCGGCCCGGCTCACCCCACTGGCGTCCACCAACACAAGTCGCTCCATGGGGTACACCGCGCCTCCTAGCGGATCAAGCACTTTAAAGTACCGCGCAATCACGCCCCGGTCGTCGCTCACCACAGGGAACGAGTACTCGTTTTCCTTCACATTGGCACTCACCCCCAACACTTGACAATGGTATTTGCTCACCAACTCCTGGTAGCACAGATCCAAGCCGGCCATGTACGGCTGGCTCACCACACCAAAGAACACAAGCAACACGGGCGTCGGCTCTGCCATCACAAACT
Source organism: Saccharomycopsis phalli (assembly GCA_020342235.1). Classification (NCBI taxonomy): domain Eukaryota; kingdom Fungi; phylum Ascomycota; class Saccharomycetes; order Ascoideales; family Saccharomycopsidaceae; genus Saccharomycopsis; species Saccharomycopsis phalli. Next base: position 921,093 of record CP073217.1, read on the forward strand.
CAAGACTCAAGTCAATGGCATACGGCTCGCTGGCACCGCCTTCAAAGAAGGCCATGGAAAACGGAACGTTGCGTGCCTGGAAAAACTCAAGCAACCCGTCAATGCTCTGCGGCTCTTTCCGATCATGGCGGCTCATCAACTCTGGTTTGCTGACATACCGGTTGCTCTTGTGTCGCTTAGATACAATCACGTACTGCGAGTTCCCAAGTACAGCACCCCTTTTCATCACGGAAAACAGAAGTTGCAGAGGGCAATTTTTTATACCGCCATTTTCTCCAGTGGTATATGCATGCCACAAACAGGAAAACCAGCCTGCCCGTTTACCCACATTACGCCTCGTTACCCCCCATAAATAAACACGCCAAACAACCTAAACCACAATTTAAAATTTCCCATTACATACTCCCAAGCAAAAATTCACAATCTATATTTATAAATGGGCGCACGTGATATTTAGACTCGATATCTTACCGGGTAACACACCGTATTCCACACAGCACCCTGTCCCTGTTGATTTGGCCATGCATAGGCCGAATAGTATTGAAGAGTTTCTATACCAGCTTGTAAGTCAATCAGTAATATATGTTTATTTTCTGACGTTAGTTGATCAACTCAAAGCTGTTTAACAAGTTTGTTAGAAGAGTGTACTGCAAAATTAACCGTGTTCCTTACCATCATTTTGAACCGGAATTGCTCAAGAGAACAAACTACATGCTTTACCAGCCTACGACACTTCATAAAGTTCGGGCGTTTCGATATTTATTTTTTGATGAGTTGAAGCGGAGTTTTGGTATAAAGAGGAATTAAGGGTGGTATGAAGAGTGGCTTGACTGGCGAGTTGCTGAGGTTACTCTGACGTACTATGAGGTTACTGTGAAGTTGCTCTGCAATTACTCTGATGTTATTCTGAAATTACTCTGGAGTCACTATGAAATTACTATAAAGCTACTATAAAGTTACTCTGAAATCACGATAAAGTTAAACAACTCAAGTACTTGAGTAGCTTGATCATACATTCAGAGTAACCATTTTAATCAACTGACAAAACCACCAGATAGCATATCTTTGACGATATTACTAATGAAACTTACTTATATTACAAAACTATGTAATCAAATAAAAACACCATGGACTGCATGAATACATTGGCTCAATTACAAGCGTTCATGGGATTATTTAAAAGGCAGAAATGTCATTCACAAATTGATTGCACACATGGCTCGGTGAATAATATACTTAGTAGTTTAAAGACAACAGTCCGAGCCGGCAATGATATTTGAATACTTCAACTCATTACGTTACATGGTGATAAAAAGAAAATTAAAAAGGCGAGGAAGATTCAGAAGCTCAATGACAATATAAAGAGTAACGATTAAATACAGTATTCGCACGATGGACTATTGTTCTCACGATGGAATATTGTTCTCACGATGGACTATTGTATGACGTACTATTGTTCTCAGGTCATGGCTTGTGAGAAATAAGATTTCTGCACATCAACCAAATCTCAGAGATCATTCATACCAAAGACAATAAACTTCAATTCTTTATATTATACACTGCTACGTTTTTGTCTTATTTGAGGCTCCAAATATAATTCTAATAGATACGCTTCTATGGTTGTAATATCTGGCATCAGTGTCAGATTGAGAAACCAGTTTAAATAATTAGTATAAATTAAATGGGACTAGGGAAAATAATAAATTAGTATATTAGTGGGTAAAAATGGTAAATTAGTGGATAAAGTAGCAAAATCAAGAAATGGTAAAATAGTGAATAGAGTGGCAAATTAGAAAAGAAAATAAAACTAGTCCAACTGTCATCTCGCAAACCACTTCAATAAATAACAATATAAACATTCTATGAGCAACAGAACATAACAACCTAATTACATGCGAGCTATTTTTTGGCCGGGTTTTGGAATGGCTTGCTCAACTTCTTTTTGGTAAGCATGGTGACATCATTATCAAAAGATACAATAATGTCTTTGTCGGTGCCGAATCGAAAGTTGTCACCAGTAATCTCCAGATTGTACCGCTTGATCAAGTACGGCTCCTTGTCGCCACGAAGTGCCTTCTTGAAGTTCCATCGAATGACATATGGTCCCGACGACGTGACCATCGACGTCTCCTTGGTATCAATACCCGTATTGAACCGCGCAATCGTGAAATTCAACGGCGCACCAGTCTCGTTTTGCATAATCGCAGCATGCTGTGGCAAAAGCTGTAAGACCTTTGGTTGTGGCTTGGTGTCCTTGCTGAATGACGCCTGGAAACCTGTACGGCCCTCATTCTTGCCCTCCCGGATCTTCACATCAATAAGCAATAAGTAGGACTTGCACGTCGCCAAGACCCATTTCCCGTCCGGAGAAACGTCCAACCCAATAATCGGATGGCCCATACCCATCAACCGGGTCTTTGCACGGATACCAACCCGGTCAAACAACTTCACCACTCCGTCCTTTTGGGCAACTGCTATTCCTCCAGAAGCTGTTGTTGCTAATGCAGTGTGATTTTGGTTCGTGGCATACAGCATGCATTCAGACTCGACCAACTTGTTGTGTGAAGAGAGCCGCGGATCGATTTTGAACAACCCGTTATTGCTCACACCCAAAAATGTTTGTTCGGCAGTCATCTGGCCAAACTTCTGTCCCTGGGAAAACTGCACCACATCAAGATCAACATTGTCCTTGCTAACCCCATATTCTTCCACAACTTTACCCTTGGTCAAGTCCAACTTGTACAAGTTGGACAATTTCTGTGCGTCCTGGATCACCAACGCACTGTCCTTCTCATGCAACATGACCTTGTCTGGATTAATCGACGCACCCTTGAGGTTCTTTACGCCCTCAATGGCCGCATAAAACTCCAACCCTTCATCGTCGGTCTGTGACTTGAACACTCCAATCTTCGACCCACGAACAACGTACGATCGATCGTTCAAGTATGACACCGACAATTCCTTGTTTCTTTCGTTGTCCTTGGCAAATTTCGCCGCTGCGTTGTCCTCATCCTCATCATCGGACTTTTCATATATCTTCTTGGTTTCTTCCTCTTCTTCCTCCTCTTCCACCTCCTCAATGTCACTATCATCTCCCACGGACGGATCATCAAGATTAATGTCACTAAACTGGTTAATCAAAAAGTCCTGGTCCTCGCTCTTCACTTTACCCCATTTGCTTTTGTTGGTTGACTCCCACAACGACACAATAAAGTGCGTCTGGAATTCCGACAACACCTCAAAATCCTCAAATTTAAAGAGGAATGTTTGCTCACACTCACCAGACATGTAGTTATACAAGAAACTGAGCGTGTCATAGTTGAACGTAGGACTGAGCTCCTGGGATATAACTGCCAGGTGAACAAACTTGCCATCACCATGCGCCACCAAATGATAAACCCACAGATCTGACTTGATGATAGATGCCTCTGCGTCTTTGGTGCGTAAAATAAACGTCACCAGGTCCGGATTGAACTCGTAGATCGAACACTTTGTGGTGCTGACTTCCTCCCCTTCGGGAGGCTCTAGAGCATCATCAAACACGTCGCTCTCATCACTGTCAGATACAAACAACGCCTCTTCCAAGACTTCCTTGGAAGGATCAAACTTGAACTCGTCAAGCGCGTCCTCGTCGAGATTCAGCGAAGATTTGCTGTACTTGATCTCGTACTCATAGCGATAGATCGAGTCCATAAAGTTCTGGATAAGCCCCTCATCCACAGTGACATCGCACACAAACGCAAACTTGTCACCCTCATCGCCCGACACATCCTTCCATACAATAATCGTGTTCCCATCGCTGTTCATTGATTTGTAGAAGCAAAGCTCCTCGTGGATAAGAAACGTCCGTTCGTCCGACGATTCAAGCTCATCAAGTAGCGCATCATCATTCTCTTCGTCCTTGAACCGTTCCTGGCCTTCTTGATATGCCTTGTGGATCACAAGTTGGTAGTGGAACGGGTTTGTAGTTTGCCTGATACTGGCCACTGCGTCACTATACAAACACTCGGACTCGGACTTTGGGGACCCCGGGGTTCGAAACAAAATAAGCTGGCCAGACGGGATGGAGGCTAGCTCATCTTTTTGAGCAGACCCAAGCATTCGTTTCAAGATATTCATGTTGCCACCTTGTTTACATTTTTTGTTTATACAAAATATAAATCCACCAGCGACCGGGTAATGTTCGATAAAAAAAAAATCAAGGCATCTCACCAGACATGAGTAGAATATGGACGGGTCCAATTTGTAGAGGGATCCATACGAGCAGGGTTTTATATAAATCGAATAAGATATTCAAGAAGAAGGAACCGGAGACCAGGCAATCTGATATACCCAAGAAGCTTGATAAGATATCCATAGTCAACGCTATCAAGGTGGGAAAGCAGGACAAGAAGGAACTATTCAGGGACGAAAATGTGCCAGACTGGAAGAAGCAGAAGGTGGCATTGAAACATAAATTCGCCGGAGGCGCTTGGAATCCGCCCAAGAAATTGTCACGTGAAGAGATGGAGTCGGTGCGGCTCTTGAAGCAACTGATGCCATTTGTGAACAACACACAGATATCTGAGCATTTCAAGGTTTCACCCGAGGCAATACGGCGGATCTTGAAGTCTAATTGGGAGCCCCGGGACTTTGAGGAGGAGGAGAAGGTGCAGGAGCGCTGGAAGAGACGAGGAGAGCGTATTAATGAAATGAGGGAAGTTGATTCGGATAAGAATAGCAATGGGCAGTATGCGAAGCAGGATAAAGGTCCTGCTCGAATGCAGTTTATGAGTGAAAAGGATAAGAGGACCCGGGTGATTCGACGAAAAGGTGGGGCACGGAAGATTAAAAAGCTTGGTCTGATGGAGTTTTAATTACATGGAAAAGTCTTTCAAGTCTGACTGACGGATTTGTATATTATTCTTGTATAAAGCTAATGAAGTTATGTAAAGTATTAAAAAATTATAAGGGTAAGTATCAAGCAATGAAACGGAGGCTGTTTAGCATCCGTCAATATGGTATTACGTGAATCTAGCATTACTATAAATCTGACATTACCATGAATCTAGCATTATAAATCAGATATTACTATAAATCTAGCATTATTATAAATCAGATATTACTATAAATCTAGCATTACTATAAATCTAGAAATGATCATAGAACTAGCAATTACCATAGATCTAGCAATTACCGTTACACAAACCGGACAATTATCGTCATATAAACCAGAATTACCGTTACATAATCATTGCAACTACCCACCTCCCTCATGTTGAATCAGTTCTCATCCAAAATGTAATTGCCCAATTTATCAACCTTTAAATTCTCGTCGCCGTTTTGCAAAGCCTCGATGATTTTTTCATTTTCCTCCTCCTCCTCTTCCTCTTCTTCATAATCAGACTCGTACTCACTTGATTCCTCCTCTTCCTCCTCTTCATTCTCGTCATATTCCTCAATCTCCATTTCTCGCATTTGCTTCATGGCATCCTCAAACACAGAGTCTCTTCCTGTAGTGTGCCGCTTGTACCCTGAGGCCATGAGAAGCTGGTCCAACTTCTCGACACGATGCAAATCCCGCTTAAACTCGGGATACGCGTGCCGGAACCCGCTTCCAAACCCACTCTCGTCCAATATCAACGGGTCCTTCTTCGGCTGGTAGTTGAATCGTCGCTTAAAAAACCGCCGGATACACTCGACGTCACGCTTAAAGTATTCCTCGGCCTCAGGATGGTCAATGGAGATACTCTGGGGGAAATCCAACACCACAAACTCGGCTTCCTGGCTGGCCATGATGTTGAACTCGTTGAAATCGCAGTGGATGAGTCCATAGTTGGCCAACTGCACTATAAAGCACATGAGGTCGCTGTAGAGTTTCTTGTAGTCGTCGCACAGGTACAACTTCGTCATCGGATCGCCCTTGATCTTCTCCATCAAGATACAGTGCCGCGAGTAGTCATACGGCTGCGGAACCTTGAATCCGTGCTGGTGGAGCATGCTCAAAAATTGGTACTCCTTGTTGGCAGCGACCTTGGACAAATACATCCAGCTGCCACCAACATTACGTTTGAGATAGTCCCGCTTGGACTTGACTGCCCGAAACGATGTCCGGCCAAGCCGGTGGATCTTGAGGATCTTCTCGATCTTGTGTGAGTCCATCGCCAGGTAAATATCCGACTCTTTCCCGACACCTACAGTGGTGCCGATACCCACCATCGTACCACGTTTCACCATCGATTTGAACGCAAGGTAGTCGTGCCCGCTGTAGGTCAATTTGTACCCGTCATATTTGGCGTTTCGCACCTTGGTAATAAGCCGGTGCTTGGCCAAATTGGCGATACATCTTCCCGTGGCACCAGGATTCACTCTGCTGCTCAGCAGAATAAGCGACGTCGGAACTAGCTCGTGGTTCTTGCTCCCGCCCTCTACAGCCTCCAAGACTTTCCAGTCCTCGGGGGACAAGTATCGCATTTGCGTGGTGTCGACCTTCATTGTTGAAGAAGAGCAGTGGAAAATTTGAAGAGATGCCGCATTCAGGTACGTGGTTATGCAGGATTGACATTGGGCAGTACATGTGATTTGGAATTGTTTATCTTAGCTGGGTTGATGGTGTCTAAATGGATTATATTAGCTAGGAAAAGACTTGTTTTAGTGGTTCATCTCAGATAAGGCAAGGATTTGCCAATGGTTTCTCTTGGCTAGGACAAGGCTAGACTAATTGCGTCTCTAGTTTATTTCCACTGGTACTATAGCACATTTTACATTTGGTTTAAAAGGCAGCTCCTACTCATTGTCAAGACTAGTCCTTTGATTTTTGTTGCCATTTCCCTCTCTTTTATCCTGGAATCATAATCCATAAAAAGGCTCTTGCTAGGATAAAGAGCCGTTTACCGTATTTACATAAATAGGCCTTTTTACCTTACTGTAGCAAATACACCTATTTACCAACTCATATCTTGCAATATTACACATCTCAATGTATCTTAGTATATTTTCAGATTCAAAGTATTTCCACAAGACATTTACAATGTATTCATGACAACTTTACCGTAGCTAGTGCTGTATAGTATCGTAATATTCATTTCAATCACCAATATCGTGCACCCAATTCTTTATTTTATCATATTCTTGTCATGTTCTCACCACCACATTCCTATTATATTCTCATCACCTCGACACACCTCGATACTCTCCATTTCAAACATACCCCAATCACATTCCTCTCGCTACTCAACCACATCCTTCCACTACTCAATCATATTCCCCCCACTACTCAATCATATTCCCCCCACTACTCAATTTTAGACGCCCGAGTATTGGAAGAAATAAAATGAAACACCAAGATCAAGCCAAACGACATTAATCCCAAGAAAATCGCCAAACTGTTCAATTGACCGTCACTAATCATCCTGCTTTGCACCACGTTTACTTTTCAAATGAAAATTACTACACCCACACGTGACTACACATAGCTGCAATACATACATTTATTGGCACAATTATTTACCAAGACTCAAGGCTTCAAGAGGGCCAGTTTCACCCTTGGTGATTCTAGCGGCTTTGACTTCAGAAGCACCACGCTTTTCAGCAGCAACTTTCAAATCATCCTTCAAGACTGCACGAACAGTTCTAGAGGAAATAGCAATGTATTTGTTAAAGCTAACGTTAGTAACAGGTCGCTGACAATCGACAATTCGAATATTGACACAGTTTGGTGCCTTTATACTGCCTTTTCGTGTTGCCAATTGGCCATGGCGTACGCGGCAATCCCGCAATATACACCACAACCAGGGTGAAAACACAACTAGCAAAAAACACACTCGTAAACTCCCAACGCGTCATCATACACTCTGCCGTCTTAATTGCGTATCCACTTACGAAAAACCAGCTTTTCTCCAGGCAGACATATTAGATTGTATCTTGTAATTGCACTTTTCCTGAGAAATTTACCGTCGTGGTAGGAGCCCGGCACCGAGTTTCCCGCAGCATGATTGGTCGGCTTGGATGCGTGGCTGGTGATGTGGCTGGTGTGATGACCGGGGGGTGGATGGCTCATGTGGCTGATGTAGGTCATTGGTTTGGGGGAGAAATTACGCAGTTTCTCATTATGGAATCTTCCCAGTCTCTTGTCCAAGGGCCGTTGTTGTGTAATGAAAACGGCGACTTTGTCGACACAAACGGCCGGAAGGTCACCTTGAAAGGAATAAACATCGATTCTTCTAGCAAGCTTCCCAAGACCCCAGACCTTACTAGCTACTCTCCAGCTGATTCGGTGTTTTGGGATGGGGACAATGTCTCGTTTGTCGGGCGGCCGTTCCCGTTGGAGGAGGCCGAGGAGCATATCCGGCGGATCAAAGGCTGGGGCTACAATGTTATCCGGTATATCATCACCTGGGAAGCGATTGAACATGGCGGTCCTGGGGTGTATGACGAGGACTTTATTGAGTATACTGGTGCGGTGCTCGAGATAATCCACAAAGTCGGGGGAATATATGTGTTTTTGGACCCTCACCAGGACGTGTGGTCGCGTTTCACCGGAGGTAGTGGTGCGCCGTTATGGACGTTGTATGCTGCTGGTTTCGACCCGTCAAAGTTCCACAAGACCCATGGCGCAGTGTTGCATGGCTTCTATCCCCCTGACCCAGAGGTTTACCCCAAGATGCTCTGGCCGCTGAACTATTACAAGCTTGTGGTGGCTACCATGTTCACTCTCTTCTTTGCCGGACGCACGTTTGCTCCAAAGGCTGTGATTAACGGGGTGAATATCCAGGACTATTTACAGAACCACTTTGTTGCGGCGCTCAAGTATCTTGTGGAACGGTTGTACAAGACACGGCCCCATTTGTTTGACGAGATGATCTTTGGCTTTGAGACGTTGAACGAGCCAAACCGGGGCTGGTTTGGCGCAACAGACTTCCACACCATTTCAGAATCACAGCGTCTTCGGGTCTCTGCCACTCCAACGCTTTTCCAGGCTCTTCGTTTGGGAATGGGGTTCTCCGAGACTGTCGACGAGTACAAAATCACAATTACCGGCCCACGCAAGACCGGAGCGGTGGTCTTGGATCCCTGTGGCGAAACCGCGTGGCTTGAGACCGACAAGTACGACGATTTATACGGATTCAAGCGTGACCCACAATGGAAGTTGGGCACCTGTCTTTGGGCGCAGCATGGTCTCTGGGACGTTTCCCAAGGCACGGTGTTGGACGAGTCGTTTTTCTCGGTGCACCGCGAGACCGGTGTCACTTTGGACATGGAGTACTTTATAAACCACAACTTTGTGGAGTTTTTTGCCAAGATCAGGGACGCCATCCGTAAAGTGAAGCACGACATGTACATCTTGTTGCATCCCCCGGTGTTGGAAAAGCCGCCAAAGCTACTTGGCACCGAGTATATCGACGGCCGGATCATATATGCGCCTCACTACTACGACGGGCTCTCTCTTATGATGAAATCGTGGAACCGCACTTACAACGTCGACACCTTGGGGATCATGCGCGGACGGTACCTTAACCCGGTGTTTGCCATTGTGTTGGGCGAGACGAATATCCGGAAATGCATTCGGAGCCAGTTCATGGAGATCAAGAAGGAAGGCAGAGAGTACTTGGGGAAGTCGGTGCCAATCATCATGACCGAAACCGGTATGCCCTTTGACATGGACGGGAAAAAGGCATACGACGATGGTGATTACGAGTCCCAAACACGGGCCTTGGATGCGCTTTCGTTTGCCTTGGAGGGTGCCGATATCTCGCACACCTTCTGGTGCTACTGTGCTACAAACACGCACAAATGGGGAGACCAGTGGAACTGTGAGGATTTCAGTTTCTGGTCCCATCAGGATAAGATCGGCGAGTATGGGGAAATGGACGAGAAACACTTTTCTGCGACCCATGATGGCGTGAGGGCTGCTGGTGCAGTTATACGGCCATATATTCTAAAGTCCAACGGGCCGGTGGTGTCGTGCGAGTTTGACAGAGAAAAGTGCCGGTTTGAGGTGGAAATCGACTGTCCAGAGGCAGTGCAGATACCCACGGTGATATACTTGCCAGACTACCATTTCCTGTCAAAGAAGACCCAGGAACATTTGCAAGTGATTGTCAGCTCGGGGAACTTTGAGTTTGACCAAGAAAAGAGTGTTTTGAACTGGTTCCATTCTACTGGGCCGCAGAAGATTGTCATTTCCAACACGCTTAAAAACCAGGCTCTGGCTGCACTGGAACTATGGTGTAATGTTTTTAGGGGTGTTTTATACTGAGGGATGCTGAGATGTCACTGTATACTGTAGAGTACCGTTGTCAAAGATATCAAGAGGTCACTGAAGTATACTGAAGAGTACTGTTTTTAAGATATTAAGTGGACTATCACGTTGGTTTATGGAAGTTACTTGGGTTTAAATTGGTGGGGATGTTTTTTTAGATATAACAAATACAAGTCATGGTAATATTTGTAAAGATGCCATTTTATGACATGCAACAACTGTAAAGATACCATTTTATACTAAATGCTCTATAAAGCAAAAACCACTTGGATTTCCTCGCAAATCAGACAATTTAAAGAACAAATGAACCGATAATAAACGAAATTGACAATGATTATGAAAACCAGTGATTTTCATATTTACGAGGTGTAATAATTGTAACGAGACGCCCCACTTCTTGATATCTACATGAACCACATCTTCCCCATTTTGTCTATTCCATCCTGTTTCCCTCCGAGTCTACTACAAAGAAAACGTTGTGACTTTATCATTGCTAGCCAGACAGAGAATCACCAGGCGAAGCTGTACCATCATACCACGTGACCAGGTTATGTCACCAAGACATTTGTATTTTAGGGCATGAGCCAGTTTGTATTTAAACATCCACGAACCCTTGATGAAGAAGAGTCGATTTTCTCGTCTGACAATGGCGAATCTGTTTCTGAAATCCACCCTGTAGAATTGGTGGCACAAAGGGTGATTGGGCCGTCGTTGGATAACTTATCAGGGAAGCTTCAAGAGTTGCAGGAAAGCCAGCTTATCTTGACGGCACGTTTGAATATATTGAGGAGTAATTTGAGGCAGATTAACGAGAACATTGCCATTACAGATCGGAAGAATCTCACGCAAAGGACGGCTGCGTTGAAGCAAAAGTTGAGGAGCATACTAGCGGTGTTGAAGGTGGTGGAAAAGCGGATCCAGAGGGTGTTGGAGAATATTGACAATTACTAGGAAATAAAAATGGGACACGACTTGTAGCATGTAGTGGGGATTTTCCTGGTTCAAAGTTACTACATGTGTGAGTGCTGAGAATAAATTGATATTTACTAATCATTTGGTATTCAACAATCTCTTGCGATTTGATGTTCATCTGTTATTCGATGCCGGTCGTCATTTCGACCGACAGTTGTCAAGTATTTTTATAATATACGACCCACGGCCGATTTCGCTACTTGCTCAAGGATAGTCGTTAAAAGTTAAAGAGCCGAAGAAGCCTATATGGATAACCCCAGCTCTTCTTGGCAAACACGTCAAACAAAAGACTGGAAACAAATAAGATCAAAAAGCTCACTGCAAACGCAGCAATGGCACCGAAACGTGCATTCTGGATCTTTGGCACGCTGTTAGTCAATATCACCACGAGGATCGCCAAGATACCGTAGATGGTGCTTAGAATATTGGTTTCAATCCCAAACTGGTTCTGCTGTCCGTCCTGAAAGTACTGTGGGTGTGTAGGACTGCCTCCTGCATACTGTGTGCCTCGAATGTTGTTGAACATGTATCCCGAAATAAACAAGAGCACAGCGAAAATCACAACCGCGCCCCAGATTTTTCGCGAGCTCAACACCTTTGAAATGCCGGATCTGAACTGGATCGTAGCAAACAAAAGTACCGCTGCCACCAAGAGCGAAAACACAAGATTGTCGTAGCGGACTGGCTTGGAAACCTTGATACTAGCTCCAGTTTCGTGGTGGATAAAGTTGTTGAGCATGTCCAAATTGTTGCCCTCGGTGAATCTGTACTCTGAGAAATCCTGTGTGAAGCTCGTGCTGTCATTGGTTGGCTTGAACAAGTACAACTTTGGCACGGCCTGGAGATCAAACTTTTGGAACACCTTGTTCAGCGCCTCGGTGAAATCTGCCCGGGCAAAGAACAACCGATCATTATTTGGATGCTCCTTGACCCAGCTGTCGGCAATTGTCGAAAAGTCCGGGTCGAATTGCGAACACAACACACATCCAATGTTTGGAGATGTGGCAGTAAGCAACACCACAAGTGAAAAGTCGCGGGGACCTTGGAGAACATCCTCGAAATTGCTGTTTTTGAGTTTCACTATGGAGCTTTTTCCTCGCAGGCGGAGCTTTCCGAGCTTCTCATGGCTAATCGCCTCAACGAACACAGCGAATAATGCTATAAGAAATACGCAATTGAGCTTCATTGGTGATGTTGTCTAGAGTTTTTCGTAACACGTATTGATTGTCACGCGCGCATAGTCACGTGGTATTATTATTACAAGCTGTGACACCAGTTGAATGCTTGCTTCTATAGTTTTTTTTTTTTGGTAGCACGATTATTCAATCATATGAAAGCATTTTTCCGGATGATTATGAATAAACAATCGGATCACATTTGAAAAGATAGCCCTGTCCTTCAAAAAAGAGAATAGACACCCAAGACGTGGTAACCAGTAAATATAAAGACAGCCGATAACGTGCATGATACTAAGTATCGTTTCTCATTGAGTAATTAAACAGACTTATCTACAGTATCTTTGACAATGCCACGGGACTTTCCAATGCTTACACTCAGCATCTAAGTCGTACTGGTGACGACCTGTCATTTCGCCGAGAGACGTACATCTCACACATTTAAGCTGATATCGTATTTTCATATACACCTAAATCCAGATGGTATCTATAGCCAGTTTTGTTAATGTTTAATAGGCGTATGCGTTGCTATTCCTGCAATACTGCATTGCATGTATTCCTGGAAGGTGATGAATGACCCTTGATGACAGGGAAGAAACAAGGGGAATACCCAACTATAAATAGAGATATTGTCGCCCTAATACAGATATAGGTTCATTCCCAAGGGAATCAAATAACACAATCGACACTACTGTTTCCGATGATTCATATCCGAGGGAACACGACACACGTATAATTACAGCTGGACATATCTGTAGCAATGCTCAGCAATATTGATACCTTTCTAGCAATTTAAAGACAGTTGACCAGCATTGGTATCCTGGCCGGGCCAAAAATCCACAGTTTACTCAATCAGCTCAGAAAGAATCTTGAATCAACCACCACCAAAACACAGTACCGAGCGAAATTCCATTTCAATTGCCTTCGTTTCGAAAATCACAGTACCAAGCGAAATTCCGTTTCAATTCCCTTGTTTCGAGAATCACAGTCCAGCAACCTCCTATATCCTTCTCACATTAGACACCTTGGTTCCAGGAAATGGGCGTTTTACCAGCACAAGTGCGTCGTCGTTATACAGACATGTTTACGGTACACATGCTCGTTAAAATTCGCCCATTATGGCTGGACGACTGAATCCAGTTCTTTATAGCAACAAAACGCTGCAATACCCCATGGCTGCTTCACAGCATCCCCACAACCACCTCGAACGATTTTGTCGCCATTCAAGGAGTCTTCTTACGACACTCGTATAGCGGCACGTTCCTAGCTTTTGACGCAAAGTACCAATCTCTTTTGCTGGAGCCTAGTATAGCCATTTACCATAGATAAATACTGTGTATCCCGATTGGGCATCTATCTCATCAGAACAACCAATTTCGGCAACGCAAAAGGGTTCCATTCCGGCGGTACCAAGCAAGCGTCTGGTGAAATAGCAAGTGAGATCCAAGGGCAGTATTTGCGAAAATAAGCTGGTAGTAAGGAATAACCAGTAGAATTGACTAATATCGAATCAACATTGGTCTGAAATCAGTTGAGCATTAATCAAGGACCAATCAGAGATCAATTGCAGCTACAAAGAACTCCACAAACGGCAAGCTTGACAACTTTACTTGACTCTGCCCCATTTCTTGGTATAAATATCACTGCACCCCACTGAATCTCCATGAAGGATTTAAAGCAGCTTTACCACAAGGTTTTCAAGCTGGACCAACTTCCCGTTGCCTTACCCGTGGAGCCAGGGAAACCACCTAGCAAGCGGGAAATCTACCAGGCACGACAGGATTTCGGAGTCAATTTCGGAAGCTTGTTTATTCTCGAAAAGTTCATCTACGGATCGTTTTTCATCAATGACACACAAGCAGAGTTGGAAGCCGTGACTGCCCAGGTCAAGGAGCACGGGGTCGACGACACTAGAAAGTTACTTGAGCAGCACTGGCAGGGTTATGCTTCGGATAAGGACTGGCAATGGCTCAAGGAAGTTGGGGTGACGTCGGTACGGATCCCTGTTGGCTACTGGGCCATTGACGGGGGGAAGTTTGCGCATGGCACGCCGTTTCATAAAATCGCACCGGTGTACGCAAATGCGTGGCGTTTCTACCGGGGGTACATTGAGAAAGCCGCGGAATACGGAATCAGCGTGTTGGTTGATCTCCATGCGCTTCCAGGAGGTGCCAACACCGGAGATCACTCGGGCCAGGTGTTGGCGCATCCGGAATTTTGGGGCTCCCTGAAGTATCAGGACATTGCTTTGGAAGTGGTAGGTTTCTTGGCACGCGACTTGGCTGGGTACGACAACGTGGCCGGGTTGCAGATCATTAACGAGAGCGTTCATGCTTCTCCAGGAGGCCACCAGTCCAAGTACTACTTGAAAGCGGTATCGGAGATCCGCAAACACAACAGCACAGTCCCAGTAGTTGTCTCTGACGGCTGGGATCCGAACCCATGGTGTAAATGGGCTGACGATTTACACTCGTGTGCCGGAGGGTCCACTGGTGTTACTCTAGACGTCCATATCTACCGGTGCTTTAGCGATGAAGACAAACAAAAGGATCCCGACGCGATCATCAGCGACTTGGATCTGACTGTAGTCAAGGACATCAACAGCCCCGACGTCATTGTGGGTGAGTTTAGCGGAGTGCTTGACACATGCTCCTGGGACAAGTTCCAGGGTAACCGAGACGAGAAGGTTAGGGAGTATCTCAACACGGAGATTCGCTTGTTCAATGAAAGAACGTCAGGATGGTATTTCTGGACCTACAAATTCGAGCACGGAGACGGGGGCGAGTGGGGGTTTGTGCCAATGATCAACAGTGGGGCGATCCCAAAACGACCAACTTCAGTGGCAGAGTTCCCTAGTGACGAGCAAAGAGACAAGACCAAGGATGAGAAACTTAAGGAGCATACTGACTACTGGAACGGTACCGGTGACGAGCCGTTTGAACATGATCGGTTTGAAAAGGGCTTCTTGACTGGCTGGAACGATGCTGCGGAATTTGCCAAGTTGGATGGATCTACCATTGGCAGAAGACACGCCTGGAAGGATGCCAGACGGCAGGAGCATGACTCAAAGGGTGACTCCAAATACATCTGGCAATGGGACCATGGCTTCGACGCGGGGAAGGACGCCTTTGAAGAAGCTGCAGGACTCAAGTATTAGTTAGTTATATATGCCCGCTTTATATTATTACGCACGTGTAGACCGTTCATATCATGTGACACTTTCATTCAAAATGCATACTGGGGAAACCTGGGCTCCTGCATTTGTATGCGCGTAGATATATTGTCGTTAATAAACACACTTTAATTAGGCCAAGCAAGACATAGGAAACATTTGATAATGATTATTCGCGTTCAATATGTTTTTACGCCTTGCGGCAGTGTAAATAGTCTCTGTAATAGAAATGTTTGAAGGCGGTTTGCATCAAGTCCCTTTTGGCGGTTGAACGGATGCCTACATGGCAGAATTATATAATATATATTGCCCCAACTGCAAAGGCTAAAGAGAATATTAAAAAAAAAATCAGTGAATTCAATCTTCACTCACTCTCTGTTGGGCTGGTCATATATATTATCACTATTTTCCTTCACATACGACTGTTGATCGGGAATCTCTAACATGCTTAGTCCGTTAAACAGTGGGTAGTACAAAGGACTGTTGCTGCTCAACTTGTTTTGCTTCAATGGTGGTAATGTCTGACCCCAGCTGCTTCCTCGTGCTTTGTTGGAATCGGATGTTGGCGCTGCTGTTGTTGAAATAGTAGGGCTGGCCGAATAATTCAAAGGCGGAAGCTTGTTTGCAGGAAGGTAGCTCTCAATGGTCTTTCCATTTGAGGCACCAGTGAACAACGATCCGTTTGCAAGAGAATTTGTTTGAAACCCGGAATCAAAGTTATAACTCAAGTGAGAGGCGTTTGGATTGCCATAGCCAAAGAACTGGTCTTCAAAAGGATTGCCTATCATATCTGAGATCACGCCCTTCCCTGAGGTTATAATCTTGTGTAAGTAATCCAAATGTAAAGTTCTTCCGGTGATTCTGTGAGGAATTTTATTCCCGCCTGGTCCTATAAAGGCGTGTTTCACTTGACGGTTGATGGAGAAGTCCTCGGAGACGGTCCAGACATTGGCACCAGTATACTGGTTGAAATTCTGAGTGAAATACACCGCGAAATTCGGCGGCTTGTTTAGCAGTAGTACAAGCTCGCTATTGAGAAATTTTGAGTCATCGGGCGAATTTCCTGGTAAAGAGGTCAAGGACGAACTTTCCACCGACAGAAGCGGGTAGTGGATTCGGAATATCACCTTCTCCAGCTGGGTCACATTTGTGAAAAAATAATTGAGTTCGCGATTCTTGTGCAGAAGAATCACTGCCAAGTCTAATGGGTCTGACATGAGTTCCTCTACGGCCAAAGGCAGAAGATCATCTAATTTCGGCGTAAACATGTAGTTTGTGGCCAGCTCTTGTTTGATTCTTTGCCATTGGCCAACGGCGATGGAATTTGAATGGATGAAGTAGTACTCTGAGTTGATGATGAGAGATATGCACTTGCCCAAATCCTTCTCGCCCAGAGTTTCGTCCAAGTTATTGTTGCGGTAGTTTTTGAGCTTCTCGTTTTTTCTGATTTTTGCTCGTCTATTCTGAAACCAAATTCGAACACTTCTTTCTGCAATATTGACTTTAGCCGCGATTAACTTACGGATTTCAGGCGAGGGATTTGGATTTTTCTGAAACTCTTCCATGAGGATTTCCAAACTTTTTCCATTGAGCCTAGCACGGCGAGTAGGGACTCGAGGAACAGAATTATAAGGAAAAGAATTCATGCTCGACAGATTGTAATGTTCCATGTGATACATATCAAAACGATTATGAGGATTAGAAAGCCACGGAAGTATGTGCAGACCAGGAGCAGGTGGTTAATCGAATAGAAGTATGGAAACTGCGAGCGTGCTGAGAAAAGTACAAATATATAACACGATAAAGCCGTTTAAATCGTAAACCAGGGCTGGAAAGATGGGAAACCCAAGCTGGAGCTTGCATTGAATAACACATTTTACGTCACCAAGGGAAGCTTAGTCAGTGCTGCATGGCATGATAACGCTTGCAAGAGATCTAGGTATAGAATCATAGGAATACCAAGAAACAGAGACATGTTTGATTGTAAGGCAGTCAGTGACCCGGGTGAGGGGCTTGCTGTAGAAGTTGTTCCGTTGATAATGCAGGTAGTAATGTCATTGTTTCATTTGAATTGAGGCAAGGAGGCAAAAGCGGATTAAAGTTTGGAAAAGTGTGTCTCGTAGTTGCAAGTAATAATGTTGATATGTATTTTGTCACTACCAAGAAGAAATCACAGGACATATTTGGCTATGTCCATGCATGGAAGGCTAAAACTGGGAGGAGCATTTGAAGCTGGATCCTAGGCGTAAAGGAACATCTGTTTGAGGAGGTGCTACAGTAATTGAACTATCGATTCATGAATTCAAAAAAGCAAAAGTGCACCTCAATTGCCCAATACGCTGGTCTAGGTAGTGGCAGTTTGAACATGACACTGTAGTGCGGCAAAACAGTCGGCGTACTAAAGCTTTGAGACAAAAAGTAAATAGGGGCGCAGGAAGGGACATTGGCGGAGATACAGCTGGAGATTAGTGATCTGCCAATTGGCTACAAATGTCTGGGATGTAATGAAACGCTGCAACTGGCCAGGGGCCGGCGAGTGGTAGTGGCTGTGGGACTGGTGTTTTGAGCTGGTTTAGAGGGCAAGTCTACGAGGAAAGTTGTATTTTCGTATTTCGAGTGTGTGAGTGTATAGCCTAGCTACACAGATTATGCCAGATCCATAGTAAACTTTAACGATAAACTACGGATACAAGAAACGGGTTTTAGGACGGCAGCCGGGTGATGATCGAGTACAATGGAGGGAAGATAAAACCAGTTGAAACTGGGCTGTTTTGATGCTAGATTAGGTACACTACTGGTGTGGCAGTTTGCTAGGGCCCCTTTGGAAACCCTAAATTGACAAGTTCAAACAAGAGAAGTTTCAACAAAGGACTTTAACAACACACACTAGTAGCTTGGTGTTGGGTGTTTTTGTTGCTACAATAACCAGGGTTTTTGCCGGGTCGGTAATATTGTCAATCTGATGCTGCTCGTATTAAGGTTTGTTTTACCCTGGGCCGCCTCAAGGCGAGTCACGTTTATTCCAGAACACAATTAGGGAGGGCCCAACAGCCACTGCATGAAACGACATTTTCCATGGTAGCGCCGCGCCATCCCTGGTGTGTTTTTCTCCGTGGTGTGGTGCCCTAATGTCACCAAGTACCGTATTGAGCCACAGGCATGTGTGCAAATTGCTCATTTAGTGAAGCATCGCTGTGCGTTGTAGTACCCGCAGAACATGTGTCTAGGGACATTAATTAACTGATAGTACGCTTGCCACTGTCCAGGAAGTACGCTTGCAACTTACCATTGACACAGTATGGCATGGTGAATTACGAATGTAGATCGCTGTGGATTATTGGGAAAGGGTGGAGTGGGAAATGTGGAACGAGGGAGTAGTAATGTGATGGGGTAAAGAAATGGAAATGGCACGTGGGTTGGCTCATGAATTGGCTCGTGGAATGGCTCGTGGGCTGGAAAGTCAGCAACAAAGTGCAATGGCGAGGTCCAGCATGATAGCAAGGTAAATGTAGGAGGGCAGATTGACTCGTAAGTGACGATTTCATTTCTTTTTAATCCGATTAACTCTGCAACGGGATTAGCACGTATGCAGTAATTTACTCCAGAGCTTTGGAGATGTTACATGCGTAAATTGTGATTTGCTCTAGACATGGTGCTGCTCATAGATTCAGAACGTATATAAGCGATATACTATGATGGAATATTGCCAATACACCAGTAGAAACACCTTGATAATAGCGTAGTTTCGTGGAATCACCATCCCAAAGCGGCGTACAATTGCATGCTGTCATATATTATATCCGTGTGTCCTCCCGCCTAGTCGTATGTAAATTACACTGGTATTTTTTTTTTTCATTTCTCCCAGCTGCCTCCTGCTTCTCCTCTCCCAGCTTCTCCTCGTTTCTCACAATCCGCCCCACGCTTCAGCTCGCTCGCTCCTCCTCCGCAACCTCTTCCCCTCGATCTGCTCGCTCGCGCTGCTTCATAATTTCCCCAATGTACCCATCCACATCCTCCTCTTCTTCAATACAGTCTCCTCCAATGCCAAGCCGCTTACCCAATTTCGTAAGATATGTGTCCTCGATTCTACGCCGGTGCAACTTCCCGCTCGGTAGCACATGGATGCGGTAGTGTGGGTTCCGCTCGTCAATGATACTATTGTCCTCGAAAATCGACGAGTGGGTTCGCACAATTGCATTGCGGCTGTCGACATGGAAAATCTTTTTCCCGAGCTTGCTCTTGCGCAACTTCTGGAAGCTGCGGTCTTGCTGGAACTCCCATGATTGGCGGAGCTCGTTGTAGGCAAGCTGCTCGAACTTTTTGCGGAGCACGAACCGCTTTTCAAATTCCTGGTAAAAGTCCACTGCGGACGGGAAGAGCCAGTTGCGCAACACCTGGAACAAGACGTCGACCAAAAGTCCCATTACAAGAAGAAACAAAAGCGCGGCCCACCAAGTGGGATCGCGGCCGAATTCGTGGAGGAATCCCAGCTTGACAAAGTATATCTTGGACGTGGTGTCCTTGTACAAGCCTGTGATGAAGACGTTCCACAAGAACACGCCCACGATCTCAATGGTCATGGAGAGAAAGGCGATGATATTGCGGTTGCGCATCTCGAGCATCTGGCACTTGACGTTAAGAAGCACGACAAAGACAATGTACGTGAGCACGCCGTTTGGAAGGATTGTGTTGTCAATGAGGGCCGAGTCGCCCCATATTTTCCAGGAGACCATGGTGATCATGACACTGGAACCTGTTGCGATTGCCATCCAGTAAAGGAAGATCGGGAGGTTGAACGAGAGGTTTTCGCGGCCCTGGCGGTACAATTGCGGGTTGGCAATGAGGGTTGCTGGACGGAGGTCCTTTTCAAAGATGCCGATACACAACACCGGCAACGAGGTGAAGAGGGTATTGAACATGGACAAGGACCATGGTTCGTACAACGAGGTTCCGGTGAAGAGGGTGTTTCTCTGGAACACTGCCTGGGAGAGGTAGAACATAAACTCCTTGTAGAAGGTGAATAGAATGAACTTGGTAGTGCGCACGTAGTTGTAGCGGCCATGCACAAAGAGAAGCTTCACAAGGTAGCGGAACTGGGCGATGGAGTAATCCGAGGCCCGTGCTGCTTGGAGGCCCTCCTTGCCGGTGATGCCAATCCCAATGTCTGCGCTCTGGATCATGGCAATGTCGTTAGCCCCGTCGCCGATTGCTAGTGTCACGCAGTTCTTGTACTTGTTCTTGACCACGGTGACAAGCTTTGCCTTTTGCGACGGCGATGCCCGGCAGCAAATCACCGCGTCGGCCATACACCCAAACTCCACAAAGATATGCATCATGCTGACGTCGTTCTCGATCGTGGTCAACGTGGCACCATCAACGACAAGCACACAGTGGGCGACGTTCTCGTTGCGGATTTCAATCACCGCGGCCTCCATCTTGGCCAACAACTGCGACTCGTCGTCCTCCGGGCTCAAGATCACCACGGTGGAGGCGTTCTTAATGAGTCCACACGAGTACCCAATGTTGATGGCTGTCTCGCGCTTGTCGCCCGTCAACATCCACATTCTGATGCCGGCCTTGTGGATCTTCTCAATTGCGGCCGGTACGCCCTCCTGTAACTTATCTTCGATTGCCGTGGCGCCACTGAGCTCCAAATCGACCTCCAAGCGCTCTCCCACCAGGTCCAACTTGTCTTGGCGTCCGACAAGCGCGGTCTTTGCCTCAGCGTAGTCGCGCGAGAAGCTGGCGTACTCTTCCTCGGACAACCACTTGTAACCGTACAACAATGTGCGGAGGCCGTCGGTGGAAAACTCGTCAATATGCTCCAAGGTCTTCTCGGTGACGTACTGGTCGTTGCAGATGAGCGTGTCGTCCAAGAGATACTCGCTGATATCCTCGATGCCCCCGAGCTTGGGGGTGATGTGGTACCGACGCTGCTGGTCGAGGTGCAACGATTTCTTGGCGTGTTCGCCGATGCGGTCCAACTCGCTGGACACGCGGACGCTGTCGTCAAACAACATGTCGCTGACCATCTCGTCGGTGATGTTGGTCAGGGCACGGCCGCCAAACAACTCCATGCTCTTGGAGTTGCGCTCGCTAATGAGCAACGACGCCTCGGCCTGCTTGCGGATCTCGGCGGTCTTGCCAATCTTCTCGGCGACCTCCTGGGTGCGATAGCTGGCCTTGAGCAACTGGAGAATCACGTTATCGGCGCCCTTGGTGATCACGCAGATCTTGCGGCTCGGGAACCGCACCACCGCCGACATGCGTTTCCGCACGGAGTTGAACTCGATCACGTCGAGGATCTCGTACTCGTCGGTGCGCGGCGCTGCGTCCAATCCGTTGGGGTACACCTTGAGCAGCAACGTGTTCTGGCGCTTTTCGTACACGACAAACCCCATGTCGCGAGCCGCAGTCACCAAAGCAAGCTCGTCGGGCGACGACGATTGGTACTCGATGTCGTCCTCGGCGGACTGCACGTGCTTTGGGAAGCACGTGTGGCAGAGTGCTAAGCTGAGGATGAAGAAGGACGCCTTTTTGCTGTAGGGCTTCTCCGGGTGGGTCTGGATATAGTTGATCAACTCGATCGACGAGCGGATCGACGAGTGCTTCGACTGGAGAAGGTCCAACTGCGGGGTGCTGAGGCCCTGGGGCGACACCAAGTTCTTCATTGGGATCTCCGCCATGGACGGCCGGCCGGTGTAGTGGCTGGTGCCGGTTCCACGGCGCACAATATCCATGGACGGGCGGACGTCAAACGACTTTGAGTGCTCGGAGTCGCTGTCCTGCTTCAACTGGCTCAAGACAAGGTCCAAGTTGTGCAACCAAGGGACTCCTGCGACCGAGAACTTGCGGAACAACATCAAGTTGTCGGTCAAGGTGCCGGTCTTGTCGCTGAAGATGTAGCTCACCTGGCCAAGCTCCTCCAAGATGGTCGCGGTTTTCGCCTCGGCGGGGGTGTTGGAGACCGGATCGTACAAGTCAATGTCATACTGGAGAAGCAACAACTGGCCGATCTTGATCAACTCCATGGTCACATAGAGCGAGAGCGGGATGAGCGTGTTGTACATGATGACAAACGACATGAACGTCGGCATCGCCCCCACGTCCTTCTTGTAAATGTACCAGTGGCGGTTCTTGATGTGGTTGAAGATGAGCCGCTGCGCCGCAAACGATCCGGTCGAAAGACCCACCACCACAAGGATCATAAACAAGATGATCATGTTGATGTACCTCTGGAGATGCGGGGCCTTTGTGCGCGGGTTGCGGATGGCGTTCATGCGGATCTTGGACTCCTCGCCCGTGAATATCGTGAGCCCAACCACGCAGTTTGTGTTGCGGATCACCGACCCGCGGTACACCATGTTGTCGTTGGTCAACGGGTGCTTCTTGCCCCCGACAATAAAGTGGCCCTGGAAGTTGTAGAGGTCCTTGTTTGGGTCCTCGGTCGTCACCAACGCCTGCACCTTGGCAAGCCGCTCCGGATCGCCACAGACCCGCGCAAGCTCCGGATGCGGCACCTTGGTCTTGAGATTCGTCTCACCGTCCAAGTCCATGGTCTCGACAAACACCTCGTCGTTGGTGTTGTCGGAACTGAGCACAAGGAAATCCGCCGGTACCGGCTCGTCCTGGCTGAGCTTGATCACCGACCCCACTGTGAGTTTCCGCCAGAGCACCAGGGTCTCCACCAACTCCGAGCCGCTCAGTAGCGACCCACTATCGTCCTGGAGCTGAGTGACAGACGTCGCACTCCGATCCGACATGCTGCTCGACGCCCGGCTCCGGCCACGGTCACGTGACGCGAGCACGGTGACCAGCTTATTATTCTCCTCCTTGTCCTGGGCATGTCGTCTTAGATCGTCAATGCCTTCGCGGGCGATGCTGATGCTCATGAAGATCGCCAACGGGATGATCGTGGTCGTGGTCCCGGTCGTGGACCAGTTTGGGATCAACTGCATGATCAGAATCGTCATAAAGTAGATGTTGGCGACTTTGGAAAACTGCGCATACAACTGCTTGGGGAGAAAGTCAAACAAGTTGTACCGCGACGACACAATCTTGTTGTCCACATACACCCGCAGCGTGCGCTCGTCCACCAACAAGTTCTGCTTCCCGTTGTAGTAGTATGCCACCGAGTTAGGCTCAATGTCGTCGCCACACGGCCCATTGTCCCGCACAAACTCGTCATAGTCAAACTCGCCAAACATCAACGGGATCTTCCGCCCGTTCTTGCTCACCCGGCTGTTGATGTACCCCATCTGGTACTTGATTCCCTCAATGAGCCGGTTGATGCTATACGTCTTTTGCCGCTTCCCCGTCCTGCTCGACCGCGAACTCAGCAGACTCGCTCCCCGGCTCGTGGCTTTGCCAAGCGTCTCCTGCTCAACTTGCACCTCCTCAACGTGGCTGTCCAACTCAATGCTCTCGACATATTGCTCCTGATGGCCCTTTTCGTACGCAGCCCGGAGGTTTTTTTCAATCTTGCGGTTGAGCAACTGGCTGCGGAGCGACATGCCCCGGTTCCGCTTCGGCGACACCACCGGCGGCCGTGCTTGCGCCTGCTTGGTATCTAGTCTGAGCGGACTCGACTTGCTGCTAAACGGATTCACCGTCGACAGAGAAACCGCAGAGCTGAGCACCAGGTCCAAGGTGCTATCCAGTGCGTCCATCGTGCTGTCCAGTGTGTCCATTGTGTGATTTTCGCTGCCATTTGTAGCCGCGTCAAAGAACGGATTCCCCGTTCCTTTGTCCCATGTTTCCTTGCTATTCCTGCTCTCAGACATTGGTTTCCATTCCGCTTACCCTAGTATCGCGTCCGCCAAATGTAAATCTTCCTTGATCAAGTGCTTATCCGTTCTCGCTGTTCGCTTAGCTGTGCAATGGCTGTCCAACCTACAAGACAATGCCCATAGAATCCTCTTACACGGTAGGGTAATTGAGTGCCGGGGGGGCACGTCATAGAAAAAAGTGCCTTGCCTCGATCACGCTCCGCCGTGTCACGTGACACGCTAGCATTTTCAGTTGAAGAGCACGATTTAGCTAAACTCACCTCAATACTTGCCCATGCTTCTACAACTTCTACTTTGCGGTAGTGTACGCTCTGCGCATGTGCACTCGGCAATATACGACGTCGCCGACGACGACCTGGACTCGGTTGCGATATTTGTCATTCTTGGAGTCACCGTTAGCATATTCATGATGCTCCTGATTGTGCTCTTGGCACTCATTCTCAGGCGGCTATCTGTATCCCGCCAGCCGCTCCAGCTAACCCACAACGTGCCGGGCCAGTTTGCCGACGAGCAGGAGGAGGAGGACAACATCCAGAGCCTCGATCCAGGCGAGCAGCAGTTGTATCGGCAAGGGAAGTTGTTTCTCAAGTTCAACCAGCCCGAACTAGCCACGGACCTCACATTGGCGCAGTACATGCACATTGAGGAGAAGGGGATTAGCGCGTGGGACTTTATCCCCGACAAGGGTATCCCGCAAGGGCTTATTCGGGTGGAGAACCGCAGCGAAATCGAGTTTGCGTACTCGTCGGCCGGCTTCCCCGTGACATACCCTTGCTCGATCCAGTCGAGCCTCCCGATCCCGCGGACCAACGACGTCTACTACTTTGAGAGCAAAGTGTACGAGTTGCCGTTCCCTGAGGACACGCAGATTGCGATTGGCTTGGCCACCAGGCCATATCCCTTCTTCCGATTGCCGGGCCGGCACCAGTTTTCCGTGTCGTACGACGCGGACGGCTCGCGGCGATTCAACAACTCGTTTCTGGTGACGGAAAAGGAGTTGAATGTGTTTCCCAAGTTGCAAAAGGGCGACGTGGTTGGCATTGGTTACCGCACGCGCACCGGCACGATTTTCTTCACCCACAATGGGAAAAAGTTGTCCGAGCGCAAGGTCGGCGGCCACATCAAGAGCCTCACGTGCTTGTTGTATCCGACGATTGGGGCCTCCAACAACTGCCAGATCCACGTGAACGTCGGCCGGGCCGGGTACGTGTTCATCGAGGCCAATGTGAAAAAGTGGGGTTTTGCCAGCATCGAAGGCACGTTGCCGCCGCCGCCGCCATACCATAGGGCCGAGGACGACGTGTTGGTGGAGAGCGACACCGAGGAGAGCGATTTTTATAGAGAAAGCGACGACTTCCACACGGCAAGCGACCAGGAAGGCAGCACGTCGATTCCAAACTTCCCGCCTCCGTTTTGGGCGTCCAACGTGAGCATTGTGGACAACATCACGTTGAACTCGTTGGACTCGGTGTTGCCGCCAGTGTACTCACGTGGGCGCGACGAGCCGCAGGCCGTGGAGGAAATTGAAATTGTGCTGGACGACACTGAAGCCAAGGCCGACCAGGGCGAGCCGTTGGAGCCGCAAAACGACGCGGACTATGAGGCAGATTGCGAGACATGATCTTTTTTTTTTAGTTTTCAGTTAATAGTTTGGGTCTAGGATAATAATTAATACTGTCGTACATTGTCGGTGCATGGTCTGTACTTTGTTGTAGTCTGTACATGTGCTTTGGTCGTGTCTAGCAGTTGCCCTTTGTATTCTGGACTGCTGTCTTTTACATTTGTTTCCGTTTCATTACATTGTATTCCTTTACATTTGCTCCCTCTTATTACATTTGTCTTCACTTATTATATTTGTTCTCTCTTCATTATGTTTATTCCCGCTTTTCATGATATTTTGTTTTCACTTATTATATTTGTTCTCACTTTATTATATTTGTTTTCACTTATTATATTTGTTCTCTCTTCATTATATTTGTTCTCACTTTATTATATTTTGTCTGACTTTCATTATATTTGTTTTCTCTTTCATTATATCTGTTTTTTCTTTCATTACATCTGCTCTCTTTCATTATATTTGTTCTCTCTTTATTACATTTGTTCTCTCTTTATTACATTTGTTCTTTCCTTCATTAGATTTGCTCTCTTTCATTACATTTTGCGTTTCTCGTCTTTTGTTGCACTCGTTGTATCCCTCGTACTATGTGATTCTCGTACTATTTGACTCTCGTACTATTTGACTCTCGTACTATTTGACTCTCGTACTATTTGACTCTCGTACTATTTGACTCTCGTACTATTTGACTCTCGTACTATTTGACTCTCGTACTACTGTATTCCTCATTTCACTCATTCTCATCTCAACGTATTCCTCCTTGTAGTCACTCGCTATAGTCACTCGCTATGCTCCTCATTGTATTCTCACTGATTCTCACTGCCCCCTCTCGCTATATTCTCACTGATTCTCACTGATTCTCATTGCCCTCTCACCAATTCTCACTGATTCTCATTTCCCCCTCACCAATTCTCCTCACACCAACCTTCTTCGCTTATTATTCTTAAATACTATCTTCTTGAGAATCTTCAACCGGAGATTCAACTCAAGGTTATCCTTTATATGAAACCGCGTAAACACATCCTCATTATATATCACCGACACATCGTCCATCGCCTTCGCCTTACACACCAACTTTGCCAAATTCTCCCACTTTTTGCTCGTCCACTGTGCTTCCTCGTCCTCCCCGTCACTCAGGTACCTGCGTTTCCGTACCGGCCCGGCCTTTCGCACCTTGTGGCCCTTCTTCTTTTCCTGGCTGTCGTTCCTCACAAACTTGTTTGTCTCGTTGTAGTCGTCCAATACTCGCACCCCGATTTTTGGCGACGAAACCTGGCTAGCTCGCGGAGTCGCCTGCCTTGACCCAAGGATATTCACCGCGGTATTTGCATTGTTGATGCCCTGGTGAATCGAGTCATAGAGCTGGCTGATGCTCGAATTCGACTGGTCCATCGAGCTGTCGTAGTTTGTAAGTCTCCGGCCATGGGGCGTCGCGATTCGCCGGATCTGAGGGCCAGAGTCCATTTTAAGCGGAATCCGCGTGGTCTCAGAGTCCCGGGTGACGTCTGGAGTGATCATTAAGTTTGCCTTGGTGTTGTTTTCGCTGGAAGTCTCTTTTATGAACGAGTATTGGTACCGCGACTTGACGGAAGTCGCGGGCTCCAGCCGGGGTTTCTCATCAAAGAAATTGAATTTCTTGTATGGTTTCGGGTTGCTCGACATTTGGTGTTTCGCCTGGTGTTTTTGCTGGTGTTTTTGCTAGTGGGTTGGTAAATGTGTAACGCGCGAAACTGAAAAAATGTAAACATGCAACCTGCCGGATTGCAGTGGAGTTGTCATGAATTACAGTGGAGCTGTAGTGAATCAAGTGGAATATTTTAATGAATTATGTATAATATTTTAATGAATTATGTGTAATATTTTAATGAATTATGTGTAATATTTTAATGAATTGCGTGGAAGATTTTAATGAATTACAGTAGAATTGTAGTGGACTACCATAGTATTGTAGTGGATTACAGTAGAATTGTTTAGTTGAGCAGTATTGTTGGTGGAGCAGTATTGTAGTGGTATTGTAGTGGTATTTGTGTATAAGGTCGACTATAGACAACTATTAATTGAAGGCATATATATGAAACAAATGATAAAAAGACAATAAAAAAGTATGATATCTTGTCAATAGAGTCAAGGGAGATACGTCACTATACATTTTTCAATATTCCTTGGTAATCCCTGGGATTGTTATCCGCAACCGATGGGTAAAGGCCAACTTAGGCACACAGCCAATCAAGCACAAGACGCCATTGAGGATAAAGTACGTCAAGTCGTACTTGGAGTAGTGCGTCGACACAAGAAACAAGATTATTGGCACAAGGAACAAAAACTTCTTCGTCGGGGTATACTGGTCACCATTGTCAATCTGCTCCCACATGGTCAAGTTGGCGTACACTCCGCCATTCATGTCGAAAGGCGTCCCCTTCACCTGGTGGAACATTATATAGCTTCCGATAATGTATGTTGCGTTGGTCAACGTCCACGCCAATTCCGCAGTGGACCCAGGCAAAACATTGAAAAACGCCTTCAAAAGAGCAATGATGAACCCATGGATGAGCCAGGCGCCTTTGGAATGAACCCAGTCGGCGTTTAGATTTGGCACGGAGTTCTGGTCATTGATTTCCTCGTCGCTCTCCTCCTCAACGTGCGAGATGATCGACGAAGATCTTCTTCTAGTTTTCGGCGACGAGGGATTCGGAGGCAACGTCAACTTATTGGCAGTGGTCATCATGGGTGGCACTAGCGGTTTCTGAGGCGCAAATCCGGTGGAAGCACAAGTATCGGGTTCTAAAATTTAAAGACTTTTGTATCAATCGGCGGTGATATATCGTTGCAAACTGCCTTTGTGAGTTTTACCTAGTTGTGTAGGATAAGTAATTTGAGGGCGCAAAAGACACTGTAGAAAAATACAATGACGGCCGTCCGGTGTCAGTGCACATAACCATATCCATAAATGTGGAGTAGCGGAGCGGGACGGAGGGGGACGGACGGGGAATATATAAGCATTTGGATATTTATTTGTGTATCGTGGTTATTGGGGATTTTATTCTAGGCAGTGACAATTATTAGGTACGTTTGGGGTTTCCGGTGGGGAAGTCTGCTTTATTGGTGGGGGTAAAGACAAGAGATGTGAGTTTTACAGCACCATAGTTTGTCCAAAAGTAGTTTAATCTCTTTAGGTTGCCTTGGCAGTGGAGTATACAAGTAGAAAGATAGTGGAGCAAGTTGAAGATACATGAGGATCAACCTTAAGGATGAATGTGGAACAACCTAAAGGATGAATGTGGAACAAGTTGAAGGTTGAATAGAGATGGAAAAGTAATCAGATAGCTCCAAATGAGGCACGGTCACACTATACTTGCCTCAATTGAGATTACAATATCAAGTGAGTATTTCCGGTATACTAAATCGGAGTCCGTCAGGTGCACATTTTGTATACAAAAAAAAAAAGCATGACCAAAAACACAAAATCAGCAATTACTACACAACGTCACAACGTAACCAAACCATCCACGTAATTCTAAAAAACAAAATAAAGCTATAAATAAATCAATGTGCAGTTATCAGAGGATATAGTCTAGTAGAGCCTGTCGTGCTAGAGCTGTCGCTGGCTGGTTCCTTGGAACTCTTGATCGCACTCTCAATCCAGCGGCGCACTGCATCAACAAGTTCCTTGTGTCTCTTTAATTCGTCCACCTCGGTGGAATCTGTGTCCTTCACCTGCAAGTCGCCAAGCAACTCGCAGACGTCATCCACCTCCTTGTTGTCTGACTCCAATTTGCTGGCGCGTTGGTTGACGCCAATGTCATAGCGTCTGACATTGTTGTACGAGAATCGCGACGCAACCTGCGGGTAGTGCATCATGTTGTTGCTGTTGGACAATGTAGGATACAACTGCCCGGCAACTGGCTGGGGCTCAGGGTGTGCTGCAGACGTCTTGTAGGACATTTGCTGGTCGATCGAGGATGACAACTGCTTGAAGAAGCGGTCGGCGTCCAACAAGTCGCTGGATTTAAGGTTTGTGGTATTGATTCCCCTACCGGACGTACTATTGCTGCTGTTGTTACCGCCGTTGTAAATTGGCGGCAAGGAGTAGTCAGAGCTTCCTCCACGCAAATTGCCATCCAAAAAGTTCAATTTGGACGCCATCTCGGTGCTGTAGTTGGACGAGA
Organism: Saccharomycopsis phalli; assembly: GCA_020342235.1. Lineage (NCBI taxonomy): Eukaryota > Fungi > Ascomycota > Saccharomycetes > Ascoideales > Saccharomycopsidaceae > Saccharomycopsis > Saccharomycopsis phalli. The sequence continues at coordinate 951,222 of CP073217.1, forward strand.
TCTTGGACCGCTTGATGTCATCGTAGAAGCCGCCAATCATTTCGCCCGTCTGCTTACGCTTCTTGTCGTTACCGTACGAGTAGTCGACCGGCAAGCTGCTGTACGAGCTGTACTCCTGCGGCTGGTTCATGTTTCTAATGCCGCCTTGGAAAAGGTAATTGTCAAACGAGTTGTTAAACTCAAGCCCGTTGCTGCTACCATATCCCGTGTTCTGGTTCTGGTAGTAACTAGGGGTGCTTGTGCTTGCTGTGAACGCAGTGTTGTCGTCGGCATGGGTCTTCATGTGCTTCTTCAAGTCCTGTGGGCGCTTGAACTTCTTGCCGCAGCTCTGGCAGCCAAAAGGCTTTAATGGCACATGCACCCGCAAGTGCGACGTGATGTGGTCCCGCTTGACCGTCTCCACCCGACAGGTGTCCCAGTGGCACACGAGATTCAAGTTCCGGTTACATTTGCGTCCGACATGGGCATCGCACAAGTGTGCATACAATAACTCAGCGGTATCAAACATTTTGCTACACGCGTCCCATTTGCAGGACAACGGGCCGTCTGTGCCTTTTTGTGTACCGTGAATCGACTTCACCATTTGTGACGCCTCCGTCTGCTGCTGGATCAGCTGCGAGATTGATGGCAACAAGTTCACTGGCGGAAGCGTGGTCTTGGCTTGGAAATCAAATGGGTGCGCGAGCTTTCTGGTGTGGCTAAACGAGTCGCCAAAGAACTTGTCATTAGGCCCGTGGGTGGTGTCCAAGACTGGCATCAACGGCGCTGGAGCCAGGTTTCCGTTTGGGGCGTTGACGTCAGGAATCAACGAAGGATAGTTGACATGGGATGCGTAACCACCTTTGGAGGAGTTGGAGGAAACACTGGTTCTGTTACTGTGGTTCCGGCTGACCGGCAACTTTGGAGAAGAACCATTTGAACCAGCGGTAGAAACCGACGACACCGACTGAGGCGACACCGAGTTGGAATAGTAGGAGGAGTCGATGCTAGACTTGGACGAGTAGCCGCTTCCGCCCAAGTTTGTAGGGGTGGTGACGCCCTGGTTGTTATGGGCCATGGAGTTGTCAGTCTCTGGGTAGAAATCTGAGCGAGGAATTTCGTTTGGGTATTTGTAGCCCGTCTGTTTGTGTGCAGGAGGAGGTGCACCTGACGAGTAGTTGCTGGTTTTAATGTCCATGGTATATGAAATATGTGGGTGGGGAAAAAAACGGAAATCCTCCAAAATATATAAGAAAAATGGGAGCACAGCTCCAAAACTACCAATGTGGCAACAATTTCGAGTGCCAAGAACCACCTTGCCTGAAAGAATGAGGCCAAAGATCACTGCCGGGTACTGCGCAAAAATGGGGTTACGGGTGTAAGGCTTAATACTGTACACAGAGGATGTTATAAGCTCACCATGATGACGGTTACGTTGGGGTTTCTACGGGATGTTTCTACCGGTTGTTTTGCAGTTCTTGGACCCCTTAGCTCAAGGTGACAGGATTTATGATCCCGGCAACTAGTGGACATTCCAAGAAAATTTTGCCGCTATTTGGGGATAAGTGCATATTACCCGGCGGTTAATATATCACGTGTAAACCTTGATTGTATGGAATGCTGCACAGCCCACATGCACTAATTACCCGCGCATCCCCACACCCGTAAAGACAAACGAAAAAGAAACGACTAGACGGTGCTGAGTGCGTGTAGCAGGGGCGAAGCAGAGTGCGTATAGTAGGTGCAAAGCAGAGTGCTCTTAGAACATACTTGTGCCGGCAGAGCTCATACCCGGTACAGGGCTCGTGGCAGAAATTCATATCGCCCGCGCTCATAGCCAGTACAGGGCTCGTGACCTGCCATGCCATGATATTTCTCAATCATAGACACGTTGTCCAATGTCATCTTACGGAGCTTTGTCCAAGGAATTTGAAAACGCAGTAGTTTACTCGTCGGGAGTACCTAGCTCCAACTACTCGTTTCTTGCCATTGTTCTCCTTAGCATATCTGTGTTTTTCATTTTTCTCAATTTCTTGATTCCAAAAGCCCTGACTTCGACTACAAAGGCATTGATCCACAACGTCCAGTATGTGGTGTATAGTTTAATTGCCAGTTTGACATTTGGGTAAGTAGTGCACGAGTCTTGTCTCGTGATTTGGTTACAAGTAACTAACATTAGCGTGGGCGTGGTCTATCTATCAAACTCAGTGGGAGTGTATGCTTAGTAAATTAGTGGAGTCTATGTAAATCAGTGGAGTATATGCTTAGTACAAGATGATGTAATATACAGTTTATTTTATCGTTCGTAATGTAATTAAAGAGGCAGGGTATCATGCAACAGCAGTGCTCAGTGGCACGCTCTATATATTAGGGTTCATCCGCCAATGCTTCTTCTAATCATTGTCCTTGTTACTCGTCTTGGAAATAAAACTGCGAAGCCCCAAGTCCGGGTTCGCCACACGCAAAAACTTCCTCGAGTAGTCGTACTCATCGCTGATAGACTTTTTGCTCTCGTTTTCCACGCCCAAGTTGTTGTAAAACATCCGCCCAGGGTCCAACCGCTGGTCGACCTCCCCGCCAAACGGCACGGGTATTATCGTGTCGGTGTCAGAGATGAACCGCGAGTTCTTCTCGTTCATTGGTGAGTTCATGAGGGTCGAGTCGTTGACTGACCCGGCCGTGCCGGTGAGGATCCCACTGTGATTGGCTGACGAGAAGTTGTTGTTGACGTACATCCGCCGTAGGTACACAAAGATCGCAAGGGCGACCAGGATGAGAACCACAAGGCCGACTGACGCAAACGTGCCTGCGACCTTCCCCGGAGAGTCCCAAAAGGACTTTCCTTGTGGACTTGGCGCGGCAGTGTTTGACGCACCACCTGATGCGCTATGCAGCGAAGACGACGGATGCAGGCCGCTGGAAGCCGCCGTCTGCTGAGCGGCACCGGCGCCGCCACTGGTGGCGGAACTGCTGACCGAGCTCAACACCACCGACGTCGACACCCCTGCGGAGCTGTCCAAGATGGTTGACGTTCTCCGGACGGTTGTTTCCTGGATCGTCGATCCGGACCGAGTCACCAAGATCACCGAGGTTTGTGTCAGAATCCGCGCGCTGCTGACTTGCGTCAGAGTGACAAGCACAGTGGTATCATCAGGTGATGATGTGCTGGAGGACGTGTCTGTGGACAGAGACAGCGTGGACGACGACGCTGACGTGTCTGTGGACAGGGGGGACGACGACGAGTCTGACGTGTCTGTGGACGACGAGTCTGACGTGTCTGTGGACAGCGAATCGCTGGAAGACGATGCCGTTGACGACGCAGAAGAAGAGCCTTGAGTGCCGCTAGGGGTTCCAATCTGGATATACCCAAAGAAGCCGTTCCCAGCACAACTTTCCGGCCCAAATCCCGGGCACATCGCTGAGCATTTGCTGCCATCTGCCGAGGATCCGGGCGCAAAGTTTGAGCAGAAGCAGTCGTGTCCCGAGACGATTGCATAGGCAAAGTTTTTACCTTTGCAATTGTCGATACACAAGCCATTCAGCTGGAACTCGCTTTGCATGGAAGTGACGCCGGTGTTTTGATTAGAACAAATGGCTATTGAGGCGCCTGAAGCAGCCGCGGTCCATAGCAAGAGAAGCAACAGCGTTGCAAGGATATTTGCAAACATGGTGGTGGACAAAGTTTGTGCAAAACACTCTATAATTAGAATTGAAAACAAGCTAGCGCGACTCTCTCACACCCCCTATAAAAATGAGGACTAGACAGCGAATCACGAAATGGCGACGCTCAAGAGAAGAGAAAAAACGGGGAAATAAAACACCCAATGTAAAAGAACGGGAAAAGTTTGTAGCCAATGCTTGTGTCTGGATTGAGAAAATCCTAGTACACAATTTTACAAAAGCAAACCCAACACCTGCCAAATTGGACAACTTGGCGCCGCGGGCACATAACCAGCACCGGAGATTGTGCCAGTTGTTACTCGCCCCTTTGACAACATGTTACCAGCCGGATTTCACGTTACGCGCGACATGTTATTGTAGTTTCAAGACATGCGCAACTTGTCACTTGTTTCAAACGATAAATTTTTATCAATGTGAATTCATTAATTATTAATCAAAACTAGAAAATCAATTACAAAAAAAAATACAAAAACACCATCCAGTCACGTAAACCTGTATCAAACAAGAATTGACCCATTAGAAGATACTCTTCAACTTTGCAAACACCTGCGAACGTCTCTTCTCGTGCTTCACCAACTTCTCCTCAATGGTCTTGGCCATGTTCTTTTCCTCTGTAGCAGTAGCCTCCTCGATTGGCGCAACCTTGGCGTCTTTAATCTCCTCAGCAGCAGCAGCTCCAGTCTCCTCAGCCACTTCTGGCTTCTCCTCCTTGGCCATGGAAACTTCCTCCTTGGCCTCGGCCTCAGCCTCAGCAGCTGGGTCCAATGTCACTGGAGTCTCCTCATTGGCAACAGTGTCCTCAACCTTCTTGACTTCCTTCACCTTTGGCGCGCCCTTCTCCTTGTGAGTCACGTGGGATCCGGCGCCGAAAAGCGAGAGCCGCTTCTTGGCCTTTTTGAAGAGATCTTCCTTCTGCTTCTTTGCGTCCTTCTTGGCGTCCTCCACTGGTGCCTCAGCTGGAGTCTCAACGGCACCGGCAACTGGCTCAGCCTCCTTGACTGGTTCAGGCTCCATGGTTGGCGCAACCTCCTTGGTAGTCTCCATTTCTTCTTTGGCGACTTCTGGTACAGCCGCTGGTTCCTCGCTAACGACATCCTTGATCTCAGCAACTGGCTCTTCAACTGGAGCAACTTCTTCGGTCTTGGCGACAACTGACTCCTCCGCAGCGACTTCCTCGGTTTTGGCCTCCTCGGTCTCCATAGTGTCCTTTTTGGACTCCTCGGTCTCGACGGTCTCCTTCTTGGTCTCCTTCTTGTCCTCCTCCTTCTTGACGTCCTTGACGCCAAACACAGAGATTCTTCGCTTGATGTTGGCCAACTTGCCCTTGGCGTCAATCTTGTGCTCGGCCTTGGCCTCAGTCTTGTGTTCGGCCTTTTCTTCAGCTGGAGCAGCCTCGGTCTCTTCCTTGGCCTCGGTAACCTCCTTAGCCTCAGACTCGGCCTTTTTCTTCTCAAGCTTCTCTCTGGCCTCCTTCTTGGCCTGTTCGGCCTTCTCCTTGGCCTCCTTCTTCACCTGCTCGGCCTTTTCTTTGGCTTCCTTCTTTGCCTTTTCAGCCTTTTCCTTGGCTTCCTTCTTGGCCTGTTCGGCCTTTTCCTTGGCCTCCTTCTTGGCTTGCTCAGCGGCAGCCTTCTTCTCGGCCTTCTCCTTGTGGGCTTTCTCCTTAGCCTCCTTCTTTGCCTTGTCAGCAGCAGCCTTCTTCTCGGCCTTTTCCTTCTCGGCCTTTTCCTTGGCTTCCTTCTTGGCTTGCTCAGCAGCAGCCTTCTTCTCAGCCTTTTCAGCCTTTTCAGCGGCAGCCTTGTCAGCAGCTACTTGTTTCTCATCGACAGCAGCATCAGCCTGCTCAACAGCCTCCTTTGGAGTCTCGGCGGCTTCTTCCTTGACCTCCTTGGCTGGCTCAGTGGCAGCAATTAAGCCACCAGCTTCTGGAATGGCAGTGCCCTCCTTGGCGTCAGTAAAGAGATCGTCTTTTGTGTATACGTTATTGACGTTACCCTTGTCGTCGGTGTCCTTGGCGTGCTTGTCGCTAATCGCCCACTCGCCGTCTACAACGTACTTGAAGAAGTTTTTAGCGCCGCTGTCCTTGACTGGGACGGTCAAGGCAAACGAGCCGTCAGCCTGTTTCACCAACGGAAGACTCTTGGTCCACTCGTCAAAAGTACCAGTGACAATCACTTCTTTAGGTCCTGCAGGCCACTCAAATGTGTAACTCATGTTTGGTATCAATGTGTGGGTAAGTTGCAATTGAGGAAAAATATCCAAAAATTAAAACGGGATTTCACAGCGTATTTATAGTCGCATACTAACTTTAACTAGTGTCCTCAGATCCTGGGTGGGTTGTCTTTTTTTTTTTTTTTTAGGACTTCAAAAGGATGATACTTCAAACTCGCCGCATTGCAGGCATGTACGCCATAATACAGCAACTAAAACACACTTATCTTCCTAGACACGTTGAAGAGGCTGCTAGAGCACCAGTGCTCGCATTATTAGATATTCCGCCGCCTGCAAGTGGAGAGTTTGCAGGCTTTGCGAGCTTGCCCTGGGATCCTATATTGCCCACTCGGGCGCCCGGGCTAATTGCGATCCAGAGCTGTGCCTTGTTCTTTCTTTTTCAGTCACACAATTACCGGGTCATTATCCAATTGTGCCATGACGCCTGAATATGGATAGCAGTGTGCCTCGTGGTACACACAAAAACACAACACAAAAACACACAAAAACACACAAACACGCTCCACCAGGCACTTGTCGCTCCCGAGCTGCGCCTGTCGTCACCCCCCAGGCCCTCTTGCCTGGCAGTCTCCATAGAAATGGATAAAAATTTTGTCGCTTTTGAGTTTGCAGGTCATGCAAGGCGCGGTGCGCGGCCCCGCAGCACTAGTTGCCAGGTATTTCCCAACTGGGCTAGTTCTAATTATACTTACTACGAGAACGGTTGCCTGCATAAGATTCTGCCTGGCACTATTTGTGTACTACGTGGCGCCATAAATGTGGATATTCAATTAGCAAACCAAACACCAGGCATCTGGTCATTAATTCTACTATATAGCACTCTTGCAAATCACGCACACCCCCCTCCCTCGCCAGCACGTACCGTCCTCTCCATCTTGCAGTTTCTCCACCTCCCCCAGTCACGCCTATGGTCACGTGCGAATCCATATCTGTGGATCAGGTCTCAGCGTCTCCGCCAATTTCCGAGAAGCGCAATCGTCCTGCAAGATCGTCGGAGACGACACTGGACTTTGACGAATATACGTAGTATCGCCCGCCGAACATCGACAACAAGATCGGAAGCAACACCAAACTGTGCAACGTGGCAATCACCACGAGCGCAAACCACATCCGGAAGTAGTACAACTCAAAGATCTTTGACCGCGTAAACGCCAACACCGTCACGCCAATAAGCTTGGTCATGGCGATTCCTCCAAACACAGAGCCGCCGACACCTGTCAATGCGTTGAATGCGCGTTGGATTCGGGAGCCCATTGTGCGGTTATCTCGGTACTCAAACCGGTCAATCACGGTAAATGCCTTGGCGACATGGGCGCAAAACTCCATACCAATGCCGACGATGATGACCAAATTCACCAAACTGACGGCATTCAACGACACACCCCACATTGCCATCACACCCGCGACGTTTACCACCACCGACACCACCGTGATGGTTAGGATCCCTGCGGTGTGAAGCGAGCCGAGGAGGAACCATGAGAGGCAGAATATGGCTCCGACGGCGGTTCCAATGAGCGACAATGTCAACGCGATGATCGACTCGTACTGCACAAAGAAGATGTAAAACGGCGAGTACGCAAACACCTCGCCCTGTTGAGCAAACACGTAGTCATTGACACTCGCGGTGATGCGTCGCGACTGGTGGTACGCGTTGATCAACTCCTTTTGCGAGCGGAGCGGCGCGTGCGACGCGCGAAATACCGAGGAAACAATCTCGCCATTCTCCACCGACACTGACGTCTTGTATGGCGCCTTTCCGCCAAGCGGACATGGGTCGCTGGGCGCGTTTATCCACACGTCAAAGAACCGCATAAACTCCTCATTCTCGGGGAAATCGCTCATGAACGTGTCCCAGTGGCGATGCGCGTAGCACGACTCGCACATCCGCGGCGAGCCGTACCGCGGACACGTCTCGTTGGTGTTCTTCCGCACGCGACAGCACTCATCCAAGTCCGGGTTGAGCCAGAGAAACATGTCGTCGATCCACGACGCCGCCGGCTCGATTAGCGTCGACTGCTCGGGCCGCTTGCGCTCCTGCTCGATCACATTGGCGAGCGAATACTCGCTGCACGTGCTGAACCTGCCGCAGAGTTTCTGCTGGTTCTCCCGCTTGGTGACGTCAAGGTCCTTGACCACAAAGTACACGGGCGCGCCGACGTTCAAATACGCGTAGATGTCGCTGAAGTACGGCACGAGGTACGAGTCGGACGGCACCGCGAGCCGCTGGTCGAGTCCGAGCTGGATCTTGGGGAGAAGCGCGAGCGACGCGCCGAACCACGCGACGAAGCCGGCCAAAAGCGCGTGTTTTACGTGTTTGCGCAACACCACCGGCGCGTAGTACCGGCGGAGGAACTTGGTGAATATCGACTGTCTGACTTCCCCGTCGCCCGTCACAAGGTACGCGCCCAAGAGGCGGCTGCTCTCCTGGCTTTCAAAGTGGGTCGTGGAGATTGCCGACGCCTTGACGGTGTGGAACGGCCAGATGTCGAGCCGGCGCTGCTGGATTCGGCGCTGGTCGAGGGCAAAGCACGACACGAGCACCGTCAACTGGAGCGACGCGTTGATAAACACCGCCAAGCACGAGTACATGGCAAAGTTGCGAACCGCAGGCATGCCGACGGAGATGCCGAGCGAGAACGTCACGACCTGGGTCGTGGCGGAAAGCGCGATGCTGGGCGCGACGCGTCCGACGGCACGCGATATGCGCTCAGGCACCGACTCGTTGGGGTAGGAGCCGTTAATATGCTCGAGCTCATGGGTGAGGAGAAAGATGTTGTCGACGCCGACGGCGAGAATCAAAAACGGAATCACCTCGGCGATGATGAGCGTGGATTTCACCCCAAGGAGCGCGAAAAACCCGACGGACGTCGACACAGACACGATGACGATGGCAATCCCCGCGACGCCAATGGATATTTTCGTGGTGACGAAGCTGCTCGGGTCCGAGAAGCTCGGCAACGTGTTGCTGAGCGCAAGCGACGCGTACACGAGCATCATGAGGTACGAGAGCACCACGATGCGGACGTCGCTGTTGGTCGACCGGTTGAGTTCCTCCTCCAAGGATATTTCCGTGCTGAAACTGAGCCGGAGGCCGCGTGCCGCGGCTTGTGCTTGGAGGCTCTGGAGATGCGTCTTCAACTGCTGTTCCCAACGCGACGCGGCGGCCACGCGGTCCGATGTGCGGCTGTTGTCGTTGTTGACGAGCAACGTGACCACCAACGCCTCTGACGTCATGATGTCGTCGCCAGAGTATCCCCCAAAGAGAAGCTCCTTCTTGAGCGGCTGCTGGAACTCCGGAAGACAGTTCACGGGGCTCTCGGCACAGTCTTGGAGCTGCGACCTCCATGTGGCTGGGTCTAGACGGCCAATGTCCCCGTGGAAGTACTGGGTGAACGACTCAATGACACACGCGTCGCCCGTTGGATTGAAGCAAATGTCCTGGTATCCGACGGATGTGCCGCTGGCATTTGCCTGGAGCGCGATCATCTGGGCTTCCTGGTCAAACCACCATGCCACGGTATCGTAGCTGAGCACCGGCCCGCTTTCGTTGACGAGAAAGAGCTGCTCGGTGCGGTAGAACGGCCCAAAGTGCTGGTCAAAGTACTGTTTCTGGTGGAACGCTGCCAGGCTGGGTGACACCCAGAGGTTCACCGGATCGGTTTCCCACTGCAAAAACACACAGCAGTATGACACGGCGCCGCAAATGAGTAGGCTGCTGGCTATGACAAGCTTCGGGTACCACGCGCAGTAAAACGCCAACTTGCCAAACCACTGTTCCAAGATGCCATTGACAATGTACACCTGTTTGGTGTGCACAAGCCCACGCGACAACACGCTCGAATCGTCCGACAACGTCCGGAACGACGCGTCGTCCACCACAGGGTCGCTGGCAAAGAGCTGGATCAGCCGCCGTTTTTTGAATCGCGCGTACGCCATGGCTCCGGTGCGGACAACCACGTACAGCACAAGCAACAACGCGTAAATCGCAATCACTGCAAACGAAAAGCATGGCACCGTGCCCACTTTGCATTCGCCGCCATCAGATATTTCTGGCAACGTCGGACACGACTCAGGACAGTCGGCACAGGCACATCGGAACTCCGGGTCGTTGCAGGGTCTTAACGCGCCATTTGAAGGAACAATGCCGTCTGGAACAGACTCCGGCCACCGGTAATTGATCTGGAACGGCGAGCCGCCAATTAGCGGCTTCTCATCGCCCAAAAACTTGAGAAACTCCCGGTAGTTCCGCGCCCCGCCGCCAATTAGGTCCATCGCGTATCCGTTTGTCGCCGAGAATTTGATATTCTTGCAACTGTCGTAGAATCCAGCGGCCCACGCCTCGTCCACAAACGTATCGAGCTCCTTCACCACGTTCTGGCCCGTGTTGGACGGCGCGACTCGCGTCACATTGACAAACTGCGACTGGTCAGGTGAACATGTAAACCGGCAAAATATCTGCAAAAAGTTCTCGCGGCAAGCTGGGCACGACGAAATCAACGCCTCTGCTTTTTTCATGTTGTTTCTCAACGTCAAAACCTGGCTGTTGCTGCAGCAAACCGGTCCCTCGCGGAACGCGTCCCCGCAAATGTCGACAAGCAACTCACGGTGCTCCAATGAAGGCTCCACTGCTTTGATGTTAGACGCACACGGAAGCTCCGGCCCAAACACGCTCTGTTTCCCGCACTAACGTTAGTATATTCCAGCTCTTGCGGTACAAAACATCGGCCCTTTTGGCCCACACTTTGCTCAAAAACACTCACATCGCCATATATCGCACAATATCCTTCTCGGTGGATAGGAGTGACATCACAAAACACAATACAAACAAGTAAAAGTATAACAATATACCTCATTCGTTTGTTGGCTTGCTAGTGTGGGTTGGTTTGATGAGCATCAGGGACGGGGCTCGTGTGCCAAAGGGGCATGGCCTTGCGCAGCGTGACTGTACAATTGGCGTAGCTTTGACAGGGTTGGTGGTAAAATTCTAAGTTAATAATAGGTGCTGGTTAGTTTTTATATAGTGCTGCTTGTTGGACTTTGTTAAACTTGCGCGGGTTAGTCGGTGTAAAACTGCAGCTTCTCTTTGCTATACAGTTCCAAAACCACAAACTATTGTTGGAAACGATGGTGATTTTTATTTTCATTAAATTGATAATTTGTATAATTAGAATATTTTATAAAGTAGAAACGCCAAGTTCCTCTATTGTACAATTAAACAGTTGACTTGTACTGGTTATTTCATCAATTGGAAGCCTGCGTCTATTTCTCTGATATGGCGAAGCTTAAAATATTATAAGATTCTACTCGTCTGTGCTGGACCAGTAGTTTCCCTTTTTTTTTTTTTTTACAGCACATTAGGAGGGCTGTCGTGCTAGTACCATGGGGAGAGGGTGGTTCTAGTCACTTCTAAAGATCTAGGCGAAAGCTCACAGCCACTCCAATATCCATTACTTTACATATTTACAAGCTCTAGTAGAAAGTTCATATCTCTGTCACAGAATTTTCTTTCGACGACTACATAGTCATCCTTAGTCGTAGATGGCAGAGTATCAATCTCCTCTGGGAGCATAGTATTGCTATAGCCTTGAATAAATATTATTATTATTATTATCAATTGGAAGCTTTGAATGTTTGAAAATACCATTTAAACAGCAACGGCAGCATGTATTATAATTATCGCTGATTGTAAATTTTATATCAAAATGTAAATCAGGTCTTTTAAATGGGGGACCATACAATGACGAGTACCATACAATGACGAGTACCATACAATAACGAGGTACCAATTAATCACAGCACGGTTCATTTGCCAAAATCTCGTCACAATTTAATATACACGCTGCAAACTGCTCCTAACCCATGCTATTCAACATGTCCCTTGAGTTCTACTTGACCGAAATATATTTAGAAATTCATCTTTATGTCGCTACGGATTACCCTCAAAGTTGAATTCCATTAATTCAATGGCAACTATAGCAAAATAAATCTACGTCTCTCGCCAACCTTAATTTCAATGTTTTTCACTGTCTCAGAAAATATTCTCAATTCGAAAATATCACACATCTTATGGTACATGTCTAACCTCGCGAATTACCACGCACCCAAGTCACATTCTGGTACCCTACTAAATAGAAAATCGGTAATATGGCCAGGTTAAATAATATAAATGTCTCATGCCGCAGGGCTAAACATACAATAGTAGCTACAGCAAGGCAATTCCTTTAGGATGAAAAATCTGAAACAGCATCAAACTATATTTATTAAAATTCCTTTTAAAACGTCAAGACAATTATGCTGGAACTAAAAAAAATCCTTCCAGAACAATCCCGACGAGACAAGCAATACAAGAGAATAAACTCTACAACAGGGTAAACTATACTGCATAATACATTATACTACAAGGGTCTCTTTGGAACGATGGCCAATGTTCAAAAGGGCTTCTTTACAGTGTTCAGTGTGCATAATAAACAAAATAAAACCAACAACGCTATTTCTACGTCACGGCTGAAATCTAAATATAAACGTTGGCATTAGCACCACATCGAGTGTCTCACCATTATAGACATACAGTTTACCCTGCTTCCACTAATGCCTCGTACTTCAGCTAACTTTCCTTGAACCTTTTTGTATTGCCAAGTATCGTTGCGACTAAGACATCCATCAAAATGAGTGTCTGCATGGAACTACTGCCGTTTAGTAGATGTACAGCTCTTTCAGGAAGATACCATGTGATGTCAGGAAGATATCATGTGATATCATGAAGCTACCATGTAATGTTAGAAGGTAATTTTCTAAATCAAAGCACAATTAACCATCCGCACAAATGGACCTCGTTATTGTATTATTTTTATTTTGTTTCCCTGCCCATTCCCTCTTTCCAATTCATTATCAGGACACAATAACCAGCAAACGACATACCGCTCTGTCCTAAAGGCTACTTGTACTACATGAAATAAAGAGTTGAAAAGACAATCATATCAGGATTCTTCATCGATTGAAAACTTGGCGGCTATATAAAACCCCTTGACTTACTCTCAATGTGATAGAACAGAGACGCATGTTGGCACACTCACGTGATAACAAATTCTCTAAGAGAAACACTCACGGTAAACATTGCAGGGCATGAGTAAAGAGATAATTATTAACCGGACCACGATATTCAATAGTCAAGGAGGATGCGATTGGTCTGAGGACGGAAAGATAGCACTAGCGACCGAAGATAGGCTGACGATAGTCAGTGTAAATGAGGTTTATGGGCCGGAGAATGTGTTTGACAAAAGTAACATCTTGATCGTGTCAAGCGACGCCTTACCGAGCCCTTTGTTTATAGATGTTATTGCCAATGATGAAACTGTCTCTGGAGGATCATACTACTCGGAAAATATCGCTACACGAGTCGTTTGGTCGCCGTATTATCGTGCAAACGGCTGTCTTCTTGCATTGCTTAGCAGCGACTACAACTGCCTTATATACGAGGAAATCCGGGGCTTTGCAGGTTCAAAGTGGATGGTGCGACTGAACTTGTTTGAGGTGTTGCTACTTAGCTGCGTGAGTCCTGACGCGACGTCTCTTAAGCAGAGTGACATGGACCAGATGAAGGTCCATTGCATCGCATGGAGCAGAAAAAGCACGGTGCGGGGTTATGTGGTTGGTACTGAGTCTGGCGATGTTCATATTTTTGGCATTGACGACAGTATAAAGCGATTGGGAGGCGTCAATGTTGGAGGGAGTGTTCTCAAGGTGGTGTGGCTGGATTGGGATGGGGACATGTCGTATATTGGCGTAGTCACGAAGCAGGGCGAGGTGAAAGTGTGCCGAGTGGATTATAATGGGGATTTGAAAGTGTCCTTGCCCGAAATCGTGTGGAAAAGTAAGCGGCAGATTATGGGGATTGACACGGAAAAAGACGTGCTAGTGATGCACACAGTCAGCCAAGTGGCGGTATGGAGCTTGTCCAGCAGAAAAGTATACGAGTATTTGCTTCCCTGCTACGGCGAAAAGTTGTTGGTGGTGAACTACTTGCTGGAATTGGAGATTTTGCTTGTGGATAACTACGTGCTGTCACCAGACTGGTTGACGGTGTTGCGGTTTACGGGCAGCGAGTTAATTTCTGCGGAGGATCGGTATTTTGAGCTTCGGCAGTATATTGACGATACCCTTGCTGAAAAGAGTGGGTCGGTGGTGAAGATTCTAGGCGTGAGCATGAGTCCGGAAAAGCGGACGGTTGTTGTTGCGTATGAACAGGGAAAGCCCAACCGCTGTGAGTACGAGCAAATGTCCAAGAATCTGTTTACGTTGGCGTTCATCTCGTCTCTGGCTGGTATGTATGAGACGTGGCAGAAATCGATTGGAAAACGAGCCAACTGGTTTGTAGAGCATGCCGTTGGCGAGACAGAATTCACCAGCCAGGAGTTTGTCGCCGAGTTTCGCGAGAAGCTTGACCGGAAAGTGGAGGTGGAGTTTTGTGGGACGTTGGAGGAACGTTTGCTGGAGTTTGTCACGAACAAGGACTTGGATTTTCTACGGTTTGTCTACGCCATGGTGAAGCCACCTCGACGTGTAGCTGTGGGGGGTTCTTTGGATATTTCCGAGACGAAGCAGATGCAACAAGAGGCACAGGAGCAGTACGATACCAACAAAGAGGTGTACAGGAAATATCACGAGTACTGCAAGATGGAGATTTTGCGGCAATTTGCCAATTTGGTTGGCTCTATTGCGATGGAAAACGTATATGACCTGGCGATACAATGCAACATGGCTCTAATTCTGAATAAGCCTGCTGGGGAAGTGCTGGCGGAGTTTTGTATTGGCAAGTATCCAATAAAGTTTCGTTTTGGGCTGGGGAATGGCAGCTTGGCGACGATAAAGTCGGAGGATGGGATGGAATGGCAGAGATGCGAAGTAACGTTGTTGCCGATTGTGGATAGCAAAGTGCAGGTGTGTGCGATTTGTGGGAGCAAGGTTGTTAATTATGATAGCGAGGTGTTTCTGGGGTCGAAGTTGATGGCTGAATTGTCGCGGATGGATTGTATATTCTGTGGCGGGAGGTTGATTAAAAGGATGTAGGGAGTGGAGTATGGATGAGAGTGTGGGGTGGAGAGAGTATTGAATGGAGGGTATTGGAACATGTAAACGAGGAATGAGAGTTGATTGAAAACATGTAATGAGCAATGAAGCTGATCGGAACCTGCAAATGAAAATGGACATCATCGACTTGAATCAAATCAAGAACAAGAAACAAACATAATATATACATACTAGCGAGATATCTTGCCATCCTCGACAACGTTGATATCGCTACATGTCAGTCATTGCTGCCTTACTGCCAAGGACCCATAACAGATGTATGTTCTAAATATCAATGAATAGTCAAGTTTATAAAAAGTAGCATATACCAAATATAATCAATTAAACAGGCCCATTGCCAATTCCAAATATCCAACCAAAATACACAATATCGCACCACTACTCAGATATTTCTCTAGCATACATTGCAGATGCATACTCGAGAACGGTGTTTTCAGTTTCGCGTTTTATACAAATATCAACCAATACACCACCTACCAAAAAATACACGCCTGTGCAATGTCGGTTTTAAAATCTCTCTCTGAGAGCAACCAGAATACTCTCAACAACATCGACAAGCTCAAGTCGCCAATCAAAAAACCCAAGAAGCTTTCGTCGGTGTTCCAGACCCCAAAAGTCCAGGACAAGACGTCGGACAGCACGATCCAGTTGGAGTTGACACAAATCGACAAGCCGGTGACATCGACACCGCTCGTGGGCCATTTCAGTGACGATTCGACGCGGATCGATGGGAATATCAGCTTGGGGTCGTTCGAAAACCTGGAGTTGGACCGGGCGAACGAAGTCATCCAGGCAGCAGAGACACGGCTCAAGGAGTCCTCTGGAGCAGACGACGCGCTTGTCCGGGCGCTAGTGGATAGTCTAGTAGGACTCCGGAACAGTCTCACGCACTACAAAGTAGAGGCCAAGGTACTTAGCCAAAACAGCCAAGACCAGTGTATTCGGAACGAGTTGGAGCATCGGCTCATGAAGAAGGAGTTGGAGCGATTGCGGACCGATAAGTATACCGACGAGAAGTATGACCGGCTCAAGCAGATTGCCAAACACTCATTAGACAGCTTTGAGACTGTGTGCGACAAAACACGGTTTCTCAGCAAAAAGGCCCTCAAGTATAAGATCAAGTACACCAAGGCAAAGGAGCTCCTTCAGAAGCGGCAGATTGAGATTCAAAACTTGCGGAGTGTGCCCAAGTTTGAGCCTGGCGACAGCACGGTTTCCATGGACCACACATTCATCAACCAGAGCCCCCAGTCGGGGAATTTCGACACCCTCAACATGCTTGCGTCTCAGGCGTTGCTAGTCTCTGAAAGGGGGTCCAAATCGCGGCGGATCAGTAGCGATAATGCACAGGTGACGAAGTATCCGTTTGAGTCGTTTAGCCGCAAGATTCCCGAGTCGAACAGCAGGTCGACGCTGAAATTGCCGGGAATTAATCATTTGCTCAATACAGTGGGGTCACATTCACCGGAATACAAGGCAAAACTGGAGTTGAATTCGAACGACACCATTGATGAGGAGACGTCGTATTAGAAGGAGTTGAGGAGTGGTAGAAGGGTTTGAGGAGTGGTTGAAGCAGATTTTGAATTTTCAAGACGATTTCCAAGTTGCGTATGTCTTGTTCAACGTGTAGTTATTGTATGAATATGGGATTGATAATACTAATATACGAGTCATAACAGTGTACAATTTGTCACGTTGCAAATGAATTCATGTTCAGGATGCATTGATCAGGACGGTTAAATAGGATTAAATAAAATTTAATGGTGTTGTTTTCCAGAGGAGTGGATTATAAATTTGTAGCTGACATGTACTGAGCCAACATCTGTGGGATGGATCATACAGAAATACTGGCCATGTAAGGTTTGAAGATAATAGAAGAAGGAAATAAAAGAGGAAATAAAAGAGGAAATAAAAGAA
The DNA here is from genome assembly GCA_020342235.1 of Saccharomycopsis phalli. Classification (NCBI taxonomy): domain Eukaryota; kingdom Fungi; phylum Ascomycota; class Saccharomycetes; order Ascoideales; family Saccharomycopsidaceae; genus Saccharomycopsis; species Saccharomycopsis phalli. The sequence continues at coordinate 968,115 of CP073217.1, forward strand.
TGACAAGGAAAAGAGAAGTTAATAGATAATCAGTCAAGATAACCAGCCTCTGTTTAGCTAGCTAGATTTCAGAGTACAATGAAAATCCACCAAATCAGCTAGTCAAATTGTTTAATCAACATCAACAACATCCATACCCAAATGGAGCCACACAAAGTCTACAATACACCAAAGAATCGCCGGTATATATTAAATAAAAGCAACCAATACACTCCAACAAAAACAAAAGGACAATATTCCAGGCACGCACTTTCAGCAACCCATCTACAATACCATAACTCACAACACACAGCACTATAACCCACCTACAATACCACAACACACAGCACTACACTATCTTAGACCATGAATTATATTATCGACATACTTATTTCTTCTTCTTGTCAGCCTCAGCCTCAGCCTTCTCCTTGGCTCTCTTCTCTCTAGCACCAAAGTACTTCTTGTCAGATCTAGCGGCTCTAAGGGTCTTGAATGCGGCAAATTGCTTAGCCTCCTCGGTGATGGCTCTGGTAGCAACGTCTCTGGAAACCTGCTCGACTGGGAAAGTGGCAGCAGCACTGGAAACACCGCTGACGGACTCCTTCTTACCCTTGCTTGGGAGGACAATCAACTTAGCCTTGTAAGCCTTCAATCTGTTAACGTTCAACTCGAATCCCTCCTCAGAACGGTTTTGTCTACGGTGGTCGACGGCAATTCCAACGGTACGGGCGTAAGCAGCGGAGAATCCAACGGCCTTGAGCTCGGCGATTGTGAAACCTCTTCCTGCACGGACCTTTCTGTTGTATTTAACGGTAGGAGCTCTGACGACTGGTCTGAGCAAATCAATTGGCTTTGGTCCAACAGATGCAGCCTTCTTGGCTCTAGCTAATCTTCTAGATGCCTTCTTTCCGGCCTGGTCAAAGTGAACCTTGACTCTTTCTTGCCAGTGCTTTCTGAAGTGGTTCTTTAAAAGTGGTAAATTCTTAGAGATGGCTGCTGTTAGTGCTGTGCATTTGCGATATCATTGTTGTACGTACCCATTCTTAATGTTCACTTTACTAAGTTGAATAATTTTTTGTTATAGTGAAAAACCACCCACAGGCGTTGACGGGTAAGTGCCCGAAAAACACGGAAATGCTAGGTCACATGCATACACAGGTCACACTCGTATCCTGCTTCAATGCACGTGACATTCCAAATGAGGTCGGAACGATAAATAATATTTTGTTGTTTGTGCAACGTGACCAATGGTATTGATATATCCGCAACCAGGTTCTTGACATCACGTGGTAATATTTTTTAGAAATCACGTGGCGACAGGTAAGATTGCGCGCTGGGAGCAAGCGACCACTGGCTTATGTAATTAAAATTTTGCGTAGTGCCGTTTAAATGTCACACACCACGGGAGGTGGGTGTATGTGTGATGCCGAGGTGGAATAATGCTTCGGATAAACAAGGATGAAGTTGTTGCGGGGAGAGAGGAGGGTGAACACAGGTTGGGCTACTAGTGTTGGAATTGGTGGCGATAATTGTCAGCGTATTATCGGGACTATGATTCTGCCGTCCGATGCTAGCGTTCTGCAAAAGTGCCGTATCATTATCCGGCAGTAAAACAAGCAACTGTGCCTAACCTGCCCACTTCGGCACACGTGACAGTGTGTACTTTGCACTTTGGCCAATGGAATTTGCAAGAGTCACCATAGCGAAGGTTTAGCGTGCATGATAATGCAGAAACCATAAACTTTGATGCCTCCTTGGCTCTTCATCAACAGTTGCAAAGCTCGCATTTCTTTTTTTTCTTATAGGCAAAGTTTTATCGCAGAGTGCTCCACCCTAGACAAAAAAGAAAAGAGATTATTACTTGTATTTCTAGACAAGAAATCTTGGGGAATACAAATTGCCAGTGGACTTTTTTTCTCTGCACAGGCGCAACTACCAAGCATTTGCGTTGATATTTCAGATACCAGTTAATCGCCCAGAGACTTAAGTTGCCAGCGGCGGATTTACGTTACCAAGGGAATTTACTCCAGGGACTTTGTGGATTTACGTGATTAGAGCCACTGTCTATTTTTTGAGATTTCAGTTTTTTCTAGTCCTACGCTGTTTCCAAATACGCTGCGTGTTTCCATTTCACTCGCCCCCCTAAAAGTTGCCACAGGTGTTATCTTGTACCAGAGAACCATGAACAGCCAAGTCAACAACAAAAATGAGAACCAGGAGATGATCTCAGAGGACCAGTTCCGGCCAGTGTTTTTCGACTCCGCCAAGCGGGTGTGCCAGCAGACCCCTACTGAACCAAACAAACGTGCCCGGCTCGACGTCCCCAGTGTACCTAGTCCTGACGCCTCGAGTGCGGAAAAGACCGCCCAGGACAAGCTCCAGCCTCCGGAATCCGCCACGGTGGCGCGCCCGGGCGCAATAGCCGACAATACAAAGGAAAGGGGCCGGCGGCAGACGTCGCGGCACAGCCGCCGGACCCGCTCGCAGTCGCTTCCAAACATTATCTTCTCGCACCGCCGCTACCGGACGCAGCCCGTACTCACAAACTTGTCGCTGCTTCCGGCGCCGGCAGCGTCGCTTGCCGACGCATCTGCCGCATCCGCGGGCACCCGCTTCCAAACCCCCTCGCAGCGCGAACGTCTGCAGGAACTCGCAAAGCAGCTCGCAAAGCGCCTGCACCGCCACCACAAGCTGCACAACAGCCTCTCCTTCAGCGAGTCCGGCCCGGTGCTGTTGCCTCCGGTCAACACCCTGAGCCTCCGCGAAATCGACCTCCACGAGATCCTCAAAAACCCGCAGTTGCGCCACGACATTCTCTTCGACCCACAGTTGCAGTTCCGCCCAAACCTCGACGGCGAGCGGGGAAAGCGCAAGCGGCAAGTCGTTGACAAGTACTGGAACGAAGTTGAAGACGAATGCCGCGAGTACATGAAGCAGGCTGCAAAGATTGCGTCGCAAACCGGCCCCAAGCACCACCTCAAGTACTCCAAGCTCCCGCGGCTCTTTAGCACTCTTCGGGACATCCTCATCACGTTGCTTCCTTCCAAGGACAGACCAGCCGTGTATGATGTCATGGACGTCGATTTGCTTGTCCAGCAGCTCCGCAACGGTGTCGTCGACTTTGTCGCCTTGGCAAAGTGGCTTGCAGGCGTGTTCAAGTCGCATTGTGCGCCAATGCGCGACGCCTGGGTCGACGAAATGACCGACAAGTTTGTAGCGGCCGACAAGGAAAACAGCATCAAGAAGTTGATCGATGCGCTCCGCACGATCTTCCTGATCCTCGAGGCCATGAAGTTGGACGTGGCAAACCACCAGATCCGGGTGTTGCGCCCGGCTCTAGTCGAGACCGCCGTCGACTTTGAGCGCGACTACTTCAACCAGATGATTCAGCGCGGCAATCTCAACATCCAGGACTCGCTCATGTGGTTTGCAGGTGCGTCCCAGGCCCAGATCAAGAAACAGGACTCCAAGAAGGTCTCTGACTTGATCAACACCCAGCCGAACTTCTTGCGCAACATCGCCATCAACGCCATCATCAAGCTCCTCTCGTGCCGCGAAATGGCGTCAGAGTTTCCATCCTCCTTGGCGTTTGACCACCTGCGCTTGATCCTCTTGCGTGCCGACGTCAGACAGTTGGTCTGCTTGCAAATATGCTTGTACTTGTACAAGCAGCTCACCGCAACCTACAACAAGAGCCCGGCAAAGAAGGCAACGCTCCTCACAAAATCAGCCCTCAACGACGTCAAGCGCGAGATCTTGGCCGTCATCACCGACGAAAACGGAAACGTAAAGTGGACAAGAAACATCCCTTCAATCGCAGTGCAGTTGGCTAAGCGAGCAGTCTTGGACGGAGACTCCCAATCCGCACCGCCAGAGTCCGTCGTCAACTTTGCTCACTCGTGGTTGTTGAAGCAAACCCAGCCTCGCAGCGACGTCTACGGCTTGATGGAGGAGCGCATCTTCAAGCAGTTGCGCTCCCTTGTGGTGTCCCAGTTGGACGAAGACAAGTCCGGCTCTATCCTTCCGCAAAACATCCCGCAAACCGTCGCTGGTAACGCCTTGTCTTCTGGATCATCGACCCCAGCACTGACTTCGTCGTCTGCTGCTGGCCAGACTGCTACGCAAAACCAAGCGGGTCAGCTTACAGAGGAAATTGGCTCCTTGTCATCTCGTTTGGCAATCCTCACCAACTTCCATTGGTCGGTGTTTGGCTCGCACTACACTGATGCTATCAAAGATATTGAAAAACAGTTGAAATAACAAAATCTAATCATACGGCTGCTTCTATTGGTCTCTAATTTATTCCTTTTTTTTTTTTGTCTTACTCAGGTATATGCTGGTCTGGTGTGTATTTTATGACGTGTTTTAATTTTTTTCTATTTCGAAATCATACTTGATTGCATTTCATTTACGGAGCTAAATAGAGACTATTATTAGCATAAAAAATTACGAAAATAATGGTACACTTGTAGAAATTAAAATTGGGTCCAACCACGATCCGCAGCAAAGGAGTGACAAGTTGAGATGCAGTGATTTGCGGAGGATGCGCACGGCAAATTGACAATGCACGTGAAGACAGGTATCAGTTCAGGATTAAACGTGATGGAAGGTACCTGTGTCCATGATCACGTGAAAAACTGGTATCTGATCCATGATCGCACGTGATGACAAGCATCCGGTTAAATCGTTCACATGCCAGGCACATGCATATATACAGGGCATGCTGTTATGTGACCGTGAAAAATTGGTTTCGAGCCATGCCACTCGGTGTGCAGTCAGTATCTCCAAAAAAATAATTGCAAAACTGTTCGTGAATATAGAGGAATAAAACACAATGTCTACTCCTAGTGTTCAAGTATGTTTTTAAAGCCCGTTTTTTTGACATGATATGAAAATGGATATGGCGAATTTGGAAATATGAGTTTGGAAATATGAAATCAAAGAGGTAATACCACCGCAGTTGGAACTGAAATGGGTTTTATTGTAGCACATGTCCATTATTTCAGTCATGGTCTTTGAGACTGAAATCACCGAGGGAGACAGTTACTAACCGATAGACTTTTGGTAAAAAGAAGACCGCTACTGCCGTTGCCCACGTCAAGGCCGGTAAAGGACTCATTAAGGTCAACGGTTCTCCAATCACTATTGTTGAGCCAGAAATCTTGAGATTCAAGGTTTACGAGCCATTGTTGGTTGTCGGCTTGGACAAGTTCTCCAACGTTGACATTCGTGTCAGAGTTACCGGAGGTGGTCACGTGTCCCAGGTCTATGCTATTAGACAGGCCATTGCCAAGGGTTTGGTTGCTTACCACCAAAAGTATGTTGATGAACAATCCAAGAACGAATTGAAGAAGGCTTTTACTGCTTACGACAGAACCTTGTTGATTGCTGACTCCAGAAGAATGGAGCCAAAGAAATTCGGTGGTCGTGGTGCAAGAGCAAGATTCCAAAAATCTTACCGTTAAATATTATGTCATCTCAATCGTATTCTATTAATGTCGATTCTGTAAGCTGTGTAGGTTTGTTTTTTTAGGCGATTGGTGGAACAAATTGGGGGTAATGTATGATTTGTCTCGACGGTATAAAGTCATGGTTAGAAATGATAAAGTGATGGTTAACGATAATAAAGTGGTGGCCAGAGGCAATAAAGTGGTGGCCAAAGACGATAAAGTGCTTGGTTGGTATTTGGCAGGAACAATGACGGAATTGGCACATTGGCTTTTTACCTTGTGCTTTTGGATGTAATGTGTGTCTGACGTTGAGTATTGCACGTGATGCTCAGCATGTAATGTATCCCATTACATGGTATTATTCACTCTCCATATTATATTGACTGTATAGTTTACTTGTTCTTGTTTAAATTCTTTTATTATTATCCAAATTCTATTCATACTATCCAATTCTACGCTACCCAATTCTACTCTACCCAATTCTCTTCTATCCATTCTCCTTTATCCAATTCTCCCCCATCCATTGACTCCCACCCAAACTCTTTTATCCACCCTCTCCCATCCATTTATATTCCACGTCTCTACATGAACAACCTCCACATCTCCACACTGATACCTATTCACGGCACTAGCCATCCACTCTACAATCGAAGGTGTATTATATTCACTATAAATTCCTTAATCAAACAATCCAAATCCCATATCGTCATCAGATTCCTCAGCCTCCTTCTCGGACTCTTGAGCCTCCTCGGCGGCGTCAGCACCACCAGCAGCAGCACCACCAGCGGCAGCGGCACCACCAGCAGCAGGAGCAGCACCGGCGCTGATTTGAGTCAACAAATCCTTGAGGTCCTTTCCGTCCAAGGCCTTTGCGTAGATGTCGGACCAGATTTTGTCGGCTGGCACGTTAGCCTTTGCGAGCAAAGTGGCCAACTTCTCGGAGGTGATGTCGGTCTCGGCGTCGGCCAAGATCAAGGCGGCGTAAGATAAAGCGGTTTCAACAGACATTTTTTGTTACTGAACTAGACACAATCACTTTTAAGCAAATATAGCAGACTATTTCTTAGATCAGCTGGTGAGTATTGAAGATGGTTGAATTTTTTTTTCAAGTCGTGAAAAGCGCGGTGCACGTGTGTGGGTCCAGGGCTCGCTGTGACTGTGGAAGTACCGTGATATGTGCCGCGCGATACATACCATTGCCGTGCAGTGCATGGCTCTACAGAGGTCGTGATTCATACATTTTGGCGATTGCTCTTGCTCTGCCGCTCCTCCTCTTCGAGCAAACTCAACCGTAGCGCCTGCTCAATCATCTTCTGCTCCAACTCCGCGTTGCTCTCCGGCCGCACCTGCCGGCTCTCCCCGTCGCCCGTCTCCGACATAATCAAGCTCGAGGCGTGGATCGCAGTCGCAGCCGCACTGCGCCGGGCCAACTTCATGCGTGCTCCCGTCAACTTCAGCTCCCAGTCGGGCCTTATAAAGTCGGTGGTGATCACGCTGGCGTCGTGGGGCGACAATCCGTCGCGCCGCCGCCCGTCGATGGTCTGCAACGTCGCAGTGTAGTCGCCAGTGCTTTCGGTTTTTTCGTACCCCTGGTAGTCGTAGACGCACAGGCCCCCGACCCCAAGACGGTAGCAAGGGTGTATGTAGGTGACGCCAAACTCCGGCATGGCGCAAAAGGGGCACTTTGCCGGCTCTGAGATCAAGTCCTTTGGCACAGCCTCTTGTTCGCTGACGTCGTGAGGCGGGTGCGGGTCGAGCCGCTTAATTTGCACAAAGCACTCTGAGCAGATTGGCTGGGCGCAGCATCTAGTGAAGTTGAAGTTGTTTGGGTAGAAGAGGAAGCATATTGGGCACTCCTTTGGGTGCCGGTAGAGCAGAAGCAAGAGGTCCTTGGACGGGACGTGCTCCTTGCGGAAGCCATTGACGGCGGCGAGCTTCTTTTCGCGGACAAACTTGTTCTCGGCGTCGGTCTGCAACTGGATGCGCTTGTCGAGGAGCGACTTCTCAAACAACCGCGCAGACAAGTGCCGTTGGTAGTGCTTTGAGTTCGGGTCGAGAATGGAGTCCTGCTCGATCTCCGGCGCAATGTACGAGTGGAGCGGGAGCTTATCGAGAATCACAAGCAACTCGTGGTCGGTCCAGGTCTCGTTGAAGTCCTGGAGCGGGAGATAGAACGGCGCAATCTTCCGGTCGATTATAAGCCGGCGCACCACCTCGGTGGCGTAGTCCAAGTTCGAGTTGTACACGCCATACGGGGCCAAGAACCCGCCGTCGACGTTTTCGTCGTGCCGGACCACCAAATCCGACATGAGCTGCACGCGCGCAGCCTCCTTGTCCTTGGTCGACTTCTTCTTCCGGTAGCCCGGCGTCGGATTGAGAATCTCGTGCACCACAATCGAGTTGATGCTGTTTCCCCGTCGGCGGGTCGCAGGGTCGTCTCCCCGCACCTCTTTTCCCGGAACGTTCCCCATGATGTGCTAGCAGTGTACAATCGGGGCTGCGGGAATGCAAAATTGGCCAGGGTGTGTTCTGGCTAGTGGTTGTGTGGATGGTTGCGTGCCGCAGAGAAGATGAGTAGGGATTTTGGGCTACATTGAAAAACTAGGGGCATGTCACATGTCACGGTGCCGATGCGAGTCAAGTATATGGGAAGTTTAGTGGTGTGAATTGTATTATTGGTGGGTTGGGGTGGGAGTTGGGTTGCGAGTTGCGAGTTGGTGAATGGTTGATGAATGGTTGATGAGTTTTGATGAGTGTTGATGAGTGGTTGACTGGATCAAGCACTAGATCGAGCAGGTGGGCTGTGGAGTGGGATATCCGTTTTTTTATCAAAGAAATTTACGGGTACAAGGGTTGTAGATTTTATCCATGTTTATTGAGATGTGTAAGATATTTACTCATATTACTCATGTGAATTGTTCATGTGAATTATTCATGTGAATTATTCATGTGGATTACTCTGAAGTACTCATGTTAAATATCACTTATATAAAATTACACAGGTTAAATTTCTCATATAAATTACTCAGGTTAAATCACTCAGGTTAAATTACTCATAAATTACTCATAAATTACTCAGGTTAAACATCACTCGTGTAAATCACTCATGTCAATATAATATTTCACGGATTCAAATACTTTTGCATTGCTTGCTATATTCCATAGTCTTTACTGGGGCTTCCCAGAGGCATGCGTCTTGGCATCAATGGTTTTTCTACGCATATTCCAATGTGAATATTCAATCGACATGGCTGAATCGGCCATCCATTGCCACTGGAATGCCACTGGAATGCCACTGTGAATCGTGTATAATGATTCTCGGGAATTCCAAGCTGGACATTTTATTCTTGGGATTCTATCATTTGGCCATGAGGATCTGCCATTTATCGTAACCTGTTGGACTGATTTCGCCAGATTCAAATCTATGCATCCAACCACCTATAAAACAGTTATATCCTTGAGATTCCATCTTTACCGATTGTCACATTGGCAAACATGGTCCTACATTTCCGTCATGACCGTCTAAATCATTGGTATGCCATGTTCCTTACCCCACCACTCGAGTAGTTTGGCACGATCGTATGTGGAGTTTTTCCGAGTTGGCGTTGGACTCCAAACTTAGTTGCTGTCCATGGTTGGACGTGAATATCAATCTTTATTACAATGGGGTAGTGGATGTAGAATAATGTATAATAGTTGGCATAATAGTTGGCATAATAGTTGGAATGAGTCTCCTTTGGGAGCCTAGTATAGGTTAGCCTTGGATAAATATCATAGTTGACATGATATTGGCATGATAGTTTAAAATACTAGCTCAAGATACTAGTTTGCCGGTTTAAATACTAGTTTGCTGGTTCAAATACTAGTTCCTGGTTTAATACTGCGCCTAGCTTGATACTGCTCCTAGCTTGATACTGCTACTAGCTTAATACTGCTAGCTCAATACTGCTAGCTTAATACTGCTAGCTTAATACTAGCCCAGTTTAAATCTAGATGCCAATTCATGCAATCATCTCCACACTCGACCGGCAAAGCAGCACAGGTACAACAACTACATGGCAATAGCGTAATTAATGATTAGTTAAACAATGACGAGAACAAAGCTAAAAGTAAATATTATACACTCTGGCTGGGCTAAGCCACGCCGACGCCAAAGCCAACACAGATGCCCACGATACTAATGACGGTGACGAAGATAGACATTGCTGCGGCTGCGATTTTGTAGCGGCGTGGGACGCGTCCGACGGAGCTGTCGAGGAAGCCAAAGCACATGACCAAGTATAGTGGCGGCACAAACAAGCCAATGAGGAAGAGAATGAGGCACATGCCGTTGGAGCACTGGCGATAGTCGTAATACAGGTAGTCGTCGTAGAACTTTTCCGGGTCGCGCTGCAAGGACGGCTTCAAGTGGAAGGACTTTAATCTGGTTCTGTTGCTGGAAGTGTCTGAGAAGACGTTGTCGGGGAAGACGTTGCTGGAGACGGTGTTTTCGTGGATGGATCTGGTGTTGTCGTTGATGGATTTGATGTACTTGTCGTTGTTGATGGACAACGGGGAAAACGGCGTCGACGGCGACGCAGCGTGGGACAGCTTGCTGTCGAAGCCGACACTCTGTCGCGGGAGCAACGAGCCGGTGGTGGAGCGGATTGTCTGCAGCTTCTCGTGCTGGAACGGCACCGGCTGGATCTGGAGCCGCTTGTCACTGCCCAAAAGGTTTGGCACGTCGGACTTGGCGGAAACCGCAGCCTCTGTGGCAGCAGCAAGGGTTGCGGCCTGCAAGTTGTGGTTCGATTTGGACGACTTGAAGCTCTCCTGGCCCTTGCGCAGTGACGAGAAGCTCAGGGTCTGGGTGTGCGCGGTGTTGTTGAGGTACGGCGGCACGAAGATTGAGTCTGAGTCCTTGTCGTGGGACTTGTCGTCATAGACCAGCTCCTTGAGGTCTGACAGGAGTTCCTGTAGCCGTTTGTCGTAGGTTTCGAACTTGGATTCGTCGTCAATGTCCTGTGGCCGGATCGTGTAGTCCTTGTTGTGCATCGAGTAGTCCTTGCTGTTGTAGCGGAGCTGCGGCTGTTTCTGCGGCGTCGAGTATGTAACGGTGGGCGACGTGACGTTTGTCGGAGCGTAGCTCGGCTGGTATGACGAGCGAGCAAAGCCTGACGACACATAGGTGTTTGCGCTGCCGATTGTGTCACGCGGCTTGGAGCTTGGGGTAAACACTCCGCCAAGCAGCGGGAACTTGGTCTGGGCCCTGGAATAGGTGCTCTGGCGCAGGTCGACTGGTTGTTCGCTTTCAAAGAAGAAGCCCAGGGTGCGCTGGTCAATTGCCTTTTCCGAGGACTTGCTATCGCGTTTGCTGGGCAATGGTGAGCCCAAACTTTGACCCGATCCCAAACTTTGACCCGATCCCATACTTTGACCCGATCCCATACTTTTGGACCGCGAATGCGTCGAGCCCGTCGTCTGAGGAACAAGAGCCCCAGAAGAGTATGCAGCCAACTCCAGCGACCCCATGGAGCCACCAGACACTGCGCGCCTCTGAAGCGACAACGTGGACTGTGAGGCCATGTGCTTCGGAAGAGGCGTGGACAAGTCCGGAGACATTGTCTCGAGCAACGAGGGGGTCATTGTGTCTCTGTTTGACACGAGTGCGCTGGACGAACCCCGGTCATAGAGACTGCTGCTCCGGAAACGGGTCTCGTCTGGGTCGTTCAAGTAGGACGTGTACAAGTTCTTGAGGGTGTTTGTGCTGTTGGACGACCCGCGCTGGTTCACGGCTGGCGCCATGAGCCCTGTAGGCTCGTCCAAGTCGCTCACAGCCGAGTGGAAACTCTCGGAGGTGGTGGTGCTGGTGCTGACACTCACTGAGGACGAATGCTGGGACTTGCGTTTCGCGTAGGCGTGTTTCAGGCGCAACGATCCCACGTCGTCGTCGCTCGTCCGCTGCTGCTGGCTGCTGTCGGTCGACACGCTGACGACGTCGGCCTTTACGTCCGGCTCCGACTCGCGCCGCGCGTCCGGCTCGTCGCTGAGATTCTCCACAATATGCGACGTTGCGCCTTGATGCTGCTGCTGGTGCGAATTATAGTAGTACCGGTAATACTCGTAGTCGTCCTCCATCTCCATGAACGACTCGGCCGGAAGCGGCGACGAGTTGTTGAACTCGGTGCTGGTCTCGGAATTCGTGCTGGTGCTCTGCCGCTTAAACTTGTCGTCGCCCGCGGCAGTCAGGATCGTGAGATGCGTCGGTTTTGGCGGGTTTGAGTCCCGCGAATTGAGCACCTCGAAGCTCTTGCGCTTGCTGCTGAACGACCCAAACGACGTGGCGCTGCTCCGCTGGCTAGCGCGGCTGATGATGCTCTTGAACTTGTCCTTGATCGGGGTCTTACCAGACTCCAGCGACGTCGGCCTGGCGTCACCGGCCCGCGACTTTCTTGGCGACTGGAACGGAGAGGTCGACATGCTCTAGGTTCGAAATGAGTGGATGTAGTGGAAACGAGTGGAATTATGGCCGTGTGGCAGTGTCTTGGTGCAGTGTTATCGAGTGGTTTCTATCCGGAGTTGTGAACAAGACAAGGGACAAATTTTGGGCAACCCACTGGAGAAGAAAATGCACACTTGGCCAATGGTGGTCCTTTCCAGACACGAAATCGCCTCTTTGGGAAAGGGAAAAGGTGGAAAATCGCAGACATTTGTACATCACCCCGCATCACAACAACAATTGTGCCCGCAATAGCGCGTCGCTCACCGCGTTCTACCTGCGCCTGCAGACCGCACCGTCCCATTTGGCAAACAAGGACATCTCTCAATCGCATATACTTCTCGCTGCTCCTCTTGGTTCGTCTGCTGAGTGTGTTGAGAGCATTTGCTTCGCTCCGTGGACAAAACTCCCTTTATGCCAGGAACAATGTCCGCAAGCACTCCTGACTAGCAACCCTGCCCAGTCGCGCACGACATTTAAACTTTGCATTGTCAACAATTCCAAATCACTACAACATCTGTCATGGCATATCCTAAAAATACGTGTAGTAATCTTCAAATATATATCCTGGAATCTTCCAGTCTTTGGTGCAACATCATTCTCGAGAATCCCTTGGCACTCCTAATTACCAACCCTGCCCAGTCACATACAAAATTAACTTTGCATTGTCAACAATTCCAAATCACTACAACATCTGTCATGCCATATCCTAAAATTAATAATACATATATAGGAATCATCAAATATACATCCTGGAATCTTCCAGTCTTGGGCGTAACATCATTCTCAAGAATCCCTTCCCTGAGCACACACACTTGCCAATGAAACTTTGCAGCCGTGCATTCCAGCGTCACGTGTTTGTCAACTGCCCTGTGTAAAGTACATTGCTTCTTGTCACAATTATCAGCAAAGAAACCCAGTCGCAGCATACCCAGCGCGCCACATGGTTTCGCGATAGTCCGATCCACAATGAAGCCTCGTACTCTCACAATCAGTTCAACCTTAACTGACACCAACCTGCAACAACAAAAATAATGCAACTGATTTTTTTAACTCTTCAGTAATTTTCAGATCTCCAATCTTGAATCTCCAATCTTCTCATTCAAATAATACAAAGTCATCAATGTCAAAAATGGTAGCTGGCGCTGCGGGCCTAATTGCCATAACCTCAATCAAGACATGCCAGCTGTCTCGACGTCTAAAAAAATCTATAAATATACCACTGCTGGGTTATGCAACCGGCTACCATGAAGGACATCGTCATCGTCAAATGCGTCGCCCAAGAGATCTTGTTCAATACTCAGGCTGAAATAGTTTGGGAATTCCGATTTCACAGTAATGTTACTCTCAAATTCCGAAGAAGGCAAAAACATAGGATTCGTTAAATTCGACAAGTACTCGTCAACACGACCCACGTCCGAGTCGTCGATCGAGCTCACTGGACTCGATCTCGACTCACCACTAAACGAGTCAGAGGCCGTTGGAGTGTAGTCGTTGCTGGTAATGTCCAAAGTGTTTCCACTGTAGCCCGGCGAATTGGTCAAGCTTTTAAACGACGAAATGCTCTCTGGCTTAACCAATGGAGTCGAAAGTGGAGACTCTGGAAGCGAGGCAATGCCCAGATTGTCGGCCGGGTTATTGTCCGTCTCCTGAGCAGGTCTGGCGACTGATTCCTTGACGGCCTTTTTGGCTGGCTTCTTGATCTCAAGAGAGTTGGAATCAACTGCGCCTTCTGGAGTAGAGCATCGAGTGAATTTCTCATCGTCGCCGCCATCCATGGACATTGGCTGAGTCAACTCAATCTCTGGAATTGGCTCCTCGTTCAACACGGAAAGATCAACATCAGAAGGAACATCGGCGCCCATTTTCTTGATGGTCTCCAATAACTTGTCAGTCAATTTCATCAAACGACTCTCTTTGGACTTGTGCGCCTTGATGTTGTTTTCCAACTTGTGTACTGAGCTTTCTAAAAATTCAACGTGCTTGCGCTTCTTCTCTCTAGAGGCGTGAGCTGCTCTTCTGTTTCTGAGGATTCTTTCAATGCGTCTTTGCTCCTTCTCCTCTTGGGTCTTGGCCCGTTTTCTAGGAGGCAAAGTGCTGGTGATTTGTGGCAAGTCGCTCATTGAAGAATAGTAAAAGTAAATATAAATACACAAAGAAAGGTAAGAAGTGAATTGAAACGCCCAGCGAATATAAAGACGGGTGGGATCGAAGTAAAAGTGAAAATTCGGTTGTGAGATCAATGGAAATTCAATCAATATTTATAACTCCCTCACCTAGTATCTGTCGATTCGTAGAGTGCATAGACCCACAGGCAATTAGGGGGGATATGCAATCCCAGGTACGCAACGTTTCAGGCTGGAAGACATGTGTTTTCACATAAATAATTTCAATTCCAAGGGGGCGACAGCCACTATGGAGTGGCGGATGGGACCACTGATGGCCATGATTTCAAATCTTAACGCGTTGCCACTGAGTGGCAATGGTACCGGCCATTTTTCCCTTGGCAAAAGGTCGCTTCTCAGCGCCACCCACGTCGTAAACCGTATCAAATACAGTCAATCTCGACCATGTCGATCAAACCTTGGTAGGTAGACACATGGTTGCAATCACAAATCAATATTCCGCTTGACGCATGAAGCTTCCTACTACTGAAAATCCTCACTCGTGTTGAAATGATTGGCCCAATCCCAGTCACCTAATGCAGTACGGCAACCTTGCAAGGTACCTGCTAAACGGGTACTGGAGAGTGTAATTTACAGCCACCAAACGTACATTGCCCTGTTGAAGATCGCTCTTGGTCGATGGCTAGCAAGGTATAGTGTTTCATTTTTAAATCTTAACCTTGTTCCCTGGTAATTACACCGTCGTCCTTCGGTACGGCCCTACAAAAGAAATGTGCGGGCTTCACACGAAAAATTCTCTTGTCCCTGCCCTCTGACAACCGTATTCATTCCGCAACTTTCATTGCTGCGATATGCTGTCTGACTTGACATTACTGCACAATCACTCGGCCTTGTGCTCGCATTTCTTTTTCCCACTAGCAACAAGCACCGTGCCCAATTCGCTTAAAGTCGTGGTGCTGCGTGGCGGCAGGTTCTCGCAAAGGCTTGTATCCTCACAAAGTAATTGCAAAACGTTCACCGTTCTAGATTGACATTTATCAATGTGAAACAATCCGCAACGCTCGACTGCCGTCCATGGCAGTAAAGGGTATCAAGTACACTGACGCGTGCAGCGGCCGTTACACGCACTAAATCTTGTCTCTTGGTCTGTCAACTAACTAAGGTTCTATCCACACTTGGGACTAAATTAGCACAAAAATAATATACACTGATAGTCGCTAAGCTCCAATAGTGTGCCTAGAAAGCTTAACCCGTCTCCTCCTCGCGCGTGTATCACTTGTTCTTCCACCATGTATGCTAACTACAGTCACATTCCGCGAGACCTAGACATGGCTGTACAAAGTGCCGGGATAATGTAACACTGCCAAAATGGGGAATATTACTCTGTATACACACAAAGTTCACCTGCATGAACTCCAGGTGTGATATAACAATAGGTATTAATAGCCGTTGGACTTGGCCTGCGACTATGCTGCTTGCATATAGACAAATGAAATATTTGTTTCGAAAGCTTCCCTAGATCCAGGCTAATTTCTAGAACGATCCAGCTTCATCCTCACCGAGGCAGGCATCCCATTGTGGCTACACTCCAAAGCTTATCCGTCAATCTCAGACACTGTTCCACATCTACCTCAAATAATTGACCAACATTTCCACTGGAAACTCAACGTGAGACATTTCAATTCACGTACTTCCAAACACCACACCGGGTCTTTTGTATAGAGACTGCTAGCTGTTTCTCGCCTAAACCTAATTCATCAACTCTAACCTCTTCAGCAGGTAGTCAGATTCCCATGCTCTGCGAGCTCGCATGATGACTTGGTATGTATTTCTGCTTTGAGAATAGCGTCCACTGTTTGTATTCTTCTGTCTCTTTTGCTTTTTCCATTTGGGTTTTTTTTTTCTTCGGTGCAGCATCCTCCACTGTATCACTGAACATAGTCTTTCCTCTTTTGGATTTAAAGGCAAACATCACACCGTGACATCAACTATAATCTCTGTACATTCGTGAAAGTGGTACCGCTAGTCCGTTTTAGGGTCCGGGGACGGGTTCAGTTGAAGCTTCTCTCCCTGTCATACCGGTAAACCTGCCTTATTGTTTCCTCTGTCAGAATACTACAGCCTCATTCAGGTATTTAGCCGGCTCGCTTGACAGACTTTCGCCTTAGCCTGTTTACCAGCATTATTGCCTCGAATTTCACTGTATTGTAGATTCCGGGTTGAAATGTATACACAAATTTTCTCGCTTGCCACAAGAGATTCCGCATTTGTCACCACAGAATAAATAATTCTACATTTATGAAGTTGTTATAATTTGCTGTTGATTGGTTTGGCGAATTAGACAGACTAGTCATACTGGACATGGTGCAAGGCTGCGTCATTGGTCTTGGTTTGAACTAGTTGTAAATACAAAAGAGACTTGAAACCTGATCTTGCGGACATGAGTCAAGACTATACAATACATCAAGCAAGATTATACAATACATCAGGCAAGATTTATACCGATGGATCTCAGTTTGGCAGGAAACCACTTTTGACTTGGCCATTTTACAGCCTTGATTACAACTATGATTTCTACGCCTCTTGTACATGGAAATTATTAAGAAAATATTAAAAGTTGATTTACCACCTTGTGTTTTGATAAAACATTTGTGGATATTTATTTCCATGTCCCATTTGACATTCCTATCACGTTATTTCCCGCAGTAAAGATAAAACTTGCCCTCTTTTACTCAACGACAGCATTGGTAATATCACAAATAGGTAAGCTGTCATCACTTGATTATACCGACGTGAATCATGAATTACTTCACAACAGTTGTAGTTAATGTGTAATGCGTAAGTGACTTTAGTCACATGTCGAACATTAGTGTGGAACAAGTCACCACGAGTTAATCAGTGCCAACTGAATGAATAAAATAAATATCTGAAAATAAAAGCCCAATAAGATAAGATATTTATTTTTAGACTATATCTATACTAGGCTTTATAAAACAAGATTGATATTTCACCGTCTATAAAGGACGGCACCCCAAAATGGCAGTCGAGAAAACCTTTGGATAAAACTTTTGGCCGATTCTAAAATTATTTGATTCAAGCCACGGTCCTAATTGCCGATGATCATTGTTGCTGTAATGGTTTAGCTGTCTAAAACAACCAGTGTAATTTTATAAGCGAGTGGTCAGCTTTTGCGTCTGTAAAGAGGCGGTGAGCTTGCGCTATGATTGCAAAGTCTTTATATATTGTTTCCTAAAAATCCCAACAGGAAAATATTTCTCTCAACGTTCTTTGATCCGAGTGAGAATAACAAAGTCCGTGTAATATCATGTCTAGGATATGTGTTGGTAAATAGCTAAAATGTTTCTTGAATATTGAAAGAAATCAAAGAGGTTAAAGAGGTTAAAGAAGTAAGAAGCTAAGAAGTTAAGAAGTTAAGAAGTTAAGAAGTTAAGAAGTTAAGAAATAAGGTAGTTAAGAAGTAAAGTAGTAAAGAAGTTAAAACCAACTTTCATTTCATCCTATAACATATTGAGTACATTTCCAGTGCGTTTCAAGGACCACATTGTAGCGTAATTTAATATTTAATAAATTAAATGGGACCGGCGACTAAGGATTTGAAAGGTTACAGGAATCAGCACTACAGTCCTCATACCCATCCACTTGAAACCATATGTGCATACATGTTGGAAAGCGTATGCATAGGGCTATGAAAAAATAATCTTGAGTATAATACATGTTGCGAAGCCTATTGTTTAAGAACCGAGTCATCCAGAATCAACTCCGATTCCAATCGACCAAAAACGCGCCCAAGCCCAAGTCCGGACTAAAGTTTCAATATTTTGTGGCTATTGGGGTGTTTTCGTACTTCTTGCTCAGTGAGACTGTCAAGCGACTCGATGGAAACAGACCCAAGAATAACTTCTCGGAGGAGGAGTACAAGCGGATTCAAAACGGTCTCAAGCGAAAAATGAAATTGTTTGCGGACGACTCTGTGGATGTGTTTCTTGTTCCTACAAAGGGCATTGAAATCGTCGACGCTGATTCGTCGACCAGAGTGCTCAATGTGGACCAATTGGTGAGTGCGCAGAAAGACGACATCGATTCCAAGTACGGAGCTCTTTTGAAGGAATGCGATGTTTTTGAGCGAAAGGTGCCCGTGGGAACATATACGTCGATAATCGAGGACAAGTTGAGATCGATGGAGGGTCCGATTAAGAGGGTGATTGTGGTGGGTTTCCCGGACAGTGTAAATGAGAGTATTAAATTTGAGGAGAAGATATCCACAGTGAGCCGGGTACTTAATACTACAAAGGAGAAGTCGGATCTTATAAGCTACTTTGAGACTGTTGATAAGGTGAAGGAGGTCTCGGCACGAGGGAACAAGATTGCGGCGTCGGACGTTTGACCGACGCGAACATGTAAATAGTCTCATAATATTTATTACTAAATCATGCTATACTCGAGCCTGCTGTAAGCTCCACGTCGTACTTAAAATCAAAATAACTCTTGTCAAAGTGGTGCACTCTGACAATTCCGTCTTCCGCACCAGAGGCATAGGTGGTGCCGTTTGGATGGATCGCCACATAGTTCAACGGTCCGAAATGGCCGGCCACACGGCCAATCTCGTCGCCAAACACCTTGTGGAAGAACCGTGCCTCGAACTTACCCTGTCTTGCACTGGTGGTGGTGACGTCCTTGGCATCTTGACCACCTCCCAAGATCACAAAGTCCTTAACTGGGGTAATTGTAGCACTGTTGACTGGGGCGTCGGTCTCAAAGGTCTTCAAGACGGCGAAATCGTCGACGTCCAAGATCTTGGCGGACTTATCCTTGGACGAGGTGATGAAGTACATCTTGTCGCTGGAAAACTGCAAGTCAGTGATTTGTGCGGCATGAACGTCATCGAGCTTGGCAAGAAACTTCCCGGTGGCTCCGTCATACTTTGAGAGAGTGCCGTTCACGTGGCCCCCGATGATGTATTTGCCCAAGTACGAGTATCCGACAATCAACACCTTGTCAAAGCCTTCCATGGTAGGAATCTCAATGTTTGGGGTGGTTGTCTGGTTGCGCAAGTCCTTTCTATTTATAGGGAACGTCAATATGGTGCCCTTGTGGCCCATTACCTGGTCGGTGACCAACAAAATCTCGTCCTTGGTTGGGTGGAACTCGACTCGCCGGACCGGGGTCTTCAAGCTCCAGGTGAAGAGGCATTCTCCGGTCTGGACGTCCCACAACTTGGCACTAAAGTCCGCAGACCCAGTGACAGCCAACCGGGTGTCTGGTGAGCAGTCAATCGACCAGATTGTACCGTTGTGCCCTTGCAAAGTGCCGAGCCGTTCGCCGTTGAACGAGTACCAGACAGAGGCGACTTTATCCTTGGAGACAGTGAAGATCAAGTCTCCCTCCCGGTTGAATTTAACCTGCGTGAGAGCACGCTCATGCCCTATACTATTTTGTCAGTATTTGTCCCGTTTGTCCCGCCTCTTACTTACAGCATAATGGGTCTCATGTTGATGTGTGACTTTGCACGGCCAAAATTTTTACCTGAAAAACTCTGCACACGTGATACAAAATCCCCAGGCTGCACTGGGGGGTTTTATGGGTCTGGAGTTGAATTCCGTAAACTCGTACGGACGCAAGACATGGAATAAGGACGAGTATATAAAAAAGGCAAACGGGCGCCGCAACGACGAGGGGCGCGGAGACACGCCCGATATTCCAACGAAGCGGGACATTGCCCTGCGGAATGTCACCATCGACTTCACTGCCAACTTGAACCGCAAGCAGCTTGTGAGTCAGCTGGCACTGGTTTCTGTGCACCGCGGGAAGAGCTCGGGGTTCTATTGCGAGGTGTGCAACTTGACGTTCAAGGACAACTTGACGTTCTTGAACCACATCAACAGCCCACAGCATCTTGAAAAGTCCGAGTACAAGACGGCGCACTTGAATAAACACATTACTGTAGCGAACATACGAGACAGGCTCAAACAGGTGTACGAGCGGCAGATGAGAGACGCGGAAAAGGAGAACGAAATGAAGGTGTATGACATGAAGCAACGGGTGTTGGAACGGCAACGGTTTGACGCGGAGCAGCGGGCCAAGAAAAAGAAAAAACGGCAAGCTAAACGGGCCAAGGTCGCCGAGCTGGGCGACGACGAATTGAGGGCGCAAATGGGGTTTAGTAGTTTCGGGACTAAGTAGACACACGAATCATATATTACTCTGTAGTGCTACACAAAGATCAGCCCGACTTGAGCTTGGCAGCAGCCTCGGCGGCCTTTCTTGCATCGGCTAGAGGTTAGTCTGGATTGGTCGTCTACGAAACAGCGATGCTTACCTGCGGCTTGCTTTTGGCGCAATTTCTCGGCGTCGTTTTCCATCCGTTTTTTGGGGTCGCCCGTTTGCTTTTTCTTCTGGGCCAGTTGCTTTTTCAAATTCTTTTCTCTCGCCTTGTCTCGTTGGTTGCCTCTTGTCATTTGTACCGGAGAATAAATTTGCTGGCATTAGAGGTGACTGGCACGTGATGCTGCCCGACAAACGGCGGATCGCGTTGGAGACAACATGGCTGAATCAGAGAATATTGAGAGTGAGTTGACCAAGGAGGAGAAGCTTGAGGCGGCTAGAAAGAAGGTGAGTAGGACTGGGTTTGGGCTGGCTAACGGTAGTTTGAGAAGTTGAAGAAGAAGAGCAAGAAGAAGGGCAAGAAGGAAGCCAAAGGAGATGAGGAGAAGGTGGAAGCTAAAGTAGACAAGGAGGAGGCTAAAGTAGAGGAAGAAGCCAAAGGAGAAGCCAAAGGAGAAGCCAAAGGAGAAGCCAAAGGAGAAGCCAAAGGAGAAGCCAAAGGAGAAGCCAAAGGAGAAGCCAAAGGAGAAGCCAAAGGAGAAGCCAAAGGAGAAGCCAAAGGAGAAGCCAAAGGAGAAGCCAAAGGAGAAGCCAAAGGAGAAGCCAAAGGAGAGAGCAAGACCAAAGTTGGTGAAAAGTCAACCAAGGAAATCCCCAATGCAAAAAACGTCGAGGATAAAACCACTGGTGCAAAACAGCAGATTGACGACTTGTTTGCCAATGACGAAAACAATACAGAGTTGGACTCCATCTTTGACAACTTGGACGTGAATAAAGAGCCAGAAGAGCCAATCAGCATAAATCCAAATGCCAACGCAAATCCAAGCTCCAGTACCAATCCAAGTGCCAACGAGGACCAATTGCTACGGCTCAAGAGCGAAAACGAAAAACTCCAGGCCTCATTGACGGCACTAAAGGACGAAAACACCACCCTCAAGTTTGAGCGCATGGAATTGCAAGAAGAAATCGAAACCCTCAAGGAGACAATCGAGGAGTTGCGATTGACTGCCGGAAGCAAACGTGTCGACTTCCCAAAGGGCTCTGATGACGACGAGTCAGAAGTATCGCTTTCTCCCGGCCCACCGGTTATGCACAAGCGGACATCGATCTACGGGGCGTACCAGCCACAGCACCAGCCATATTCGTACGAGCAGGTGAAGCAGGAGTTGGAAAAGTGGAAGAACTGGGACTTGGATATGCGCCAATGGCGGTCGGTTGGGTCCGGCCCAGTGGTACAGGTGTAGTTAAATAGTATATACATGCCTATCTTATCTAAATCTACAAAGAGCCATCCCCCCCAAGTTGCGGGCCGCAGTTTCCTGGAGATCCAACACCTCGTTGTTCTCCAACTTGATCAAAAACGTCTCCGCCGGCTGAACTGGCTTGATCTTCCGCACATACAACCCGCCAGCAAGAGCCTTGATCTCGGTCGGCGACAAGTTGACCCGCAAGTTTGGCTTGGAAATCAACGACATGTGCCGCAAAACCGGCTCATTGTTCCGGTACTTCAACGACAACCACAATCGGCGCGTAGAAATATTGTCTGGCGTGGTTTCCACCGGGTTTCCTGGCTCGTCTGGCGCGCTGTCGGAGCCCTTTTGTACCGATGAAATGAACCCCTGTTTGTACAAATTTAACGCCACATTCAAGTGCAACCGGGTCAACGGGATCTTGGCCACACTCAAGTTCGCCTTGGTGCAGTTTTGCAAATGACTGCAAACGTTTGCTAAGTGGACCAACGACATTTGAGTGTCTGGAAATTTCAAAACTTTTTTTTCAGTCGCACGCACCCCCCAAAATCATGCCCCGCGACATTGCCAATATGATTCCCCACAAGGTCGTAAAGACGGCCCTGAAAAAAGTAGGTTCGAAAATCACGCCAGAGGCATTGGAAAAATGCGTCTCCGGCTTCAAATGGACGTTGGTGCCCCATCTTATAACCGTGCTCCCAAAGACCAGACCCCAATTAGGTCCAGACAGCATAATAACGGCATTCGACTTGGATGGCACGCTTATAAAGACCAAGTCGGGCAGAAAATTCGCCTCTGGGCCCCATGACTGGAAGTGGTTCCATGATTCCGTGCCGCAGAAGCTCCTACAGGCATCCAAGGACAGTGACATGGTGGTGATTTTCACAAACCAGGGCGCCCTCTTGGCAAAGGATGACGCAAAATCGTACAAGAACTTTAATGCCAAGCTTTCTAATATTTTGGACGTTCTCAAAATCCCCAATATCGGGCTATATGCTGCCCCAAAGGTCCCAGCAGCCTTGAAACATGCGTACAAGAACGACAGTCCGTTTACGAAAAACAGAAAGCCGGAGACGGGGCTCTGGCTTCGGTTTCTTGATGACTGTAAAGGGCCGGAGTCGCTGGTGGATTTTGGCCGGAGTGTGTATGTTGGCGATGCTGCCGGGAGAAAAGGTGACTTTAGTGACAGTGATTTGAAGTTTGCCGAGTCGGTAGGGCTCAAGTTCCAGACGCCCGAGGAGTATTTTACAATGGAAGATAGAGTGACTGATGAGGGTAGTTGAGGGTAGTTGATGGATAAAGAATTTGGTGTAATATAATAACTAAGATATGTGGTGAAATAGCTGAAATGTATTTACTAAACTATTCAAAAAAAACCAGGCATTTGACTATTGATGGATGGGAATAATCATGTGTGGAGTGATTTTATCAATGGTGAATATAGCTAGGCAATTTTGAATAGTTTTGTACTTGATGTAATAATTGGCATGTTAAACGTGCCAGACGGAAAGTTGGCAAACGATTAAACAGAGTCAAATGTAGATTTGTAAAATATTTTTGGAAATATAAACCTCGATAATTACATGGTGATGTTTGAAATGTGTTGATGGTCATTACAGTTGGCTGTACTGAAGATTGACAAATCCATCAAACGATAGTGTAAAGAATCAAATATTGATTGTCAGTATATGATTTAACATAGACCAGTAGAATGTTCCAAGTGATGTGTAAATGTCTTGGTACATTAATCTTAGCATTGGAACTACTCTACGTCTGTATAACGCTACTCTATGTCTATATAGAGCAACTCTACGTCTATATAAAGCAACTCTACGTTGTATGGAGCAACACCCATCCTGCCATTTTCCATTTCCTCCGATTTATATCCAAAAATCAGCACTTCCCCACTCATTGCAGGATAAAGATCCGGCTGGACCGTGCCATCTACACATGTATAAATAGGCCGACTTGTCTATTTCTAAGCAAATATACTCCACCCAATTCACCAACACGCATCTTACTATAGTACAATGTCAATAGACAAATCTCATCCGCACCACAATGGAGCACACCCAATGCCTTGACCTACAGTCTGGCGCCGCCACCACATTACTTTTTATTCAAAAAGCTGGAGGCCATGGACGCATACTTGCCAAAGTCATTACCTCCCTGATTACCTCCCTGCTTCCCACCCGAGTTGCCCAAAAATCCCTGTGCCATGGACGCCAAGTTGCCGAAATCATTACCCTGGGACCCAGACCCGGATCCGCTCTTCTTACCACCTCCCAAAAACCCCGAAGCCATTGAAGCCAATCCCCCTGCTCCCTGGCCTCCACCTCCATGTCCTTGGCCACCTTGACCTCCCTGGCCTCCTAAATTAGAAGTAAATCCGTTAATCAAGTCACCTATGTTGCCAAAACCCCCATTCTGGCCCCCTCCATGACCTCCTCCTTGGCCTCCTCCATGGCCTCCGCCTTGGCTTCCACTGAGCGACGAGAGAAGCGACGTAACTCCACCAGCTCCGCCGCCCTGTTTTCCACCAGCTCCGCCAGCAAGAGAGGCGACCAACGGTCCAAGACTGCCAAGAGACTGCGACCCTGCGCCGCCGCTGCTTCCCTTGTTCATAAACAACTTAGAAAGCAACGAGAACTTGCTCTTTTGGGAGCCTCCGCTGTTGAGGACCTGGCTCATGATGACGCCCGAAAGGCCGCGTTCCTGGGCACCTAGAGTGCGGTCCTGGGACACAGACTCGTCCAAGATGTTCGAGAGGCCCTTCATCTTCTCATTGAGCCGTCTTTCCAAGATGTCGTCGCGGTGACGCTCGTTCAAATGCGACGCCTTCTCGTACGCCTGCACAGCACCCTGGTAGTTCTTCTTGTGCTCCTCCATCTCGCCAATGGCAAGCTGGACGTACGGCGAGTCCGGATTCCGGTGCAAACTCTCCTGGATGTCCTTTCCAGCTTGGTCAAAGTCGCCAAGCAAGATCAGGGCCCTGGCACGGTTGGCAATGTACTTTGGGTCGCCTGTCTGCTTGAAAGCTTCCAGAAAATGCTGGTACGCGCCTTTTGCGTCTCCGGCCAAGAGCGCCGATTCTCCTTGTTCATTGTGCGATTCTGCCGACATTATTTGCTGATGATGGCTTGTCAGTTGCTTGCTTTATACCCCCCGGGGCCACAGTTACCCGGCAATGTCTCTATCCGTCGAGGCTGGGACACACTTACCAATGACCAGGCCTGAAATTCCAGACCGTCCCAACGCACCGTTCCCACTCCAGGAATCGAGTCATGTTGACGCGGGGTTCGGACGCGGGTCCGCCGATTTGGGAATTCCCACTGCCAATGTGAAATTTCCGGACATGTCGCGCGAGTTCCGCGACTTGGATGCCGGAGTGTACTTTGGGTATTGTCGGTTGCTGCTGGAACATCAGGGGGAAAAACAGGTTACTGTCGGGGAGCGGCGGGTGAATTTCAACTACGGGAGTCAGCTCTCAAGCAAGGAGGAAGGCACAGTGTATCCGCATGTCATGTCGATTGGCTGGAACCCGTTTTACGGCAACCAAGAAAAGACGGCTGAGATCCACATTATCCACAAGTTTGAGGGCGACTTTTACGGGGCAGGGATCACGTTCAATGTGTTGGGCTATGTGCGGCCGGAGTTAGACTACACCACCAAGGAGGCCTTGATTGAGGATATAAAAACCGATATTCTGAGCTCGTTGGCATGCCTTGCAAAGCCAGGGTACTTGGAGTATAGCCAGATGTAGCATTGCGTCACGTGACGCTGATATAAATTTTTCTTGTCTCTAGTCTGCAACTCTGTAATGCCTAGCACACACAACAAGGATAAGCCGTGGGACACCCCCGATATTGACAAGTGGAAGATTGAGGAGTTCAAGGAGGCCGACAATGCGTCTGGACTTCCTTTTGCCGAGGAGTCGTCGTTCATGACGTTGTTTCCAAAGTACAGGGAGGAGTATCTCCGGCAAATATGGCCAGAGGTCACCAGGGCCATGGAAAAGCATCACATTGCCTGTGTCTTGGACTTGGTCGAGGGATCAATGACCGTAAAGACCACCTTGAAGACATATGATCCGTTCAGCATCATCAAGGCCCGCGATTTGATCAAATTGCTCGCGCGGTCCGTGCCTTTTCCCCAGGCGGTGCGTATCTTTGACGACGAAACCGCGTGCGACATCATCAAGATCGGCAACTTTGTGTCGAACAAAGACCGGTTTGTGAAACGGCGGCAGCGGCTCGTCGGACCACAAGGAAACACCCTCAAGGCCCTCGAGCTTCTCACCGAGTGCTACATTTTGGTCCAGGGCAACACCGTGAGCGCCATGGGTCCGTACAAGGGCTTGAAGGAGTTGAGACGGGTGGTGGAGGACTGTATGAAGAACATCCACCCTATATATTATATCAAGGAGTTGATGATCAAGCGAGAATTGGCCAACAAGCCGGAGTTGGCCGAGGAGGACTGGAGCCGGTTCTTGCCCAACTTCAAGAAGCGGAACGTCGCCCGGAAGAAGCCAAAGAAGACGGAGAAGAAGGTGTACACGCCATTCCCACCAGCCCAGACGCCACGGAAGATTGACTTGCAGATTGAGAGCGGTGAGTATTTCTTGAGCAAGCGGGACAAGCAGGTGAAGAAAGTCGAGGAGCAGAAGATGAAGCAGGAGGAGAGACAGAAGGAGCGAGACGTGGAGCGGGCAAAGGACTATGTTGCTCCTGAGGAGGAGAAGCATGTCAGTCTGTTGAAGCGGAAGCATGAGGAGGAGGAGAGGGAAGGGAAGAAGGAGAAAAAGGAAAAGAAAGAAAAGAAGGAGAAAAAGGAAAAGAAGGAAAAGAAGGAGAAAAAGGAAAAGAAGGACAAGAAGAAGAAGAAGAAGGACAAGGATGAATAATTTGTATAAATCAATATCTAAGATGCATGCCTTTGTAGAATACAAGTTGAACATGAACCTCAACCAAATATACCCATACATCACCACTACAATTGACATTTACCATACACCACTCAACCACTACAATTGACGTTTAAATTTACTCATACATCACTCCACCACTACAATTGACATTTAAATTTACTCATACATCACCACACCACTACAATTGAAATTTACCAAGCTGCGCCGTTAACCTTGCATCAGGTATAGATTCCGTTGGGTGGAACCTGCATGGCTTGCTGGCATAGCGCCCTACACCACGTGACACCGGTTCACATTTAGCAAGGAGGGCAACGTACCATCACCATGAGCAACTCTGAGCAAACCAAGGATAGTGCCACGGCTTCTGGCACAGACTTTTCCGAGAAACCGACTCTTCTCAAGAGAAGCTCGTCGTTGTTTTCACTCACGCCTGAGGTGCCGCTTCCGCCCCCAAACGAAAGCGATTACATTGGCTTCTTCAATGATACGCGCCACTTCAACATGATTCGCAGCTTGCACTTGGCAGACTTCATCACCTGTCTCAACGGCTTCTCTGGGTTCTACTCGATCATCTCGTGCTTGCGGTTCACCTCCACCGGCAAGTCGCACTACGTGCAAAGGGCGCATTTTTTCATCCTCTTGGGTCTCTTTTTTGACTTTTTTGACGGCAGAGTCGCACGTTTGCGCAACCGGTCGTCATTGATGGGCCAGGAGCTCGACTCGTTGGCCGATTTGATTTCGTTTGGCGTGGCTCCAGCTGCGATTGCGTTTTCGCTTGGGTTCCAGACCACGGTCGACGTGCTAATTCTCACCTACTTTGTGCTCTGTGGCTTGACGAGACTTGCGCGGTTCAACGTCACCGTGAACAACATTCCAAAGGACAAGGGCGGCAAGTCAAAGTACTTTGAAGGGTTGCCTATTCCAACGAGCTTGTTTTTGGTTGGCATCATGGCGTTTCTCGTGTACCACGACATGTACGGTGCGAAGCGCGGGTTGCCATTTGGCACTTTGCTTACGGGGACTTTTTTTGAGTTCCATGTGTTGGTGCTCTTGTTTTTTGTCCATGGTTGTTGTTTGATCTCCAAGAGCCTACATGTGCCTAAGCCATGATGCATGTTTATAGAATCAAGGTTAATAAACGTCGATTATAGTTGTAATTTGGTGGATGAACCTGCGCAACAGCAGGGCAAATTGCTGTTGATGTTGCGTGATGTACACGAGTGGTGAGACGGATGAAAGAGAATTGTATTGACGAGAATTGTATTGACGAGAATTGTATTGACGAGAATTGTATTGACGAGAATTGTATTGACGAGAATTGTATTAACGAAAATTGCAATTTGACGTTAAATCTAGACTTTGGTCAATAAATTGCTAATATTTACAAGGCCAAATTCCCAGTCTTTACATGGCCAAATGCACAATTTATACATGGCTAAATCCACAATTTCTAGTCAAAAGAAACCCTAATCTTTACATAATCAGAATACGATTTATACATGACCAAATCCTCAATCTGTACATGACTAGAATACAGTTTATAGTCAATGAATTCTCAATATTTATAAGGCCCAGTCTTTACATAACCGGAATACAGTTTATAGTCAACGAATCCTCATATTTACGTTACCAAAACCACAATTTCTAGTCAAAAGTTTATCTGTCGCAGAGTTTTCTTTTGACGATTATATGGTAGCACCGTCCTTGGTCGTAGACGGCAAATTTAAATTTCCTCTGGGAGCCTAGTATAGCTACAGCCTTGATACGTATTATAGTCAACGAATTCTCAATTACATGATTGAATTTTTAACATTTACAAGGCCAAATTCTTGATATTTACATAACCAGAATATAGTTTATAATAATGAATCCTCAATTTATACATGGCCAAATCCCCAATCTTTTAACCCGAAATCAGTTTCTAGTCAACCAATTCTCAATATTTACCTAACTAAATCCACAATTTCTAGTCAACAAATGCCCAATCTTTACATGTCCAAAATCCCCAATTTATACATGGCCAAAACCCCAATCTTTACATGTCCAAAATCCCAATCTTTACATGGCCAAAATCCCAATCTTTACATGACTATATCCACAATTTCTAGCCAACCAAACCCCAATCTTTCAACCAGAATACAATTTCTAGTCAACCAATTCCACTTTCAACCAGATACAAGTTCTACCCTCAAATGCCCAATCCTTAACTAGATACAAGTTCTACCCCAAATGCCCAATCCTTAACTAGATACAATTTCTACCCTCAAATGACCAATCCTTAACTAGATACAAGTTCTACCCCAAATGACCAATCCTTAACTAGATACAAGACCTACCCCCAAATGCCAACATTACATGTGCAAAATCCTCAATCTGTACATTATGTGTATGATAGCCTAAATAATCTGCCAACCATGACCGCCAATGAAGCAGCAGAGTGTATAGTAAACAGACGACCTACCAACATGAAAATATTCACAAGTACCGTTACAGTAATCCATCAATAGCCCAATAATCCATGCACCAACACCTCACGACACCCGCACCCAGCATCAACTACAAGTTCAACTCCGACAAGATCCGGTCGGCCAACGTCTTGTACGCCCACGCGTTGCCGCTCAACTTCTTGAGCTGGACGCCGTACAAGCTAAGTAGAGGAATCTTGACAATGTGAATCTCGAAGCGAATAGGGTTCCTGGTGCAGCCCCGTCCCTTGCCCTGAGTGACACGCGACGATAGGATCATGTCACTGGCGCCGATGCCGCTGAGGGACTCGAGCGACGCGCTGGACTCGCCGTCGAGGCTGTTTGGGTTTGGCGACGTTGGGGAAAAGAGGATAGGCGTGGTGGGCATTTTCGGCGTGGACGTCTGTTTCTTGAACCCGATGCTGAATTTTCTACGGTGGCCCTTGTCGGATTGGGACGATTCCTGGGAGAAGTTTGACGTGGAGATCTTGGTGACGACGCTGTCAGTGGCTGCGGTGTGGTTGCTGGTTGAGAGCTCGCGCTTTGGGGTGCTGGATGTGCATACAAAGCCGCCCTTGACCTCCAAGAAGTCAATGGCAAAAGTCTCCAAGCAGGTGATGACGTTCTGGCGGATCACTGGCGGCGGCTTGGTGGATGTTGTCTGCACGCTGAAGAAGCCCTTGATGTACAAAGTGCGCGGGAACTCGATCGAAGGCATGGAACCCGGCTCGGCGTTCTTGGCCAACTCCACGATTGCTTCCTCGGACAACTCTTCCTGCGGGTGGTCAGGCACGTTGTCGTAGACGCCTGCAATCTGCGGGAGCGGCGGCACTGGTTCGGAGTAGCCCTTTTTGTAACCAATGGACTTGGACCGGCCGTGGCCCAACGTGTTGGAGCGGGTCTCCTTGCGCGGGACGCGTTCGTCGGACTCGTCGCGCTTCAAGCTGCCCACGGACTCCTGCACGTACGGTGCCGCCGAGGCGCTGACCGCGCGTCCGTGACCCGCCCGGGGCTTGCGCTGGCCGCGCTTGACGATATCTGGGGCGTCGTCGGAGTTGGCGAAGCGCAACGAGCCGCTCTTGTGGAGCCGGTCCTCGTGGTACGGCTGGGGCAACGCCGGCACCGGCGGCGCGTTGCTGTCGACGTAGCTCTTGCTGGCCGACCGGCGGTGGCCGCTCAACCGCCGGAAGAGCCCGTTGAAGCCGCCGGTGCGCGGCTCGTCCTCGCTCACGGACTTGGACCGCTTGGGCGAGAGCTGCTGCGCGGGGATCACGCCCGGCGCCTGCGGCTTGGCGTCGACCGGCGGACCCGACGTGTGCGCCGCCTCGGGGAACGCCAAGACCTCGTCTGGCGGGTACGTCTGGTTCTCGGGGACCTGCTTCAAGGGCTCCTGGGGCTTTTCGCGCTTGACAAACGTCTCCTGGAACGGCGAGGTCACCTGCTTCTGGTGGGCCTGTTCCTTGGCGCTCTGGCGCTTCTTCATCTCGTCGACCAAGAAGTAGATGCTCACCAACGGATGGAACCCGTTGGTCGGGTCCGGGAAGCTCGTGTCGTCGTAGTCCTGCAACGACCGCGGCACGTTGTTCTGGGCAAACGTCGCGTGCTTTTCGTACCACTTTTGCACGCACACCGCGTACTCGGGCGACTTGATGATCCGCGTCAACTCACGGCCCGTATATTCGGCGGTTCCGAGCTCCAACTTTTCAATGTCGCGGAGCACGGCCGCGTCCAATGGGAGCTCCAACGGCACGCGGAACGGCACATAGCTCTGGGGCTTGCCGTCGTAGTTCTTGTTCATCCACGGGTGCGCGATGATCTCCTTGAGCGACGACCGCTTCTTGGGGTTGACCACCAACATCTTGCTCAAGAGGTCGACGCACTCGACCGTCAAGAACGTTGGGTACTCAACCTCACCCTTTTTGATCTTCTCGTGCAACACGCTCACAGACTGGTCGTCAAACGGCACTTTCCCGCACACCAACACGTAGAGAACCACGCCGTACGACCAGATGTCGACCTCAGGCCCGACGTAGGGATGTGCCGAGAGAAGCTCTGGTGCGGCAAAGTACAACGAGCCGCAGTATGTCTTCAACAACTTGGCACGGTCAAACAAGTTGCTGAGGCCAAAGTCGATGATCTTGATGTCGCCCGTCTTGCTGATCATGATGTTCTCAATCTTCAAGTCGCGATGCACCACGTTGTTCCGATGGCAGTAGTCCAACGCCGAGGCAATGCCCCGGGCAAACTTGCGGGCATTCCGCTCGCGGAGCGACCCGTGCGATACAATGTAGTCCAACATCTGGCCGCCCGACACGTACTCAAAGAGCATGTAGTAGTGGTTGCTCATCGGCATCATCTCGTAGAGCCGGCAAATGTACGGGTGGTACAACAACTTGCCCAACGCCGCCTCGCGGATCGTCCGCTTGTCCCGCGCAATCTCCTTCTCAAACTCCTTCACCCGCTTCTGGTGCTCGTTATTGTCCACCGGCGGCGGGTCCTTGGCGTGCGCACGCTGGTACAATTTCGACGCACGCGGCACAATCTTCACCGCGCAAATCTCCAGCGTCCGCCGGTGCTTTGCAACCTTGACCTTGCCCATGGACCCTGCGCCAATCGTCCGCACAAAGTCCCAGTCGCCAATTGCCCGGCGGTGGAACTGCGGCGGCTCGCGGTCATGCCGGTCATGCCGCTCGCTCCGCTCGTTCTTGGGCGACTCGTGCGCGCGGCCAGTGTTGATGGGCGCCAATTTCGGCGCCAATTTCGGCACAGTGCCGTTGCCCAGTGTCTGGGTGCCGCTGGGCCCCGGCAGGGGATACGCCAGGGTCTCGTCGACCGGCTTGCCCTCATCGACCGAGAGCCGCGAGGACGCGTTCTTCAACATCCGCGGGGTCGCAGGCACCTTGGAGCTGCCGTTTGTCGGCGACGCCACGGTGCTGGCGCGTTTTCTGTGCACCAATTCCTGAGGCGACGGGAGCGTGTGGTCGTAGTTTTCAGAGGCCATGTCCAGATGCTGCTGCGAGGTATGCCGTATATATATATGTGTCTTTTGCAGATTCGATCTCGCAGAGTCAGTGTGTGCCAAAGATCAATGCGGTCCTCGACAATTGCTTGCACAGTGGGTTTTTCAAGCAATGCCAGCGTTCTGCTTTTGGAATAGGGATAGACCGCACGTGAACAGTCAGGTGGCCTGCTCCCGCCCGCTTATACCCGGGTAACGCAGCGCACCGTTGCGCCATATGCTCCGTCGCTTCAGCACCGCCAGCGCGCTCCGCGCAGACTACTCGCATGTCGTCGTCGGTGGCGGCGCAGTCGGCATCGCTACCGCCGCCGCGTTGCTGCAGAACCCCGCCGCCCGCGTATTGCTTCTCGAGAAAAACCAGGCCCTTGGCCGCGAAACATCCTCCAGAAACTCAGAGGTGGTCCACGCTGGCTTGTACTATCCGCCAGACAGTCTCAAGACCCAGTTGTGCATTGCCGGCAAACACCTCATCTACAGCGCCGCAAAATCCGGAGTCCCCGTGCTCCAGTGCGGAAAGTGGATCGTGGCCCAGAACGACAAGGAGGACGCATACTTGGAATCCCTACACACCCGCAGCCAGGTGGAAACTGAGTTCGTGCCCTTGAGCAAGGCCCGGTTCATCGAGCCGGCAATTGCCGCAAAAAGATCCATCCTCAGCTCCCCTTCCTCGGGCATCGTCAGCGCACACCGGCTCATGGACTACTTGGAAAGCCAATTGCAGCAGCATGGCGGCGAAGTCGCCCTCAATTCCACCGCAGTGCGCATCGAAAAGTCCGCCGACGCATACTCCATAGCCGTGGCAGACTCCTTGTCCCGTGAGGAGGTGTCCATTGTCACAGACAATGTCGTCAACGCAGCAGGGTTGCACTCCGACAAGGTATCAAACCTTATTTTGCCGGAAAAGCGACACTACCGGTACGCCAAGGGCAACTATTTCACCCTCAGGCAGTCCCATCTTCCGGTGCGCCGCCTAATATACCCGGCTCCCATGCCTGGCTTGAGAGGCCTTGGTACCCATTTGACCATTGGCCTAGACGGGCAGATCAAGTTTGGCCCAGATCTCGAGTTCGTGTCCTCGCTTGACTACAAGCCCAACTCGGACAACATCCCGGCTGCAGCCGAGCAGATTGCTCGCTACTACCCGGGGATCACTGCCAGCGACTTGGAGGCGTCCTATTGCGGAATCCGGCCCCAGTTTGAGGGCAGCGGGTTCCAGGACTTTATCATCCGCGAGGAGCCGGGGTTTCCTGGTTTTGTCAACTTGTTGAACATTGACAGTCCTGGTTTGACCAGCTGCATGGCCATTGGCAAGTATGTCCATGACATTTATTACAAGTAGTCAGTACAGGAAGAGTAAATGTTGTGTAAACGATGAATTGTGTTGATTCACGTCAATTGGCGTTGTGCCTACTCGTAGATAGTATATACATATTAACTATACTATTAGCCTTCTACACTATTAGCCTTCTACACTATTAGCCTTCTACACTATTAGCCTTCTACACTATTAGCCTTCTACACTATTAGCCTTCTACACTATTAGCCATCTACCCCATTAGCCTCATCTATACCATTAGCCTCATCTATACCATTTGCCTCATCTACCCCTAAATCACCCACGCCATTCAATATGCAGGCATCAGACCCTGACAGAATCCATGACAGAATTACATCACCTTGACACTTCCATGCATGCTGCATAATCCCTTCACCCCAATGTTCCTCCAACTAATCTCACTACTCATCGCAGCAGCTCTATGGTGGTTCCTCAAATATCGCAACAGAGGCCCGCTACACCCAGTGCAAATTAACGCCCTCTCCTTTGACTGGTCATCCTTCGAGCCAATGAGGTACAGGCCATTTCGCCCAAAGTACAACATGACCTTGGGTACCTCCAAAACACCCTACAATGAATGGCTACTCATTGACAAAAACTACTTGCTCAGAATCAACCAGCGACGGTCAATTTTACAGTCGTCCCAGGTCGACCATTGCGTGTTTGCCGCAAAAGAGGCCCAAGAGCCAGTGCAGGAACTCTATGCCCACGTCTTGGACTTTATCACCAAAAGATACCCTGGAATCTTTGTGGCCAAGCGCAACCACGTCTACAACACCGTCACTGGAGACGTATTGCCGTGGCACGGTGCTGATCCCCTCACACTCCTTCGCCGTTTGACCGTCACTCTCGAGGAGGACTTTCTCTTACTCATGAAGGACGGCGACGAGTACCGTCTCAAGGCCGCAACCATGTGCTTCCCTAGCCACTTTAGTCCCCGCTCAAAGTTCAACAAGCCTTTGACCGAAATCCACCGCCCGGTTCCCCAGTACAAGGCCAAGTTGCAGACGTCCATGAACAGGTACTTTGGCAGAATTGCGCCATACAATTTGGTGCTGAGATACAACTGGGGTGTCCAGGCGCACAATAACTTACTAGCAATTGACACTCCACCGGTGGACGAGAAACACTTGTCACTTCGCGTGGAGCGTCAGACGCTTTGCCGACTTGCAAAGTCACGAGCAATTGTGTTTACGGTGCGAACATATCTCACACCATTGAGCGAAATAAAAAAGGAAGGTCTCGCTGAGCAGTTGGCAGAAGCCATTGAGGGTCTTCCTGAGGATATAAAAGAGTACAAAGGCGCCAATTCATGGGGTCCCCTTGCTTTGGACTATTTAAGAGACTACAATTGATGAGTCAAGGGATTACGACAATTGGTATAGTTTGCGGTAGAATGAGTTGGTCAGGAAGAGTCAGCCAAAGAGTCAGCCAAAGAAGAGTCGCTGCAAAATTCAATATACAATTATTTTGTAATCATGAAATTAACGTACACCGTCCGAAATTCCAATTCAATGCAGCTCTCAATTTACATATGGCATCAACATGTACTCACTAATAAGGTTTGTAAAGTACAGTTGGGTTTATACAGTAAAATACATGTTATAATATTAGCCCACTATTCACCTGCTACAAGAATAGAACCAGGCATAACTAGACTCGAGATTGTTGGCAACTGATTGATAATTCTAGCAGAATGGCAACATTTGAAACGTGCAAATACCGATATTTTCATGTCTAAATGATAAATCCTTGGCTAAATGATAAATCCTTGGCTAAATGATAAATCCTTGGCTAAATGATAAATCCTTGGTTGAGGAATGTGGCTGTGCCTCAGCCACATTGACACTCAGGAAATCTCGATGATTATCCAGAGAACACAATACAGCACTTTTATCACAATTAATTAATGTACTACTATATATTAATGTACCCATCACTCATACTTATCCTTGAACGCCCACGAAGTGCCGACATCCAATTGTCCTCCATTGTCCTTCATAATTCGGTATATCTGAGCAAGCCGCCATTTCCGCTGGAATTTATTGTCCTTGCCGTGCTTCTTCCCATACCCGTATCCATTACTGAGCCCCATTGCTGCCATGTTGCAGCAATCCAAGTCTCCCGATAAGTGTGCCCCAATCTCAAACATGCTAATGGCCTTGTTGAACGACTTCTTGACGTGGTACGAGTTTGCAATCCCGTAGATTGACAAGCCGATACTCGTCTGGTTATCCTTGCCAAAGTACGCGTTGAGAAACGTGTGCAACTCCAGGAACGTGAGATTGTTGTCGACGATTCCTTCAGGATTGGACTCCGCCTGCTGCGCCAAGTGCTCGACCAACTCGCGAAAATAACCCCTCGAATACAACCGCTTGAGCACCATGCTGTTACGAGCACTGCGCCGGAACAAGCGCAAGATCTTCTCGTCGCCAAAGGCAGGCAGCGTCGAGTCACTGGCGAATTGGATCAACCAGTTACCGAGCAATACTTGTGAGAGTGGGATGGGGATTCCTTGTTTGTCGGCGACGCTTTCAAGCACCTCGACATTCGAGTCGTGCTGCCGCAACTGCTGATGGTCGTCGGTATGCTGCTTGAAGTACGATATGGCGCGTTTGAACACCTCCAAGGCGCCAACAAGCGGCGCAAAATACTCGAGTAACGACTCCAAGTCGCGCGGGTTGTTTTGACGGAAGCTCTCAAACTCGGTTCCTACGGTGAAACCAAGATCGCCTGTCAAGTCGCCGCCAAGAAGCAACCAATTCATTAAACAGTTGTCGACATCGGCGCCGCCAAACGCGTCCTCCAAGCGTCCGCCAAAAAAATAAATGTCCGCCATTTCCTCCCACTTGTAGTTGAACGCGTCATAGTAATGCTCGGCAACAAAGCTGCTGAGCTGCAACTGGCGCACATCCGCCTCGTCGGTCTTGTCCAAGTTATGCCGGTGGATCTTCCACTTGGCGCTGAGTTTGTCGCCAACCCCCGCGCTGCCGGTTTCGTCGTCGGACCTGCTGTGCGTGCTTCCCACGTCGCTGAAACTCATCTGCGGCGAGCCGCCTGGAACCTGGAGACTCTGTCCACCCAACGACGGCGCCTCCTGGCGATCTGGGGTCTTTGGTGTCCACGACTTGCGCTTGAAGAACGTGCGGAACGAGCTCTGACGCTTCGGAGTCCCGGTGCCGCCACTCGTGCCATTGTCCGACCCAGAAGTATCGATGCTAATGGAGATCCGGCTGCTTTTCGCTGGCTGATCCGGCTGGCTGTGTTCGTTCATGGTGGGGTGTCAAACGAGACAAGTTGCAAGACTGCCACTGCAAGGTTTTGAGCGCATGCGAACCAGGACCACGGGTCATTACGTACCCGGTATCCGTGCAATGGAATCGCGGTTCTTGGGCTAAAGTAGCGGCACTAATACAATTGGCCGAGGCGAATTGGGTTTTCGCGGCATCTCGGCATATCCGGTGCCATTTGGGTCCCGAGATCTGATTTGCATGGCGAGATTCGTAGTGAGTATCTGTGGGTGGCCGTGATAGGCATCCTTGATATGTACCAGTGGTGTATTCAGATACGACGTGTTTTTACCGAAAATCCAATTGGCAAATTCAATTGGCAAATCCAATTGGCAAATCCAACCGGCATGATGAATTGGCCGTTGTTGGTTTACTCTGTTTAAACGTGTCTTGCAAGTACTTGGTGGCAGGTGATTCTGCTGGTTATAGATTTGTAGTACATTAGGATATGCAATACATGGAGAATCAGTGATATGATCCAGGGGAATTATTCACTTTACAGCATGAATTTTGCATGGCATTTGCATGAACTTTTAAATTTCGACTCTTGCACTATTAATTATCATCACCTACCCAGTACCACTTGGCCAATTGCCATTGTTTATCCACCACGTCCATTTACATTTCCTCAATGCATAACCACCTACCCTCACAATTATGTCACCTACACTTCACAACTAAGTCACCTACCTTCACAACTAAGTCACCTACCTTCACAACTAAGTCACCTACCTTCACAACTAAGTCACCTACCTTCACAACCATAAGTGGTCGACCCCTCACAACTAAGTCACCCACCCTCACAACCCATAAGTCACCTTTAGACCACTCCAGAAATCACAAAACTCCATCACAAGAACCACACCAACCACAACATAACCTCCACGAGACATCCACCCCACAATCAACTCGAAAAACTCGCCCACCAACACAACCAAAAAATAATGGCTCGCCATATAATTGTGCGTGAGCATCTTTCTCCCCGACAACACTAGTGGCACGAAATGAACCATAAACCCCATCACATGATCAGCAGCCGCACAGCTGAATCTCGCCTCACTGACACTCATGGCCCGTGGCACTTCCACCGCCTCATCACTGAATACAAAAGTGCCCCAGTACTTTAAATTCAAGACCACCAGCAACATATTATACACCAAGTACCCAGCCACCACAGCAAGTCCCCAGCGTTGCACCGTGGTCTGACTGGCATACACAATTTCCTTGTTGCCGTCCACAAAATAAACCACAGGACACACCGAGGTCAAGAAACTGGTCGGCTCGACCTCCTGGGGGTGTTCTCCCAAGTGGATCTTGTACGAACGTGCCAACCGGTACACCGCATAAATGTAGTCGAAAAACTTC
The DNA here is from genome assembly GCA_020342235.1 of Saccharomycopsis phalli. Taxonomy (NCBI): domain Eukaryota; kingdom Fungi; phylum Ascomycota; class Saccharomycetes; order Ascoideales; family Saccharomycopsidaceae; genus Saccharomycopsis; species Saccharomycopsis phalli. The sequence goes on from CP073217.1 coordinate 1,006,142, forward strand.
TCCACCAACAACTGCCGATGCAAAACCACCCGTGGCTCGTCCGCCAAGAGCGGATGGTAGTTGTCTTCAATGTAGAACACCGACCGGGTGAGCGAGGCTTCCTTGACGCAAATGACCTCCTGTTGGTTGTCAGCCCAGTCAGGTAACGTGAGGTCGTGCGAAAGCAAGTTGCATTGGAGTCCACGGTTGTATAACGTGAACCCCGAGGTCAATGGGTGGATCCGCGAGTCATTGACCGTGTTATCGATGACCAATGGCATATTTCGTGCCACTGCGATCTTCCAGTTGTCTCCACTCTCACCTTTGTACCCGGTTCTGTCCTTTGCACTGACCTCGTAGTCGTATTCCTGCTCCGACACCGGTCCTCGAAGGTCGTTCACATGAAGATACTTCCCCGTCAACACATGCCGGAGCCGGATAAACTCGTTCTCCATCACATATCTCTTGGCCTCAAAGTACGTGGCGTTGTCTGTCGGCCGAGGATACTCCACAATCCACTCGTTGTTTGGGTCTCTGTAGTTGTACAACGTCACCTGCTGCTCCAATGATCCCTTGGGATAGTTCTTCTTGTGCGAGTGCAAATATCCTCCAAGCGTGTCTGCGTGCCGAATGGTGACCTTGCTACCATAGAGAATATTAAAAGGAATGTTTGACTCGAAAGTCGTGGCGTTGACTCCCAACGGATTGCCTGCCAAGTTGCCCTGGAACGTGCTGGTCATTAATGAGTAGCCCTGGTCATCCGACAAGTCGTTGATTTTCGAGACAAGCCGAAGGTTGATGACATTGACGCCAAAGAAAATTGCCCAGGGGATCGCCACAATAAACATACCCACAACAAAAAAGTATGCAAACGTGTGCCGTCTCTTGTTGGAAAGCCCCAAGTCGCCCATTATAAACCAGCCTCTCTTCAACTGGAGCAAACCCACCCAGATAAGCGTGAGAAAACCCTGATACTTTGTCGCCACCAATGCACCCAATGCCAATCCAAGCAAATAGAGGATCTTGTACCACGACTTGGTGAAAATCTGCTGCTGGGAAAGCCTTGCGGACAAAAAGCTAACAATGGCAATTCCTAGAAGATGCAACGCGTCAATGGAAAAGAATCTCGATGACAAGATAAACGACTTGTCAAAAACAAGCACAGCTGCCCCACAAAGCGCACTCACTCTTCTGCCACCAGTGGCACGTAGCACAAAATAAGTGACCAACACCGTAGCAATTCCCAGAAATCCCGAAACTAACCGAAGGGCCTTGAATGGGAAACTTTCTGGATAACTCTCATACAATTTCTGCGGGAAAAACCCAGTGTACCCCAAAGACTGGGCCAAAAAGGCAAGAACCAGCTTCCCCAAGGGTGGATACAAGTCCAAGTAGAATTGATTGTGGATGAAGTTGTTTAGTGACCGAAGAATGCCATACTCAGGAACCACAAGCTTCTCTGGACTCTCAATACGGTAGAGAAGTACACTTGTAGCTAGCACCAACAAAATATTGACGTACACCAAATCAGCACTGCCAATCGCATGGAACGGCCGAAGAGAACCAAAATATGGCCTTAAATAGCCCTTTTTCCGTCTTGGCTCATAGTATGCCAATTCACGGGCCTCTTTGGCGGGGGTTTTCTCATCCATCTTACCGATGCTGTATGCTTGTTGTTCATCTACATTACATCTGCAGAGGGTAACCAAAACCCAACCAAGCCAACTGCAAATGCCAATTATAACATGTTTATCTACAGATGCTATTGAGCTACATGTTGCTTTTTATATTTCTTCTCGTTTCTTGTGTCTATGCAAATACCGAATCGTTGTTGATTACAATTACTGGCTCGCCCGAAAAGCTTCCCGAGTTGGATGTACTTACTTCGCTAATACCCAACAGCAAACAGTCCCTAAACCTTTCAGTGAGCCACTTGCACAATACAGAGTACTCGTTTGGGAAAAAAGGGATCCAAGAGTCTTGGGTCAGGCTAAACGATGTCCTGCTCAACAGTACATATAATTTCAGATTCTGCTGGCCTGCGACTTATCCCATCCTGATAGATCTCACTCCCAAGTGCTTTGAGACATTGTACGATGCCCCACAATGCTATGTGCAAATAACATACTATGCAAAGTACTATACTAGCAACGACTTGATGCTCACAGATCTACAGGTACCAGTAGATGTGCATCTTGTTGAATTGAGTTATGGCTTCATTCCAAAGGATATCGAGCCAATTGTCGGTATAATTGCCAGCCTAGTGCTCATTGGAATACCGTCGGTTAATTTCATCTACAAGTTCATCAAAGAGGCTACTTGAGATGTCGAATTTGCACATGTAACGTTGTGATTTGCCAACAATGAATATAATTGCCAGCCGTCAGCTGAAAAATTCAGGGTCTTTTAAAGTCAGATTCATATCGGTGATGCCCTCTCATTATGTATAATATACATCTCGAAAATTCCCAGTCAAGATCATACATTGTATACCAATTATGTTAAAAAATGCTAATCATTTACATCTATATAACGAATTTAGTCCGGGCTAATCGTTATAACACTTATAATCCTTATCCAACAGCCCAAGGCCTGCTGACTACAATGTATAAGTTGTAAGATGAGCTCAGAATACCAGTGCCGTTCATGTTGTTCTCTTTTCTATTTATCATTCTCTTAAGTAGGGTAAACCTAACCTTATCGTCCAAGTGAGATCATCATGTCTCCTTAACCATTCATCCAGTACCAGATCATTAACACGTGCCATGTTCACATGACCACGTTGTCACGTGAAAGGTCCACCTGACCTTATATCGTTACATTTTCCCCCATTTAATTTTGGGCGACTCGACCAAACACTAGGGCACGCTTCTTCTTCAGACCGCCCCTGCTCCATTAATCTTTGATGGTGTTCAAAGGTTCGGGATTGTATCCATTCAGGAGGAGTGGTAACCGGTTCCAAATAGTTCTGGTAAATCATAACAGAGCTATCATTTCTTGTCTCTGATATTGCCATAATCTTGTCAAAATTCGATTCTAGTTGAATCCCTGTTTCCATTATTTCTACCGAATGATATTTCCTCATAGTTTCGGTAGTTGCGGTAGTTGTTTTCCTGAGGAGATACGTACTTGGTACGCATCCTAGTTGGATGTCTTGTGACTGCAATCAATCCAACGAGAGTGCGTACGAACTTAGCTTGTGCAGAGTTCGTGTGTTTAACCATCCTTCACTGGAGTAATGCTAGTTACCCTTCTCCCTCAGTAACGAATGTTCGGTTCCAACTGAACTTAATGATTTATGTTGCTTGTGCTTCCAACATCTGAATATGAATGCCGGGGATGCTTTGGAATGGGCGTCGACCAGATGGAGGTGCGGTTAATTTGTCGTAACTTTCCACAGTAATCCAATGAGCTGAAATTAGTCACTTCCTCCGCTGTTTCTATTGTATGAATATGCAGTGAGTCTCGCCCGCTTTGTTAGATGGTCGCCCCGACCATGATGGAGTATCCCGTTCGGCTCTGACGACGGAATCCTAAGATAACATCAACGAGCCAGTCCGACCAACTGGCGTGCGGACTTCTGGAAGTCATATGTGATGTCAACAGTATGCTGGTTTAACTCTTTCTCTGGTACCAGTACTGATAACAGTTCACCAGCGACATATAGTTCGTCACAACTTAGGTCAATTGAGGCAAGTTCTTAGATTCAAATACCATCCTTGTGATTCTCCAGTGTAAACTCATTCGTTTCGTGTGCACCGTTTCTATTATCCTGTGTCGAAGCGATACCCAATCAAACCACGCCGTTGGTTAAAATTCTTGAAAAACAAGTAGTTTGAGAGTATCCATCGTACCAACTTTAAGCTTCTTTATACGATTCGTCTTTTGCTTCGCGCACACTATATCCACCCAGGATTTGGTATATTTCCTGGAGTGGTTGTCCGCGGTACTGTCTATTTTGGTGACCTGTGGAATTCTGGCGGCTACTGTATCGGGTAGCTCGGAAGGTATAACTTGCTTATCCCCTGGTTTTTAATCTGGTTTATCTTCTGGCTCTTAATCTGGTTTATCTTCTGGCTCTTAATCTGGTTTATCTTCTGGCTCTTAATCTGGTTTATCTTCTGGCTCTTAATCTGGTTCATCTTCTGGCTCTCAATCTGATTTATTAGCTGGGATCTTTTCATCAGCTTGTAAATCTCCTAGGTGGACAGTTTCTGTTAGCGGGGTATTCCGGCTAAGTGCAACCGTTGTTTTATTAGGGTGGTCGGCTTTGTGCCGTATTATGCATAGAGGTCCACTAGGTAATATTTCCATCTCAAGAGGCTGTAACTATTCTGTATCTGCCTCAAAAGGTATAGTGAGATACTATCTGCACTGTTCCAAAGATTCAATAACAGTATGTAATTCTTTCTCCCGTACGTCATAATTTAACTGGGCACCCTGCATTGTCTTTGACATGTAAGCTATTACGCCCGTCGTTTTTTCCGCTTTCATCATACTGCTCGAGAACGGCTCCAATGTGTCCTTTTGACGCATCAGAAGTGACTCTGCAAGTGAGACTTGGGTCGAAGATCTGTAGTATAGGAGCGTGAGTTAGCTTGTGCTTTAATATCTTTACTGTTTTCTTTATAACCTCCTGTTCCACTGGCTTATCATTAAAATAGTCGTTGAGGGGTTTCACAATCTGTGAGAATCCTGCAATGAATCGACGGTAATAACCCGTCAACCCCACAAACGATCTAGCTTGAGCCGGTGTTTCTACCACAAAATCTTCGACAGCCGTGATCTTTTCGTTCTCGACAGAGATGCCTGCTGCGGATATTTGATAGCCAAGAAAATTGACGTTCGTTAGATAAAAGGATGATTTCTTTCGACTCACTACCAAGTTAGCTTTTCGTAATACTTCCATGACTCGGTGGATATGGATCTGATGACTTCCGACGTCCGGTGAGAAAATAAAAATATCGTCCAAATACACAACGCAGAACTTCTCAAGCGGAACAAGTAATTCATTCATGACCGCTTGGAAGGTGGCGGGTGCATTTCAAAGTCCGAAGGGCATCACATTCCAACCATATTGGCCAAATGGGGTTACCATTGCTGTCTTATGCCGGTCGTCGGGGTGAATCAGAATCTGGTGGTATCCACTAACTAAATCTAACTTGGAGTAAATCTTGGGGCCATGGATGTGATCTAACAAATCTTCAATTCGCGGTAGGGGAAATCGGGATTTCACCGTAATCTCATTCAAGCTCCGAAAATCCACACAAAGTCGCTTACTTCCGTCCTTCTTCTTGACAAACAACACAGGGGCTCCGTAGGGAGATGACGTAGGAAATATTCTTTTGCTGTTAATGAGATCTTTTATCTGTTCTTTTAGTTCGGCTCTATTTTCAGGGCTCAACCGGTAAGGCCGCTTATAACTAGGGTTGCTTCCGGGAATAATGTGGATCCGATGGGTGACTCTATCAAAAGAGGCTCCTCCCGTTTTCATATCTTCACGGATCACATCTTTATACTTTGTCAAAATTTTTATCTCTTCTTTTCTAAGTTTATCCAAGTTAATCTTTTCTTCGTCGCAACGGGATGAACGTACGGTCGATATCTTGGTCTCTTTCTCTAATCTGACCCTGTCCTCAATTTCTCTTTGTGGTACGTCATAGCCGGCGGAATTACTTTTTATACGGTCCTCTCTCTTAAACCGTTCTGACCAGGAGTCGGGAGAAGAGGATTCGGTCGGCGAGGGGTCAGAGGGGATTCCGGATTTCATCAGCCTCGACCACGTCTCAAACTCGACAATTTGTAAATTATTAATCTTTATCTCATCCTCCGCTCGTTGAGGGAATTCATTGTCTTGTTTTGGGTCAAGAGTAACCAAAATCGTGTAGCATTCTGCTGACAGCGATTTTAAGAGGCGATTCGCCTTTCTCGAGCTCATGAGTGTAATCAGCCGTTCCGATTCACCGTGTTTCTGAAAATTGAATCGAGCCAATCCCAGTATTGTACAATAGTGGGTTGCCCAATAATACAACCGTGCGCACCTTTTCTGACACGAGTAGGGGGAATCGGAGTTCATTCTTAGCATGGGTTTCCCTGCGTTGAAAGGAACACTGAGCCCGTTCGTCGGTCTGTTCCCTAATTCTTTCTGCTGCATCGGCGTGAAATTTAGTTTAATCGCTGTTCTTAGCTCAAGACGGTAATTGGTCCTTACAAAACAATCTTACAGTCAAGGAACTGACTCTCATATCCCACTTCCGTCTTGGCTTTAGTCCATTCTGGGAAGGGAGGAATCTTTCATGCTTTGCATGTCGTCTGACGGAGTTATCAACTCACTATCGGGACGATCTTACAGTCAGGGAGCAAACTCTCGTCCTCATTCCATTTTTATCTTAATTTATTATTGGAGGAGAAGAGTCTTTCATGCTTTGCATGTCGTCTAACGGAGTTATCAACTCACTATCGGGACGATCTTACAGTCAGGGAGCAAACTCTCGTCCTCATTCCATTTTTATCTTAATTTATTATTGGAGGAGAAGAGTCTTTCATGCTTTGCATGTCGTCTGACGGAGTTATCAACTCACTGTCGGACGATCTTACAGTCAGGGAGCTGACTCTCGTCTTACTTCCATTTTATCTTAATTTATTATTGGAGGAGAGGAGTCTTTCATGCTTTACATGTCGTCTGACGGGATTATTAACTCACCGTTGGGACGATCTTACAGTCAGGGAGCTGAATCTCATCTTACTTCCATTTTATTTCTTCATTAGACTAAGAAATATAGGATTCTCATATTCCTTTTTATCTCCTATAATCTGTAAGTAATCTCTTTCCGATCTCACCCTCGATAAGTCGAAGGGGAGCGTCGACAGTCATTCCCGTTTAGGGGAACAGGGTTTTCCTTGAACTTTGCAAATTTCTCTTACCTTGCATTTCTAAGCCACTTTGTTTCGGCCTCTACTGGGGGCGGAGTAACGCACCGAGATCTCGGGAACAGTCAATAACCTCTAAAGGAGTTGTGATAACTCTTTATATCCAATCATCTTAAATTCTCTGCGAACCCCTTCGCTCCTAAATAGGGTTAACGACCCAGATCTCGTATTCTCTTCCTAAAATGCGTCGTATGTTCCATTTCTCCCCTGGTACAGGTTGAACCAAGTTTCCGCTTCTCTTTAACTTAAAGTAAACCTTGTGGCGCTACCAAATATAACGAATTTAGTCCGGGCTAATCGTTATAACACTTATAATCCTTATCCAACAGCCCAAGGCCTGCTGACTACAATGTATAAGTTGTAAGATGAGCTCAGAATACCAGTGCCGTTCATGTTGTTCTCTTTTCTATTTATCATTCTCTTAAGTAGGGTAAACCTAACCTTATCGTCCAAGTGAGATCATCATGTCTCCTTAACCATTCATCCAGTACCAGATCATTAACACGTGCCATGTTCACATGACCACGTTGTCACGTGAAAGGTCCACCTGACCTTATATCGTTACAATCTAGAAAATTATTTTTTTCCATAAATAGCCAAAATTCAAATTCAGTTTTCAATAAGGACGTGTGGCCGAGTGGTCTAAGGCGCCCGACTCAAGAGTCCTCTCTTCGGCTGTTACAGCTGAGCATTCGGGTCTCGTAAGAGGCAAGAGTTCGAATCTCTTCGCGTTCATTATTTTTTGCTGCTGTAGCGCAACAATACACGTGACCACATTTAATGGCAGTTTTTAGCGACATGCGGGATTGAGGTTCCGTAGTCATCTATCCATGTTCCTCGGTCCTGCTTCAACTTTTACCCACCTAGTGTATCCATGTTATCGAACATTCGAAGAATCCAAAAGCTTCCAGTGCGGAGCCTTGCGCAATTGGCGATTTCGTCAACGCCAAACAATTTGACCAACCAGGCCATCAAGGAGTTTAGCAAGAACTCCATCGAGTGGGACTTGTTGAAGTTGTCCATCAACAAGTTCACGGACAATTCGTCGTTGAAGATCCCGCTAGTGATTAATGGCGAGCGAGTCTACGAGCAGCAGACCCGGGACTTGGTGTCACAAATCAACCCCGCAAACCACAGCCAGGAGATTGCGACCATCACCCAGGCACAGGACCAGGACGTGCACAAGGCGATCAACACGGCCCTCGAGGCGAAAAAGGAGTGGCTAAATTACGCCTGGGACGACCGGGCAGCCATTTTCCTCAAGGCTGCGGAGTTGATTGGCACCAAGTACCGTTACGATTTGCTAGCGGCCACGATGCTTGGCCAGGGCAAGAACGTGTACCAAGCGGAGATTGATGTCATTGCGGAGTTGAATGACTTTTTGCGGTTCAATGTCAAGTATGCCGAGGAATTGTACCGGCAGCAGCCAATCAGAAACGACAAGGGTGTGTGGAATCGAGCCGAGTACCGGCCGCTTGAAGGATTTGTCTATGCTGTGACTCCATTCAACTTCACTGCGATTGCATCCAACTTGATTTGCGCACCAGCATTGATGGGCAATGTTGTTGTCTGGAAACCGTCACAGACTGCGGTGTTATCCAACTACTTGTTGTTGACGATCTTGGAAGAGGCCGGGCTTCCAAACGGCGTCATCAACTTTGTCCCAGGTGACCCAGCAAAGGTCACTGACGTTGTCTTGAAGCACAAGGACTTCTCTGCGCTTCATTTCACCGGCTCCACTGCGGTTTTCAAGTCGTTGTACGGCAAGATCGCCGCGAATGTATCGCAGGACGTTTACAAGGACTATCCGAGAATCGTGGGAGAAACCGGGGGAAAGAACTTCCACATCATCCACAAGAGCGCAAACTTGGTCCATTCGGCGCTTTCCACGTTGCGAGGTGCCTTTGAGTACCAAGGACAAAAATGTTCTGCGACGTCGCGACTCTACTTGGCCGAAAGCATTGCCAACGAGTTCATGGAGATCTTGACCCGGCAGCTTGACACGGTGAACCCGGGCAACAACACGGTTCATGAAGGGTTCAAGGAGTTTATGGGTCCAGTGATCAACTCAACGAGCTTTGAGAAGTTGGTGGATGCAATTGAGGTTGCCAAGAAGGACCCCGAGTTGAAGATTGTGTATGGAGGCAAGTACGACTCTTCAAACGGGTACTTTGTGCAGCCTACGATCATTGAGACGAGCAATCCGCAGCACGAGTACCTTTCGAAGGAGTTCTTTGGGCCGGTGTTGACGGTCTACAAGTACAAAGACAGCGAGTATGAGGCGTTGCTTCCGCTTGTCGACGGCACCAACAAGTATGCGCTCACCGGGACGATTTTTGCCAAGGACCGACGGGCGATTCGTCTTGCGGAGGAGAAGTTGCGCTTCAGTGCGGGGAATTTCTACATCAACGACAAGTGCACTGGGGCAGTTGTTGGCCAGCAGTGGTTTGGTGGAAGCCGTGCCAGCGGCACCAACGACAAGGCAGGTTCAGGGAATATCCTCAGCCGGTTTGTCAGCGTGCGAAACGTCAAGGAGAACTTCCAAGAGTTGACAGACTACAAGTATCCAAGTAACATTGTATAGGCGCATGCCGCTGCGCCGACGCGCATATATTTAATACACGAAAAAGTAAAATTACGCGTTTATTGCAATGTACAGTCTGCCCACGATCTTTGAGAGTGTCACTCGGAAACGAGCAAGAGATTCGTTTGATTCGCACGGTGGTAGGGACAACCGATGCACTTGGAACAAGCGAGCACAGAGTAGCCGGATCGAGTCTGAGGCACATGGTAAGTGACTGAATTCGCTCTGGGAGCCACTAACAGTAGCAAAAACCGTGGCGATGCTCATCATGGGCCAGCGGAATTACTTTAGAAACCAGCCGAGCCGTCCAGAGAGCCCGGCGCAGCTAGTGTGTCAGGTTTGCGACAAGTTTGTGCGGCTGGATTGCAACGTGGAGGAGGTCCAGTGCTACAGGTGTGAGAAAGTATTATGTCGATTATGCATGTTCAACAATGGAGAGGGCAACTGTTGCTATGACTGTCGTAATTAGATCAAGCTACTGTCGTAGTTAGATCAAGCTACTGCGGTAATTAGATCAAACTTTGGTTGTTCAACGGCTGGACCGGGCCTGTGACCTGCTGGCCAAAGTTCAGGTACATGCTGGTCTGCTGCAACTGGAGCTGGGCCTGGGTCACGCTCTGTTGATGAGCAAGAGCCAGCTGGGTTTCTGGAAACACTGGCACGGTTGGCAAGTTCTCCAAGCCACCAAAAGTGGCCTGAGGTTGAAGCGGCTGGCGGAGTTTGTCGGCAAACGGGTTTGCGCCGGTGGTTTGCGAGACGAGGGCCGGCAGGTTTGTGGAGAATGGGTTGTTGGCGGTGGACATTTTCATAGAGACGCTTCTGCTCAATGCAAACGGGTTGTTTTTTCCAGTAGAGTCTGCGGTGCCTGTAGTGTAGTTGCCCAATGTGAATGGGTTGACGGACTTGCTTCGCTCCAAGCTCTTTCCGAAGCTGCTGCTGGTGCTGACGCTTGTCTGAGGAGTGCCGGACTCTGGGATCTGCACCAAGCTGAGTGAGTTGGGGATGTTGCCAAACCCGTATCCAGTGGAGGTGGGGTTGATTTGCGAATTGAATGGGTTGCCTGTGGGCACCTGGGATTGTTGTTGTTGTAATTGTTGTTGTTGTAATTGCTGTTGTAATTGTTGTTGTTGTTGCTGTTGTAATTGCTGTTGTAATTGCTGTTGTAATTGCTGTTGTTGTTGCTGTTGTTGTTGCTGTTGCAATTGCTGCTGCTGCTGTTGTTGTAATTGCTGCTGCTGTTGTTGTAATTGCTGCTGCTGTTGTTGTAATTGCTGCTGCTGTTGCTGTTGCAATTGCTCCAATTGCTGCGGAGGCTGGGCAATGCCAAATATTTGCTGCCCTGTACTCAACGTCGTCAAAGTAGGCATGGCCAGTGCCAATGGGAGAACCTGAGGAACCTGGGAAGCCTGAGAAACCTGAGAAACCTGAGAAACCTGAGAAACCTGAGGAACTGGGGGAACTGGCTTGCCATCATTCTTCACCATGGCCGCAAACGGATTGTACCCCGTCGACTGAACAATCAAATCGCCGCCCTCATTGCCAGCACTCTCAGCCTTGCTGACTTTGCTAGCCTTTGTGCTGGCATTGCTGACAGTTCGCTTCTGCTCCTTGGCGTCCTTCTCTGCCAAATACTGCTGTCTGTTCAGCTCAAAGTCAGTATCGTTCAAATACTCCTCCAAGCTGTTTGCCAAGGCAGTAGGAGCATGACGGATCGTCGGCACGTGGAGCTTGGTGGTGTACTCCAAATGCTTGGCGATCCGCAAGTACTGCACGACTTCCAGGGTCAACTTGACAAACTTCTTGTAAATGTCCAAGGAGAAGCTGGCGTCCTTCTTGTCCATCTCAAAGTAGTGCTCCAAGATGTTGATCACGCCCTCGTTCAAGGACTGGTACAACACCAAGAGATCGTTGACAAGCAACCGGAACACAGTCAACACCACCTCGTTGTTCACCTCCTGCTCCTGGTACCGGCACTTGAGCAACGTCTCGATCTGGTTCTCCACAGTGTCAACTTCCATGAGAAGCCCTTGGTCCAAAGTAAGGCTCCGCAATCTTCCGCCCAGGCCCCGGTCCTTGCTCTTCCGGGATCGGTACGTCATGGGCCCGTTGTTCATCTGCTCGTCGCGCACATAGTCCAACCCGGTGAAATTGTATCCCTTGGCCCGTCCATTGAGATAGCTTGCATAGCGCAAAATCGCCCGGGTCTCGGATCCGCCGTGCTTCATGTGGTCGAGCACAAGCAACTTCGGATGGTCTGCAAGGTACTCCAACGTCGCGTTCTTCTCGCCCTCGCGGATCATGGTGTGGATGACGATCAACGACTTGTACACCACGGACCACGAATGGTCTTGCAACCGGATCTGGAGCTGCCGCATCACGGTTCGCAAGTCCTCATTGTGCACCGTTGCAAGGAGAATCGGCTCGATATACTTGGACTTTGGCGCAGCGACCTTTACCTTTGTGGCACCCTTGACTACTTTCTCATATGTCGTCATTGTCTGATATAGGGGAACAGACGGTTGTGAAATTGCCAAACACGCCACGGCCGGGCAACCCTGCGGGGCGCATAGGAGTTTGTAAGTACATTGGGTTAAATGGATAAGAATATTATTTATCAGGGGTATGGCTATAGGCTTCTAGAGGTGATTTATACTTTTCCGTCTACAACAAAGCACGACTTACTAGGCTTCTAGAGGAGATTTATACTTTTCCGTCTACAACAAGGCACGGCTATGTAGTCGTCGAAGGAAACTCCAACAGATTACTTTCGACTAGAGCTTGTGAATATGTAGAGTAATGCGAATTGGAAAGGCAATGAGCTTTTCCTAGGTCGTAGGTAACTTGAGCCACTCTCCAAGGTACTAACATGATAGCCCTCCTAACATACTGTAAAAAGGGAAACTACCGGTCCAACACAGACGAGTAGAATCCTACAAGATTTTTAAGCGTTGCCTTATCTGAATGCGCGAGCTTGCGTAGCATTGGTAATTCCTTTGTACATCTATTCTTGGGGTCAAAGTCCAATAGTGCTGGCAGGTAAAGTCGTGGAAAGTAGTTGGCTCGGCATCCTCGCATTCGCTGCACGATGGGCTAGCCTCTGCGTTGAGCAACGTCTTTGTTTTATGTGAAACTAAGCTTTGTCCACTTAGTAGTTGGCTGATCTTGCCGAGTGTTTGCTTAGGTCCAACTAGGGCTTCTGAAAGTAGTAGTTTTGATCTTTTAGTAGTCACTTGAATTGTGACTTGGTAATGGATAATGGAAAGGTGTGATGGAAAGATGTAAATGTTGGAAGATGAAAATGTTGGAAATATGTCAATTTTGGAAATATGTCAATTTTGGAAATATGTCAATTTTGGAAATATGTCAATTTTGGAAATATGTCAATTTTGGAAATATGTCAATTTTGGAAATATGTCAATTTTGGAAATATGTCAATTTTGGAAATATGTCAATTTTGGAAATATGTCAATTTTGGGAGTATGTTGTAAACTACGTTGGAAATGGCATTGGAAAGTACATTGTGAAAAATGAGCTTGGAAAAATGAGTTTGGAAAATACATGGTGAAAAATACTGGTGAAAATACACGGTGAAAAATACATGTTATGTGGAGTCCAGTTGGAAAATCACATTGAATACGCATGATGAAAAATACATGAAAGACATGGTGAAGGACATGGTGAAAACATGAAAACACGACCAATGACACGTAAAATACGACCAATGACACGTAAAACACAACCAATGTTACGTAAAACACAACCAATGTCACGTAAAACACACCATCAATTAAGCGGAAATAAACCCGCCATGCCCTTCAACGTCAGAATATTCTCAGCATCATTAAAACCCCGGCTATCTATCGAAGCAATCTTAAAACATCGCACATCTACTCCATCGTACAACGCATCCAACTCCACCAACTGCCCAGGGTAATACACCTCAGGCACGATCCCCTGAGTGTTGGTTGGAGTGAGACGCACGTCCAACGTCGCCGGCTCATCTGTGAGCGACGGAATGCCCCTCACAGTCAACACACATGAATCATGGCCGACAACAGCAGCAAAGATCCGTAGTCTCACGGGCCGAGCAATCCCCGTGCCGCTGAACCGCTGCCGGATCGTCGCGGGGTCAATGACAAGATTCATGGAAAATGCAGGTTTTTCACCCATGCTCGTGCGTAAATTCTCCAGCTTCAAGTGGGGGGACCCGGTGTTGCTCCGCCAGATCCATCGCCCAGACAACTACTGGCTCATCGAGAGCCTTGCCCAGGGCTCCTCGCTCAATCTCCAAAAGGGCAACGTCGCTCACGACTCCATTGTCGGCCAACCGGCCCGGACCGTGGTGCTGGCCCACACCGTCAAACGGAAGCCAGCGTCGTTTCTAGCCACCTATCCGACATTCGAGGAGTATGTCCGGCTCACGGCCCGGGCAGTCCAGCCGATTTACGGCGTCGAGGCCAGCATGATCGGCCTGTTGGCAGACATCCATTTGGACCACGACTCAGAGCCATCACAGTTCTTGGAGGCTGGCACGGGCCATGGGGCCTTGTCCTTGGTGATCTCCAAGTTGATCCACCCGGCCAATGCCGCCGCCAGGCTCAACGGGGCGCCCAGAAACGCAATACTCCACACCGTAGACTGCAATCCATCCAACCAGAACCGGGCCAAAAAGGTGGTTGCCGGGTTCAGAAGAGGAATGTACTACGCCAACATCGACTTCCACATTGCCGACGGACCCAGCCAGTGGCTCCAGGCGAAAAATTCTCCTGGACCGTTCCTCAATGGGTGCTTCCTCGACATGCCGGAGCCAAGCGTCCACTTGGAGACAATTGCACGTTTTCTCAAGCCGGACTCGCCGCTCTTGGTTTTCCAGCCGTCCATCACCCAGTTTTTTGCTGTCTCTGACGTCGCAAAACGGCTGGGTCTTTCCTGTGTCGGAATCATGGAATTGGCAAGCAACGGCGGAATAAGAGAGTGGGATCTCCGCAAGGCGACGGTGGAGCACGACGAGAAGCTCGTGTGTCGTCCCAAGACGCATATCCGGCCGTCTGGTGGGGGTTTCTTGGGGATATGGAGGCGATCTCGGGCTACCGAAGCCGATGATGCAGGGAATGGTAATGGAATGGCAATGGAAGAGACAATGGAATAGAATTGGTCAATGATCCACGAATTGCAATGGAAGAGACAATGGAATAGAATTGGTCAATGATCCACGAACTGCAATGGAATAGAGGAAATGTAACAGAGACAATCACATATAATTAGTCAATGATTCACGGAATTGCAATTCCATAGAGACAGTTCCATAGAGACAGTTCCATAGAGACAGTTCCATAGAGACAATTCCATAGAGACAATTCCATATAATTGGTCGATCATATATGGAATCACAATTCCATATAATTAGCCAATGATCCACAGAATCGCAATGCCATAGTGACAGACAATTCCATAGAATTAGTCAATGATCTATGAAATCACAATGATCTATGGAATCGCAATGATCTATGGAATCGCAACGACCCACGTAATCACAACGACCCACATAATCACAACGACCCACCATTGGACATGAATAAGCAATCATACAACGTCTACAGTTACATAGAGTACCCTCATCAGTTATATTACATGATTAGTCCCTAGCCAAACCTAAGCAAATTTCACCGCTCTCTTAGTCTTCCCTCTAGCCTTGAGCAATATCTTCTTGCTCTTCAACTCCTCCTCCTCCTCCTCCTCCTCCTCAGAGTCAACCTCCATCTCCTCATCCTCATCACCTTCCTCAGCCTCCATTGCCTCCTCCTTCTTCTGCTGCTTGGCCAACTTCTTGGCTATTTCAACCTCTCTCATTCTCAACAACTCTGGATTGTCCTCCACCAACTTCTTGTCTGCAGCAAAGTCTCTCTCCTTGTTGCCAGCCATTCTATTCTTGTAAAACGCGCGTTCTCGCTTTTGCCGTATCTCCTCTATTCTGTCCATGGCCTTCAAGGTCGTCTCCACCAAGTCTCTATTGTAACGAACAGGCACATTTCTTCTAGAGCTAAACGTCAACGTAGAATCAACCGTGAGCTCCTTCCCAGCAGCCTTTCTAAACGCCTTGGTCCACTTCAACTTTCTTGGGTTCCGTCTGTGCTTAAAGTTCTTGTGACACTTGGACCGACAGAATCGGAACTCCTTCGCATCGTTACGAACAAACATGATCCCCTTTCCAGGATAAACCGGCGACGAGCAGAAATGACATTGGTATATTCTCATTCTTGCTAAGTGTAGTGTCTATAAAATTTTTTTTCTGCGATGAGTGCCAAGGCGGGTAATCACGACTTGTGGCAATTTTTTTCCAGCCAACATACAGCGTGGGTGGTGCAAATGTCGACTATTCAGCAGCAAGAATTACGGTATCTTGAAAAGCAGCTGGAGGAGCCGGCTCCACAAAGGCCAATAAGCACGTCTGAGCAGTACTTTAATAAAGTGTACGAGACGGTGTCCGAGCATCCGTACCTCACTGTTGCCGGGGTATTTGCGGTTGGATATTTTGCAGCTGGATATTTCAAAAAGCCTCAACCGGGGATAAATGGTAAGGCGTTTTATAAAGGTGGGTTTGGTAATAAGATGTCGGCCAAGGAGGCGCTCCAGATTCTCAATTTGCGGGAAAGCACACTCAGCAAAAGCAAATTGAAGGAGAACCATCGACGAATTATGTTGTTGAACCATCCAGATAAGGGCGGGTCGCCGTACTTGGCGACAAAAGTGAATGAGGCCAAGGACTTTTTGGAGAAGCGTGGAATATCGAAAAAGTGAGCCGGCTGGACTTGTATATATGTGGGAAATCTGAATGCCGGATGGACGAGCCGAGTTTTAGAATTGTGAGCTGTTGTAGATGAAGGATGTATTGAGAGGTTTCTTGGTCCATTCTGGCATTTGTACAAAGGGAATGGGCTTGGCTAGGCTGTTTTCTTTTTATCGAGGGAATGTGTTTGAAGTGTAAATAGTTATATTTTGAATAGTCGAGCGATATTTTAGCTATTTATCAATTCATATACTAATTATTGTATTATGAATAGTTGTAGATTATAGTAGATTATAGTAGATTATAGTAGATTATAGTAGATTATAGTAGATTATAGTGGATTATAGTAGATTATAGTAGATTATGAAAATAGATCATAATAGTAGATCATAATAGTTGTGATTATAATAGTAAATTATAGCAGTCGTAGATTACAACAGTTGCGATTATCGACCCATTTCAATGGGACAGTGGAATTTCAACATGGTCCATAAGCACAAGGCATCACTTCCATACTTCCATACTTCCATACACAACAAACCTACAAGTGAATCCAGATCACCATGGGCTACAGAGGACTTAAATTACATGTATTCTAGTAGAAAGTCAAATCATCACCGTCAATTTATCAATTCAACATAATTGCTTGGACAGATTCCTATCTCGCCGTTCTCGCGCTTGGCCTGCCACCATCTGCCTTGGATATCACTGATCATTAATATCTCGCCCTTTTCGAAGCTGATTTCGTTCACATCTTCGGTGTTTGCCTCATAGGCGTACAAAGCCTTTGCTCTGTAAGGGTATATTTCCTGCTCCTGGTCAAAGCTGGCGTTGTAGTTAGGGTCGAAGGAGTTGGAGTCGATGTTGTGGCCCTCGTGATTGCTGCCTCCGGCTGAGAAGCCGGTTTCGGACTGTGCATGTTCGTTGAAGCCACTCAAGTTTGGATTTGAGCCGGTCTGGGTGGAGAATTTCTGGGAGTAGTGGGAGTTGGAGCGGGACAAGGAGTTGAGGTGGGTGTTTGCGTTAGTCTGGTCGTCGTAGTCGGAGTATTTGGTGTTTGGACCGTTGGTGTTGAATGGGTTATCGCTGATGGAGTTTCCGCTAAAGCTGTTGGTGATTGGATGGGAGATGATGCTGTCGTATCCTCCGCCGTTGTTGGACACAAGCGCAGACAAGTGTGTCGGCTTGGCTCGGTTGAGGTTTGCGGCGTTCAATCTTCTTCTGTTCAAGGAGAAGCCGTCGATCCATCTGTTGATGGGACTGTCGCTGTCGGCGCCGTAGTAGATCAACCAGATCATGTTGACCATGCTGATCAAAATGACGCCAGTGGAGGCGGCGGCCAAGGCAGATCCCGATGAGTAGACCAAGTTGTTGGCTGAGTTTGTGGTGTAGACAAAAGCCACGCCGAAGCTGGCGGCCAAAAACGAGCGGTACGAGTCGACCAAGTCGAAGCAGTACAACACAAAGAGCGTGACTATGAGAGCAAACTCGTAGGCTATGGACCACCACGAGAATCTGGGAAAGACAAAGTCGTTGTTTTTCTGGTTGGACGTGACGAATGCGGCGCACCCCACAATGAAAATTATCCAGGAGATAAACCCAACCGACAAAGTGCCCAAGGCAAACGGATCTGTGGTGACATTTGTAATATCGAAGCTGTGTTGATAACTATAGGGGTTCTTTGACATTTTGCCAGAAATATCCAAGAAAAAGAATGAATGTAACACCTAATTAGGTTGAACGTACACTAGCGTTTTAGAGGTGAAACGTTTCCTAAACCGGCAAGCTGCTTGTCACGATACTGGATTCAGCAATGTAGCCCGGTGGCAGCAGGGTTTTTATAGTTTACGATGGCTTATTATTTCGTGTTCATTATGAGGGCATGAAAATTTTCCCTTGTCTGGTCAAGTTGGTTCAGCTTGAGGAGTGACGGGCAAGGATAAAGGGGCCAAGGAAAATATAAAGGGGACAAGGTGACTCAAGAGGACAGCAAAAAGGCAACAGGGCTAGGAAAATTGTAAGGAAATTGTACAAGGAATATTTAGAGCAAGCAAATATGGCGTCATGGCAACCCTGGAAATACCCAAAGTGCATGTGGGCCATGGGAAATCTTGCGACAATTGCGTCTTTGTTGAAATGTCTTGGAAATATGCATGCGTAAAAAATATCAGCACAAGATTTTCGCCAATTAGACATGGTGTACCAATGGTGATTGGCAATATGTAGTGAGTTTGCAAAATTCCTTGGCCTACTTTTTCGACTGTTGTACGTAGTTGTGGTAAATACAGTTGTGTACATCTTTGGAATATTTTAGTGTCTTGGAATGTTGCAGTTTGTAAAGAAGGTTATTATAATACAGGGTTAGTGTAGTAGGTGGGATATGTATGACATGGTGAAGTATTGCTTGGCTATTCAAGTCTGACTGGATGTACCTGGAGAAGGTTTGTGTAGGGATGGACTGGCTAGCCATTGCCATTGAGCGAGATGTAGAAGTAAGAAGACAAGAGTAAGGAGAGTAAGGAGAGTAAGAAGAGTAAGAAGAGTAAGAAGAGCAAGAAGAGTAAGAAGACAAGAGCAAGAAGAGTAAGGAGAGTAAGGAGAGTAAGAAGAGTAAGAAGAGTAAGAAGAGCAAGAAGAGTAAGAAGACAAGAGCAAGAAGAGTAAGAAGAGTAAGAAGAGTAAGAAGAGCAAGAAGAGTAAGAAGACAAGAGCAAGAAGAGTAAGAAGAGTAAGAAGAGTAAGAAGAGTAAGAAGAGTAAGAAGAGTAAGAAGAGTAAGGAGAGCAAGAAGAGCTCCAAGAGTTTTAAGAGCAAGAAGAGTAAGAAGAGTAAGGAGAGCAAGAAGAGCTCCAAGAGTTTTAAGAGCAAGAAGAGTTCCAAGAGTAAGAAGATGCTCTAAAAGGACAAGTAGTTGAAAAAAGACTATGCAGCTGCGGGAAGGACATGGACTTGGCTAGCATTTCCTATGCCAAAAGCATAATCAGAAAGAAGATGAGAAGAGAGTAAAGTTACGGAAATCTCTTACAGTTTAGTTTTAGTATTTTGCGGTTATCATACGGTATCCTCCAGCTATAATTCTGTATCCTCCAGCTATAATTCTGTATCCTCCAGCTATAATTCTGTATCCTCTAGCTATAATTCCATACCCTCCAGCTATAATTCCATACCCTCCAGCAATCAAACAGTATCTTTTAGTATTTCCCGGTTATCATACACCATCTTCTAGTACCTCAATCTTCTAGTCTAGCACCTCAATCTCCTACTCTACCACCTCAATCTCCTACTCTACCACCCCAATCTTCTAGTCTAGCACCTCAATCTCCTACTCTACCACCTCAATCTCCTACTCTACCACCCCAATCTTCTAGTCTAACATCTCAATATCCCACTCTACCACCTCCCATCCTACAATGTTCGTACCAAATTCAATTACGTATCTATCGTATCCATCATGTCAAAATGTATCCTTCAAAGGCGTCTTCCACCCGTTGGCATCCTCCAAGCCACGGAACTGGGACGTCAACTCCTTCCTATTGAAACGCCCCACCTGCGGCGTGTTCAAGCTCAACTTGGACTTTATAGGAAGGGACTCGCCAAACCTCAGCACTGCCGGGGTCTTCAACTCACTGCCGTATATCACCGGGGACTCTGGCTTCTCGTCGTCATCTAGCAGCTCGCCGACCTGTTTGTGGGCGTACTTTGGGTCGTAGAACCCGGGGCTCTTGGCGAATCCGTAGCCAATTTTGTCGCCCCATTCCATCAACTGGAAGATCAACGCCAAGTTGGGCGAGATCAGCCGCGACAACGTCTTTGCCTCCTGGTATCCCTCAGTCAAGGAGAACTTCTTCATTGCCATCATGTAGGCAATCACCAACGACGCCGAGCGACTCACCCCGCACTGGCAGTGCACCATGACCCGCTTGCCCTGGTCAATGTACTCGGTCATGAGCCCGACCATGGTCGGGAACGCGTCGCACACCTTGTACGTGTGACCCCAGGGGAGATAGTAGTACTCTGGGTAGTTTTTGTCGTCGGATGGGAGCGGTATGCGCTTGTAAATGTCCTTTTCAAGGAGCTCGTACTGCGCGGTGTCCTGGTAATCTGCAAGCGAGCTGCCAGGGAACGGCGGCTGGATTTCGCGCGCCACGTTGATCACCACGTCGTACTGCTTGACGCGCTCCAACGTCGGCACCGAGTAGAGAAACAACATCCCCTGGTACATGTCGACGGGCCCGTCCGGGTAGCCGTTCATGTTGAACTCGTCGTGATTGTCGCTCAACACCATCTTGGTAAAGTCGTGGAAAATCGTCTGCGCGTGACCCACATTGTGGAAGTATATCACGCTGGTCAGCAGCTCCTCGCCATAATTACTGCTGCCGTCGCTCAGCGCCAGCTTCACCCGCGGCGACGTCGGACTCCGCTCGTCGCTGTTGCTGGGTATCGACAACGACAACATCGTCTTCCGCCGACTGAGCTCGGGCGACTTCTTGGACTCCGTGACGTTGCTCTGGCTCAGTCTGCCCCGCAAACTGCCCTCGGTGTTCAACTTCCGGAACGGCAAGTGCGCCTCGTTCTTGGCAATACTGTTGGGCAACTGGTTGTTGCTGATGCCCTGGAGGTTCAACGACAAGTTCTTGGTGTTCCGCACCGGGCCCTTGCCCAACCCGTTGCTCGACTTCCGCGCCAACAACTGGCTTGTGAGCCCGCCCGGCGGCAACAACTTCTCCTTGCCCTTGTCCGGCTCCTTGGCCTTGCCCCGGCCCTGCTTCCGCTCGGGCTTCCCCTTGTCGCGCGGCTCCTGCTTGGGCTTCTCTTGCCTCTCCCTCTGTTGCTTCTGCGTCTCGCCGGTCTCGTCCTGGCGGGTGGTCTCGGTTATCTCCATTTACTCTGTGTTTCTCGGTGCAGTTGTTTCCGCTCAAACAAGCTCCGTTAATGTCGTGTTTAAAAATAGATATCTGGACAATTTTCGCTGGCTCGCGCACGTGATGCACTCGTCCCGTGCTCCCCACACGTCCTGCCTAGACGTCCTGTCTACACGTCCTGCCTAGATCCTGCCTATATGTTCTGCCTAGACGTCCTGCCTACATGTCCTGCCCATATGTCCTGCCCACACGTCCTGCCTACATGTCTTGCCCACATTTCCCCTGCTGCCCACAGGTCCTGCCCACAGGTCTGCCCACAGGTCCCCTCCCCTGCCTACACGTCCCATGCATTACCTGTATTGCTATATACTTCATCGGTACGGCGCATCCGCATCCAAGCAATACTGAATCTCCTGCTCCCACTTATCCCCGTTCGCCAACAACTTCTCCTTGTTGTACAACAACTCCTCCCGGGTCTCAGTGCTGTACTCCACATTCGGAGTCTCTACAATCGCATCAACAGGGCAACTCTCCTGACAGTACCCACAGTAGATACACTTGGTCATGTCAATGTCATACTTGTACGTCCGTCTCGACCCATCAGCCCGCTCCTCCGCCTCAATCGTAATCGCCTGCGCAGGACAAATCGCCTCGCACAACTTACAAGCAATACACCGCTCCTCCCCACTAGGATATCGCCGCAAAGCATGCTCGCCCCGGAATCTTGGCGATAACGGGCCCTTCTCATATGGATAGTAAATGGTGTATGGCGCCCGGAAGTACATCTCCAAACAGATGTACATGCCCCGGAACATCTCAGCCAACAAAAAGAACTTGGTCGCCTTGTCCAATGCACTCTCGCTCTGCTCCTCCCAGGTCTTTGGTCGTGTCTGTCGGAATCCACTAGGCCAGGTACTCTCCAAAGTCCCGCCAGTAGCCAACGGCGAAGTAACCTCAAACGGCTTCAACGTCACTCGGCCAGCACTCAAAAACCGTCTGCCAAGTATCGACCCTCGTGGTACAAATCTAGGAAGCATAGTGTTTAGTTGGTGTAATAGTTTTTCGTAATACTAAAGCACCCGCTCCCATTGGCCGCTCTGGTCACGAGCCCTGGGCAACGTAAGTGAAATGATTCAGCACAGCAACTTGAGTGATGAAGTTTGGATAAATGATACAGTATTTGGCTGATGAAGATTGGATAAATGATACAGTACGTGGCTGATGAAGTTTGAATAATTGATACAGTACGTGGCTCATCAAATTTGTATAAATACCACTCTAGAACAGCACCACTACAATCTCAACAGCTTACAATAATCCCTATACAAATGTCCCAATTTCATTCAAATAAAAGAATCTTCTATCGTTATGGTGTCGTGACACCGAATTAATCTTGGTATTACTCTAGACTTCGCTTTGAATCCAAATATCATGGTGCAAGGATATAAAGATCTTCGAAGAAGCCTCATGGATATTCCATCAACTTCTACAGTTTCCAACTATTGTATATTACAGTCACAACTGTATAAAATTGTCAGTAATAAAGGTTAGCAAATAAATTTGAGCAAATAAATTTCATAAATACTAGCATTACCCGGGTCTAGCCATTTGGGGGGCCAGCCACCCCTCATTTACCAACGTACCATGTGATTGGCACGTCTCTCCAGGCAATATTGCCTAGTTATTGGACCTCTCCAGGCAATATTACCTAGTTATTGGACCTCTCCAGGCAATATTACCTAGTTATTGCCTAGTGGTTGATCAACCTCTTCACTGCTATCACGTAATCGCTTCACCTTGGCCAACTTCTCCGTCAACTGGTCAAGCTCAAAGTTCTCACTGTTAGGCAGCACCGACCTTCCGCTAGAGGGAATGTTTCTTAGCCGGTGGAGATTCGAGGCAATCGGGTTGCCGCCAGGCAGGTCGTCACCCAATTGCGGCTTGACACGCTCTCTGAAATTGGATATCGACGGCACCACCGAGTACTTTCGCTTGTCGGAATTGCTCAAGCTCACTTCCTTCAATTTGTTTGTATACTTGAACTTATCAACCTTGTAGAACCAGTCGCTGGCCTCATTATACTCGTACAACGTCCAGTCGACGCCATACGTCTTGGGCTCAAGAATATACAACGAGTGCAACGGGATGTCCAAGTCACCAATGTACTTTTTGTCAATGTTCAAAAAGTACCCGAGCAAGATCCGTGACACCACCCGGTGGGTAATGAGCAAGAGATGGTCCTCTGCCCGCTCGATCTCGGTGATGATTGGCTTCAAACGATTGATCACGTCCAAGTAACTCTCGCCGCCTAGGCCAGGGTACCTGTATTTTAGCTTATCGTGGATTCTGGCCTCGTATTCCTGCGGGTATCGCTGCTGGATCTGGGGATACGTCAAGCCCTCCATCTTGCCCGAGCCCAACTCGTCGAGCATGCGCATTTCCTTGACAAAGAAGTCGTTTTCGTTAAAGTACTCTGCGCTCTCGATTGCGCGTTTCAACATGCTTGTCCACACGCAAAACGTCGGCTCTGTAGGTGGGTTGCTGAGGATGTGAGCCTGCTCGTCGCGATGGACAATCTGGAGCTTGTTTTGGAGGTTCTCGAGCTGCCGCTTGTGGAACTGCTCCTTCTGGTAGCTGATGAACCGGGCAAGGGTCTTGGAAAACTTTCTACCGCGCTGGGTGAGCTCACAGTCGCCTCCAATCTTGCCCAAGACGTTATCGGTGCTCTCACCGTGTCTGGTGATGCAGATCAAGCGCTCCTTCAAGTTGAAGTTCAACAAAAAGTAGATGGTCTGGCTGGCAAGAAAGCCCTGGATATTGTAGCTGACGATCTTCTTGCCGACGTTGATCATCTTGACGTACTGGATATCACGATAGGTCTTTTCCTCATAGTCGCCAATGGTCTCGTAGACCTTTTCGTAGTTATGCAAGCGGTCGGTGAAGTCCTTGAGGGCGATCTGGGAGTCGATGTTTTGATAGTCTGGGCCGGAGAGCTTGAGGCGGATATTCTGCTCGATCAAGGTGCTGTCGTCGCAGAGGCTCTCCAAGAACAAGATCTTGAGCTGCCGGTTCGACCGGCGGTGGATGCGGTTGATGATCTTCTGCCGACGGAGCCGGGTGGAGTTTGTGGCGTCAAAGATCCCCACGGACCCAGATCCCTGGAGAATGTAGTCGAGAAGCAGGTCCAAAGTGTCCATGGCCCATTTTTCGCGGATGCGCACGTTGGACTTGTTTTCGGGCGAGAAGAACTCCGAGTCGTGCAGAGTGTGGTCCTCGGAGATGTCGGAGACATCGACTTTGGACCCGTTACGGCTGGTGGTGTTGCTAGTGTTACAGCTGCTGGCTTTGCTGGGCACGTCTGGCAATGGGTTCAATGACGGACCGAGGTTGTTTGTGTCGGTTTTCCGCCGGGTATTGCCCACGTTAAACACCTTGCACTCGTGTTGCGACCAGTTCAAGTACCGGGCCAACTTGTTGGTGATGTACGACTTTCCTCTTGCGGGGAGTCCGACCATGACAATCACCAACTTTGAGCCAATGTCAAGCGACGCAATTGTGCCGTCGGGCGAGCTCTTGGACTTGGTCAATCCGGGAACGTCCAAGGTGGTGGCGCGTCGTTTTGGCGGCGGCTTTGGCGCATGCTCGCTGGGTTGCGGCAAAATCACGCCCTTGAGCTTGGACCCTTTGAGTTCGGGGATATCCTCGTCGGTTTCGCTGAGCATGCCCATGGGCGATGCTGAACTGGACTCGTTTACTGCGGATAGTGTTGGGGAGTTGTGTTTTGACACGAGCGGGGTGTCGGACAAGGGCCGTTTCTTGAATGCAGGCAAGCGGTCTTGGGAGTTGGCTAAACGGTCATGGGAGTTGGCCGAGTGGCCTTGAGAATTTGCCAAACGGTCTTGAGAATTGGCCAAACGGTCATGAGAATTTACCAAACGGTCCAGGAAATTCGGCATCTTAAACGGAAGACCCTCGTCGTCAGACGTGAGTGCCTCCTCCGAAACATTTCCGTTGATCATGACCTCCGGTACAAGTCGAGTGTGTGGTTTAAACATGATGCGCTTCAAAATATTCCCATCCTCTCTCTGGACGCCAGGTACACGGGCCTTGCTCATGTATCAGGTGGGTACATCATCGCATAGGGTAATGCTGTCACAACCCATGTGTGCTGCGCCGCCACGCGGCCTGTCTACTACTCTTTCCCACCATGCTCACAGTGACCAACTTACCCACCGGAAGCTCGGTGTTTATCCCAGATGTCTTGGTCTGCGGCACGGCTAGACACCCAGAGGGCATTCTCCAAGTGGCCCAGGCCGACAACAGCTTCCCTCCACAGTGTTTCGAGGTCAATGGTGGCCTCTTCAAGGCATTGGTGCACTTGAATCCGGGCCAGAACCGGCTCCAGCTCTCCATGGCGTCGGGGAAGTTTGAAAACGGATACCCGGTGTACGACAACCCCAGCAAGTTCCCGCCAGTGGGTCTTGACTACAGCCTCACGTATTCCACGGTGGCAGAAAACCCAGTGGTGCACCTCTGTCTCCTCCGGGCCAAGGACTCGCCCAATGTGTTTGACGTCCCGGGATACAAGCCGGCAAACGACATTGACACCGCCGTGCGGAAAATGCGCTTTGCCGGCCGGCTTATGGAGGCATTTACCCTGGAGCTGATGCGCCGGCACGGGTTCGGAAACCGCTGTTTCCGGTTCGAGGAGGAGTCCGTGCCAGACACCATTTCGTACCGGGAGAACCAGCAGGTCACACGGCCCACCATCAAGGTGAATGTCATCACGCTTGACAAGACCGTGGCGCAGATCCGCGACCCGGACGTCGCGCAGCAGAATCCCAACGGGAAAAACAAGGACAAATTGTTCCTGTGGGCTTTGGAAGCGGTCCGCAACACCGGCTGGGTCGGCGATAACGTCTGTTACGCTGCCTGTGTGTACTTGGACGCACACTGGGACACGGGAAAACAGCTTCTAGTCGGCCATGCTGCGGTCGGAGGCGGCCTCAAGGAGCTCCGAGTGGCCGTCGGTGGGTCTCTGGGCTTTTGGTCCTGGCCCACTTGCTATGAGGAGTTGTATAGCTCGTTTTCGGACTGCACGCCAACCGACACTAGCCGGGTCGCAAACGACTCCAACGAGTGTGGAACCGCATGGGAGACCCTCAACATCTCGCTCGGGTCGTTTCTCCATGAGATCGGCCACATGCTTGGCTGTCCGCACCAGGAGGACGGCATCATGCTCCGGTCGTATGTTGTGTTTAACCGAACCTTCATGACCAAGGAATACCCATGCATGCGCACCAGGAGCAGGGGCTATCTGCCGGTTCCTCAGGCCGACGAATGCCTGTGGCACGAGTTGGACTTGATCCGGTTCTTGTACCACCCGTGCTTCCGGCTTCCGATCGATTATCGTGACGATACCATCGACCTCAATGCCGACAATGACACCTCTGAGATCTGTACTTTGCCCTTGGGCAATGGAGACTTTTTGGCTCGCTGCTCCACGGGGATATACTTGGTGGAGCTTGTGGCCGGTGAGTTTGGCCGCAGCCGGTTGTTTTTCCCGCCAAAGTTGAGCAGCAACGGCCCGGGGCCTCAGAAACTGTGCAAATTCAACTACCATCGCTTGATGGAAGCCGTCGCCCCGAACTTGCGCAGCCAATCCCTCCTGATCAACGTGCTTGCCTTGGGGCAAAAGCAGCAGACCATCCAGCGAAGCGACTGGGACAGCATGTCCACCCCGGTATCTGGCTCGTGGCAGGGTGACGACGTGCCATATGTCGATATCAGGGGCTGCTCCAAGGTCACAATCTACTACGGGGCGCTGGTGGATGGTGTTCGGTTCTATTTCCCCGGACGCGAGGTGTTGTTTGGCCAGACGTGCAACAACTCCGAGCTGTTGGAGTTGAATGGTGAGGAAATCACCCAGTTTAATCTCCGCGCAGGGCTCTGGATTGATGGGTTACAAGTGCAGACCTCGAGCGGAAGAGCCAGTCGTTTTTGCGGAAATGCCTCGGGAGGGCATGCGGAAGTGATCCAGGCGCCGCCTGGGTTCCGGCTTGTGGGGCTTACAGGCAAGCGGAAAGGGTGGTTGTATGGGCTCAAGGGGTATTATGAGCGGAATTAGGAGAGTGCATAGAGGAGAGTATGTTAGATAGGTGAGAGAATAGAATAGAAGAGAATATTTTTGGATAGTAGGAGAGTGAATAGAAGAGAATAGAAGAATGAATGAGAGTATTTTTAGATAGTAGGAGAGTGAAGAGAATAGAATAGAAGAATGAATGAGAATATTTTTGGATACGTAGGAGAGTGAATAGAAGAGAATATAAGAATGAATGAGAGTATTTTTAGATAGTAGGAGAGTGAATAGAAGAGAATATAAGAATGAATGAGAGTATTTTTGGATACGTAGGAGAGTGAATAGAATGAAAGAGATTATTTTTAGACACATAGGCGAGTGAATAGAAGACAATACAACTGTAATAAAAAAGGTTATATTTCTTTCTGGAGCTACACTGATCCGTTTGTTTCTCGCATGCTTCTTGGCCACTCGCCATTTCCACTTTTGGCAATTGTGCTAGTCTTGTCAATTGTACTAGTATTGTCAAACGATATATTTAGCTATTTAACAACTCGTATTCTAGTTGTTAGATTACAACAACGTTTAATCAAGTGGACAAGTGTATGAATAAAAAAAAATACGGTTAGAAGTAGACAAGTGTATGAATAAAAGAAATATGTTTAGAAGTAGGCGAGTACGAATAGAAGAAATACGTTTAGAAGTAGGCGAGTGTAACACGAAAATACATGTTTAGAATAAAATAGGCAAGCGTAGATGTATCAACGTCCAAGATAAACACGGTAGCCTATACCAATACATGGCAATGGTCTGATGCCAATACCCAGGATAATGATGAAACAGACGAGATGCATAGTGTGGTAAATCAAATTTCCAAATGCCCATGGCAAGGGACATTGCTCCAGAGCAACGGACTAATGGCTCAAGCAAGGGACCCACATGCCAAATCACCCAGCATGCTCCTGTGTGCCTGTTGATGCCCCATGATGCCCCATGATGCTGTTACACGTCGTTACCTTACCTGGGACATGGACCTGGGACCACACCTGCGCTAGTTGTCATTTTCGTCCATCGTACCACCATGTCAATTCGGATATTCAACAGGGAAAACGACGCGACAGTATACATCAGTGAGATCATCGTGAACGGGTCGACCACGCAGTCGTCTGGGATCATGGAGGTCGCGCTCAAGGGCCTGTCGTTCCCCCCACAGGCGTTTGAAGTCAACCAGGGCTTCTTCAAGGCGTTGGTGCACTTGGAGCCAGGGTCCAACGAGGTGGTGTTCACGCACCGGTCAGGGAGCTTCCAGCAGGGGAAGCCGGTGCTTGACAAGGCGCCACAGTGGAAGGAGTTTTCCACAAAGCTCCGGCTCACGTTGTCGGAGGAGCTCAATGCGAATCCGCCGGTGCACCTCTGCTTGATTGCCGGCAAGAACTCGCAGTACAGCGTAGACTCGCCGGCGTACCGGATCCGCTCGGACGGCAACGACGTGCGCACTGTGATCCGGAAGTTGCGCTTCTCTGCGCACTTGATTGAGGCGTACTTTGAGGAGCAGTTTGCTAGGGCCGGGTTTGGCAACCGCAGCTTGCGGTTTGCGCGCCAGGAGGATGAGGACACGATCTCGCGCAACAGCCGCGCGACCAGGCGGGCCATCAAGGTTCACGTCATCACCTCGGTGGAAACCGTCGAGCAGATCCGAGACGCGACCAGGAAGCAGTGGTTCTCGTGGGTCGCGGCCAACGACTTGCGCCAGTATGGCGGGCCGTTTGAGGGGGAGAACGGCACGCATGCCGCATGCTTCTTCCTCGACGCGCACTGGGACGCAGAGTCGCAGACCTTGTGTGGAGACTACCGCAGTACCGCCCAGGGCGCATACTTGTCGTCGTACGTCTCCACTGCCGGCGCGCAGTTCCTCTGGGCACTCCCGCTGTGCTACGAGGACTTGTACACCTCCTTCAGCGAGTCGTATCCGGTGGACACCAACCAGGTGTCGAACCAGTATGGCGACAGCGGAACCGCCTGGGAGGCCGCCAACACTGCGCTTGCCACGGTGATCAGCACCGTCGCAGTTCTTTTTGGCGTGCACGAGCTCGAGTACGACATCACCCCGCAGTTTTACCACCACTTGAACCGATCGTTCATGACCAAGGAATACTATTGTTCGCGGACCGGCGAGCCGAGCCGGGTGCCGGTCTTGGCCAGAGACGAGTACGAGCTTCTGCGGAACGTGCTCTTGGACCTCTGCCACTTCAAGGAGTTTCGCTTGCCGGACGACTTTGACGACTCCACGTACCCAATGATGGTCTATGAGGAGGTCTTCCCCGAGTGTCTCCCCATCCGAGGCGACCGCTTGCTCTTTTACACGCTATTTGGCATCACCCGCATCGAGTTGTTCAACGACAGGGGCGTCATTGGCCAGATCGAGTTCTTGCCCTCCAGCTCCGGTGGTCTGGGCTTGTTGAGAGAGTTTGCCTACACCATTGACGAGCTCCGCAAGTTCATCTCCGGGGAACCGTACCAGAACTTCTCGCTCCGCATGTTTGCCTTGGGTGCCCCCGAGCCTCGAGTCGTTCAAAGCCCACTCACACTCGTCAACAACCACTATCAAGGCCGAGGCGACCTCGTGGGGCTTTCGGGGCCAACCGAGTTTTACAGAACTATGCTTGCTGGCGGCACTGGCGGCAGTGACATTCCAGAAGTCTACTTCAACTTCCGCAACGCGTACAAGACCCGGGTGTACTATGCCCAGGACAAGTGTATCTACGGAATCGAGGTCGTCATGCGAAACCGGGGCGGGCCGGACGTTGTGGCGCTCTTTGGCCAGCTGGTGGGTGAAATGGGCGAGTTTGTGTTTGAGGGCGACGAGACCATCAACCGCTTCGCGCTCCGGTGCGGACAATATATAGATGCGTTCCAAGTCATCACCTCCAGTCAGCGGAGCAGCCCAATGTACGGCAATCTGCTGAGCGGCCACTATGAGGAGTTGGATGCCCCGCCAGGGTACCAGGTGATTGGCTTCCATGGCCGTGGTGGTGCGTGGTTGGATGCCATAGGGCTTGTGTATGCCCGGCTTGATTAGAGTGGCATGCCGGTGGGTACTTGGCACCTGGATATCTGAATACCTGTGTAAAGAGATGTTCACTGCCTTGTATATAGTGAATATACTACGATGCATAGTTTGTAGCTTGTCATTTTCGTGACCCAGAGGCCACCCATGGCTTCAGATATGGCGAAGCTTGAACATGTAGGAGTCTAATCGTCTGTGTAGGACTCTAATCGTCTGTGTAGGACTCTAATCATCTGTGTAGGACTCTAATCGTCTGTGTAGGACTCTAATCATCTGTGTAGGACTCTAATCGTCTGTATAGGACTCTAATCGTATGTGTAGGACTCTAATCGTATGTGTAGGACTCTACTCGTATGTGTAGGACTACAGTTTCCTATTGCTACAGCACGTTAAGAGGATGCCCTACTAGTACACTGGGAGTGGCTCTAGTCATATTAATCTAGGCAAAAGCTCACTGCCTTTAATGTCCATTACTTTATATATTGGCAACTCTAGTCAAAAGTACATTTCTGTCGCAGTTTCTTTCAACTACGTACCATCCTTGGTCTTGGACGGCAAAGTATAAATCTCTCTGGGAGCCTAGTATAACTATAGCCTTGCATAATATTATAGTTATTATACTTTGGAGTGACATTTGTGCATTCCGAGTCCGGGTACTAGTGTTTAATGTCAGGGCAAGGAACTACAGTCTGAGTAAATTAAATTGGCAAATGGGCATAATTGGCAATTTCAGGTTGGCATACGCAAGAGCCATTCCATGAGAGAATACCGGGATGTCAAACTGATTTGTCAAACTAAAGATTGACGATACTAAGACTGGTAATACTAAGACTGGCAGTACTAAGATTGACGATACTAAGACTGGTAATACTAAGACTGGCAATACTAAGACTGTCAAGCTAAAGACTGACGATACTAAGGCTGGCAATACTAAGACTGACGATACTGACAATACCAGACAATCAGCTAGTAAATATCGGTCAATAAACCAGTTAATAATGGTCAAAAGCTGGCCAAACGCTAGTCAAAAGCTGGTCAATAATGGCCAAACGCTAGTCCATAATGGTCCAAAGATAGTCAAAAGCTAGTCAACAATGATCCAAAGCTAGTCAACAACGGCCAAAAGCTAGTCAAAATCCAGTCAATCCAGTCAATCCAGTCAATCCAGTCAATCCAGTCAATCCAGTCAATCCAGTCAATCCAGTCAAACGCTACTCACCATCATACTATTATTCAATACTACCCCAACACTCCACCCAACACTCCACCCAACACTCCACCCACCAGTCCACCCACCAGTCCACCCAACATACCATCTATATCAAACAACTATAACATACCAACACACAACAGATGGAGAAAAATGGCCTCACGCACCTCCCCATCCTCACTACAGCATGGAGATGCCCGCAGTCTAGTCGGGCCGCCGTCGCTCTAATCTGACGAGTGCCAAGTACAGCCAACACCAACACCAGAACCAAGAGCACTTGAAAATACAACATAAACACAACACGCACGGCCACCCATTATATGCTCCATGAAAAGTGGCGTGAATCATGAACATGTGCGTCTCTGCGGGTACACACCGTACCGATGAGATGCGTCAGTAAAATGGAGCCCATCCGCGAAAGAGCAAAGCCAAGTTTGTCACATCGGTCGCCTCCTGCACCAACTGACGCACCACGGCCTCAACACTCAACCCGTTGGCAATGAGCTTGTGCTGGACCATCGACACTGCTCTCGACGCCTCAGAGCCCTGCTCCTCGAACTCGTGGTACATTTCGTCGTCAAACACTTGGTCCTGGAGCTTCCGCCGCCGGAGCGGCGAAATCGTCCACACATAGAGCGGGTCCCACTTGAGAATGTCCAAGATACCGTCAATCTGGTCCTTCTTGTCTCGCAACACCCGAAACACATGCTCACATGACCGGCGGAACACCCCCTCGGTGCCTGAAACCCCAAGCCCATCCACCACGTCCCGCGTAAGTCGAAACGGCACCTTCTCAGGGATCGTGAGCAACTTCCCCTGGTCAAAGGCCACCCCCAAGTCAATGTGCACCGGTTCACCTCGCTGCCTGTCCAAGAGAATGTTGTTACAGTGCCGATCCCCAAGCCCAAGCATGTATCCGATCATCGAACTGCTCGCAGTACCATGGCTATAAGCCAACCGTGACTCAAACCACTCGTACGGGTTGGTGAAGTTCCGCAAGAAAAACTCCCGGAGCACAGGCTGGATCGCAGTGTAGAGCCGCTGCTCAAAGTTGCTGATCCGCTGGCTGATCTCCAATTCCTCCCATTGCTGCATTTTTCGCGAAGCCTGCAAGAGCGAAAGCGAGTCGTGCTTCCCGTGCAACGGCTGCACAATCTCAATGAGCGGGATCGAGTTCAACACAAACTCAATCATCCCTGCCTGTGGCCCCATGGGGATCACCTTATACGTGCGGATCTTCAAGCTCCGCCGGTGGGTCTGCTTGTCGTTCTTCAAGAGCCTATTCACCTTCTCAAACACCTGTTCCATAATCGCATCCTGCCGGAGATCATCCGTGTTTCCTTTGAACAACACTTTGCTCGCATACCCGTCAGACTGGCTGATAACCGCTATCTTGGGCTTGCTGATGCCCGACGACGAAATCTCAATCCGATTGTTGATCCGCACCATCGTCGCCACGCTCCCATAGTTTCCATCTTTGCGAACCGCAATCTCTCGCGTAGGCAAACAGATCCGTGGGAGATCCATCCAGAACTTGCCAATCGAAATCTTGTCCAACTCAAGATACTTCTCCCGGCCAATCTGGTAGTTCGCCAACTTGATCGACTCGTTGCAAAACACCCCAACCGCATCAAGGATCTTCACCTGTGTCCGCATCTGTTGCCACAAGCCACTTGCAGCCTGACTTCGGATAATCATCATATTGTCCGGGTTGTTGTTCGACTGTAACCGTAAACTTTTCAAGATAAACAACGTGTGATAGGGGTGCTTCACGCCACAGTTCATCAAAATGTACTTCAACAACTTCTGGAAATTGTTTTCCTCCATAGACAACCGTGACGACAACTGACTTATCCAGGTGAGTAGCTTGTAGTACGGGAACTGGTTCGTGGTTAATAACCGGTAAATAAGCTTCGACACCGTTTCGTTGTTGTAATACTTGAGCCAGAGCGCACAGAAACGGTCCACATCGGAGTCCTCGTGTCCATTGATAATACTCTTAAAGTAAAAGTAGATTGAGTACTGGATGAACTTCTCTTTGCTAGTGATCAACGACGTCAACTCAGAGTTGTCTGCAGCCAATTGCCGCTTCAACTTAAACGCGTACTTCTTATTCTCGCTATTACTGAGCCTAATACTGTACTTTAAATCCTTGTTCTTGTTTACAATAACCTTTTCATATCGCTTAATCTCGCGATCAAAGTCCGCAATCTTAAGCTGCGTATCGCAAAACTTTCCAAAGATATGGTCCATCCGCGTCAGATGGTTCTCGTTCAAGTTGAAGTACGGCTCAATATACTCCGTCATGATGTTTAACGGCGTGTCCTGTTTGCTGTCTGACAACCATTCAACTAATAATGAATCGATATGAGACTTGCTCAAGAATTTCATAGTCCAAGTGTCCTGTAAGCTCTTCTTCACATCCTTTAGTATTTTCACTGCAATAAGTGGCTGGTTCTGATCCCATAATGTATTAGCTGACTCGTACTTGTAAATAAGCTTTGAAGTAACACTACTAGACTCTCCAATAAGTTTTCCTATCTTAATCACTGAGTTGATGTTTTTCTGGTTGCAATTGTTCATTCTAGCATAATAGCCATACCTCATTAACTCCACAATTCTCTCATCCACGTTTTTTAAGGTATTATTATCGAGTCCTATGCTCAAATTGCCGGTCTTGAGTCCAAGTAAGTTCTGTGTCAGACTAGCATTTGGGTCCTTTGATATCTCCAACACTTTTTCTCGTATTTCTAAGATATCTTCATACTTGGAGAAATCCTGCTGCCGGAACCACTCAATTCCAAAATACTTATCAACACTTGCTGGCTTGCTATTAATTACCTCTTCAACATTCCACATGATCCCCAATAACTTTAGCGTATCGTTTTTATACCCGCAATTATTGAAAATTTCATTATTTAATGTGTCATGCTTTAGGACGTTCAAATACGACTGCTCAAGCACATTTTGGACCTTGTCGGTGTTGTGTTTAAGTGCTCTCAAGGTGTTATAGATCATTCCGTTAAACGTGCAATCCCTATTGTCAGGCATGTCCCACTGGTTCAACTTCCATGCCCAATGATATGTGCTGTTATTGCCATCAGAATTAGCAATTTTATTAGAACTTCTGAAATAGTCTCCAGCTAACTTGCTGATGCCAATCATTCCATTGCTGATCATAGAATTTACAATGTTGTTCTGCTCATGATTGCTAAACGATTCCTCATACTTACAATCAAATATCCCACTATTAAACATAATGGTGCTGTAGGAACTCTTTTCCCCATTAATAAACTCAATAGCCGAGTTCAATGACGGCTTCACAGATAAAGAATACTTTATATCCTCCTCGTCAATTGAGTTGTAGAGCTTATGAAGCGACTTATGATGCTCCAATAATGCCTTTTCTTTATCCAACTGCGCATCGTCGCTCTTTTGAAAACCAAGCTCCCACTGACTTTCAAAGAATAATAAGCCAATCTTCCAGTACTTCAACTTGCAACAACAACTGTACAATTTGCCGTAGCACTTTCTGTCCAAAATATCTTGAAACCTCTTGTCATTGAATTTGATCCCGATTCTGATCTTCAAACACAACTCCACAAAAAATTTCATCAGTTCTTCGCTTGGGTCCTCCAACGAAAAGTACTGATCTATTAATGTCTTTAAAAACAATACATCCTGATTACAGTCGATGTATATGATGACAAGATCCGTCAAAATATCTCTCAATAATTCAAACTTGAAGTCTAATAATCTTTGAAGTGGCTTAATGAACTCAAAATTCAAGCCCTGTGTAACGGTCAAAAATAGACTCTTGCAAAACTCTTCAAACATTCCTTGCTTCAATAATTCAATCAAGGAATGGCCCAGAGAATACTTCAAAGGATACAAGATTTCAAACACATCCAAACACATTGGATTCAAGTAGTCCAAATACTGCCGAAAGATGCTGTTGAAGTCGCAGATATCTCCAAAGACATGCAGGTCCCTGTCATGAATGAAAATGAAGCACGATATTATATTTTGAATAGCCATGTCATTATACTTTTTTAACTCACGAAATATCAACACAAAGACATACTTCAAATTATTTTTCTCAAAGATCTTTTTTAGATAGAACAATGATTTTCTTGGGTTTGCCAATTCTAAACTCCTTCCAGTATTACTAAAGTAATTACCCAATATCCTAGCTTTCCAAATAAGAAAAGGTCGGCTTGATTCGTTGTCGGACTTGAATAAATACTTTATGATGCCTTTACTTGGAAAGTATGAATAAGGAACGTGACTTAATGTCGGCTGACAGTCAAATAACACCGGAATAAACTCATCCACCCAACCGTCGTCTATCAGGATTAAATTTTCAATATCAGAAATTGAAATATCCAAATTTTGCTTACTGAGAATTGCATTAAACATCCGGCAAATTCCCATAGTAGTGCCACAGCTGATACCATCGACGTATCTTATTAGCCATGATATTATCTTCTGGTCGATTCTTGAGCCAGAATTCAAATGCTTTATAATGATGGAAATAATGTGAAAAATACTCTTATTACTCCCAGACAAGAGTGGTGTCAGACTTCTACTACTAATATCTCCAACACTCATATCCATACTGACATTAGCAAACAGACTTTCTCCGTGGTTGTCATTGGTGACTCTTTCTAAGATTCTTAATATTATCATATTAACTTGTTCAATAATATCAGAGTCTTCATCCAAATACTTCAATACATCTGTAATTATTGACACTATTATTTTGTTTTCCATACTAGTATTCATCAAGACCACACAATCAAGCTTTCTGAGATTCATTATTTTCTCACTCTTACTGGAAGATTCTGATAAAAGATTTAAAATATTTCGAACAATGAAATGCTGCGTTTTGTTGTTCCAAAAGTCTTCGTTGTAGTTTGAAATTAGAATATTAATGAGGTTTTTACTAGTCTTCATGGATATCTTCACTAATTTACTAGTAAGATTGCATCCACAAGATACGCTTCCCCAGACAGTCAAATATTCGCCTGTAGAAAAATCACTGTAATTGATAACTTCAAAAATAATATTACCCAACCACATATTCACTTCATTGACACTTATCGACCAGCGATTCAACAAAGTGAATATCTCATTTCTGATTCCCAGTTCCGTAAATGAGAGAGGAATAAGTAACGGCATAATTTCAAATAGAATTTCGTGATTACTTTTATCCAACTTTTTAATCATCATGTCAAACCCATCAATACCATAAGCCAACATAATACTCGCAATGATTTGATAATTCTCAGCGAGAAAATTCTCATTTGTATAGCCAAAAGCGTCTGCAGGAAATTCTGTGATTGGGAGACTTCTTAAATGCCAATAAAAGAGCAATTGGACTCGAAATTTTAAGTATAGCTCTTTACAGTCTAGCAACTGGTAGTTGGTAACAAACACGTCTAGGCTGCTTTGAATATCATTCTCGTACTCCAACAAGCTTAATAAACAGTTGACAGTGAAATACTCGCTTTTCTGAGAAACGTTGGTTAAAAAGGTTGAGAAAGTAAACCAGGAATCAGCCGACGAATTTGGCCGCTGAAATGACTCGTATAACTTAGTGTACAATAACTTTTGGTTATTCAATTTCAAGTAGCATACTAATTCTGGAATATTTTTGGATATTTTTATTTTTAAAATATTGCAGAATCTTCCAACAAGCTTTATTAACCTCTCAAACAAGTCATTAAACTGCTTAGTCGATTCACCTGTTTCCGTTATATAACTAATCAATAAATCAGCATATGAAAGGATTTCGAGATTAGATCTAAAGTATCCAAGATCATCTAGTTGAATCAAGAAGTTGATCACATCTTTATAGTCTTGAGTGGGTGGGTGTTTTTCTGAGGTGTCGCCATCAGTCATAGAAACATCCGGAGTTTGGCACATTCTCTTTGCAATCCCCGACAAAAAATCATTAATGCTGCATTTCCATATCTCATTAGATTGAAACTTGGTATCTGACAATAGTCTCTCTCCAATAATTCTGATGATGCATTTATATATTTTATTGGAAATCAAACGCTTAGATCTATTAATCAACAACAAACAATCTACAAACCGTTCATTGTTGATAGCATTCAAATAGCTGGCAACCACATTATCGTCTAAGTCTTGGAAAAGTAAGGATTGGAATGTAGCTTTATTTTTATCGAATGGTTTCAACCTGTAATTCTCGTATAATTTTTTTTTCACCAAATAGTGTTTTACTTTACCATTTCGTTGCAGGCCTTTCTTTACCTCTCCAAACTCAATGTCTGGAGTAAACTCTTTATCAGGCAGATTTGAAATATTTGTAATGTCATAGGTGTATGCAATCTTAGCGAGAAATTCCTCTTGGAATTCCTCTGAATGGTAGGATAAATAATAATTGAGAACATTAATGTAGATATCTTGATCTAAGCAGTCAAGATTTTGCACACAGTCTAAATTGACTAATTTGATATTTAGCATGAATAAAAGTGTCAGCTCGCTCATTGAGGCCGCAAGACCGTTTAATTCTTTTAATATCATGTTGCACTGTTCAGCCGAAATTGACTTTATGGGAGAAATAAAGCGCAATTCGATATTCATCATAGCTCTAGAAGCTGTGCTGTCTATTATTGATATGGAATCATCCCATAATATCGAATACTCCGCAAACTGACCATCATAGTCGGTAAGGCATCCTAGGCTGTTGAAAATTACCTTTGAGGAAATTGCGACTTCTTTTCCATTTAGCCATAGCACTAAGATGTCAATTAGTAAAAAATAATCCTTTTCAAGTTCGTCTGGCAACGTGCTTACCTTGTCGAGCAACCAAGGGACTACCCGATCAGCAATATTGAGGTTATTATTTAGAAACTGTGCAAGAAAAAGCCAAAACAATATGCTGTGGTTGCTCAATATCGCTGGACCATGAATAATCGGCTTGTCAAGAATGCTTTCTGCCAATCTGTTTATGGATGCATCTACAGCGAGTTTTCCGTCGATTATTCGGATGATAATTCCACAACACGCATCACAGTATTCTGCCCGTTTGATCAAGTGCAAGCTGTATTCCAAATACTGGTTCAATTGTTTGTCCTCTATCACACCCCTTTCAATCAATAGGCGTTGGCCCAACAAGTACCAGTGGACATGGTCTGTCTCTGCTCTTTGGCTAATGAATTCCTGGAAATAACTGTCCTGGACGACCATATTGTTATTTAGATAAAATGTTAGTAGTTGAAACGACAAGGCCCTCCTACCAATGGACTGTAAGTACAATAAGAAATGAAATATGGACGCAAATTTCAAATTAAAGTCAATTGCGCCAAGTGATTCATCACCAATGGATATTTCTGAGCCCAACCTGCGTCTCTTGGTCAAAGGCTCAAGGGAGCCAATTTCTGAGTCCAAGAAAATCACAATATACTTGCTAAATATGAGCTGTGATAGCCAAGCTCTCTGGACGGAAATAGACTGGTCTGGCTTTAGGTATATGTACCTTAGGTTGAACCAATGGACATTGGTGTTTGGGTACAAATCTCTGACGCCAATGTGGGTGACCAAATCATCTTTATGGCTTAGGAGCTGTCTATCGATAAAAGTTAAAATATCCACAATAAGCTCCTTTTCCACATAGTGCACCTCTGCCACTATGAGAAGGAATATCAGAATATAGTCTCTCAAGTACGAGTATTTGTACAAGTCAAACCTAATGAGTACCGAAAGGCCGGCGAATATTAGCCGATCAATTAGAAGCTTGTTCTCGAGCCGATAATAAATTATAATGTTGTTGATGATTTTGAAAATCACCACGGTATTTATCGACTCCTTGTGCCAGTGGGACAAGTGATTAATCAAAGTCTCCACCAAATCATGTAGCACCACGACCATTTGGTTGTTGCGGCCACTAAGGAAGTTTCCCACGCAGCTCAAGAGCTCGTAATTGACATTATCATTATATGACATGGAGTTTTCGAGCATCCGGAGCGCGAACCTCGTCATTTCTATCGCTTTGCTGCCATTAGTATCCTTCTGGCTCAAAATATTCAATACTTTGGTAGTTTCCAAAGCAACAGGCATAAAGAGCGATCGTGCATTGACAGACTGTACCTGATCATAGACTAATTTTATAGTAGTTGCCTTCAATTGGCTGGCTTTGCTCAGAATTAAATTCCGAATGAGCCCCATTGTTTTATTCAAGCGCGTCTCCACTGCGTTGGAGGCTGATTTCTCATACAAGGTCTGGTCATGGTGTACTAATCCAAACAACTTTGTAAGTAGTAGGTTGACTTGCTTTGCACCAAGGGAGTTGAGGAAGATCGTGGAGGTGATTTCTGCTTCTAAGAGACTAAGACCTTCATTTTTATCCTTTAGTTTGCTAGAAGAAAGAAGATTAATAATATCCATCTAACGTTTCCTTTTTATGGCATTTATCAAAATACAAAAGGCGTGTGAAGACAATCTGCAAGTTGGGGATTGTTTTTCGAGTTTTTTCCAAACATGGAGGAATGGTTGGCAAATAACCTCAAGGACGATCCCCAGGGAAACTTTATCAGCAACAAGACGCTAATTCAAATATTAGAATACTCCAATCTCCCTGTCCCTGACAAATTGCGACAGATCAAGGATATAGATTACAAGAATCACCAGCCCCACATTGAGCCGGGACCTGTTGCGAAGCAAATTCCAAGCGAAGACGAGCTTTTTGACTTACTTGAGGAGCATGAGGAGCTGTGGAAGCCGGCAATTATAGAGCTCAAAAAGGAAATCAAGTCCACCATCAATGGTCGCATTCAGGGGGTGTTTGACAATGAGCTCAAGGGTGTGGTGAGCGAGTCGTTCAAGGCGAGGTTTTTGGAGGAGACTCGAGCCTCGATGTTGCCGATATATGTACGAATAGGGGTGATGCACTTTATAAAGGGCATGAGAGAACAGATACCGGTGAATATAGTTGATGGGAAGAAACAACTTATTCTTGGAGATCGACTGGCTGACCAAGTGATGCTCAAGATTTTCTTGGAGGGAAGCAAGAAACTTGTGATGTTAATTATTTTAGATGACATGGAGGAAGTCGCAGCAGGGTTGGTTAATACGTTAACAAAGGCGTCCAAGGAGGGCACATTGTATGACCCGCATTCTGGACGGACGTTTAAATGGGACTGGGCACCTCCGGAAGAAACGCAGAAGATGCAAACGGCCTTGTATGATGCTGGGCTCGTTTGTCTTGTTTATATCAATCCTCTGCATGACCCGAAGCTGCTGAAGAAGATCCTTCGCAAGGCGAATCAGTTGGAGTATGTTACAGACGCACTTCTCACTGAAGACTCGAATTACAAGATTCGGCTTAGCAGAGCCATCAGCAGGAAGGAGCAAAAGCAGCTTCAGGAGACATTGCAGTCGCCTCTGATGGTTTCAAGTGATACAAGGCCAGTCTTTGGCGACCTCAGTTGATTGTCTATTTAGCACGTTGGCGATCTATTCTGTGGCTACAGACGGGTGTCTGATGAATTGGGTCTTTTATTGTGGATGCGGTACTGAGATTACAAAGGTATCGGATGCGGATCAAGCTTACAATGAGACGCCATCCAATTGAAATCACCCATAAAGATGGATCAATAGGTAATCACAATAGCTTTAGATAATGAATCAAAGGCTTTTGGTGTATAAAATTCATACAGTTTACTATACTGGATCAAATAATGCCAATCGATACAAGCTTGGGCTAGTGGAGCCCATGAAAAGTGAAAGGCATCGACCACTATTTATGACATTTCATGATACCGTGGGCTTGTCCGTGAATTATTCAAAGGACTTATGATGTGGGGCACCCTCCTCCTCCCATAACGAGCCGAAGGTCTAGTGTGTTGACACATGACAAGTTAGGGCGAAAATAAGCCAGGCTGATTATAAATATACAACTCCTTCGTTATATATAGCACTTTGTGGTGCCCTGGGGATATTTGTGGGTACTCTCCAACGTTGAATTCTTGGTGAGTAATAGAGACACGGTCCAACTTACCGTAGAATACTCAGGTACTGAAACCATGGGTCCCTGACTTGAGACATCCTTCCTAATTGGGGATAGACTTTGGGTGTTTTGATCCTGGGTCCTGCGATTCTCTGTTTGTGAGGTCTCAGATGTTTTTCGTATAGTTGCAGTAGGTAATGGCACAGGGTGGTTGTTTGAATTAATCATGTATGTTCATCATGTTGTCTCTAACACTTTGAGAATTTAGGCATGACCGTAAAGTCTATAGCAGGTTACAAATATCTGGGGCTAGCAAAGCGTTGGCAGTTTGCATAGGTCGAGAACATAAATATGTGAAACAAGTCCGTTCATATTGGGGTAGAGAAGCCCAAAGGCGGTGTATTGACACTGGATAATTGACGGCGAGGACCTTGCAGCAAAAAAAGGTGACCCAAAAAAAGGTGACCCAAGAAAAAGTGAACCAAAAAAGTGAGCCAAAAAAGTAAACCAAAAAAGTGAGCCAAAAAGCCCTGAACCAAAAAGCCCTGAGCCAAAAAAGCCCTGAGCCAAAAAAGCCCTGAGCCAAAAAAGCCCTGAGCCAAAAAAGCCCTGAGCCAAAAAAGAAGCAAAAAAGGACAGCCAAAGACAGGTACCAAAAACAACCCCTAGGAGCCAAAAGCAAGTGAATCAAGGGGCGCACACCCATGCTGATTGGACCGAAAATGACGATTATATACACCACACTGGTTTAACCCATTGGGGACGCGACCCTTGACGAAACAAAGTATTCCATCTTGCTCTGAGACATGCACGAGGTTGACCAAAGGATGCAGCGAGGGAGTAACCCGGCTGAGTGTGAAGGCTGGCATTTTAGCCGGCATGGGCTGGCCGAGGTACTTTGCAGGGAATGAAACGGATTATAAATAGTATTAATTAAAAGCGGTGGCAGGCAGGAATGGAAATTTGTCGGGGCTATTGTAGATGTAATTTTTTTTTTTTTGTTTTCCGCGAACCGGAGTGAAATTTCATTAGTCAATTTCAGGCCACCTCATTACATAATCACAGTATCACAAGATTCAAAAACAAAAATACATTTCTCAACACCCCGACAGAGTTGATATACAAACAAGCGAGTGATACAACATGAATTCTTCGGAAGCGAACTTGGAGATTTTGCCGGCAGTTTTGAAGTTCAAGCGTAAGTAAATAAATAAATAAAA
The DNA here is from genome assembly GCA_020342235.1 of Saccharomycopsis phalli. Classification (NCBI taxonomy): domain Eukaryota; kingdom Fungi; phylum Ascomycota; class Saccharomycetes; order Ascoideales; family Saccharomycopsidaceae; genus Saccharomycopsis; species Saccharomycopsis phalli. The sequence continues at coordinate 1,048,835 of CP073217.1, forward strand.
GGGCCCCTGCTAACTGGTAGCGCCATTTACTCAACCTTCGACGGAGAGGATGGTATTGACCAATACTAGTGACAAGGTTCTTGCCTTTAAGGTGAAGACCACTGCGCCAAGACTGTGAGTATCTAGAGATTTTATTTATTTTTGTGGGGCATTGCTAACGGATGTAGCTACTGTGTGAGACCAAATGCCTCGACGATTGCCCCTGGTGAGAAGCTTGAGGTGCAAATAATCTTGCAAGGGTTGAAGGAGGAGCCGGGGAAGAACTACAAGTGCACGGACAAGTTCATGGTGGTTTCTTTGCCGTGTCCTTATGATGTGAACGGCGAGTCGACGCCAACGGTTGCGCAAATGTGGCCAAAGTTGGAGAAGGAGTTTAGTCGGTCTGAGAAGAAGATCCGGGTAGTGTTTGAGAGTCTTGCGGCGAAGCCGGTGGCAAAGGTGGAGGCTCCAAAAGCCGAGGCTCCAAAGGTGGAGGCACCAAAAGCCGAGGCTCCAAAGGTGGAAGCACCAAAGGTGGAAGCACCAAACCCGCCTATTGTTGTGAGCGAGCCAGTGAAGGATGCCGGCAGCAGGGACGTGTCGGACACACAAAAGAAGATTGAAGCAATGAGCGAAAAGTTGAAGCTGGACGCTGCGCCAGGGGTGAAGCCCACTGCGGTGGTTCCGCAACAGGGGTCGTCGCTCCCGGTGCCAATTGCCGTGATTGGCGGGTTGCTTGCGCTCTTGCTTGCGTGGCTTTTCTTTTAAGTAGTGTATATCTTAATCAGCCAATGTTTTTATGAATATATATATGTAATCTAGCTAGTGTCCTGCGCCGAAAAACACCGCAGCCAAACACACCACCATCACCACCACCCCCCAAATGCTGAGACCAGCAGCCAACCACCTGACGAGTTTGTGCTCCTGGGTTGTGTGCCGCACGTTTCCGTTTCCGTCGTATTGCGGAAGCCCGCTGCCTAGAAGCTTGTATCCAAAGATTCCAGGCAAGATGAACGAGATGGATGTTGAGCCTGTGGCGCCGACAAAGCCCAACACGTGCTCCAAGCCCTGCACCTGGATCGCCACGAGGTACGACACCGTGACGATGGCAAGCGTCAATGCCACAAACCGCGGCGTCGGAAGCGGCACCACTGCCTCCGGTTCGTCCTCGATCACCGCCGACGAGCTGCTCGCAAGAAGCGACGAGCTGCTTGGAAGAAGCGACGACAGCTCATGCTCACGAGCCACAGGCCGTGCCGAGGATCCCAGGCTGATGCTGAGGGCCCGGAGCACGCTGGAGGCAGTGCGGCTCACCAGGCTGGTGAAGCTGTTTGCCCGGCTCTCGATCTCGATCTTGCGGACCTCGACGTAGTGCACAATGTGGTTGATGCTGGCCCGTGCCGGATGGCACTGGAGCGGGAAGCTGAGGGTCACAAGCACGACTATTGCCACGCGACCCACGGTCGAGGTCACCGAGTGCGGATACATCACAATGATGTTCCCTGGAACGTTGTCGCCAAACGTGAGGTACCCGGTGGTGCCAACAACCATGTAGAGCACCATCGCCGTGCCTATTGCCGACACAATCACCCGGTTCACGTTCCTGCCCAGCTTGTCCTGCAACTCGTTCACCAACGAGAACATGTTCTGGTGGCACGTGTAGGCAAACACAAACAACGGGAACGCCTTCACCATCGCCGTGCCGCTCGCTGGTGCAAGGTACCGCACCTGGCCCCGGAGCTCTGCCGGAATGTCGCCCCGTGCAAAGTGCCCAATCACCAACACCGCAAGGTACCCCACCGACGAAAGCGCAACCATCGACGCATACCGGAGCGAATCGAGCTTCCGCAAAAACGACAACGGCGCAACCACCACCACCATCACAACCGTGATCCAGAATCGTCGCTCCACAAGGTACCCGTGCCCACTTACGTCCCCGACAAGCGACTCCACAATCTTCGGCATCAAGTCCCCAATCACCACAAGATACGAGATCCCCACCCCCAAACATTTAATCGCAATGCCCAAATCAAACACAACAGAGAGCGACGGGTACGTGAGCTGCGAGAGCGAGAAAAATGACGCGTGGCCGGTCTTGGTGTATCTGCTACACTTGCCTTGGAGATAGAGCCCAAACATTGAGCTCACCGCAGAAAACATAATCACAAACAACCCAAGCACCACTCCATTCGCCCGTATTCCAAACGGCATCGCTAGCAACCCAGCACCAATAATCGTGTTGAGCAAGTTAACTGCTGCCGACGTGGCTGTTCCCGACATTTTTCCTAGGCGTAGTCTTGTACAAGCAAAAATTGGGCCTCGCCTTTTTTTTCTCCGCCATATGACTTCTTGGCTGAAATACAAATGCTCGGCACTCGCCTCTTGCTCGGGTCTTTTGCTCGTTTGATTCCGCAACCTGTTTAATTATCCATTTGTCAGCATTGTTTCCGGGCCTCTTTTTTTTTTTTTTATTTCCACATCCCAGCACTTGCAAAGCGTATCTTTATCCTGCTCCAAACGCACACACACAGCACTATCCTGAACTCCGTAGGTACCTGTCAATCCCTGCTGTCCTTTGGCGTCACCTTTCCATGCAATTTCAACCCGCAAAACCCACTTTTCTCGTTATTACCGTATTTTTCCTTTGCTCTCCATGTAGCCGTCCCAAAAATTTCAAAATAAGTTGGCAACGTGTCCGAGCGGTTAAGGAGAAAGACTTGAATACTAAGACATCTTTTGGGCTTTGCCCGCGCAGGTTCGAGTCCTGCCGTTGTCGTAATATTTTTTGTTCAACTTCCAATGAAGTATACCATTGCCATGGGTCGTGAAGTCCCACTGCTTGTCTACATGCAACTTGGCCATGAGCGTATTCTTTTTACATGCAATGGAGTCTTAGTTACAACTGCAATGTATAAATATTCTCAGTCATGTCCGCACACCATACAGTGCCAGAATTCACATTGTATTTGTCACTATTCCAATCCAGTGTAATTTGGACTTTTATATTCTAGTTTACTAGAATCCCACTACAGATGGGTAAACTTTCGACTAGAGCTAGTAAATATTATTATTATTATTATTTATTCAACGCTATAGCTATACGGCTCCAGGGATAAAAAACTCTCGGTTAGTGCTGCAGCAAAAAGGAAACTACTAGTCCAGCACTGACGAGTAGAATCCTACAAGATTTTTAAGCTTCGTCTTTTCTGAAAAATAGACGCAGACTTGAGTAGTACTGGTAATTCCTTTGTATATCTATTCTTGGGCTCGAAAGGCCTATAGTTCTGGCAGGTAAAGTCGTGGAAGGTGGACAGCTTGAATCCTCGCATCTGTTCCATGATGGACTAGTATCTGCGTTGATAAACGTCTTTGTTTTGTGTGAAACTAAGCTTTGGCCGCCGAGTAGCCGGCTAATCTTGTCGAGTATTTGCTTAGATCCAACTAGGGCTTTTGAAAGTAGTAATTGACTTTTCAATAGTCACTCGAATTGATCCTTGGCCTAGCGTTTTGTAATGTGACGGAGCTGGATCTCATTGGAGTCAATGAGCTCTTGCCATTCCTTGGTTACCTTTTTCCGTGTAGCTGCTTTTAAACAGAAATTTTTCTTTGTTACAGCGGGGCCGTTTGTAGTGTGCCCGTATCCAGTTCAGTCCGATTTTGAATTAGTTTGCTCACACTACAATAATCTTTGCTGACTACAAATTAATCTACACTCATTGAATTTTACAAAGATAATAATAGTATTGATTTTTATAATTAGATATATATTGTCACCGAAACATGGTTAGTCCACAAATATCTTTTTACTCAGGAACATCCTGAGACAACATCGCTGTTGAAGAAAACCCTTTGCCAGCCCTCATTCTACAGTTTGAAATCTTTAATTTGTGCAGTTTTTGCTGTAGATACACACTGATTGAAGTTCTTATGTAAGAAGTCTGGCCTTGTCATCAAGTTTGACCGCTGAATCTCATGTGCTGCAGGAATAATGTCCCAACAGTTTATGGTAAAACTCTACAAGATAACGAACCGACTTTGCTAGGCAATCATTTTTTCAAATTTACCGTGTATTCCATCAATTCGTGATACAACTTGGGCTCCTAAGAGCTCTGAACATCGAAAATACAATGGAGGGGAATGTGCTCCACATAGTTTGCATTTTGGGTCCTCATTGCTAAATAGTTTGATGCACTTTGAGCAGCATGGCACTAATCTTTCGTACGCGCCTATAATGATTTGAAAAGAAATCTTCATGAGAGGTGACCGTTTCCTGCCACTCTTTGCTTCTCCATATTATTTCCTTGGCGTCTGGATACGAGTGTATTGTAGCTCATATACGGCAGAGGATCCTGCCCATTTTCACTCTTTTCTGTAATCCGCTCTTTCTAAGTATTTGAGTAACAGCATCGAAAGTTCTAATATTTGGGGTATCAGGGCTGATGCATTTAACATATCCAGTATAAGTGAGCGTTTAGTAATTGTTAATAATACAGGGACATGAGTAACAATACGGAATCACTAATCTCAGTGTGATTCTCGGCATCCAAATATGTAGAAAATCTTTAGTTTAGTATCATCATTACTCTGGCTTACATATCGTAGCGTACTATGTATGCTCGTTATGTATGTTCGTCACAACTCCAATATTAGTGCCCCCAAAGAAACAAGGCGCACCAGCATTTTTCGCGGAAAACTATTCTTGGCTAATATAGCCATGATTAAAATTTTGTTTTCAAGGTGGTTTCATGGTCTAGTAGGTTATGGCATCTGCTTAACACGCAGAACGTCCCCAGTTCGATCCTGGGTGAAATCATTCTCTTTTTAGTTTTGCACTGGAATCACGTGCATCTCATCATGATGATAATTTTTTTCTCATTGGTACGAACAAGTTGGAAAAATTTTGAGACCGACCATGGCTGCCGTATCAAAAATTACTGAGAGGGGCCCTGCGGAATTACTTTCTCAAGTTCTTCAATCTAATGGATCCCAGCTGAATTCAGAATTTTCGGGGTTGATTAAAGAGTTGTTAGATCCGATATTAAAGTTAAACAGTGAGGGTAATCAAAAGAGTATATTGGATGAGATATATGTGGATGGATTAGACTTTTCACAAGTCTGGGAGCAGTCCAAGATAGTTATTGACAAGGCTGTTGAAGGTTTATTAATTGATGAGATTCCCAAGTATCAGAATTTAGTGGATAGCGAGAGCGAGGAAGAAGAAGAGGAAGAGGAAGAGGATGTTGAATTTGGGGTAAGGCAAGCAGAGCTTGAGGACAAAGAAGAAGGGGAAGAAGAAGGAGAGGAAGAAGAAGGAGAGGAAGATGAAGATGAAGATGAAGATGAAGATGAAGATGAAGGTGAAGGTGAAGATGAAGATGAAGATGAAGATGAAGATGAAGATGAGGAAGAAGAATCCAAGGAAACAAAAAAAGGCGGATATGGTTTGGATGACAAGTTTTTCAATTTGAATGACTTCAACAAACAAATTTTGGCTCATGAAGAACGTGACGATGAAGTCTCGGAGTCAGAGGAGATTGACTATTTTGGAGATATTCCAGACGAGTCTGACGATGATGTGGAATATTATGACGACTTCTTTGACGAGCCAAGTGGAAAAAAAGAGGCCATGAGCAAGGCGAGACGAGACAAAAAGCCAGTAGAAGAGGAGGAAGAGGAAGAATTTGATGATGATGAATACGAAAAGGCCATGAGCAATACCAAACTTGACTTGTTTGACGACGAGCCTGAGGAAAAGGAGGATAGTGGCATGTCGAAGTTTGAGAAGCAGCAAAAGGAAATACAGAAGCAGATTGCCCAGTTAGAACAGGAAGCGATTGGGGAGAAGAAGTGGACAATGAAGGGAGAGTCATCTGTGAAGAACCGGCCACAGGACTCGCTTTTGGACGAGGAGTTGGAGTTTGACCGTAATGCGAAGCCGGCACCGATCATCACCCAGGAAGTGACGGAGTCGATTGAGGATTTGATTCGACGACGGATCCAGCACGATGAATTTGACGACTTGCCGCGACGGTTGCTTAGCGATGCGCTCAACAACAAGTTCAAGATGCAGAACGAGTTCAATATCGAGGAAGTGGGCAAGAAGTCTCAAAAGTCGTTGGCGGAAATTTACGAGCAGGAGAATTACCAAGGAGTCACTGACGAATCGGTCAAGAACGACGAGCTTGCACAGAAGCACCGTGAAATTGAGGAGTTGTACCAAGGGCTCAGTTACAAGCTTGATGCGCTTTGTTCTGCGCACTACATTCCAAAGCCGCAGACCAAGGAGTTGGAGATCAAGGTCAATACGTCTACCATTCGGATGGAAGATGCCCAGCCATTGGCTATGCTGAGCGAGTCTACGCTTGCGCCACAGGAGTTGTTCAAGGCGAAGAACCATGTGCAAGGCGATACGGTGACGCTAGCCAATGGGTTGGTGAAGTCGAAGGAGGAGCTTAGCAGGGAGGAGAAGAAGCGGCTCCGGCAGAAGCGGAAGGCAGCCGGCAATGGTGGTACGAAGAAGAAGAAGAGTAAGCAAGATGTGGTGCTTGATACCCTCAAGAAGGGCAATGTGCAGGTGATTGACAGTAAAGGTGTGAAGAAGGATCTTCAAGGGAATGTGATTAAGGAGAAGCCGTCGAAGACGGTGTCGTTCAAGTTATAGGATATACGCTGTATGTAATATAGTGACTAGGATACGAAGTTGGTAGATAGTGACTAGGATACGAAGTTGGTAAATGGTAACTAGGATACGAAGTTGGTAGATAGTGACTAGGATATGAAGTTGGTAGATAGTAACTAGGATACGAAGTTGGTAAATAATAAATAGGATATGAAGTTGGTAAATAGTAACTAGGAGACTGGGTCAAAAGCAAGTTTAAAAGACAAAGACCAAAGAAACAAAGTTCAAGGAAAGCAATAAAGACCTTGACAATGATCAGAGGTCATGAGAAGAACGGAGTGTTATTGTCTAGAGGAAATGAGCTGGCTAGACCATTTCCCGAGAACCAAAGAGACGGTACATAATGTTTAAGGTAACCCCTTCATCTTCTTCATTACACTGTATGTAATATATATTAACGCCTGCTGAGGAATATATCAACGCCTACTGGTTCTTTTTGCGAGGATTGACTGGTTTTTCAAGTGCCCTGTAGCTCACTTGCAAGCTAGCGACCCATTGGAGGCCGTGCAGCAAGACCCAGAGAAGAATGAACGTGACGATGAGCCCGCTCAAGATGCCGTTGCTGAATAATTGGTAGGTGTCAAAGATGCTGCCGTCGGTGACGACCACGCTTGAGTTTTCCGCCAAGACCCCGTGCTCCTGGATCGTGACCTGGCCGTTTTCCTTTTCGGCATCGGCAAGAAGCTTGCTAAACACATTGTCCAACTCCTGCGTCATTTTCCCGCTGTCTTCGGCCATGACGCTCTCGCTCAAGTCACGCGCCACCAACTTTTGTTGTACGCTTGGCAAAAACTGGATAACCACGCTGCTCTGTTGCAACGCCTGTAGCACCTCTTTGACGGTGGTGGCGATTGGGGCATCCAACGGCTTGTCGTAGAACACTTTCTCGCTGACGGCGGCAGCGGCAGCAAACTCGGCAAACTGCTTGTCGGCAACTAGCTGCTGGTGCAACTGCTTGTCTACCTTGAGAATCGTGGCATGGTGCAAGGAGCTGATTTTGTCATGGAGCTCCTGTGAGTCCATGTAGCGGGGGAGTTGCGGAACCAAGCTGCTCTTTATGTAGACGGGAGCGGTGTTTTTGAATGCGGCAGCGACGCCAAGGCACGACAAGATGTATGCTATTCTCATGGTTGGATGATTGGTGGGTGAATTTGAAGATAGAGGTAATGACAGGGCACATAACAGAGACATAATACAGGGCACATAACAGAGACATAATACAGGGCACATAACAGAGACATAATACAGGGCACATAACAGAGACATAATACAGGGCACATAACAGAGACATAATACAGGGCACATAACAGATACATAATACAGGGCACATAACAGAGACTGATTACAGCATGACAGGGCAAATGGACAGACCGATTTCACAGGTACACAGGGCACACAACTAGACACTGCAGACTGGGTCAAACTTGGCCTTGGCCCAGAGGGTTTCCAAATGGGCTACAAAGCTATTAAATTCGCACCATCCGTCGGTTCTGTGGGCGCAGAACTCGGGGAAATTGTCAGACAATGACACCGTGCGGTCGTTTAGCGTCATGTGAATGTACTTTTCACCCTCTCCACTGGCCCCACTGTCTGCCCGGTCAAATGCAACTGGGCTGTCGCAATCAATCACTTCAAACACCACTTGCGCAGCAAAGGGCACGACTGTCGATATCTTGTAGTTGACAGTGTCGCTGTGCGGCCCTTGGCCCGTGAAGTTCGAGTCAAACTGCGAAAAGTCCATGGTGTTGAGCACGTTGGCGATGGTGCCGTCGTGGGTAAAGTCAAAGTAGAGCGACTGGTCGAGCGGGAAATGCGCCGGGTCCAAGTTGAGCGACGTGTTCTGCGACCCGGCCTTGGCCACGTCAATTGGCAAGCCTGTGAGCCTGCTCTTGAGCTCCTGGACCCAGCCTATGCCCAAGGCCCGGGACTGGTTATTTGCGCGCCCGTTGGTGCTGTACCATATCCAGTCGCGCAAGTACTCGTAGCCACGCCACTCGTCGTGGGTAAAGAGGTCGCAGAACCGCGAGTAGCCCAAGTTGTTGGTCTCGTAGGCACATAGTTCCTGGAACCGAAAGAGGTCTGCCGGCGCAACTGGCGCAGAGAGGCACGGCTGAAGCCGCGCAGCTGCCTTGGCCAAGTATGCGGCCAAGTACCTCCGGTGTGCGTCGGTAACCACCTTGGACGACCTGCGCAGCGCCGCACACGAGCCCTTGGGCGCAAGGCTGTTGTTGGCGCAGGGTCCCTCGTGTAAAAGGTCGAGGGTCGCAAAGCGGCGCCAGTCGGTGCCAAAGAACCCGGCAAGGAAGTGGTGTGCGCTGTCGCGCATCCGGGGACTGGTGGTTGAGCGCACCAACAACTTCCGCTGGTCGTCCGCCAACTTCCGGTCGCCATCCAACAACTTCCGGTCGCCATCCAACAACTTCCGGTCGCCATCCGCCAACGCCCCGTACCGCAAGTACGTGCGCACGCCCTTTTCAAACAACTGGAGCCGACCCAAGGCCGTCAACGAACCCTTACCCTGGGTGTAGTTCCACGCGTTCAAGAACCCAAGTTCGCCCGTCGCCTCGACGTCGCCGGCCTCGATCCGCCGCAAGAGCGCGCTATCCGGCCGCGTCACCGGGTATCTCGACCCGTGCCTCGCAAGAAGGTGCACCTGGTGGATGCGACATTGCTCGGGAAGCCCGTACTCAAACACGCCCCAGCCCTCGGGGACAAAGTACGGCGACTGTGCGCCAAACAAGTCGTGGATCGCCCCGTTCCGCGACCCGGTTTCGATCGGCTGGGGCGGCTTGTAGCCCGTGTCGGTGGGCGTACCTGACTTGGGGGGATAGCCGTTGGTTTGCGCCAAAAAAGGAGCCAATCCGGTGGACGTCCGGTGCACAGCAGCTTCGGGCCTGTTGAGCGGGATCTGGAGGCACAGGGATATATGGAGAGCAAGTGCCCATGCGATTACGTTCATTGTCGGGGGTGCCTGGTGGGAAAACGTGTGAATTTGTCCGCGTACATTTGGTCCGTGCTACATAATGATAATGCTTATTTTTGTATTTAGCTATATTGTCTCCAGCATTACGGTGTTTTGACAAGTATATTTTCACTCAGGAATATCAGACACCATGCTGTTGAAAACCTTGTGCCAATCCTCATGTAATACAGCCCGTACCTACCTCAATTCTTTCTGATACAAGACTCAAACTCACACGATTAGTATTAGATAATCACCCTAAACACATTTCTTTGACCAGTTACAGCAATACTAAGGCAGCCGTGCCGTACGATCACGTCTCTCCTTTCCTGACTCCGTCACCACTTATATAGCTAATCTCGCGCCCCCAGGTCAAGCGTATACATTCTAACCATCTTATCAACACGTATCTTAGTTATTACACCTCATTTGGTTGCTTGGGAAAAAACATCAATGGGTGCAAGTCGTATCCATGCTACATGCTATCCATCACAACCGTCTCAACGCAGCAACCACCAAAAAACTCCCGTGGATCTCGTACCCATTCATATTCTCAACTGCCGCCTCAGCATCCAATGCCTCTTCATACACAATCTCCGCCGTGTAGCTCTTGGCCCGCGGCCCAGGCGAAACAGATACAATGCTGCCAAACGGAATAAAGAGCGCCTTCACCTGCTCATGGCTCACCGACGACGGAATATTTACTGGATGTTAGTCAGTTCCTCTGCATGTCCCCATACTCACCAACCTTGATAATATCAGACATTGGGCAACAACTATATGCAGGACGCGCTACGCTGTTTTTTTTTTTGTTTCGAAATAATGCATTCTAAGATAATATAAATGATAACTATGCACCCAATTCCATAATGTCAATCTCATCGCTGACCAACTTCTTTGCCCACAGCCTGGCAACAACTGATACTTTCATATATTTTCTAGAAGCATACTTCTTAAAGAACTCCTCGTGGATAATCGGCGATATCAAATACCTGATGATCATCCGACACACCTTGGCCAAATCTTCCTCGGTATAGCCCCCAGAGTAGTGAATCAAGTTATTGTCCCACTCGCCGCGGTTGAAGATCTTCCGCGATACATACATAGCCGCAGCCGCAGCCATGGACGGACAGATCCCAATGAAGTTGTGGTCCATTATAGAAATCTCCATCAAGTACTTGGCCAAGGTCCGGGTCGGAACCTGATAGTCATCAGCCTTGGAGATTCTGCGCAAGAAGTTCATTGGGTTTGGGTACGAGACATTGAACTCTAGTATTTCAAGCACCGCCTTTTCGGCCTCCAAAATCTCTTGCTCAGTGTAACCTCCGTCTGTCACCACTGCGTAGTTTTTCACCGACGGCGAGTACACCTCCTCGTACTTGGCAGCAATAAACAAACAACTGGTGGCCAAGAGCTGGAACTTTTCAATCTCGACACTTTCCAACGACAAAAATCTGTCCATCAAGTTGATTGCCAAGTACAAGGTTTCAGGCAATAGCCGGAATCTCATGTGGATTTCCACAATCCAGTCGACCAATATCGACCGCATCTTGGGTTGTAGGTTCTTTTGCCACGTCAAGTACTTGGAGTCTGGCAACATCTCTTTTTCTAGTTTGTACATGTACTCGAAGATCTCCACCACATACTCGCTGACCATCAACGGATCATCGTTATCTTCCTTGTCCAAGTCGTCCCAGGTCGGTTCCTCGACTTTGGCCCGCTTATCCTGTTGATGCAGAATATTATCTGGCGCCGACCGCTTCAAGGAGCCTGGCTGCTCCAGCTGCTGCTTTTCTTCATAATCACTATAAATCTCTTTTTTCACTATTGTTCGAGTCTTGCTCTGGCGGCGATCCGGGTGAATCTTAGTATTTGATATTTTAGAATTGTTGGAGACGTTATTGCTGAGATGGGTCAAGGCGCTTCTTCTTCTGTTGATTGTCAACTTGCCAATATCGTTTAATCTTTTGTCCATATGACTTGTGACTTTGGCGGCCCTAGGAATTAAAGAAGCGTTCTCGTCGCTTTGAGTCTGGTTCTTTCCCTAATATATTAGTAACTTGCTCCCCCTGGTCTGGAATACTTACAGTCATATTGTCGTGATATCTGACTTAGCTAGCAAAATTCAGGAGCGAGGATATCAACAAAACACAAAATGCTTTCAAACAGGTTTTCAAACAATTAATCCAACTGACACAAACAAAAAAGCAATGCCATTCAATGATCGAAATGCAAAGAGGATGAAAGTACTGGAGGCACGTAGATAAGAGTCGTGAATAAAATTAAGACTAGCGTTTGTTATGAATTTTCTTACTTACAAAAACCGCGTAGCTTTCTATGCACTGACATTTTTCTGGCATTGAATCTTTCCTAAAGCAGCACCAAAAATAGTCACGTGTAGCAGCCGTATGGTTTCAAACTTGAGGGTATTTTTCGCGCTTGGCGTCCAAAAATGGCAACATGTGTTTCGCAGTCACCGGGGACGGGCAGCTTCAAATGCCAGTTGTAAACAAACAAACACCAAATCAAGTAAAAAACAAATAATAAACATAAATAAACAGATTGGCAACATGTCATTGTAGATCTACATATTTATATTTATTAAGTAACCTTGGCTTAAATAGGCCAATGTCTATTTTACAACCTTAATTTCCAGATCACCTACTCTTGTAGAGTTTGCACATCTCAGCTCGTCTTTATACACCCCCATCCCTATATATTCGCAATCGTTGGCATACAAACCCATCCTCCCCAACAACACTACAATGGAACAGAAAATACTAGCTCACATGAATAAGGACCACAAACTTGCCCTCGAGGATTATCTCGCGGTGTATGGCCAGGTGAAAATCACCAAAAATATAAAAAATATCCAGCTCAAGTCCCTCAGCAACTCCCACTTGGTCATTGGGTTCATTCACCGGGATGTAGACTTTACCATTGAAAAAATTATCCCCCTCGACCCTCCGTTGGACAGCTTGGCAGACGCTCGTCCACGGCTAGTGGCCATGGCAAAAGATGCGGCTGCCCAGCGTGGGTATTCGCACAAGCAAATCTCAGAGATATTATACCCCAGCAAGCCCAGAGAGATTCTCTTGCTAGTGCTCGTCTTGACCATGGTGTTTGCGTTTTGCAAGCCCGACGTCTTTTACGGCCAATGGACCAAGGATATTGCGTTTTTCCAGACACTTCGTACCTTGACTCCCCTGATCTTCTACGGCACAGTAGCCATCCACATCTTGGAAGCTGCATTGGTGTTGTTGCCAAAGTTGAACTACTACAGAGTGCCTATAGACTACAAGATTGAGTGGATTTTTTGCACCTTGTTTGAAGGCTTTTTCGCCATCAACCGTTTCAACCTGTTGACCTAGACTCCCCCCTCCCGCGTTACCCAATGCGGCAGGAACCGTGCCTTGCTTTTATATATACAAATACATGCCCATTAATCGAACATGAAGTTGGAGTTCAATTACAGAGACCCGCTCCACATGTCCACTTTTGTCTTTTCCAGCGTCTCGATAATCATCACCATGTCTTTGTTGTTCCTCCTCCTACTCCAGTTCCTAATGCACCACACTTCCTCGGTGCTCACTCTTCGCCAACCGGCCCAGCTTCCACCAAGCCACAATGCCGTTGATTTCGACCTTCTTACCCATCACTGGGATTACTACGACGCATTCACCGACGCAATCTTCCAAAACTATCGTGCAGGCATATGCCATCCTTACAATGCAACCGTCTCCCAATTGACAAGGGACAAAAACGTCGTCAGCGTCCATTCGCACAACGATTACTGGCGAAAGCTCCCGGTATTCGATGCCTTGTCCCATGGATTCAACTCAATCGAAGCAGACATCTGGCTAGACAATGGGTCCTTGTTGGTCGGCCACAACTCCGTGTATTTGGCCCCTTCCAGAACCGTCAAGAGCCTCTATTTGGTGCCGCTTCGCAAATTGTTGCAAGAAGTAAATTGCCACGGCGGCCCGGAATTGCACGGCTTGTTCTATAATGAACCGGAGACAACCACATATCTCTACATCGACATCAAGACCGACGCCCTAAAGACCTACAAGCAGTTTATGCGAGACGTCATCGACTCCAAGCTTACAGAATACTTGTCCTACTACGACTTTGATTCCAACAAGGTTGTTCGCGGCCCGATCTCGGTCGTCATAACCGGAAACACCCCAGTGGACTTTATCTTGGCCGAGCAGTTGAACGATCCTTTTAACATCAACAGAAGAATCGGGTTCATCGACTCTCCTTTGGCAAACCTTCTGGATTATAATGACACCATCGCTTTGGTTGCTTCGGCATCTCTTGTGCAGCTAATCAAGGCCAAACCGTTGCTACAAGGCTTGAACAGTACGCAGTTGGACACGATTCGCGAAAAAGTTGAAATTGCACACCGCCTCAATATCAAAGCCCGGATTTGGGACACGCCAAACTGGCCAACGTTCCAGCGTGATGCAGTGTGGCGCCAGTTGCTAGAGGCAAACGTCGACTTTCTCAACGCCGACGACTTGTCCGATGCCCGTGCGTTCTAACTACAGATTCATTTTGCTTATATATTTGTGCCTTTACTCTAGAAGCTGTACCCATAGTCGATGTCAACCACGTTCAACACGTCAACATTGACGTCAAAGAGCTGCCGATGTATATTATTGCGGCAGAATTTCGGGAATTCGGGCAAGTTATTGATTCTCGTCTTGAGACCAAGCTCATGGGCAGCTTCAACCTTGCATCGTATCGCACTCATTTGTTCTTCGTTTAATCCACCAGAGCACGAATCAATTGTAGCATCGGCAGCAATCTCTTGCAAGCTTGCAGAGGCAGTCAAAGAAAGAGTTCTATAGTTGTAATTGAATTCATCTTCCTTAGGTATTAGTTGTAATGGAGCATCAGCAAACAAGTAGCGCTTATTGTCGTCGTAGAAACAATTGCCTTCTTCTTGATTCAATTGCTCATATGGAATCTTGTCGCCAGTCAACACAATCGTAATAGGGCCCTTGACCACTTGCTGCTTCGCATAGTCATAGTATGTGAGATATTCAGAGTTGATCAAGTTTTTCAACTTTGACAACAACGCGGTATAGGTCGCGGTCTCATCAGTATGGATGTTCAAGTACAAGTAAAATGTGTCTTCAGGGTTGTCGTAAAACAAGCCATTGAAATCACAAGCAGACTCCGATAATGGATGGTCTTTGCAGTTAATTTCGTCAATCAACTTCTCCAATGGCTCCAAGTACAACTTGTCAATGGTATAGTCAGGACTCAAGTACAAGTTATTTCTACCCACATAAAGTTCACTGTCTTCACCGCAGTCATCAAGTAACCAGATGCCGGTTTCGACGCTTTGGAACCCCTTGGAAAGAGCCTCAAACAACGGCCACTTGGCTTCGTCGTCGTTGAGGGAATTGACACTCAACACTGGTTTCCCCCTGGTTAATTGGGCAATCGTGGAGTTTCTTGGGTGACAAATGTCATTGTTGTAGTTGTAAAAGGCCGATTTAACTCCGCCATCGTTGAGCGAAGGGATAACCAAGCCGGTCTTTGCCTGGGGGAATCGTTTGATCTTGTCAACGTCAATGATGTTCGCGCGTGCCGCGAGGATAATGGAGAGTAAAGCAGTAATAGACAATTTCATACTTTAAGATTATAAAGAAGAGAGAAAATACATTGAGACATTCAAGTATTATATATATGGCAGCCAGGCACAAACACAAACCAAAAGAGCAGCACAAGTTCAAAATGCACCATGCACCTTTAGTCGTCACCTCTAGAGAGGATTCTCAAAATGTTGAGGAACAAGTTGATGATATCCAAGTAGAGGGTGACTGCCGCCGACACTTCCTCTTCTGGATGAACCTTCTTTAAAATCATTTGGGTGTCGATGATAATATACACCGAGAAGATCAATGCACCAATGATGCTGTAGACATATTCCACGGTCGAGGAAAAGGACAAGAACATGCCAAAGAAGCCAAACGTCACCAATGCAAGTAGCGCATAAAACATAATTCCCTGGAGCGAGGTGAAGTCGTACTTTGTCTGTAGAGCAAAGAGCGTCAAGCCCACAAATATTACCCCAGTCAAGAGCACAGCATTCAAGACCACATTTGTATCGTACATTGTGGTGACAACTCCCACAAGATATGCTTCACAGGCCGTAAAGCCTCCGAGAAATGCCAAGTTGTATGGGTAGCTTCTGCTCTTGAAGAAGGCAGCCACCATAAACCCAATCGAGCCGACCACTGCCAATAAAAGCAACCAGCCATTCTGGACGACAAACGCTTTGGTGGACTCAGAGTAGTTGATTCCAAAACCAATGGCAAACGTAGCAAGCAACTGGAGGGTCAATAGGGTATATACTTTTCTCACAAACAACTGGCGTACCGACAATTCACTTGAAGCCACTGTGACCCCGACTTTGAAGTCGTCTGGAATATCTTCTAGATCGCCGCTGGTTCCCTCGGCGTCAAAGAGGCCATTATTATATGTAGGGGGTTCATTTAACGATTCGTATGGTTGTTGAGGCATGTTGTAGGGGAGGCAAAATTCCGGGGGCGTGGGCTTTTTATCCGCTTGTCATCTGATCGGTCACATTTTACTAAATCATGGGTCCACCAAATGGAGCAGACAAGCAAAGAGGCATATCCAAGCAAGACAAGTCAAAAGGAATAACCAAGCAAGACAAGCCAAGAGGCATATCCAAGCCAAAATATAATAATACTCACTCGTCAGATCGTCGGCTAGCAAATGGCAGAGCCGCAGCTAGTTATCTTCATTCCAGCCAGTCGGTAGGATATCAGTACAATTCGACCAACCAACCGCTCCAGCGCCAAGCAGGGAGAAGCAAGCAGCAGGACACGAGTCTCCTGGAATGGGACCCTAAGCATTTCCGGTTGTTTGTTGGTAATTTGGGCTCAGATGCCAATGACGAGTTGCTACTCAAGGCCTTTATGAAGTATCCTTCGCTTAGCAAGGTGAGGGTGCCCGTTGATTACCGGAGCAAGCAGAACAAGGGCTACGGGTTTGTGGCCTTTAGTGACGGTGAGGACTATTTCAAGGCGTTTAAGGAGATGAATGGCAAGTACATTGGTCAGCATCCGGTACAATTGAAGAGGGCTCAAACGGAGATAAAGCCAAAGGGGAAGAGGTGAGGAAAAGGTGAGGAAGAGGGGAGGTAAGAGACGTAAATTATCAGGGTGACATGATAAAATGGCAACAGTAGACTAGAGTATGAAAATTGGGAAAATCAAAATGAAACATAGATACGATACGCCCACCATAGTGGCTCACCCTGCTACAAATAACCATGATATATACAAGATATATGTAATATAAGATGCGAGCTGGCAATATAATAAGTTGAAACTGGTAATACGTTGAAACTGGTAATACATTGAAACTGGTAATACGTTGAAACTGGTAAAATGCCTTTCATCCAACAGTCATCAACCAGTATACAACAATCAACTGACAAGACAATGTACACCAAGACAACAAAATAAAACTAGACTCCCACATTACACTCGACAAACACCTCATCTCTTTCGAATCGCCTTTTTATCCTTCTTTGACTTGCCTTTACCCAACTTCTTCTTGGGCTCCAACTTCTTGGCCATCGCCTTGAAATCCTGCTTCATCATCTTACCTTGCTCTTTAAACTGCCACGCCACTCCATTCTCGGCCTTCAATTTCCCAATGTCCTGCTTCAATTTCTCATTGATTGCCCCGAACTTGTCGTCGTACGAAATCCCCAAATCAGCCTCCTCAATCGATTCCTTGCCAAACAAATGGTCAAACAACCGGCCGTCACCCCAAAAGAACCCCTTTCTATCCACAATCCACGGGAATCGCGTACCAGTCTCCTTCAACATGAACAAAAAGGACCCCTTGTCGAGGGTAAGATAGAACCCGTCATTGGTGAATATCTTTGCCTTGTAGCTCCGATTCAACTGCGCAAGAGGAACAGTATGCACCGGGGTCGGCCGGCCAGGAATCATGGGGTGTGTGGTGAACCGAATAAGCTCCAGTCCCTTGTTGATGTACCACATTCTGCGGACCAAACGGGAGGGAATCATCAACAAAAACGCGGCAATGGCAGCTGGCACTGCAAATATGCCCAACGTCACTCCTGATCGAGTAAGAAACATGGTAAGGTTGTGGGCTGCTGGAAGATTTTGCTCGTTGGTCTGGTATATTCTCCAGGCCTCGGACATGGCCCAATCAAAAAACAAAAGACCGTAAATCAACACCACTAGGGCAAATGCGCCACAAAAGACAAAATACAAGCGGTGCGACTCGGACTCGTAAATCAATTCCGGCTCTTGTTTCGCTCGGAGTGTCTTGACCATCACACTGAGATCAGAACCGACTTTTGGAACACCTGGACGCGGCAAAAGCGTGGGGACGTTCTCCCTAGCAAAGGGGAACTTGGGTATGCGATCACTAAGCGTATTTGTCTGTGGAGTTTCGCCAGGGATGTGCTGCTTGACCTGGTTACTCAATATACCATCCACCACTTGCTGGTGCTTCAGCTCGGGGAGATTGTTTTTCGGGTTGGATATTTGCGAGTAAAATGCCCCCGCTACAAGTCTCGGCGACCTTATAGGAAAGGCGCGAACCCCTACGCCAATAAACCTTGATCCAAGTCTCAACATTGTCAGTAGCGATTGATATACTTTGGACGTATTACCCAATCGGGACACGTCCGGGTAATGCTTACCCCCTTGCAATTTTCAAAGGGCAAACTACATGAGATTTGCCCAAATTTTGACAGACGTAGCAATTTGCCATCATAGGTATTCTTTACGGAATACACCAGCTTTTGTGTGAGGCCCTCCCAATATACACCGCCTAGTTTCTTCATTTGTCTATGACTGTATTAACTAATAGTGAATGCGGAACATACCAATATGGCTGCAACACTAAAGATATTGGACAAGACTCGGTATCGCAAGCGGAAAATATGTGAGCTCGAAGCCACCAAGCCAGTGGTGGACGATTCGGAGTTACCTACACCTCCGGTATCGTCGCCAGAGTCTGACGAGTGTGCTGTGGACGGCGAAAGCAAGCGGAGAAGGAGCAACAATGACAAGTTGGAAAACAACCCCGATTATATCGCCTTGTGTTCAACACTAAGTTTGTTGTATGGGCAACGGGACAAAGTTCAGATGGATATAGTGGAGCTCCGGAAGTATAAGGAGCAATTGAAGCAGGATCACCGCAAGCTCTTGCAGGTGATCAACGGGAAGAAGTCGTTGCCTGCACGGAACCAAATCATAAAATGTCCCTTGGTAGATTTTACCAAGTATGATATGATATACCAGGACGAGCAGGATATATTGAGCAACAGCTTGGAGCAAGATTGCGATGAACTATATCAGGTTAGTCGGACATTTGATTAGTGGCAAACGAGGTATATAGCGCAGCTTCGCCTGCTTTTGTATGTAGATAATAAATAATGTAATTGCAACTAGCCGTATATTTTTATGCAGGGCCACATAACCATGTAGACACTTGAAGTTCCAGCAAAGCCGTAAAAACTGCGGTATGGAGCTTGTCACGAATGAGAGCAAAATCTGGTATTTTGTACCGGATTCCGAGGAGGACATTCCAAGATATGCTATATCTACCTTGGACGAACTATACGATGAAATCAAGGCTCTAAGGAAGGAAGATATCTTAAAGATACAGCCAACCCGAATGAACTCGGACCAGATGCAAGTGAGTTTTGGCGGGAAATCATTAGGGATCATTGAGTTCACTGACGACGAGACCGAGGAACATCTCACTCAGTTTGTGGCTCAGTGGAAAAACGGCTTGAAGTTTTTGGAGCTGAGTGGCACAGCAAAAATCGATGCCGATGCTGAGGACAAGAAACGGCAGAAGATGGAACTCTCCAAGTTTCTATGCGATAACTTGCACAAATACATCAAGCCAAACGATATCAACGTGAGGATTGTCAGCTGGAACATTAATGGCATGTCCAAAATATACGAAAACAAAAGGGACGAGTTTACAGCCTTGCTTGGTCTCGACCGGGACATTGACCTTTATGTCTTCAACCTACAAGAGACCATCCAGTCCAACACGTTGGCGTTTTATTCCTCACCTGTTGTCGTGAATGACTGGATCACTTTTATTCTAAGTGTTTTAAATGGTAAGGAAACCCATGACAGCGAGGTCACTAGCAGTGTGAGTGGAGGTCTGGACGTAAAGTCGGGGGCATCAGGATCAAACTTGGAGTACGACTATCTAGTGGATAACCGGCTAGTGGGATTGACTACCATAGTAATTGTAAGGAAGAGCCTAAAGAATCAGATATCGAATGTGGAGGTCACCACCACCGGAAATGGTATCTTAAACTTGTTTGGAAACGCAGGAGCAATACTCAGCAAATTCATCTTTAGTTATGACAAGGATATTTTGCCCTGTATCGACAGCGATCAGGAGATTGACCATTCTATTGTCCATGGATACCAGTTTGTATTTGTCAACAGCCACTTGAGCAACAACATGGCAAGGAGAAAGAAGGAGCTTAACATGATAGAAAAGAACTTGGCCATGCGCAAGTATTTCTCCAGTGAGACCACATACTTGATCAATCCCAATGAGTTTGGCGTCGATCCTTTCAAGTTCAACTATGACCAGGAGACCATCAAGGACAACAAGCTAATTAGCTTTGAGGACTTGACCTTGTCGCCAAAGTTGAAATCGCCCACTACGCCGATTTCCCCCATGTCAATGGAGACTTTCACCGACAATGGGCCTAAATTATACAATGAGAGTTTTGTGTTCTTCTCTGGGGACTTGAACTTTGAGTTGCTTGGCGATGATATCAAGGATATGGTGTTTGCCTCACAGATTGATAGATTGGTGGAGAAGGATACTTTGCTCATGGAAAAGGCATCGCTCAACATCTTCAATGGATTCAGTGAACATCCAATTACCTTCATGCCTACACACACGTTGAAAGTAGTCGCTGGACATGCTCTGGTGGAGGAATTGAGCATTGAGGACGAAGACTTGCAAGAGATGAGCCCTTATAACTTCCAACAGTTGCCAAACTACAGTGACCGGATCTTGTACAGTGACAGCGAGCACGTATCTGTTAACGAGTACAATAGTTTTAATCTGATGCACAGTGAGCATCGGCCGGTTTTCTTGGACTTGACGTTGGAGAACCTCAAGTTGATTGACTTCAAGGAGCGGTACAAGTTGATGAAGGAGTTTCTCAAGTCAAAGGATTTCTTGGAGAACTCGAGCAAGCCTTTTGCCGACGTGTCTCCGGTAGACTTGAAGGAGCAAGACTTGAAGATCTTGGACCATTCCAAGGTGTATGAGTTCCAGATTACGAACCAAGGTAGCACGAGGCTCTCGTGGGAAATTATCAATTTGGACAAGTTTTTGCAGGTGGAGAGTCTTGCCAATTCCACCACGGTGAATGAGAATCTTCTCAAGGAGCCGTTGGTGGTGATAACTCCTACCAAAGGAATACTTCCGTCCAAGGGAGTGCAACGGGTGAAGATACAAATCAACACGATATCTATTGGGATTAAGAAGATACTAATCTCGTTGATTCTTCGGATCATTGACAGCAAGGATTTTTTCCTCACATATGAGTTTAGCACCAAGCCGTCTTTGTTTGGCGAGAGCTTGGATCTTTTAAACACCATCAAAGGGTTTGGGTCTTCGTCGGGGATTCCGCCGTCGATTTACGAGCTAATAAATTTTTTGAGCAACAACCTACACCAAGACATGTTCAATGAGACATATGACAGCGGAGCAGGACTCAAGGACAGATTGTTGAACGAGTTGGATATATCTATTCGGGAGAAGTTGGAGGACACCTCCACGTTGGACGAACAGTATATTGGCAAGATCAATGCGTTGAACAGCGAGAATTCTGGGTCCAAGGCGGTGGTGCGAACGTTGTTGTTGCTACTAAACAATCTAAATGGCGGGGTGATTCCCAAGGAGTTTTCGCAGTTTATCTTGGATGAGATCAACATGCCGTCGGTGTTTAGCTTGGCTGCGACGAACAAGTACGAGCTACAGTCGGATATTACCACCAAGGTTATGGAGTTTCTTCCTGGGCTACGATCCAATGTGTTTATGTATATTACGTCGTTCTTGACCTTGTTCTTGACGCAGTTTTCCAATGCGGATAAGAACCAGTTGGTGTCGTTGTTTGAAGGGAGTTTGATCAAGCTTCCCGACGATGCGTCAAGGGGGTTGAGAAGCAAGCGGCGCGAGGTGTTGAAGATGTTGATATAGATGTAAATACATGTTTTATTAGTTGAGAATTTAATGGGCTGACTTCCGGTGAACTGACTTCAGTCAATCGACTTTTCTATCCACCGACTTCAGTCAATCGACTTTTCTATCCACCGACTTCAGTCAACCAACTTTCCGGTAAACCGACTTTCCGGTCAAAATTTTGCCTGTAAACACACTAGTCAAGACAACTTTCCAGTCTGGCCAACTCAAATCTGACCAACTCCAGTTAAAAATTTACCTGTAAACACTAGTCAAGACCTTCAACTCCAATCTGTCACCCAATCTAACACTCCACTTGTCACTCAATCAACCCACATCCACCACTAGTCAAATACCACCACATCCACCACTAGTCAAATACCACCACCTCCAACAACTTGCCACAGTCAAAGCTCTCGCCCGTATTGATATCAATAATCTTAACACCCTGTAGACTGAAGATGCCCTTTTCAATGGCAATCAAGTTGATTTCGGTCTCAAACACCGAGTAGTGGTCAAACGGCCCAATACGGACGTCGTTGTTCAAGCAGATGATGCCAGTCGGCGTCAACTTTGTCAGATTGAGCACCCTTGTCAAGCTGAATGGAGAGTCTGCTGCATTGGTGTAGGGGTATATTATCTGGTGCGGGCCGATTTTGTTGTGCGGATCGACGAAACCAGCTGCGGAAGTGCGAGGAGTGGCGCTTTCGGCGATGTTGGTGGTGAGGAAAGAATGGTTGTTGTTATCCTTTGGCTGGATGTACAAGGAGAGGTTCAAGATCCTGTGGGCCTTGTTGATTGCCTGGATCTTCCACTTGAACATCTGGCCGACCTTGACGTTTGTTGTGCCGTGGAACGAGAGAATGAGCCCGTTGAGACTGGACTTTGAGTTGCGCGGGATGTTGACAGTGAGGGACGTCGAAGCGTGGCGCGACTGGTTCTTCAATTTCTGATGCAAATCGCTGGACACTGGGTCGGAGTTGACGCCTAGCGACACACTGGTGGAGTTGAGCACGGGCGAGGAAATGTCGCTAGACTGCGGATTATGGGGAAGAATCGGGTTTGCTGCGCGTCGGGATCTGTCGGCTATGGGCTGAGACTTGAGTGCGGTGTTTGTAGGTGGGGCGACGATGCTAAAGTCGACAATGGTGTGCCACTTTGTGGTGATTCTGGAGAAACTGGAGCCGGCTTGGTCCTTCTGGCACGGGCTGGAGATGAGGGTTACCAGGATGGGTTTCTTGGCGAGGTTCTCGCTGCTGTTGTTGTTGAGAAGCTCGTAGATGAAGTTCAAGTTGTCGCCAAAGTCGATCTGGATCGGGAACTTCTGGAGGCTCGGTGGGATCAACGGCTTGATCGAGCCGTTGGGGAACTCGAGATTGATCTCGTAGAGATGGAGCGCAGTGTTGATCTTCTTCAACTCCTTGGACGACTCGACCTCAAGCGTGGTCAACAAAATGTCGTTGCGGCCTGCAGGCTTGGTGCACTTGAGGCGCATGTTGAGCACCGGATACACCGGTAAGAGGATCCGGGCGTTCATGCTGATGGTCGTGTCGACGGCCTCTGCCGACGCAAACGACGCCCGGCGGTCTTCTGCCTGCGATTCGTCGCGCAACTGCGACGCAGTGATCACGGGAATCTGATGTCCCTGGCCAGAGATCGTGGGGGCCAATCCTTCGAGCAAGTTTGTCTCCATGATCGGCCGGTACACCTCCTTGAGCCGCAACTCGTCTGTGCTGCCATTTTCGTGGAGCATGACCCGGTGGCTGCTCGCGGACTCTTGTGCAAGCGACTGGTAATTTGCACACGTCAACAAGATCGAGATGATGATCTCCGGGCCGTTGACCTTCTTCTTTGGGTACGAGATCGGGAGACTGAACTTCCAGATCGACACGTGCTCCGTGCTTTCCTCCTCGTCCACCACCATTTGCACCGTGTGGTTGAAAATACAGTCCGAGAACGAATAGTTGTATGTCTGCACTTGGAACTGCTCGTGGGCCTCCAAACGGCCCTTGGACGGGTGCACCGACAAGTCAATCGAGATGAACGCCTCCTTCAACGTCTGGAGGTACGTCTCATGCTCCACTTTGGTCATGGCGTCCTCATTGGTTAGCACAATATACCCGGTGATGCTCTCGTCAAAAAACGCATTCTCCCGGTTCCTCGACTCGCCGAGAATCTCAAGAAACGCCTCCAACGACCCCGACTCATGCTTTTCAATATTAAACGTCGGTAAGTAAACCTGCAAATCCATAATCAGATTGTACTTAGTAGCTAGGGTGTTCGATAAAGGGCTCGGTGTCACGTGACCAGATCAGAGTTTCCCTACCGTATGGTTGAGTAATCGTTCTAGCAACTTTTGTCCAATCTTCAAATCATGTCCTACCAACCATCAAACACCGACTGGGAGTCTGTCACCGTCATTGGCAAGAACGTCAGAAGAGGCAATGCCGGCCCGCGACAAACCGTCGCCAGAGGCCAAAGCGAGATCAACGCCGCTCGCAGAAGTGGAGGCGTTGTCTCGGTCGAGAAAAAGTACGGCTCCACCAACCGCAACAATGGAACCGAGGGTCAACGATTGACAAAGATTGACCGGGAAAACGAGGTCGCCCCGCCAAAGAAAATCGAGGCCAGTGTTGGAAAGGCCATTTCCAAGGCCCGGTTGGAGAAGAAGTTGACGCAAAAGGACTTGGCCACCAAGGTGAATGAAAAGCCCAATGTCATTAACGACTACGAGGCTGGACGGGCCGTTCCTAACCAGCAATTGTTGGGTAAGTTGGAGCGGGCCTTGGGTGTCAAGTTGAGAGGCAAGGCTATTGGAGAGCCGTTGTTTAAGAAGAAGGCATGATCATAGATGAAACTTATGAAATTTAGCTTGAATCTGTAGAATCGGTGGTAACTGTGGTCTGTTTAGTGTCTATAATCTCTTTGCTCTTACTCTCTGCTCTCTACTCTTACTCTTACTCTTACTCTCTACTTTCTACTCTTACTCTTACTCTTACTCTTACTCTTATTCTTACTCTTACCCTTACTCTTACTCTTACCCTTACCCTTACCCTTACCCTTACCCTTACCCTTACTCTAGCTTATACTCACCTACTACACCTACTACTTTATACATGTATTATCGCCTATATATACACTCTTTGGCCAATCTCATTATACCCAACCTTGCGGTCCTTCTTATTGTCTCGGTTAGACTTTCCATATCTAATACCCACCTCCCCCACTTTCGCTTCCTTGAATCTAAATGCGGACTTTTCGTGCTTGAGCACCGGCGCAATGAACCCAACCTTCTTCGCACCATGCTTCTCGCTCTTTATATGGCCCCGCGAAAGCCGCTCGAGCGTCTTGGAAGCAGGCTCAATCCCAAGTGCCTCTGCCGCCTCCACTGGACCAAAAGGCTCGTTCTCCGCAATCGTCAAGAACCGCGACTTCAACGTCTTTCCTGGAATTGGAATCTCAGTCAAATTCTCGGCATCTCGTCCCTCGCGGAATAGCGGGAACATCTTGTACATCGTATCACTCATGGCCTTCAATCCAGGCGTGATTTTATTCTAAACGTTAGTAACTAGTCGCACTGGCCAATGAAAATCAGGAAAACAAAAATGTCTAACCACGTAATTGTCTTAAAGACTAATCGAATATTTTTTTGGAATCTCATCATGTATCATTGCTTCAAACTATACTTACATTTTGCATCCACTCGTCCTCAATCTTTTTCAAAGTCACAAGGGCCTCGATTCTTGGCACCGTAACGTCAAATTGAAACGCCACATCTTGCACAGTCACCCCTTCCTTCGATAACTGCTTGAAAATCAGCTCCTTCATTGCCTTGGAGATATTAAAATTGGTAGTGCAATACGGATTGTGCATAAATGGCTTGGTCGTAGACGTCGACCACGCCTCGGAATTCTTAAGATACGCTCCTTCCCTCGACACATCTTCCTTTGTGATATAGTTCGGCTTGTGGTCCTTAGGCACCTCGTAGTATTTATTCTGGGTATATTCGCCCTTGTAGTTGCGTGGTCCCAAAAACTGCTTCAACATATACTTCAAGTTTGTCTGATGTGCCTTTGGTGAGACGTTCTTTAATATTTTAAATCCTACCTTGCGCGGTGGATACTGAATGTGCTTTCCATATAAAGTACGTACAAAAACTGTCGAAGCGCACACTGCACTTCTCCCCTTGGAATTTGCAAACATTCCTGGTTGAAAAAAAAAAAGTCAGTCAAGGTTGAACAGAAAATCCACCCAATCGTCAATTATGTTACCCGGATATCGTTGGTGTGAAATGGTAAAAAGAATGATTTCACCCAGGATCGAACTGGGGACGTTCTGCGTGTTAAGCAGATGCCATAACCTACTAGACCATGAAACCACCTTGAAAGCAGATTTATTTTCTGGAATTATACGCTGCCTGAGTTTGATCATGTGAATCAAGATTTTCTTGAAGGTTCCATTTGCTTCTTTAGTTTTCCATCTTCGTTTCATACTTATAATTTCTCAAAATGGTGGTTAATAATCCAAACAATTGGCATTGGGTTGACAAGAATTGTATTGACTGGACCAAGAAATACTTCAATGAGAAGTTAACTGGCGTCAGCAGTAAAAATGACGAGCAAAGCATCGCCATAAAGTCTGTCAAGTCCATCGAAGGCGATGTTGAAGTCTGCCAAAGAAAGGGGAAGGTGATTTCTCTTTTTGACATAAAATTGGTTCTTGACTTTACCGGTACTGTTGGTGAAACTGAAGCCAACGGTACAATCACTGTTCCCGAATTGGCATATGACACTGAGGAAGATGAGATACAATTTCACATTAGTATTTCCAACGACAACTCAGAGACTGAGAAGATTAAGAAAATATTCAGAGGGTCGTTGGAGCCTCAATTGCGGAAATTACTTGCACAGTTTGGCAAGGACTTGATCACTACACATGGTAACGATATTCAATTACCAGAAGAGCAAGTCAAGTCTACATTCACATTGTCGAATCAAAAGAGTGGCAAGACTGATGGTAAGACCAGTGTTGTTGCTAATTCTGCTTCCAGTACTACTTCTACTAATGTTGGTACTTCATCTACCAGCTCTGACTCGCATGTTCCGAAATACAACACTTCCAGTTTGCACTTGGAGTCGTTTTTTACCACCACTGCCGAGCAAATCTATATTACATTACTTGAGAAAGACAGGGTTGCTGCATGGACAAGAGCACCACCTAACATTGAAGCTAAGGAAGGTAGCAGCTATCAATTGTTTAATGGAAATATCGAAGGTAAGATCTTGAAGTTGGAGCAAAACAAGAGAATTGAGATGCTTTGGAGATTGAGGGACTGGAAGCAAGGTCACTACGCCAATTTAGACATTAAGCTTAACCAATTGGAGTCTGAGACCAAGGCAGAAATCTTGTTTACCGGCATTCCAATTGGGGAAGAGGAAAAGGTTGAAGGGAATTTCAATGAGTATTATATCAAAAGTATCAAGTTGACATTTGGCTTTGGGATCGTGTTATAAATTCTGCAAGAGTACTAAGCTGGGTTTTCTATACTACTCCATAGGTTAAGCTGATATTACATATTCAAATTGTTGTAGATCTTGTATCAGACTTATTTTTTACTTTAATCTTGCCCGGATGTTGTGTTATATTTGTTGCCGTTTATACGCCTTTTGCTCTATTTCAACCTGGCTGGTTTCAAACCAAAATATGATATGACGTCGAAGATCGACAGTGCGCCTCAAGGTGTTCCTAGACGTACTGGGCATTCTTGTGTGTGATCGTTGGCTGTTTCGATGACTAGAACCCTTTAATAATGAACGCGGCATGTGAATCAAACTGGCGCAATCTTGAAACTTTGAACGTAATGTGCGGCCAATGGGCAACATTGAATTTTTGTATCTCACTAAATTTTGTATTTACTCTCGATGAATTTTCTACGTGCTCGTCATAAATTTCCTATATACTCCAAATGAAATGATACTGGATTTCTCATATGATCCAAAACGTGGCATCATACATGTGGGCCTTGAGTGAAACATCTGGAGCCGTGCCAATCGCCATGGATAAGCCAACTACCCACGCATGTCAAAACTACGTTTAATTTTTAGCCGAGAGGCATTATAACGACAACAGAATTCAAGATAAAGGCATATTTTGTGTGTACGGAATGGAAAACGGATAACATATGGTACGGTATCCATTAATGTGCTACAACCCAGCTTGTAACCGATGATAGCATGGTCAATGTCAATTGTCATGAATTTTAAATATAAATTCTTGTAATCCTGCAAAACGGAAGATTTCATTTTGTCAATATTTCTCCTTGTCGATTTATTGATAGGTTACAAACAACGTGAATTCGTCGCCGTATTCAACATGCATAAGGGCCTTACCTCCAATTGCACATTAGCCACATGGATATAACACTATATAAACTAGGCAAAATCACTAAATATAATCATTAAAAAAATACATACTTACTACTTTTAAAGACATGAAGTTTTCGTCTGCCTTTATTGCTGGTGTCCTTGCTTCCGCATCTGTTCAAGCTGCCCCAATTTTCGAAGAGACTATTCAGCGGGGAATTAACAAGGTCAATGGTTTCTTCAATAATACCGTTGGTGATTTTATCAACCCAACTCTTGTCACACGTGGTGAGTCTACAAAAGATACTGAGTTAACTGATTTGAGTGACGATCCTGAATCACCACCTATTGTTATTGACACTTCTTCAAACACCTTATCAGTTCCAACTATCAAATACGATAAACTCTATGACGGAAACCACATGCCACCAGCATCGGCTGCCAAGTCTCTGAGGCCTGATGAAGTTACCAACTTTTTCATCGACAGTAATGGATATGTGAGAGACAAGAATACTGGTAATATAGTGGATTTCGTACAGAACTAGAGTAATGGAGTGTTATTTGGACAGGTGCCAATATCATTACCTGCTTAAGTGGAGCTATAATAAAAAGTATCCCTTATTTTAGTCTGGAACCAATCAGTTGAGTGATAGGACTCTCACCGCGATAATATATGTTAATGGCGAGATTCAATATTAGTTGTAGAATTAAATATTATGGATATTGAAAAATAAACAAACTATCTAGTATTTACTTGCCCCTTTGGCATTGAGTAACCGGATGAATAGGTAATTACTCTGTTGTGTAAAACTCCGCGGAGGAGCTTTGCTCTTATACTAGGCACTAATATCCTTAAATCTAAATATGAGTACCGGTATCATCCATAGATTAGGCATAATAAGTTACCTGTAGAATTTTCTATAGCTCTATGGTACTAGATTGCTGCAGTTACATGTTTAGCTTATCAGTGGTTAGTCTAGCTACAGGCTGAACCATTACAGTTTATATACAATATTTTTTTCAAAGGTGCAAGTTAGTGAGGGTATGTTTGAGGAATCGTATAAGATAGCTAGATTAAACTTGCTTAATGACTCGTAATAAAAGTGATAATTAATAACAATGATATGGAAAATAAATAAATAAAAATATTAAATAGGCCGCCGTTTTAGTAGAAATTTAAAGACTTGTGTGAAATTGTATATAACTGAGCAACCAAACGGCCATTTATAAATCTGATTCAAAATAGAAATATATAAATCCAACTATAAGATAATCCAATATTTAAACCCGAGATAATTTCGTTTGACAGAGAGTTGATGTCTCAGTCTTACCAGATGGACCTATCCGTTGGTGCGTTTCCGGGTAATTATGTTATTGGAAAACTAAATATCAAATTCTTCAAAACATACTATACACAAAGGTCAAAAAGTAAGTCGGCATATTCGCGTGATTGAATAGCATTAACCAATTAGTGACTAGTATGTATTTCGGAGCAACTGAGACAGTTTCTAGTAATAGAAATGCCCCGGTTTTTCGGAACAACATGATTGAACCACAGAATGACAAGCCTATCAAATACGATGTCAATACCAAAATTCTAGGGTTGGCAGATATGACGCCTATTCAGTTGGCTACCAGATATGTGCAAGGGATACTAGATCACGACAGATCAACACCTATTTTGGACGGGACCACTCACTTGTCCAACCCAGTGAATTATTTCTACAACAAGAATGTGAATGGATTAGGCGCATTTAGCACATTTGAAAAAGTCTCCTTTAGTGATATTCCGGACAAGGCCCTAGAAGAGATTAAGGGAAAAGAAAATATCAATTTGGGGTTGTTTGAGGATTTGAATCGGGGATGGATAATAAGTGGTAATAAATTGATCTTGTGGGACTATTTGAATAATAACAAGTACTCGGTGATAGATGAAATACCAAACAATATTTTGGCAGTCAAACTAATCAAGCCAAAGAAGGATGTATTTGTTGAATCTGTCAAGCACCTATTATTGATTTCCACGGAGTATAATATTTATTTATTGGCCGTGTCTGTGACCAAGGATAATGAGTTGGAGATTTACAACACTGAGTTGTCTGTTTCTGTAAATTCTATCAACGCGAATCAATTTGCGGTATACGAAAAGACTGGGCAAATTTTTTTCGCAGGATATGGTGACGGATTGAATATCTGGGACCTTGGTTACTCCAGCGAAGATAAGTGGTTTGAAAAAAAATGCCACAAAAGATGTCTCACTCGATCAAATCTTTCTTACTTGTTGCCTGTTAGTGTGTTTGGATCAGAGGAGTTTGGAAGTAATGAGACGATTACTTCGTTGTCTATTGATGAATCCAGAGGCATTTTATATTCGTTGTCATCCAAATCTGTTATCCGTGCGTATCAGATCAAGAATGATGGTTTGGAAGGTCCTTTTGTCTTGAAACCGTCTCAGATATTAACTGATTTGAGAACGACAGATTGCAAAGCAGCTAAGTTATTGAACAAGACCTTGTTTAATATTGTGAGCTTGAACATTGTCACAAAAATGGAAAATGACAACTTGTACCTTATTGCTGTGACTCAGGGAGGCTGCAGAATCTATTTAAATGGTGCCTTATATGGTGGGAAAGTTGCAGCATTGAGACTTCAAAATGTGAAATTCCCACCTTCGAAACTATCAATTAGTGAAATTCTGCAACAGCAACAGCAACCATCGTTAAATCGTCCTACAAACTTGTTGGGGTATCAGAAGGAATCTCCTATATTAATCAATACCACTGATAAGAGCAAAATATTCTCCCCTGGTATTTTCATTGCGTCGGTCAACAAAAAAGAACAAGAAAATGAAAAGTTGTTTGTCAGTGTTCCTGATTATGGTGTGCTAAACTATTATCATGAATACGTTGAAAATGCAACATTTTTGGAGAGCTACGGAAAGGTTTATGATATTAAGCAATTAACCCCCGGATTTCATGCCACACAAACTCCTAAAGGATATGCCAACTTCTTTGCCACCCAGTATGTGAACTTGCCATTCCATGTGGCGGTATTAACCAACAAGGGCGTAGAAATATTCAGACTTCGGAATCCAGATGAGATATTCATTTCGTTGAATGAGTTTTATTTGCCATTTATTGAACGATTTGGATTGCAAGAAGCTTGTTCCACCGCCTTGAGCATTATTTGCAACGACAAGTATTCAGAAGTCGATAAAACCAACGCATTCAATTTTTTCATTAACTTGAACTTTGAAAACAAGCCAGTGTATGAGAAGCCTTTGTTGACTACCAACACTAACAATGTTGAAAATGTGAAATTGAGTCCAAGATTCTATGGGATCATTTTGCTAATTAGTCGAATTTTTAGGGATATTTGGTATAAAGAAGTGTTTGAAATCAATGCAGCGAAGGACAATAACAACATCTTATTGAAATCTATTAACATTGACAAGGCACAGCTAATCGGATATATCAATACTGTCATTGTGTTGATTAAATTTTTCGATGATTATGGAGACAGAATACCATATTATTCCAGTGAGGTCAATAATCGGGGTCTTAGTAAAGACGATGAAATAGCTGTTAACGGAGAAAATTCCGGTTTGAAGTCAATATATTTGCTATTGAAAATCATGAAGCAAGGTTTTTCATTCTTGCTAATTTTGTTTGACGAGAGCTTGATTGTTGGAGTTGAAGAAGAGAAGTCGGGTTTCAAGGATACCATAAAATATGTGAATTTGAACATTCAACAGAAATTAAGTAAGTTGAAATTCATTGACTTGTTCAATTTATCAAAGGAAACCAAAGATAGTATCAGGGATGTCTTTACTTGTATTATAAACAAAAATATTACCAAGGGTATATCTGTGGATTATTTGGCGGATAACTTGCAAAGATATTGCAGTTCGTTTTGTTCGGCTAATGATGTTATTATTTTACGGGCTTTTGAGCACTTGAGAAAAGCAGCCACTATTGGAAACAGGGACAATGATAGTAAACTACAAGAGTTGGAGGTTTCAGTGAGTTTGTTTAAGAAGGTCGGGGAGTCCTTGAGTATCGAAGACTTGAAATCGGCAGTCAGTCAAATGATTGGATTAAATTATTATCCTGATGTATTGGAGTTTGTTCTTGACATAACTAATAAACAAGAGAAGGATAAGAGGATCGAGAAATATAGGCTAATTTTTGAAATATTGGTGGAGATTGATATTAAATCTATTGAGAATTACGAAGCCTCAAAGAAGAATAATAACGTTATTATAGAGAATAACAAATTGAGGGATCAGAGCTACAACATATGTTTTAAGTACAATGACAAGTTGTTCCAATATGAATTCTACGATTGGTTTGTGAAGCAAAGATTGGAGGAGAAATTGTTGGAGATTGAGACTCCTTTCATCTTACCATATCTTCAGGAAAGATCTGTGAACTCATACAAGCTATGTTATTTATTGAGTAGATACTATTCTATGAGACAGTATTACTTTGAGGCTGGGGAAATCTTTTACAAGCTTGCTATTAGTAAGTTTGACTTGACATTGGATCAAAGAATTGAATATTTGGCCAAAGGCAAAGGCTTTGGAAACTGTGTTGAGCAGTTTAACTTGAGACAGCAGACTATTGAATTATTGAGCAATATTCAGAATAATTTGGATGTGAGCCGGATCCAATTGGAGTTGATCAACAAGATCCAGAATGATGAGTGTTTGACAAATGAAATAAAGCAGGAAAATGTTGAATTATTGAACAAGAAGATATTGAGCATTAGTGAGTTGTACAATGAATTTGCCGAGCCCCTTAATTATTATGACTACTGCTTAATAATCTATCAGGAGAGTGATTACCGAAACATGGACGAAATATCCAAGAAGTGGGACTTGATTTTGGAGAATGGTGATGTGCTAAACACCATTATTCAGTTGGGTAAGAGAATCAGTAGCTCTGAGTACTGTTTCCCTATTGCTATTTTGATTGAGAAAACCATTGATAAGATTGACAATGTGAAGGATGGAGTTATTGTGGATACTTTCCTCAAGGCTGGGATTACGTTCAACAAGCTATACTTTAGTTTGAAAGAGCTCATTGAGGTCAATAGCAAGAGCAAAGATATTATTAACCGGGAGATTGTTTACTTGATTAAGCAATGGTGGAAAAATGACCCGAGATTGAAGGAAGGTATCTCAGCTAGTGAGATTAATAGCTTGACCAGCTACAATTTAAACAATGATCCGATAGAAAAGTTGTTAACATTAGGCAACGGCATATGATTACAAGGTGCGATCTTTGTTCAAGGCTCTGGAATAATTATTTAGATTCTATAAAACGACATTTTGATGCAAACACCGTAGGCGCGTCTCACGTGACTTATATAGCATAAATTTGTTCTTTTCTCTACAGCATTAATGTCTCAACCTCGTTGGATTCTACACTACAATGGGATCTCGGCCACTTTGTGGTTTGTGGTTCTTGTAAATACAATTGTCATTTCTCTCTCATATGGTCCGTCTCAATTGTTTAGTCATACCTCGGTGTTGTTGACCGTGATCCAATGCCTGGCTCTTGTGGAGGTGTACAACGCTGCAGTGGGAAATGTCAGGGCACCTGTTTTTACTACAGTCGCTCAGGTAGCTTCGCGTTTGTTGGTTGTTTTTGGAATCTTCACCTTGTTGCCGCAATCTCCGGCCAACAGCTCCATTGTCTATGTGTCGTTGTGTGTCGCGTGGTCAATCACCGAGGTTATTCGGTATACTTTCTATGCTGTGAACATTGAGTCTGGAGGCAAACCTCCGCAGATTTTGCTCTGGTTCCGGTACTCAACTTTCCTTTTGCTTTATCCAATGGGGATTTCTAGTGAGTGTTGGTTGGTCTACAATGCTTTGGACGAGGCTACCAAGGTAGTAGGAGTGTGGTACAAGTACTTTTTGATGGCAGTGTTGGTTGTATATATTCCAGGAACCTATATCTTGTTTGGCTACATGTTGAAGCAAAGAAAGAAGGTCTTGGGCAAGTCTCGAAAGAAGACGGAGTAGGCTCTGTATATTTGCCCCCAAATATATTATGGAATGTCCTGTACTGGTTATTTGCGAATCAGAGTCATGACGCATTTTTTGAATGCAGCAAATTCAGCAGCACATGCGTCCTTGTTAATGTTCTGGTAGGTAGCCAATATACACGCTCCATAAGCTTGGCTCTGTTGGTTAGTATGCTTATTTTTTTTTTTTTCTCTCTTTGTAACCTACATACCAAAGTGGCACATGAAGCTGTCGCTGCAAATAATTTGTCAAGCGGTTTTCTTCCAGGCATTGGTCTGAGTGGTGAGGGTCGACATTTGGAGATAGGCACGGGTGCGTTACCCGGCCATGTCCCACATGGGTCTGATCCCAGGTCATCTCATCTAATCTCTACGCCATCTCTTGTTGATTAGTTATCGAGGAAGAATAAGCTACATTGTTTGAAGTTTTCAAGATATTGATATACCAGTTGGTAAGTAGTGCGAGGGATGCTATCATTGTGTGGATCCAGAACAATCAGTGGTTTTATTGTTTGTTGGGATTCGGGCACACCCTGATTTGCCTTTGTGGAAATGGACACTAACGAGTTTTAGATATAGAGGAAGCATTTGAAAGGAATATTTCATTATGAGATCACAATTTAAAGACGAGCATTCTCTTGGTAAGTACAAGTGCATGGGTGGATTCTCTGTGTTCCCGTACCCCCTGACTAACGATTTAGAAAAGAGAAAGGTTGAGGCCATGCGAATTCTCAAAAAGTTCCCAGACCGGATCCCGGTTATTTGCGAGAAGGTCGACAAGTCCGACATCCAAGAGATTGATAAGCGGAAGTACTTGGTTCCGTCGGACTTGACGGTGGGCCAGTTTGTTTATGTCATCAGAAAGCGCATCCAGTTGCCTCCGGAGAAGGCGATTTTCATCTTCATCAAGGATATCTTGCCACCGACTGCGGCGTTGATGTCGTCGGTCTACGAGGAGCACAAGGATGAGGATGGGTTTTTGTATGTGTTGTATTCCGGCGAGAATACCTTTGGCGACGTATTAGAGGAGGAGTTATAAACGTGTGAATGGGGTTTATTATTATTTTTTTTTGTTATATATTTGAATGAAAAGCCTAGCGCAGCACTGTAGCGTACCCGGATTAATGTGGTAATTATGTATATAAAATGTATGGACTCGAACTGAACATGATGCGGAACCGTTTCAATGCCGGGGTTCCAACGGCACAACGAGAACCGACTCACTGTCTGACTCTGTCCCTGAACAAGTCGTCATCGTCCTCCGAGTCGAATGTGGAATCCGCGTTGCTGGCCGACTTGATGTGGTTTGGAAACGAGTGTTTTGGGTCCAAAGTGTTGGACGTTCGCACACTTGCGTCATCGGGGTTCATGATGCGCAATCCCGGTCCCAGGAGTTTCGACTCGGGGGCAATGGACCGGTCGTCCTTGTCGTCCGGCACGGTTTCCTTTTGCGGCAGTTTCGGCACGATCCCCAATCCGTCGACGGCGTTTGGGTCTTCGAATTTGAACCGCGACGACGGGTTCCGCGAGAACCCTTCTGTGGTTGAGCTGTTGTTGCCGTCTCCCGTGGATCCAATGATTGGGATTTCGGAGATGTCGCCATCCTCGGGATTGTCCATGCTGCTGAACCGGCGCTTGTCCGGGTGTCTGCCGGAGTAATTGTTGGCGACCACCGTGGCGGCGATTGCAGCATTCTGCTCCTTCTTTTCGGCCGAGCTCTTTTTCCGCTGGCGCCAGATGTAGAAAAGCACGGCAAAGAAGAACGCAACTGCAGCGACTACGCCAACGACAATGCCGCCAATGGCGCCGCCAGAGATGCTGCTACTCTTGTTGTTGGCGCTGGCAGACGCCGGCGCGCTGCTAGACAGCGCCGCAGGAAGCGTCTGCGTCACGATGACGTCGGCAAAACTGGCAGTGGTCTTGAACGTGACCGCCGACGTGATCGTGCGGCCGCCGTCGGTGTTGATGGAAATCGACGTCGATTCCAACGTCGAGGGCGTCGCGAGAAGCGACGAGGATGTCACTGTGCTTGCGCGGATCGACGATGCAGTAGCAGGAGCAGTGGATGTGGAGTCGGTGGATGAATCTGTGGCCGACGAAGATGATGCTGCTCCGGAGGATGAGGATGAAGATGAAGATGAAGATGAAGATGAAGATGAAGCTCCTGAGGAAGCTCCTGAGGCGCCAGGTGCGGTTGAGTCAAAGTACACGTTATAAAACCCCGATCCGCCGCACTTCTCAAGAGGGTATCCGTCACAGGTGATGGAACACAGCGACAGCGGAGCCAGGTTGCCCAGCAAACTATTGGCGCATAGACAGGTGTCACCATTTGTCAAGGCGGCATATGCGAAACCGGCACACTTGTTTGTGCAAAACCCTGACGACTGGAACTGGTACTGAGAGCCCGATCCAGAAATTGCGCTGCTAGGGTAGCAGCCTATGCTGGTAAAAGCCGCCTTGCAACAGCCAAGAAACAAAAATAATAGCAAGCTGTCCATGGTTTGTCCAGCAAGATGTTGATGCAGCCAGGTTGCTATACTAGTCGCTAGGGATCTTGTAGCAAGAAATCAAAAAATGCAGTAGCAAAAACCAAGACAAGGAAAATAGCCGGTATTGTCAAAATTCTATCAAATTTTCGTAGAGTGTCAGTTTCTTTTTCCAGTCAAAAAGGAGACATCACGTGCTGCTGCTGCGTGCGCGTCAGGGAGAATTGGGAATGTATATAGGCTCAATGGGGAAATCTGCCTTTTTAAATTGTGGCGTTATTCAAACCCTGGCTGGAGTATATTAAATAGTATTTCACCACTACAATTGACAGTCGTCCACTCAGCGCATTACCGCTAATTTTAGTAGCCACATTGTTTGTTTCATGTTAAACTAGCATTGCCTTACAGGCCGATTCAAAACTCGGCTACACCTTACTATTGTTTGACCTCGGTACATGCCTTGTCTTTGGCAATTCTATTGGCAATGTCCATTCATCTCCATTGCATGACTATTCCATCTCACAGCTCATCTATCGTCGCCGCAATTTCATCTGCATTACTTTTCCACTCACTCTTGTCCAGTCTTGACAGTCTACTTCATTCAGTCTTTACTCCACTCATTCAGTCTACTCATCCAGTTTTACAACTCCACTCATTCAGTCTACTCATCCAGTTTTACAACTCCACTCATTCAGTCTACTCATCCAGTTTTACAACCCCACTTCTTTCGCTACACCCGTCTATAATACATTCTATTGTTCCATCCCATTTTCATAGTCACATTTACCCTGAACCTGCTCACCCTCCACTATTCTCCATCTCATCTGCCCTTATATTAACCTTGAATTTCAAGGCAACCGCTTCCTTCAATCCATGCTGTCTCCGGCACAATGGACACGGCGCCGTGGTCTTCTTACCCGTAGAATGACTAAATGCCTTGAACATACATTCAAAACAAAAACAGTGGCCACATGCCAATGCAACCGTCCGCTCGGGACTCTCAAAACAAATGGGGCACTCGTACATTTGGAATGCCTTGGTTTGTGACGACGCCTTCATCTCCGAGTCAATAATCTGCGTCGCCGACGGCTCGTCCGTCGTATCGATATCCGGTATATCTTCATCGGACGAATATATCACAATCACATCATCCTGTCTACCTTCCTTTCTATTTTCTGGGCTCTCCCTCCTACTTGTTTGGCTCTCCCTCCTACTTGTTCGACTCTCCTTCCTACTTGTTCGACTCTCCCTCCTACTGGTCCGACCCTCCCTCCTACTTGTTCGACCCTCCTTCCTTCGGCCCATCGGATCCGACTTTGTAGTTGCCGCCTTATCGTCCCTTCTCCTCGTCTTAATCAACTCCACAATACTATCATCCACAAGATTTTCGTCAAGCTCAACCTCCACAATAGACTCCTTGTGATGTCTCTTGCTTAAATCTCCCCCTGTTTCGCTCCTTCTCCGCTTCCTACCACCTATTGCTGACATGTTAAACCTTGTTCTTCTGTTTCTGGCTCACAGTACTAAACAACCTACCAAATTATAAATTTAAATCAGTAGAAATCAATCAATCAACAAAAATTAAATAGTTTTCCCAACTCAAATCTTGTTTACGTAGCAGTCCTTTAACAAATTTGCCCCTGCCAGTTACATGTAATCACTTACAAGAACAATTACTGCATCTGCTCAACCATCTTCCATGTGCAATGCACGTGCGTGACAACGGGTCTACACGAATATTGCCAGTCACTTTTCAACCTTCGCGCCAGGGCTCATACCGTGAAAATACAGTACTGCCTAAGTTTTGCAAAATTATATTCACTACCATAATTAATTGAAATGTCTGGTTCAGGTGCTTCAGGTAACAAATTCCGTATTTCTGTATGTACTTATTGGTTTAAATGAATAGAGGCAGTGAATTTATATGGGAGAAATAATCAGTGTTTTCAATCGTGTTTCGAGACTATTATAATAGCATCAACAAGTCTACCTGGATATGTTAAAAGGCCAGCACAATATCGAAATAAAGTATCATTTGAAATTGATTTGGATAATAAACGAATTTGTCGAGAAAAACTTTTGAAAGCCATTTGTCATTGAACGATCTGCATCATCTCATGTCTTGATTTCTTTACTAACTATTAGCTCGGTTTACCAGTTGGTGCTGTGTTGAATTGCTGCGATAACTCCGGTGCTAAAAACTTGTATGTTATTGCCGTCAAGGGAGCAGGTGCTAGATTGAATAGATTGCCAGCTGCCTCTTTGGGAGACATGGTTATCGCTACCGTCAAGAAGGGTAAGCCAGAATTGAGAAAGAAGGTTTTGCAAGCCATTGTTGTTAGACAATCTAAGCCATGGAGAAGAAAGGATGGTGTCTACTTGTATTTTGAAGACAATGCCGGTGTTATTGTCAATCCAAAGGGTGAAATGAAGGGTTCTGCTATTACTGGACCAGTTGGTAAAGAATGTGCTGATTTGTGGCCAAGAATTGCTTCTAACTCTGGTGTCGTTGTTTAGATAGCTAATTTGTAATTTAATGAACATCCATTCTATGTTAGGCGGTAGATTTTATCTGTAAAGATTGCTCCTTTTGTTAAATTGCGTGTTTTTGATCGAGGTGTGTGTGTCTTGGGCTCTCTACTAACCCGTACTTGTATGCAAAAATAACTTCAAGGTAATGCGGTTTATTAGGTCTGTATCTCAGCTCACAAAGGGAAGACTCAAGTGTGGGTTGGAAGTGCATTGCCAATTAAAAACAAACAAGAAGCTCTTTTCACTCAGTGATCACTCATTTAATGAGCCACCTAATAGCAGAGTGAGCTTTTTTGACAATGGGTTACCAGGTACCCAACCGAAGTTAAATCCCGAGGTAGTGCTATTGGCGATTATTACCGGATTGGCCTTTGACAGCAAGATAAATTTGACCTCCAGCTTTGACCGGAAACATTATTTTTACGGTGACCAGCCTTTGGGATACCAACTTACGCAACGGTACTTCCCTGTATGTAGTGGAGGCCAGATCAAGTTGACAAAGAAATTCGATAACGTGGACGACAAAATCATAACCCTTGACCAGATCCAGATTGAGCAGGACACAGGTAAGTCGGTGTATGTCGACGAGCAGACTGCCTTGGTTGGGGGTGGATATAGTAAGATTGATCTCAATCGGGCCAATGTTCCGTTGTTGGAAATTGTGACGAATCCAGACTTTGAGAGCATCTCTGAGGTAAAGGCATTTGTCAAGAAGGTCCAGTCAGTCCTTAAGCACTTGAATGTAACCACTGGGGAATTGGAAACTGGTGCCATGAGAGTCGATGTGAATGTCAGTGTGGATGACGGCCAGCGGGTGGAGATCAAGAATTTATCGTCCACCAGTGCGATTTCTGGGGCAATCAAGTACGAATATAGCCGACAGAAGACTGTGTTGGAATCGGGAGGCCAAATCTTCCAAGAGACCCGAGGCTGGGATGGAAAGCAGACGATTCGTAGCCGGAATAAAGAGTCTGGTGTCGACTACCGATACATGCCTGATCCTGAGTTGCCTTTTGTTCTTCTAACCGAGCAGTTGATTGAAAAAGTGAAGGAGGAGCATGTCAGCGAGTTCCCGGAGGATATCATGGAGTCTCTTATTTCTGCACCGTACAATTTGCGGGTGAAGGACGCCAAGCTACTAGTCGGCGACACTTATCCAGGTTTGTTGGAGTATTATTACCGGGTATTTAAGAATACCGTGACCAAACATGGAGTGGCTGCTAAGATCCCGGGGAATTTTATTCTACACGAGCTATTGGGCCAATTGACTAAGCTTCATGTTCAGTTTCTGCCGGAAATTGTGAGTGTAGGTGAATTGACGGATTTGATTGAGGCGATTCACGTTGACAAAACGATCACCAATGCCAGTGGGAAGTTGCTATTGGAATATTTAGTGAGCAATCACGACCACAAAAGCAGTGTCGCGAATTTGATTCGGGAGTTTGAACTTGAGGTGCCACAAGTGCTGGAGTCTGAGATTGCGGGGCTCTGCACCGAGATTGCCGCTAAGTATCCCGAAATAGTGGAAAATTTACAAAAGGGCAAGAAGATGAACTCGCTACAGTACTTGGTGGGGCAGGCAATGAGAGAGTCGCAGGGGAAAATAAAGGCCAGTGTGTTTGAAGACGAGTTCAAAAAGATAATTAGCCAGTAAGTTTGTATGTACACCTGAACGAATAATGTAGGAACTTGACAGTGTTTGCAGCCCTGACATGAAAATTTTATGCGTGACATCAAACTGGGTAGACCGACTATCCACAATGTCTGCTCCAGAAACATTGGCTGAAGCTGAAGTTGGGCCGGTTGAAGATGTGACGATTGAGAATTTGAATATTTCCGGTGAAGGTGCCAAGAAGAAGAAAAAGAAGAAGAAGAAGAAGAAGAAGACCATCACTGCGATTTCCCAGTTTTATCCCGAGGGGAAGTACCCTGAGGGACAGGTGATGGAGTATGTGGACAACAACAGTTATCGAACCACAGACGAGGAGAAGCGGTACTTGGACAGGCAGATGGACGAAAGCAAGTGGAACGATTTCCGGAAAGGTGCCGAGATTCACCGACGGACACGGGAACATGCTAGAAAGACGATTCAGCCGGGGATGACCATGCTCGAGGTCGCAGACATTGTTGAAGGCGCGGTGTTGAAGTTTGCCGACTCCAGCGACACCAAGGTCGCCGGTATAGGTTTCCCTACGGGACTCTCGTTGAACGACTGTGCTGCGCATTATACTCCAAATGCAGGGGACAAGTTGGTGTTGGGCTACGATGATGTCATGAAGGTCGACATTGGCGTACACATCAACGGGCATATTGTCGATTGTGCATTCACCCATACGTTCAACCCAAAGTACGATGGGCTACTTGCGGCGGTTAAGGCAGCGACCAATGCAGGGATCAAGGCTGCAGGAATCGATGTGCGCATGTGCGATATTGGAGAAGAGATCCAAGAAGTCATGGAGAGTCACGAGGTCGAGTTGGATGGGCAGACGTATCCAGTGAAGTGCATCAGGAACTTGAATGGGCATAATATCGGCGATTTCCATATCCACGACGGTAAGACCGTGCCTATTGTAAAGAACAGCGACACCACCAAAATGGAGGAGGGAGAGGTTTTTGCCATTGAGACGTTTGGGTCGATCAATGGCAGAGGTCTTGTCATCAACGATGGAGAAGTGTCCCACTATGCCTTGAACCAAGACGTGGATACCTCCAGAGTGGTTCTCTCCAAGGCCAAGGACTTGCTACGAACCATCAACAGATGCTTTGGCACCTTGCCATTCTGTAGACGGTATTTGGACCGAGCTGGCGAAGACAAGTACCTTTTTGCCTTGAGTAACTTGGTGAAGAATGACATTATCGAGGAATACCCGCCATTGATGGAGAAGAAGGGTGCGTACACCGCACAATGGGAACATACAATATTGTTGAGACCTAACGTCAAGGAAGTCGTCCTGAGAGGCGAAGATTATTGAGGCATCTACCCTCGGCATGTATCTAGTATATTTGAAAATTGATTTATATCCCACTTCCGTATGTGTTCCGGGTAACATGAGGACTCTTTCGCTTTGTTTTTGTCCCCTTTGTTGAGGGAGACTTGCTGTCGAGTCTACTTTATAGAGGTAAAGCACAAATTGTCTCATCAAGCCGGTAACAGAAGCGAAGATGGATCAACAACCGTTTGATTCCACCAATTTTGATCAGTTCAGGTTGCAGAATTTCCCACAATTCTCTCAATTTTTGACTTCTACCTCTACCCAACCGCAAACTCAGACTTCTGATCCCCATCGTCAGAGACACGAACAAACGCGTATCGACGATGCTTCATTATATTTAAGAACCACTTCGGTTGGCACAGGCGTCGATACTGTAGATTCCGTCCCAATACTTAATCAAGATGCAGAAAATGCACTTCTTCTTGATAAGGACGAGGAGGACCTTAAGCTACCCCGAGCAACTCTACAGCAGAAAATCGATGTCCTAGACTGGTACCATGCTAGTGATAAAAAGTCTCAGCAGCACGCCGTGCTGCATTTTCAACGATACAAGAAGTTTGCCATTACAAAGTCTTCCTTTAATCGATGGATTAAAGTCGAGCCCAAGCTCCGCAATGATTTGAAAAATATTAGCTACGCGTATCGATCCATATATAAGACCAAGCCTAATTTGAAAAACCCAGAAATCAACCGCGCCCTAGAAATATATTATGAGCAGAATTTATACGAGAAAAATATTGACCAGGTCAGCGAGCGGTTGCTCCTTAAAAAGTTCCAGAAGTACGCGTTAATGTTTGATCCAGATTTCGACATGAACAAGGCAAAACGGTCCAACGGCTGGTTGCACCATTTCAAAAAGAAGAATTCGACTAAAAAGAAAATCATCCTGAATTTTTTTGTCGAGCAAGAGCGAATCTTTGTGACGAAGTACTTGAACGCTGAAAAAGTGCGTATCAAAAACCAGTTGAAAAGTTATAAACTTAGCGACATTTATCACTTTGATGAATTGCGAGTGACTTCTGACTTGCCGGGTATCAAGCAGTTTGACACCTCCGGTCTACATATTATCGAAATATTAGTGGGATTATGTGTAAATGCTGATGGCAGTGAATTCATTGATCCTTTGATTATTGGAAAAGATAGATACCTGAATGATATTAAGTTAAAGAACTTTCTGAATTATTTTCAGCATCCTTCTGTGACAATAACCTCTGAGATTTTCTTAGAATATCTAACAGATTGGGATAACAGATTGGGTCGAAGTTTCCCTTCTCGCAGAATCGCACTTTTGGTGGATACGCTATATGCTCACATAATTCCGACTGAATCTCTTAAACACATTGAGTTGATTTATTTTAGTCCTAATTTTATATCTTACCTTTCTTATCCTGTTGAGTTATTCAATAAGAATATAGCAAGTTTGACGGAAGTGTTACCAGATCCACATGGAAAGGCCAATTTTAGTTATCGAACAAAGGACGTTGTCTTATTAAACAGCAATGCGAAGAAGCTTGGTCGGCTTGAAATTCAGCCGTTGAATTTAGGCGTATCGCGAATCTTCAAATCATACTTTAAGTTGAATTTATTTGAGTACTACCTCTCTCAGCTACTCTGTCTTCAAAGCGGACCAGGGTCTGTTGGTGACTTTTCAGCAGAGTCTATCTGTAAAGTTATAAACGGAATTGGTGAGGTGGACCTTATTTATTTTGTGACGGAAGGCTGGGATTGGTTGAAGGTAGAGAATGAAATCTACGAGAGAAATGTCATGAAGGCAGAGAATATTGATGGGAATGCTTCTGACTTTACTAAATCTGCTCGCAAAAATATTGTGTCTAGCTGCTTTAAGAACAGTGATATTCTACCACTATTTAATCTAGTGGATTTAACCACCGACGTTCATTCTAATCCAATCAACCCTATAATATATCTGGACTATTCGAAAGAGTTTAAATTACTCAAGATTTTGAAGGTCTTTGAATTTAAGAAGTTAATACGGTTAGAAAAAAAGAAGCCTTACTTGAGGCTCAGTCGAACTACGCCTGCCGATTATTTTCCTTTGAAAATCGAGGATATCTTGTTTCCAAATGAAGAGTTTGTATTAAACAAGCACTTGGGAGATGAACAAATTGTTAGACTAGTTAAGCAAGAAATGGCAAACTTTGAAAAAGCACAAGATGACTTTGATAAGAAACCGATTGATCTTAGTGAGTTTTCTAGTGCAATTATTGACGATCAGCTTCAGCAAATTGATTCACAGCGGCATATTGAAGATACCCCGATGACTGATGAATCGTCCGATGAAAGGA
Source organism: Saccharomycopsis phalli (assembly GCA_020342235.1). Classification (NCBI taxonomy): domain Eukaryota; kingdom Fungi; phylum Ascomycota; class Saccharomycetes; order Ascoideales; family Saccharomycopsidaceae; genus Saccharomycopsis; species Saccharomycopsis phalli. Next base: position 1,093,434 of record CP073217.1, read on the forward strand.
ATTTAAATGATATGATACGTATATCTAAGCTTTTGTACAATGACGTGAAAGGTTTTTTGGACAAAGATACAGGAGAAAAATATTCAAAATCGAAGTACTACTTCAGAAACTTCTTGGTTTCATTTATGCTTGAATCCAATGAGTATATTTTTAATTCTGAACAATATGGACAGGTAAACAACGATGATCAAGGTATTGATAATTATTTTGGCTCGTTAAATAAGAAGCACAGTAAGTATAAGCTGAAATTTGTGGCAGAGGGTGATTTGGGCCATACCCAAAGTACAGTGAACGCGTCTGTCGTAAATATTGAGACATTGTTCAATGCCAACCTACATAGAAGAAGCGTGGCAGAGGCATTGGAATATGAGAAGGAAAGGAAGAAGTTGGAGCAGGGCAACATACAGGATGTTCTTAATACCCAAGGTACTACTACGGTAGGCCTACCATAAAACATTGATGAGGGTTGTATTAGTTGGTAATGTATTATAATACTGGTAAATTCTGGTGTAGTAATAGTAAAGACAATTGGTGTATTTAAATTGGTTACTCCAGGAACTGTATTTCAAATGACTAATTGATTAATACAAATGTAAATATTTCGCAAGCACACATGTCTTCCCCGTTTATATACGATCTTGCATGAGGCGGGGCTACCATTATCCTTTCGCCCTAAAGTGAAATGGGAATTGGAGATTTATGAGATTTGGCAATATTGGTTATTTGTCAAGTTTGAAGAAGCAACATAGGCCAAGTGTATCATTTAATTATTAAAATAATATGCTCTTTTTATTCACTAATTGTAAGTATTTCAAGCAACCTATCTATTGTCTAGGAGGCCAACACTGATTACTGCCTCGGTTTGCATATACAAAAGTCTATAAAAAGGGCTCATTAACCCCTTGTAATGTTTTTAAAAACCAAGACTGGCACATTATATAGACATGACTAAAGTGATTCTTCATTGGTTAGAAGCTTCTCGTTCACACAGAGTGATGTGGCTCTTGGAGGAATTGAGGATACCATATGGGATCAAGGCTTATTCTCGAGATGAAGCTCTCGGAAATACTGCTCTCAAGAAATACCACCCATTGGCAAGATCACCGGTGATTGAAGTATTTAAAGATAATTCAGACAAGCCTGAGATTGTCACTGAAACATTGACCATTTTCAAGTACTTGCTCGAGAACTTCGATAAGGATCACAAGTTGACTCCAGCAAACCCGGCTGATAGAGCTACCATGAATTACTATATGAATTTCTGCGAAGCTACCCTTCAGCCTGCCTTGGTCTCAATGCTTGTAGGTAAAATTATGCAAGGGGTATGCCCTCCTGAAGAAGCACCTCTTTACAAAAAGGTTGCGGACCATACAAACAAGTTCTATTACATCCCGGGAACAAAGACAAACTTGGCTTTTATTGATGGAGAATTGGCCAAATCTCGATCGGGGTGGCTTGTTGGTGACAAGTTATCTGCGGCTGACATAATTTTCGAATTTGCTTTGTATCAAATCACCTTTGATCCAAAGATTAATGTGTCGGATGTTATTGGACCTGGTCTAGATTTGAGTAAATATCCAAATATTGCCAGATGGGCCACTAATGTCAATAATAATGCTGCTTATAGCAAGGTCACTAAGGAGGCCGCAGCTGAATTGGAGAAAGCAAAATCTGCTGGTCATTAGACGTAAACGTAAATTATCGCGTCTGTCGCTAGTCATGTGAATTTGATTGAAATACAATGCTCAACGAATAACACTTGTAGTTATAACAAAAAATATATTTTCTTGTGGATTCCTGTGAAAATATTATCAACTTTGATACTTCGTAAGGATTCTACTACAGTTTGTGTTTCCGCGTACATACTGTTTACATTCGACCTATACCAAGCCGCAATACTTTATGTGTAATCCCAATTGTCATCAGGTTATGATGATTAGCTATATTCTTTAATTATTATGGACTCACTATTGTTAAATATATTGTGAGACGCACGATAATTTGGTCTATGATTGCTGTAGAAAATTCTAAAGTTGACTCAAGAATAAACCACAAAACATTGAATTTCAATACTCTTTTTGGTGTAAATTTTAAATCGATTTTTATAAATGATATCGTACGTCTATTAAGTTAAATAATTTATATAAAAGTCAATATATATACGCTTTTCCTCAAAAAGATTATATTAGAACCAAATTATTAAAAAAAAACAAAGAAATTAGGAGAGTTTACCAAGGAAAAAGTAAAGAGGAGTATTAATAGAATAATCATATTTTTTTTAAAAAAAAAAAATAGAAGAAAAGAAAGTTAAAAGAAATTCTAATAATATCAACGGGGTATCAACTCGTCATTTCGCATTCTTCTCTATGTACTTGGGTTACCTGAGGTTGACTTGACGCATGCCAGGCCAATTACTACGCGTGTCGGAAAATAATAATAGCACAAAAATTAGAGGGTAGTACGGATGTATCATATAGCAATCCAATACCCAATATCATAAAATTTAGATGGCTATTTCACAATGAGTTCCTTTAACGTTGAGCATCTCAAGTTAAATGTCATTGCAGGTGAAGCTTAGTACCAATACAAATAGAAATCTCCTGAAACCTGTGCTACCAATAAAATGCTTACAATTAGATTACCAATCCACAGCTGTTCGCAGTGATTTATTACTAATATACACATATATAGACCCAGACAAAAAAACTAAGCAGAAGAAGAGTACTTAGTCACCGCACGCGTACCCTCAGAAACAGCGTGTTTGGCAAGTTCTCCTGGCAAAATCAATCTAACGGCAGTTTGAATTTCTCTAGCAGATATAGTAGATTTCTTATTGTAAGCAGCCAACTTGGATGACTCAGTAGCAATTCTCTCAAAGATGTCACTCACAAAAGAGTTCATGATAGAAATAGCCTTCTTAGAGATACCAGTATCCGGATGGGTCTGCTTCAACACCTTGTAAATGTATGTGTTGTAAGTTTCCTTTCTGGACTTTCCTCTCTTCTTTCCATCAGCTGGAGCAGAGGTAGTCTTTTTAGCAGCAGGCTTCTTAGAGGCTGGGGCCTTAGAGGCAGGTTTCTTTTCAGCTTTTGGGGCCATGTTTAATTATAATAAAAGTGTGATACAAATAAAAAATTCTAATCTGGGTGACCGTCCATTTATATAGAAATATCAAGCACACTAGGAGGTGAGACGCGTGCTGAAAACTTCGCGTATCATGCGTAGTCTGTGGACCGGACCATGAACTACACCAGGTACATAAGTCAGTATATATAAGGTACTTGCGCAACTAATAATTTTTTATTTTTACAACACTCGAATAACTATTTTATAATGTCCGGAGGAAAAGGTGGTAAAGCTAGTTCAGCTGCTAAGGCTTCTCAAACCAGATCGGCCAAGGCTGGTTTGACTTTCCCAGTGGGAAGAGTCCACAGATTGCTTAGAAAAGGTAACTACGCACAGAGAGTCGGTTCTGGTGCCCCAGTTTACCTTACTGCTGTTTTGGAATATTTGGCCGCTGAAATCTTGGAATTGGCAGGTAATGCCGCAAGAGATAACAAGAAGACCAGAATTATCCCAAGACACTTGCAATTGGCCATCAGAAACGATGAGGAATTGAACAAGTTGTTGGGTCACGTTACCATTGCAGAGGGTGGTGTATTGCCAAACATCCACCAGACCTTGTTGCCAAAGAAGACTTCTAAGCCGAAGGATTCTCAAGAATTATAGGTTTAGGTTTTACATTTAATATGCGTGTATAATAGATTCTGGGTAATATAAGTTAAAAAAAAATGTAAAAACTTGTCTATTATTTAAGTAATTTATATTATAGTGCCTGCGTTGTTTGATTGACGCGCACCAATAGTCGTATACACTTCAAATGCAATGAAACAAACCTCACACATATCACGTGCCAACATGAAAAAAACTTGACCGTCTCGAGTAGAAGTTACCACGAATAATGCTAAGAAGTAGCGGTGTATATGGCCAGTGGTGCGTGAAAAGCTTTTCGACTTCTACCAGATATGGGAACTCAATCAACAGAACGACTGCCACGTTGATTGAATTGATGAGGGGCGACCAAACTAAGGTAACTAATGAGGTTCCAGAAAGACAATTTACATTTAATGTGGGACGATCTATTAGTGATATTAAAAGACAGGCAGAGTCTATTAGAATGAATGAAACTAAAGGTGCCATACTCAAAGTTGAAGTGAGATCTGCGGATCAAGTGGAAAAAGCAATCAAACAGCTACGGAACTTGGTCAGAACCAATAGAATTTCACAAGAGGTCAGAGAACAGCGATTTCATATCAGAAATGGTGTGAAGAGAAGAGAAACTCGATCCAAGAATCACAGGGCTCAGTTCAAAGAGGGATTTTTGAATATGTTGAACAAGGTTAAAGATGCAAAGAGAAAAGGATACTAGTTCAAATATGATAGTATATTGAGTAATGTCCATTACTAAACTATGAAAAGTTATAATATGTATCACGAGTGAAAAATTGGAATCTAATATTATGGAAGGTTGAATTTATTAACTATTAGGTTATAACCACTGTAAATAGGACTAGTTATAAATAGAGACATAAAAATTTGTGGTCACTAAAGGCTTTACAAACAATAAGAAAATTGACGTACTTCGTATGATGTCAAAAATCTAACGTACAAAAGGTAGTATTATATAATAAAAATAAAGACACTTAAAATTATAAATGCAAAAAAGAACTCCTCATCAGGGGCTCGAACCCTGGACATTTCGGTTCCTTATTTCTAAAAGCCGAACGCTCTACCAACTGAGCTAATAAGGACGGAGTTATAAGATTTTTGCGAAATTAAGATTATACATACTATTATTTGAGGCAAACGAATAATTGCTTGTATTTGATGAATATCAACAAGGTATATTGATAAAAATATATCAAGTATCAAATAAATATCCGAAATATCGAGGTTCCAAAAAGAAGAGCTTCATACTCAAATATGAACATTGATTTTAGTTAATAATATTGTTTCAGTATCAAATTTTCAGTAAGCAACAATGTTGTAGTACAGTGGCCAGTTACTACTGTAATATGCGAAAGTCTTGACAAATAAACTTTGTATGTTCATAGAAACTTCCCATGCCGTGTCACAAGGTGCTAGGAGATGCTTGTCATAAGCTAATGTAAAAATAGAGTGATTTGATTCTTTTTCAGCGCCCCCAAGGCGATCCTCAGCTTAATTTCTCAATTATTCAGTGTGTCCAGCTTCATTGATGATAAAATGCTATGACTCTTTCAAAATGAATACCTTAAATGCAAGAGATGTGAAATTGATTCTTCCACTGTCATACATGACCAGAACGTGATAGAACAGCACACTTCGAACACATGATGAGAACAGCGGCGAGGCTTTTCACATATCGACACCTAATACCATACATCAACAACAAAATAGCTCCCATTGAAGTTCTTAGTCCCATAAAATTACTATTGTATTGATTAAGGATTTTCAAACATTGAGGATACTAGATTAAAAACATCTCTATCGTGTTTCAGTCTAACCTTGGACTAATGTCACTCCTCTACAACCTTGAACTCATCAGAATTTCTTTTCCAAGAAAGAGACAACACATAAAATCATATAAAGCAAATAGCAAGCTAATTTCATCGAAATATGTCCCTATCTAATCCGAAACATCATGATTCATAATAATGTTGTTTTGTATTACTAATTTGGCAGCCCTCGTTATGCGACAGGCTGAGAATGGAGAATTAAAAATCAATCCGATCGAATTTACTCTAAACCTGCCACTAGTATTGTTGTCTTAATTAAAGTTACCTGTTGTTCCTCCTCCTTACATATAATGTCTGAGAAGCTACAGTCCAGCCATGTGTAAATCATGCTAATAATCAACACCATGACCTATGCTTAAACATACTAGTAGACGTAATAGAAAAATAATATTATGTGATCACTATCATCTAACTAAATGCATAATTTATTTAGCACATGTGGCAATGCCTATTTTCCACCAGTTGAAAGAAAATACTACAGTCATTGACCGAATATTTCCCCCCTTTTGCAACATACATGCCATTGGCTAAATATATTGGTTGCAAACTTTCTAAATATTAGAAATTGAGAGGCATTCATACTTACACAATACCCAATTATAAACGAAATCAATAGCCACTATATTTTCAATTTTACTTTTACTCTCGGTATAAAATCTTTAGCCGGTTTGTCATAATACCTGATTAATGGAAGTACATTGTTCTTGGTGTTCCAAATTAGAGTCTTCGTTTCAAGGATGATCTTCGTTGTACATTCCATGGTGTGTGAAACACCTACAGACCTCAGGTAAGACGACGCAATGCCAAGAATTGGAACTACCTTAAACACACTTGAGAATAATAGATATTTCAACGCATAATAAATAATTGGTATGATATACTCAGAACCATTCAAAACCAAATATAACAAACAAATACTCACGTAAACAGCTCGAACTTCTATAAATAGATTTACAATGTTTAAAGACATTACTGCTAATCAAATAAATAGAAAATTCACAAAAGAGATATCAGTCTCACTGGACACTTTGATATCTTCTGACCCATGCCCTCTCTTCCTTTTTGTCCTTTTTCTTCTTATCCACACGTCTCTTTATACTACAAAACTTTATATAATGTCCTTTCTTTTTACAATAGAAGCAAGCGCCGGACAGTCTCAATTGAAGGTAAAGATACTTGGTTAGCCCATAAGGATACGAACCACACTTCTCGTATTTTTCTATTGGGTATCTACTTTCAAGGATTGCATGATTGATAAAATCATTCCACAAAGACTTGGACCGACGGAATACTTCAGTATCATCCATGGTCTTACCTTTAGCATCAAGTATGAATTGAGTGTACTTATTTCTGATATGTTGTTGAATGTTAACTAAATCCTCGTACTCTTTCGTAACAATTATATTAGTTAATTTCAATTCCTTCAAAAAATATCTAATAGCGGACTGAGAAGTTATGGCCTCATCAAGAAGAGTTAACATTGCATTGAATTCATTACAAAACTCTTCCAAGTTACCAGAAAATTTAACAGCAGTGTAGTTATTGCCAGGAACAAACCGCTGTCTTAATTTCGCCCGGAAAAAGTCCCAGCTGTCAGTAATACCAGACTCAATCAATATTAGATAAGTACTATAGTACCAGTCAAATGCATATCCTTCCAAGTGAAGAGAGGCGTAGTAACTCCAATATTTCTCGGAAATTTGAGCAACAGCGGCAGCAGCCTTGACTTTATTGTAAAATATTTTCAAGGTCATGGGGCTAGAACTTCCGTCATACTTATACCCATCCATCATAAAGGAATAGCTTTGCGATTGGATGTCGGTAATTATAGTGTGCGAAGGGGTAGTTTCGTCTTCATCAAGGGAGGTGGCAGATTCAGAAGCGCTTTCATCACTGAAATGTTTAACTTGACTAACAGAAAAAGCGTCAAACAACTGGCCAATATTTGTTGGTGATGACATTGCGTTTAGGGAGTATTAACACCGCATGAGATCACAGAAAATCCGGTGATGTGTGATACGCAGTTCTGTGGGCCAGTCTTGTGACTTTCTACACAAGGCAAGCAATCAGGGTTGGTGAGGATATTCTTAAAAGTTTCCTTTAGTAGATATAACCCCATTATATTTTTATCAAGTACTCGTTGCCTGACGTACCAGTATCCGTCATCTCGTACTTACATGCATACTGTATTGAGCACATCTTGACAGGTACAGATACGTCCAATGGCATTCAATTTATTAACCGTGTTGAATCTTCGTAGTGGAAAATAATTTATATAGTGATTTTTATGGTCTTTGAGAGATTTAATGGTAAAGGGTAGAGAATATGCCAAAACACTGTACGATCACGTGATACAATAGCAATGGCCAATTTCATGTAACACTTTTTTATTACTTGATATAATAGGAAATTAATATTATTCCTTGCATCGCGCATCTAGATGGCCAAAGTATTCGTAAGCGACTTGGTGAGCTAATTCCAAACTGAGTACATGATACCCGGACATAGAGTGTAGTACTTTTTACTGTCTCAGGCGATCATTCATTCCACTTTCACTCATGCCAGGTCTAAACTCTCGAGTCTTCCGAACCAGAGCGCAACAAGCACAATATGAAAGAACAATTACAGGAAAATATCAAAATCTAATGAAACGAAATCCATTTCTATATTTTGGGTTGCCTTTTTTAACTTTGATGGGTGTCGGTTCAGTTGTATTAAGTAATTTTACAGCGGTCAGGTACGAAAGAAGGGACCGAAAGGTTCAAGAAATTACGGATGAAGATAATTTAAAAATCGTAAAGGGCAGAAGAAAAGTGGATGTGAAAGAGGAGTTTTACCGCTTACAACATATGGGCGAGGATGATTGGGAACCGAAGCGAGTGCCACGAATGAAGGGAGAATCAGAGAACGTTTTCTGAGAATGGAATGTTGTATTTTTTTTCGTCGTCGGTGTTTTGAGTTGCGGTAACGTACGAAAACCTTATGTGTATTATAGATGGATCGATCGTTTCCTTTGAGAATTTCAAGTGCTTAAGGGGAAAGTTCGACAAGCAACCTTATACCAAAACGGCATTTATTTACTGTGTTCCAATTTGCAATTCAAACGACAGGGCTGAGTCCAACAACCCAACATCGCTAACATTGAACCGAATAACATTTTATAATTGAAAAGGCGCAAAACAATTGCTAGTATTCTACAGATATTTCAAAGATGCAATTTTTTTTTTGAGAAATATAAATGCAAACGCTAATTAAAATTTGATACTACTACCAGATAGTACAAAGGGTTCACAGATTTGTAGGCAGGGGCTAGCTGGTTGCCGAAATAATATCTGTCGATGCATTTATTAATAGTGCTGTTTCAGTGTCTTACAATGCATATTTCAGATAGAAAAGTTAAACCAACAGAATTTAATATTCTTATTCTAGAAAGGGTCCTCTTATTGTATTGTTTGGTACAAAGCGTACAGCCTCTAATTTTTGCCCATGTCTTTCTTTTTGGTTACCGCAATTTGTATATTTAATAAGGTTCAAAAATACCACTCAGGAAGCTACAATAACGATAGCATTGGTGTAAATACTTTAAAAGGTCATCTGAATAGTTCTTAATACCATAAATAATATCAATTTTTAAGTTGTCTTTGTCAGTTCTTGGCTAGCGCGATCACTGGGGCATTATCTCACCAAATAGAATTTATTTTAAGATGCCAAGAGCAAGCAATCAATCGAAATTTGTCCTAAAATATTAACAGAAACATGCAGTTACGACAGTTAATAGAAGACAACATGAGACAACACTATATCACCACTTTTCAGACAACATAAGACCTATTCAAGACAACAATTCCCTAAGTTCATTACTTTTAGGTAGGTCATGACTATGTAATTGCAATTTACCATAATAAAAAAAAAACAAGATAAAAGGAGATCAATTCACCATTTTTCAGTATCAAATTACTGAACTATGTTTTCTGGTTTAGTTTATGCTGCCATTCTTTCTACGCTAGCAAGTGCTACGCCGGTAGAGAAGACAGTTTATACCACTACAACTTACTGTCCGTTGACTACTGCTACTCAAGCCACAAAGTCTACTCCTGTTGTTGTTACTCATAGTGTCACTGACACCATTAGTATTCAAGATTGTGGAAAGCGGTCTTGCGGATATACCACTAGAGTTACACCGGTTCATTCTACTACCTACGACTGGCATACTTATAATACTGAATTTGTCTACACCTCTGCTTGGGAAATATATATTACCAAGTATTGGTCTTACAAGGACAATAAATGGAAGTTGCCAAGTGAATGCAGTGGTGACGAGACTATTTATGCTTCTTGGGGCTGGGGCTTTTCTTGGGGCTGGGGTGACAATGGTCACAAAACTCATTCAAAACCCCCAATTTCTCCAGGAACTCCAGGCACCACAACCTCGCCAGGTAACCCAAGCACTCCAGTGAAGCCAAATACTTCAACTTCTCCGGGAACTCCAGGCACCACAACCTCGCCAGGTAACCCAAGCACTCCAGGAACTCCAGGTACCCCAACTTCTCCAGGTAACCCAAGTACTCCAGTGAAGCCAACTACCGAGTCTTCTCCAGGAACTCCAGGTACCCCAACTTCTCCAGGAACTCCAGGTACTCCAACTTCTCCAGGTACTCCAGGTACTCCAACTACCCCATGTGAAACCTCATCTACTCCAGGAACTCCAGGTACCCCAACTTCTCCAGGTAACCCAAGTACTCCAGTGAAGCCAACTACTGAGTCTTCTCCAGGAACTCCAGGCACCACAACCTCGCCAGGTAACCCAAGCACTCCAGGAACTCCAGGTACCCCAACTTCTCCAGGTAACCCAAGTACTCCAGTGAAGCCAACCACCGAGTCTTCTCCAGGAACTCCAGGAACTCCAACTTCTCCAGGTAACCCAAGTACTCCAGTGAAGCCAACTACTGAGTCTTCTCCAGGAACTCCAGGCACCACAACCTCGCCAGGTAACCCAAGCACTCCAGGAACTCCAGGTACCCCAACTTCTCCAGGTAACCCAAGTACTCCAGTGAAGCCAACTACTGAGTCTTCTCCAGGAACTCCAGGTACTCCAACTTCTCCAGGTAACCCAAGTACTCCAGTGAAGCCAACTACCGAGTCTTCTCCAGGAACTCCAGGTACTCCAACTTCTCCAGGTAACCCAAGTACTCCAGTGAAGCCAACTACCGAGTCTTCTCCAGGAACTCCAGGTACCCCAACTTCTCCAGGAACTCCAGGTACTCCAACTTCTCCAGGTACTCCAGGTACTCCAACTACCCCATGTGAAACCTCATCTACTCCAGGAACTCCAGGTACCCCAACTTCTCCAGGTAACCCAAGTACTCCAGTGAAGCCAACTACCGAGTCTTCTCCAGGAACTCCAGGAACTCCAACTTCTCCAGGTAACCCAAGTACTCCAGTGAAGCCAACTACCGAGTCTTCTCCAGGAACTCCAGGTACCACAACCTCGCCAGGTACTCCAGGTACTCCAACTACCCCATGTGAAACCTCATCTACTCCAGGAACTCCAGGTACTCCAACTTCTCCAGGTAACCCAAGTACTCCAGTGAAGCCAACTACCGAGTCTTCTCCAGGAACTCCAGGTACCCCAACTTCTCCAGGAACTCCAGGCACTCCAACTACCCCATGTGAAACCTCATCTACTCCAGGAACCCCAGGTACTCCAACCTACCCAAGTACTCCAGTGAAGCCAACTACTACAGTTACTCCAGTGAAGCCAACTACTCCATGTGACACTACATCGACTCCAGTTACTCCAGTGAAGCCAACCAGCAGTGATTGTGATGACAAATCCGGGAATTGGGGTTGGGGCCATCATCGATATTAAATGAGAGGCCAATATTGGCTACAGTGATAAGATAATTTCTCTTATTGTTAAGCGAAATGTCATGACGACGATGTTTGTGGTAGCTGCAAATGCGTCAGATACTCTTTATGATTCTTCGAGGCTTCATTGCCTATATATTTCACTTTGATATCTTTATACCTTTAAACAGAGTTATACTCTTTTAAAATTTATTTTTATATAACCTTTGAATTGACACTTTCTTTCTTTAAATCATTGACCTAAGCAATTACATACTTATCTGGTTATTCATCATCCAAAGAAAAAAAGAATACTATGTGGTTTATTCAATTTACATTATCTATAATGGAGAGGCATGCGTGGTAACATTGAACTTTTCATACATGACAATATGAGGAACCCTGCGTTGGTTGCACCTGCTACTATTACCTTTTCCGCCTGTTTAGCTCAAATATTATATATTCATTTTCAAATATTATAGCTATAACCATCTCTATATATTACTATAAAGGCCTCATACGGCCTCCTACATAATCGTTTTGTTCCATGCTTTGAACACACGAAATGCTGCACTTGAGATCGAGGTTATGAAAACGTGATTTTAATGCAGCTTTTTTCCAGGTTGGGATCCAGACATAAAGGAGATGTAGCATCAATAGCTTGCAAAATATCGATACCTTGATGCAAGAGGTTGCTTTAAAATATTATATGTCTAACTAGTAGATACAGTTATTTGCTTTGGAATGAAATAAAGAAACATATAGACGTATTGAACTTGCTTTTAATATTACTCTATGACGCGGCATGGGTCGGCCATACCGTAAATCCATGATTATATCTTGACCAAAAATTAAACATGCCTTGAAAATCATCGTGGAAGACTGGGCAAGTGCTGTTTAAAAGAAGTAGAGTGTAGATAATCGCCGATCCGTTCGGCTATTCAATCCCATAGAAACATATGGCATGCTAGTTTATACAATTGATATTAATATCGCGAATCTATCAACTGGTGAATATAAACCTCAACCTTCATACTACAGCATTTAACATTCCCCATACTATCTAATCTTACCATCTGGTTACTTAGCAATTTGCCAACTTCAATAACTGATTTCCAGAACGGAGAACATTCTTTTATGTGAGTTTCTCACTATTAGTTGATAGAGAGATAATAACCAAATTAAAAAAATCAATACAGCCATAATTTCATTACTAGTTCAATTAAATTATCTTTTGATCGTTCTTCAGACTTCAAGAAGAAGGATTTCGTAGTTAATATTTACTAAGGTTTCTCTAAGAAAATTCATATAACCATTTGTAGTATTAGGTAGCGCATGACTAATCTCCTCTAGAAGTCTAATAAAACTATAAACCTTGAATATATCCAAGCATATTCTTTAGGGCGTTGGGAGGACTTCCGTGCTAGTACCCCAGGGAGGGGGTGGTTCAAGTCACCTCTAAAGATCTAGGCGAAAGCTTATTGCCCCTCCAATGCCCACTACTTTACATAATCACTAGCTCTGGTAGAAAATTCTTTATCTCTGTAGCAGAGTTTTCTTTCAATGACTACATAGCAGCACCGTCCTTAGTCATAGACGGCGAAGTATAAATCTCCTCTGGGAGCCTAGTATAGCCATAGCCTTAAATAAATATTATTATTAATTATTAAAAAAAAAACATATTTTTATAAATATTATTATTATTATGCTCCTTAGGGTAGTCAGACAGGTTAACCATCAAGTTTCCGGGTAACAATCAGAAAAATGGATAGGCAACCAAAAGTCGAAATACCATCATCTATATATCTAGCACGCGTCCAATGTCGTTATTTTCAGAAGATAAGTTGGCCGCAAAATTCAAGAATTTGAATGAAACTCAGGCTTCGATAGTAGGCTTATCTCAATGGACATTATTTCATTTTCGACACGCAGATAAGATTGCGATCACTTGGGCAAAGTGTTTGAGTAAAGCCAGTAATGATAAAAAGCTACCATTAATATACCTTGCTAACGACGTGGTTCAACAAGCTCGGGCCCGAAGAAAGTTGGAATTTATACAGGAATTTAGTAAGGTTTTTCCAAAGTCCTTACCACAGACTTATAGAAGTGTGGACTCGAAAATTCGCAATAAGATCAAGCGATCTATTAATGTATGGAAAGAGAGAAAGATATTAGATGACGGATTAGTTAGAAGTTTATTAAAAGAATTATCAGTAATAGATAATGAAAGGGAGAAAGAGAGACCTGCAACGTCGCGGGAAAATAGCGACAGAAATGAAGACATACATGAAGAATTGATGCCCATAATAGATATTTACGGAGAAAAAAGAAGGGGAAATAAAATAACTGACGACAATACTCAGAAGTTTAATACGGTTTATCTGAAATTGTTTTCGCAAGATAGCAACTTACAGTCACCCAATATTTTTCTAAACCAGATACAAGAGTTGTTGCAATTATACAACAATTTGAAGAGCGGATACGAGACAGGCGTAGAAACCCAGAAAAAATTAATTATTACAATCGAGAAATTACTTGAAGGTGAGAAGAAGAAGCTGCAGCTTAGTTTTGAGCAGTTTGGACAGCAGCATTCCTTTGAGTCGAAATTAAAGAAAATTGAGTCTACTAAGCAGGAGCTAGAGGAAATGATACTTGAAGATGCAAATGGGATTGGCGAGGATAGCTTGTCGAAGGAGGAAATAGTAAATTCGCCTCCAGTTGATGTGGCCAACGATGATGGTGATGACGATGAAGTACCACAGTATGTGGAACTGAGCGATGAAGAAGAAGACAAAGAAAAGGATGAAAGAGAACACAAAAAACAAAAGGTAGAGCAGCTGCAGTCTGAGCAGAGTACGGCCATACTGGATGCTTCAGCTTTGCTAGCAAAGCTTAAATCATTACCTACTTAGATAGATGATGTAACTTAGCCTAAGAGAACATAATGTATAACTTATGAATTGCCAGTATGAACGCAAAATCCGTCACTCCTTTTATTCTTCATCTAATAAAAACTCGGCCTCTTCGCTATCCGCGACACTAGGTTCATTCAAATGTCTAAATGTATACCAGAATGCCACACCAGAAAGAAAACAGCTTAGAGCAAGGAAGTTATAATATCCTACCATGCTATCATTTTTGGCAAATGGAGACATAAATATTCCCACTATTGAGCCTCCTGCGGATGTAAGAAGAAAAATACTCATCACAAACGAGGTCATTGACTTGGGGGCCTGGGTGTATGCATATTCTAGTCCAGTAACAGATGCCAAAATCTCACTGATGGCAATCAAGAAATAAGCAGGCATTTGAAAGATCACATGTACTTTATTAGGGATGGTTCCATTAACAGAAGCTGTGCATTGAAGCGGCCGATCGAAACAGGGACCGGCAGAGTATATTAGTTTCTGGACAAAACTTGCGTACGCCATAGCAGCCGAGCCGACAAAGAACCCGCAATAGATTCTAGTGATGGGCTTGCACTCAAAACCATAATAATAGAGCTTTGGATATACGAACTTGTCGAAGATCGGGATAAAGATAATGATGGTTATTGGATCTATGTTTCCCATCATGTCGTTGGGAATGCCATGGAGTTCCATTTGAGCGGCCTGGGACACAAAGTTTGTGACCATCTGACCGTATACTGCCCAGTATATGATAAAGAAGCAAAAGACCTTGCATGAGCGTAAGGCACTTTGGACCTCATCGACAAATGCATTTGTCCAAGTCGTTCGATTCTTGCAAGAGTCAAAGTCAAATCTGTTGCTTATTGCAATGCCAGTGATGGCAAAGCAATTTCCAATGGTATTTTTTTCTGGCGGGACATGCGTGTACAGCAGCCTACCCGTGATGAACAACACAAGACCTATCCAAAAGAAACAGAATGGAAGAAGGTATGCCGCCCAGAAACCTATCCTGCTCTCCAAGAGAGTAGTAAGAATAGACGACAAAGACCCACAGTTGATGCACAAATAGAATACCATGAATACTCGCTGCATGGTGACCGCAGGATCAACAATCTCTCTTTTGCCGTTTCTTGTTCTTATGTATGACCGGAACTTTGGAACGCAGTCTGCAATTAAAGGAGAGACATTTGCTTTAACACCCCCGGTCCCTAGACCGATTATAATGATAGACACTATAAATCCATAAAAAGAATAACCTTGGTCTATGCTGAGCGGCATTGACGTGACCAATAGTATAAACATGCCAGTGATGTAAACATATGAAAACACCTTGATTGTCTTGTACTTACCCCACAAGCTATCGGATACCCAGGCACCAAGTACAGGACAAACAAAGCACCAGAATTGAAAAAAATATCCAAGAGCAACAGCCTTTTGATTTCCTAAACCTAGAGCTCCTCTGATTTTGTTGTCAGGCGTGTATTGCATATAGTTCATAAAAGGCCCAGTAAGCCCATAGTATGCAAACCGTTCACATAGTTCTACCGCAGCGATTCTCCAGCATCCCAGTCCAGCTGGAATTTTTTGGGCCACACGAGGTAACTTATCAAAATCAAGGTCCCTTTGATCTGGATCAAGCGATGCTAATTCTATTGACATACAGATCTCACCCCCACGATTGACAGCCAACTCTAGTGCTAGATTAAGTAATCGCTTACATATATTAAGTAAAAAAATTTTATACAAAACTACTAACTAACATGTTACAGGCCCTCGATATTGCAATTGGAGGGGGGTTAATATTACATCTATATTTAGGTGGTCGTATAACCATCGGGTTATTTATACTTACTTTGTATGGGATCTATCGGGCCGGCCAAAGTAAGGCTACTCCTAAGAAGAAGTACATCAAGGTGAATAATAAACTTGTATTAATCGATGATACACAGACAAAGAAGAATTCCGAAAAGTCTCTTGCGATCGATTTCACCGGGTCATTTACTAGCACAGATACCAAACCTATTCGCAAGAAAAAAGGCCCAACTAGAGTTATTAAACGATCTGCAGCGAAGAAGTCTCGTCCAGTGTTAATCAAGAATAACGAGACATTAAATGCCTCCAATATCTATATAATATATTCCAGCTTGACGGGTGCCTCGGAAAGAAACGCGAAGTATTTAAGAGATGTATTGAACAATGACAAGGATATAATCAATTCCCCTACACTAGTCAACTTGGATGACGATATAGATGACTTGGACGATTATTTTGTCAATGTCCCTAGCGAAAAAAGTTTGTATGTGCTAATATTACCGTCTTACGAGATTGATTCACCAATAGACTTTTTTTTACAGACTTTGGAAGAGAACTCCACAGACTTCAGAATTGATAGTTATCCATTGAAAGAAAAATTGTTGGGGTATTCTGTGATTGGAATTGGTGATAAGGAGCATTATGCAGGCTCTAAATTCTGCTACCAGGCGGTCAAAGCAGACCACTATCTTAATAAATTGGGTGGGCGAAGAGTGTTCCCCCTAGGGAAATTTTGTATAAAGAACGACAAGGACGAAAAGATTCGAGAATGGTGCGACTTGTATGTTGAAAGTTTGAAGGACAACGAAACCATGATTTTGGACGATGATGAACCAGAAGATGACGACAGCAATTTAGTGGATATCGAAGAAATGGGAAATTTAATTGACAAGGACGAGTCTGAGGAAAAGGATATTAAAGAAATGGTGGCCAAGGATTCTCCTACTTACAAATCTTTAACGAAACAGGGCTATACAATTGTGGGGTCGCACTCAGGTGTGAAAATATGCCGATGGACTAAATCAGCGCTTAGAAACAGAGGGTCTTGCTATAAGTTTGCCTTTTACGGAATTCGCTCACATCTTTGTATGGAGACAACTCCTTCTTTGTCATGCTCAAATAAGTGCGTATTTTGTTGGAGACATGGCACCAATCCAGTTGGAACAAATTGGAGATGGCAGGTAGATGGACCAGAAGAGATCTTAAAAGGTGCATTAGAGGGCCATTATAAAAAAATTAAACAAATGAGAGGCGTTCCTGGTATAAATAACGAAAGATTCCAAGAGGCCTTTACCGTTAGACACTGTGCGTTATCCTTGGTCGGGGAACCAATTTTCTACCCATATATAAATGAGTTTGTGGGTATGCTACACGAGAAACATATCTCCTCATTTTTGGTTTGTAACGCACAGCATCCAGAGCAGTTGAGAAATTTAACAAAGGTTACCCAGTTGTATGTGTCGATTGATGCGCCAACCAAGGATGAGTTAAAGAAAGTAGATCGACCATTATTTAAAGATTTTTGGGATAGGTTAATAAGCTGTTTGGATATTCTCAACACAGTGCAGAAAAGGCAAAGAACAGTATTCAGATTAACCTTAGTCAAAGGTTTTAACATGGGCGAGGTACAAGGATATGCTGATCTTATTGCTCGCGCCAACCCTTCGTTAATTGAAATAAAAGGAGCCACATTCTGTGGGTCTTCGACAGGAAATGGGAACCCATTGACCATGCAAAACATTCCGTTCTATGAAGAATGTAAGAGCTTTGTTATTGCCTTGAATGAGGAATTGCATAAAAGAAACTTGCCATATGATATAGCAGCCGAACATGCACACTCGTGCTGTATTTTAATGGCGAACTTAAAGTTTAAAGTCAATGGAAAGTGGCATACTCATATTAATTACGCGAAATTCTTTGAATTGTTGGAAGAGAAGGGTGACGATTTTGATGAGTTGGAATATATAAGTGAAACACCGGATTGGGCATATTGGGGATCTGAGCAGGCAGGATTCAATCCTGATGATGTGAGGTACAACAGAAAGGAAGAAAAGTTGAAGAAGAAATTGATTAGGGAACAGGAAGCAAAAGTATGAACATATCTAATTGAGATACCAGTATAATTATACAATGAAAATTCAGCTAACTTCTTATATTTGTATATATATATATATATATTATGAATCACCTATTTACTGACCTTCTTAGTGCGTCTAAAAGGTCTGGAAAAGTCAAACTTTGCAACCCTGAAAATATAATAAAACAACAATAAACAGATTATGTTGAAGATAATGTATACCCAAAAAAACCCAAAATTTCTCCATTCATTACTGACACTGATATTTAAGAACTTTAAATATTCCAAGCCAGTTGAATACTTGCAATAAGCACAATCACTTGTGTCATTAGGGTTGATCAAGTAACCACCGTTTGCATTTATGTACTGTTGAGTAAACTTTATACAAGTGTCGCCGTTAGGAGGCTGGAAAATTGCAAGCTCGTCCTTCTTGCATGTGACATGAATGTTTTGCAATGATAGTATCAAGAAATTCTGAACGAAATACGTGAATGCAGAGGCTTTCCACATAAATGTCCAGAAACCAGGCATCAAGGAAGGAGGCTGGACCACACCACAGAACGATATTAGAAGAGCAATAGATAAAGACACAAGTACCGCAGCAGTAGGAACATTTGGAGAGGCATAAACAACCCATAGTGAAAAAGAAATGAAGTATAGCTGAAAAAAGATCACATAGAACATGTAATACTGTCCAGCCACAGTACTTCTATAATCTCTATGGATAGGATAATATAAAGATATCCAGAAGATAGTTCCAAAGAGCAAATGATAGGGCAATTCATTGACCAATTGTGCAAGCAACAACGCAGACCAGTGATAAGTGTTTGATTTAGATTCTCTGACTTCAAATATTTCCCTAGAATCTAAAGCTCTGCCTAAAATTTGGTTCATCAAAGGTGCAGAAAGGACGATTGAGAGGAAAATAGAGAACATTGAGTTTTGCATCCCAATGACAGAATTTCCGACATTCCAAAAAGTAAAGCCAATATACAAACCGGCAATGATCATAATCGACATCTTAGACATGATATACGTAGGGTCTCTGTAGAACGTCAATGCAGTTCTCTTGATAACCAACATCAACTGATAATAATAAGGTGTGATGAAAACCTTGGATAATTCAGCTTGTGCGTCACTAGACCGTTCTTTAAAATTAGAAGCAGACTCTGCAATCAATCTGTCGACCTCTGCAGTGGTGGAAATGTATTCATCGCTATTTAGCCAGATAGCTCCCCAGTTTTCCTTTACTTTAGCAGTAGCACCAGCCCCAATAATCTCTAAAATATACTCAGCAGGATTCTCATGATTAAGACATTTTCTGGCTCCATACCTTTCAAAATATTCAACTAACGTTACCGAGTGGTCACCAATATCACCAAAATAAACAGTAACACCACCCTTCTGTAGAAGTAATAACCTATCAAACTGTTCAAATAACACAGCTGAAGGCTGATGAATAGTACATAAAATTGCCTGCCCATTATCTGCCAACCTTCTCAAAAGCCTAACAATTGACCATGCTGACTGCGAATCTAATCCAGAAGTAGGCTCATCCAAAAATAATAATAAGGCTGGTTTTGCTACCAATTCAATACCAATGGACAACTTTTTTCTCTGTTCGACGTTCAAACCAAAACCAGGGTTCCCAACAATGGCATCAGCATAGTGAGTCATTTCTAATATTTTCATTATTTGCTCAACATATTCAAACTTTTCAGAATCAGGAATATTCCTTGGTCTTCGAAGCTGAGCGGCAAACTGTAAAGATTCTCTAACTGTCATTTCAGAGATATGAACGTCCTGCTGCTGAACGTATCCGGTGGTTCTTTGAAACGAGGCAGGAAGCGCATTTCCATTGACCAATATATCACCCGAAATAGTGCCAACGTCAATTCTTTGGGATAAGGTATTCAAAAGAGTGGTCTTACCAGCTCCAGATTCACCTACCAAAGCAGTAAGAGTACCCGGTTTAACATACCCTTGAACATCACTAAGTAATCTTCTTGTTGAACCATCTTTTAACCCAATATCATAATTAACGTGCTGCCACATAAATACATCCTCACTTCCCAAGCTTTCGAAAACCTTATCAGTATTGTCTTCCTCATAATGAGAAAAGTGACCTGCAAAACTGGATGAGTCATTACTCTTCTCAACATCACTTTCATTGACAGCGGAGCGTTCCACAAACTTCTTTGTTTCTTCATTTTTCTTAAATATCAACGCGTCATACCCAGGAACTTCACTGGTTAAATACTCGGAAGCCAAGGCACCTAGGACAGTAAAAAATACCAAGAAACCCAATAGAATGCCATAATTTCTCCATAAATGATCGTACTTATATTCGAATGCAAGGTTGATATAATCATCACCAAGAACATAGGCCTGTCCAGTCTTTGAGCCAACAAACGCACATACCTGGTTTACTTCGCTAACGTTTTCATACCCAGGACCAGAAGGAACAAGACTGCTGCCACAAGGCATCTTCTCACCATGAAATTGTGCTGCCATCAATGACTCAAACGAGTATCTCACGGGGTTAAGGTAGTTAATCCATTTGAACCAGGGATGCATTGATGGCAACTGAATCATAAAACAACTATACATCACAACAGAGAGAATAACAACACCAGAAAGAGCCTGAGCAACAGCTTGATGGCTATTGAAAGCGGCAATCATCTGAAAAAAATTGTTCATAGTTAGTGCAGTAGTGTTCACAAAGAGATAATAGATGAAGAAGTGGCCGGCAGTTCTCTTCAAATTTGGTAAGAAAAACATGAGAAAACAAAAGGCAGAAATTCCGGGAACTTTGAAGATAAAATCAACAGTATTAGCTGCCAAAAACTCTGTAGAAGGATGATAGAAAGAGTAAGTCTTCTGCTTAAGCAAAATTGATCGTTTTAAATAAGCATTTGGAACAGTCGCAAGACCAACGAGAGCATAATATAAGCAAGAAAAGAACAGAACACCACCTTTGGTAAAAGCACCAGCGGTGGTAGCAGGAGCGTTCCAAAAAAGAGAGCCGGCAATAAGACCTTGGATAATATCGGCAACAAGTTGGGTGACCACATAGCTAGAATCACCAAGTGTAGTTTGAAAGCTTCTAATATAATTAAGCCTCAATTGGTTCCAGTAGCTGATCGCATATCTGGATTTTACACTTCGTTTATCAGACACGGAAGATCTAAGAAACAACTTTTTAGCCTCATCACCATGTACCGAGCTTTCGTAAGCAGAGATATCGTCGTTCAATTTAACATATTCGACAGAGTTAAGCCAGTATGACTCAAACTCGGCAGCGTTTTTAGGAACTTTGGTTTGATAACCGTCCTTCGGATATCTCCCCTTTGGATCAGTGATAGCAGTGAGAAAATCAGCGGTTGATTGTCTAGCAGGACACTGAAAGCCCATATTTTCAAAATAGGCTTTGGCCCTTTCCCCAGGACCAAAGTATATTTGTCGGCCTTCATACAAAACCAATACTTTGTCAAACTTCTCGTATATGTTTTCAGAAGCTTGATAGATAGTAACAAAATTTGTTGATTTCATTAAGTTTGTAAACACACGTATTGCTTCGGCATACTCCAACGCAGTTGAAGCATCCAAGCCCCTAGTAGCGTTATCCCAGCAATAAACCTTGGCATCGACAGCCAAAGCCTCAGCAATAGACACACGTTTCCTCTCACCACCAGAAACACCCCTCACAAACTCGTTACCAACCTTCGTACGGAAGGTGTGACGCAAGCCAAAAATTGTAGCCAACATCTCAGTCTTGAACTTGACATATTCACTCACAGTTGAAGACAGTGCGGCAGCACTGACTCTAACTTTCGGAAGTTTGCAAGAAACAGCAAATCTCAATGTCTGCTCAACATTCAAATGAGGAAAATGAAGATCCAACTCAGGATTATAGATTACATCATTCTTGAAATACTTAAACATCTCATCCTTATCCATTCCATCAAAGAAGATCTCGCCCTCAGTAGCAAAGTACAGAGAAACTTCCCCACTCAAAGTCTTAAGAAAAGTGGAACAGCCAGCACCAGGACGCCCCAACACAAGAATCATTTCACCAGGTTTTGCATACCCAGAAATGTTGTTAATGATTTTTCTGATCGAGCTCTTCCCTCTATTCTTGAAAGCTCGCATAATTGCTCCTGGTACATTAACTGTACTGCCAAAAGTAGGAGCATAAGTAGTGGACTTATCAATCCCGAGAGTGGTGAGATTCTTAAAAACAACCCCAGTGGATCTCAATTCAACACCAGCATCATCAGCATTATGTAGAAACGACTCAAGCAAAACTTTTAAGTCAAAATCATCAGGATCAATCAGAAACCGGTCAGAGGCTCTTAGGGTTGAAATTTTCAGAATAGACTTTTTCAAACGGGCCAACACGTTGTTTTTGTCATTAGGATCTGTTCGGGAAGCAATTCTAGAAATGGTTTCAATTTCATCAGACTCAAAGTCCCCACTTTGAGGAGCCTTAGTACCCCCATTCTCAGAATTAGATTCAGATTTAATCAAACCGTCAGACATTCAACACAATTAGAAATCCTAAATATACCAAGATAATGCCCATATTTATAAATTAGTTGCCAGATTTGCGATGGTGGCAATAAGACTTATCTCCGCAAATTACGAGCGCAGTGGTAATTCCTCGAATAGGTTATCCAGTCGGGGATAAGATTTGATTTAACTTTCAAGCATCCGGTTTAAGCTGCCCATATGAGATAGAGACGAAGAAGATGGATACGTCGAATGGACTAAACCTCTAAAGTCACTGATCACCCAACATTGACCTTTTGCCATACGTTATACATGCTATCCATTATAATAAAGTAAAGGAAATAGGGTGAGGGCAGGTATTTTGACAGGCATTAAGGTTGATGCCTATTAAGGTTAGTAGTAATTTGATCCGTCGAAAGGCGGCACTGGTCCGTGAACCAGAAAACAAAACAGCACTCTAAAAATATCATTAAGAGACATTAAAAACTGTTCTAAAATCAATTGAAATATTCTTGCAAGTTATTATTTCTTCCAGTCAAATCAAATATAGCATGTGGCCCAATAATTTGCGGATTTCCAAGTAAAAATATCTCCGCATAAATCCACCGCACAACTCCGCATTTTTTCTAAACTGATGATATCAAGCAAACCTAATTCTCTCATGTAAGACACAATAGTAACAAACTTGGACGTGACAAACACTAACAGAATAACTCTAGCATATAATTTTTGTTACTACTATTTTAAATACTAGTTATTAACAATCGGCCTTCCGCTACGAGGGACAATAAGCAAGGCTAGGAGAGTGCTGTATAACCCTACCTAGCTAATATATTACAAGGGTCTTATTGAGCTAATACGATTTTATAGTAGCCTTGCATCTATTTTTGTTCGCAAATAGGCAATGTGTGGCGAGGGAAGGTTCTCAGTATAACTTCGAATGTTCCAGATTATATTGCAGAGAAATTCAACCTATTAATGACTATGACGAGTGTGATACGATTGTTTAAGTATTAATATTACCCACAAGCGTCAACTACGCTACGATAAAGGGCCAGTAAGCCTTACATCGAAGGATATATTGCAGCAGTTGTTACAGACATCTAAGGTTAATGACATACTGACCTATTGTACATATGTGAGAGGAGAGTCGTAAGCTGGGTTATGCCCCACAGGAAAGTAGGGTTGGATTAAGGATGTTATCGTACTCTGGTAAGAGTACAATTAGCAGTAGAAATTCCTAGAATATCAATGAGGGCATGCGGTCCAGTCTAAGTGATATAATACGGCTGATGACGTACATTAGTGAAATGTACTTATCCTATCAGAGTTCTTGGTCTCGTAACCACGATTATTGATGATGTGGTTACAACCGGATGGAGCAGTATTACCCTACCTATAATACCTTATAAAAGGGCTTTACTGCCTCCAAGTAATTTAGTTCAGAATTTTATATACACAATGTATATTACGGTATCGATTGGAACAATGTATAATTGTTGTAGTAGCTACTGATAGTTCTGTGCTCCGAACCTACAATATTATTTATTTAATATTGTGGGCCGTATTTACGTATTAAGTTTTTCCTTATGATTGATTACAGTCTAAGGTTTTTTGTTAGTACATCAGCTGATGTGTTGTAGTAAAGCTATTTGCATGGTATTTATTTACCAATTTTTAAATATGAGATCATCTAGTCAATTTTGCTGCAAACAAATAAATCATCCGTGATAGTTTAGTGGCTAGAATTTCCGCTTGTCGCGTGGAGGACCGGGGTTCAATTCCCCGTCGCGGAGTATTTTTGCCCCTTGTAGGATTAAATTTTTTAAGAATTTGTTTTTTACCTTTATCTTATTTACATGTTTCATTACATAATCATTTCTTAACAGCCTATCAACCTATAAAAAATATTTGAAACACTATTACAGCCTATAATCCAGCTAATTAACCAATTCGGCACATACTTGCCAATCATATCATAAGCAGCTGCACCTCGTCCAACATGCGCTACCTGGATATCTCTCTTATAACTCACCTT
Source organism: Saccharomycopsis phalli (assembly GCA_020342235.1). NCBI lineage: Eukaryota > Fungi > Ascomycota > Saccharomycetes > Ascoideales > Saccharomycopsidaceae > Saccharomycopsis > Saccharomycopsis phalli. The sequence continues at coordinate 1,118,187 of CP073217.1, forward strand.
TCGTCGGAACCCTGAGTCACTGTAGAGTAAGTCAAATATTTTATAGTTCAACTCTCGTAGACTTGTACCTCTTAAGCGAGGGGAAGGTCCACTTAAAGTACAAATTTGCTTAAATCCAGAACCGTATATGGACTTCATGTTATCATCCCAGCCCAATATTTGATTTTGAAGTGAAGCCTCCATCTTAGCCCGTGCTTCTTTGTTGTCACCATGATTAAATAAATTTACCGCACCTAGCTTTAAATTAATCACCTCAATATTTAGCTGCTCATCGTTTATGATTTCTCTAGCCAATGACTCAAAAACAGCGTTCAATGAGTTAACTGCAACCGTTTCTGGTGCATGGAATGGTAAGTTGATTGATGAAATGAGGTTAGGAGTTAGCAATATTAGCTTTGTAGCCATCACATTATACACATCGTCATCGAATTTTATGGCGTTATTGTTTCTAATGATATTGAGAAACCCATTAGTGAACAACACTAAAGGTGACAAGATTTTACCAGTTAAGCAGTCGGACCAGCTTTTGAGACTAATATTCTCAATTGGTCCTATTGGATAGAATAAGTCAGGTATCACTATTACACCGACCAATTTATATGAATGTGGAGCTGCTCCAGGAAATGGGGTCACGGGATTGTTAAGAACCTTATCAAAGTTATCAATTTGATGTTTAAGAGTTTCCTCATTTTTAGAGTTCACCTTGAATGCCCGGATGTCTTCCGAATGCTCGTTATTGATTACTGCAACATCCTTTTCATTAATGGCAGAAATATAAATTATCATCCCCCGCTTCTCCAAGTCATTTGCCACTACCCTGACCAATGGCTCCAAGGGTGAACCTATTATAATCACCACGTTAGATCTTGCGCCATTTGGAAGCCTCTTTGCCCTCCGTCGCCGATCTGTCTTTATGTACTTTTTGTTATTGCGTATGGTGATATGACTGCCATTACTGTCAAAATAGAACTTATAGAAAATGCCTCCGCCTAGAGCACCGCCAAGAATAAAGGCTAAAAATTTTTTATTGTCACTAATATAGCGCATGAATCCATTTGGGGTGGCTACCTGCTGTGACGGGGGTACCTCTCGAACCTTATCGTTGAACAACTCATACAAGTATTCCGACTGGTCATGAACAAAGTCAATTGAGCCAGTGACGGCACTTGAATTAGCAATATCTTTAAGTGCACCTGCTACCTCTTGCTGGAATCCGTGTATCCACCGTATAGTCTTGTCTACAGGATCCATAATTCTAGAGTCTCTGCTGTATGTGTAGGCTCATCTCTTGCCATTAACTTTTTCTTGAATGACTCCGAGGTGGCTAGTCATGTGTGCCAGGAGAGCTGTGCCATGTTCTGCACGTGAAGTCTCATTTATGTAGCTTTGGTACAGGGATGCTTGGGACATAATTACTAAGCTATCACAAAATTTCTTAAATAAAAGGGGGCGCCTCGGGAATGCTCCGGAAATTGACAATCCGTATATTCCTTCATACAAAAAAAAGGAGAGTTCCAAATTTCTTTGCACCATAAAATTATTATATTACATCGATGGGAATTAAGATCAATAATCCTGTTCCAAGAAGCTTGGGAAGTGAATCAAAGTAAGTGTTGCTGTTGTTGTTCCTCAAGATTTGACTAACATTGAAGGAAGGCTGCCAGAATCCTAGCCTCGTTTATCAAGCCAAATCAATTTGTGGGCGCGGAACAGGTTATTCCTCCAAAAATCTTACAAGAGGCCAAGGGATTGGCTGTCATCACTGTTCTCAAGGCTGGATTTTTATTCTCGGGAAGAGCAGGTTCCGGTATTATTGTTGCTAGACTTCCAGATGGATCTTGGTCGTCTCCCTCGGCAATTGTGACTGCTGGTGCTGGAGTAGGCGGACAGATAGGAGCCGAGCTTACAGACTTTGTGTTTATTTTGAATACCACTGCGGCAGTTGAGTCGTTTGCGCAAGCCGGGTCTATTACTTTGGGTGGTAACGTCTCTTTGGCTGCTGGACCATTAGGAAGAAATGCCGAGGCCGCCGGAACTGCCTCCTTAAAGTCTGCCGCAGCTATATTCTCTTATTCCAAGACCAAAGGTCTCTTTGCTGGTGTCTCTTTAGAGGGTTCTGTTATTGTCGAAAGAAGAGACGCCAACAGAAAGTTTTATGGAGGAAACTGCACCGCAAAAAGTATCTTGTCCGGTAGGGTTGAACCGCCACCAGCAGTTGATCCGTTGTTTAGAGTTTTAGACTCTAGAGCGTTCAATAAGAAACAGTTTGATTACAATAATGAAGACGATGACTACTACAATGACATTCCAACATTTTCCGACGAGTCCCTGGATTACGGCGGAGGAAGAAGAAAGTTTGGTTCAAGAAATAGAGATCGAAGTGACTCCTATGAACATGGCCGTTATTCTGATGATGAAGGAGACAGGTTCAGTGCACCTCGGCGCAGCAGAACCACAAATGACACTAGTGCTAGATCGAATGTCACAAATTCTTCATGGGAAGATGATGTATTCGACAGAAGTATCAGATCTCCAGAGTCTAAGCCTGGTAGACCTCACTCATCTAAGCCACAATTTGACAGTAATGAGGACTTATCTGTACCTAAAGGTCATAGAGCTATTGCCTTATTCACGTTCCAGGCTGAAGAGGATGGTGATTTGCCATTTAAAAAAGGCGATTATATCACAATATTAAAGAAAAGTGAAACTGCAGACGATTGGTGGTCTGGAAAATGCAATGGAAAGGAGGGGATATTTCCTGCTAACTATATTGAAATAATAAACTGACTCAAGTCATTTATTCTCGCTCAGAGGAATGTATTTTATGGCTTTGTTGCCACTTATTTCGATATCGACTACAAAATGTATATTTTAGTGTATAGCGATCATTAATATTTAGGTTGCAAAGTAAATAGAAGTCGCAATAGCTTAAACTACTAACCTATCACTTATATTTAAGTTCTCAAGTGCCTTTTCAAATTGACCTTGAAACTGCCGGTCCTGCTCTTCTTTGGACTGTGCAAGCAATTTTTTTAACGCATTCAAGTCATTATGCCAAAACGTATCAAATATGTAATTGCAAATAAGCGTGATATTATATGATGTATTAATATATTCCTTATTTGTAGCCTTTGCTCGGTCTTTGATGTCATTTTCCAATTCTGCCAATGACTTATCAATGCTTTGTGGTGGAATTAAATATGGATGTGAATACCCATTCGCCATTGGCACAAAATAAGAAGCCTGTGGAAACTTGAATGGATATCTCACATTATTATTATTTTCAGATACGTAAATCTTTGTTTTCGTGTACGAAAATGGAGAAACAAATGGTAGCCTGATTGGAGACCAATGACTTGCATTAATTTGTCGATCATTTATGATCAAATTGTCGTTTATGTCACTAATGGCTTTTGATGCAGCTCGTTCAGAGTCCATTTCGACCAATGCCTCTAGCGTACCATCATCCACGGATGTTATAAATTTAAAATTTTTTACTATGCCGTTTCTGGCACATAGATCTGTAAAACAATTCTGTGGTACACCAACAGGAAAATGTTTAATGCGAATAATATTTTTTTGGTAACCTGTATTGGATCTGTTTTTTGCCTCAGTACAAAATATTTGCCTATCAGAGATCAACGAGTTGTCAAGCTTTTCAATGGCTGATAATGCGTCTTTACGCTCGAAATAAGTAACTAAAGCCCAGCTTGCATTAAGCCTAGCGACTTCTTGCACATAAATTGAAATAATGTTACCATATTTTCCAAATTTTGCCTGAAGTACTGACTCAGTTGTTTTTGGGGGAAGATTCTTGACGAATACAACACTTTTGGTTTGGTGTTCGGTACTTGGATTGAGTCTTTGCTTATCCCTTTCATCCTTGGAAGTATGAATCCCTACATAAATCTTTGAGCCTTTGAAGAGCTTGCCATTGTGCTTAGCAACAGCTTTAAATGCATCTTCCTGTTGTTTAAACAAAATGAAGCCTTGGCTTTTCTCATGGTTGATTTTACAAGAGAGGATATCTCCATAAAACTTGAATGCTTCAAAAAAGCTTCTCGTACTTAAATCTTTTGGCAAGTTAGAGAAGAAGACATTCGTACCTAAGTTGTTATTTCTTTTTAATTGATCTCGGATTGATTGCATGATTCTGATTTCTGAGTTGCCAAGTTTTGTATAATTCAAGGCTTCTACTGCATTTGATGCATCTTTAGCATTTTTAAAATTGACATATCCGTATCCCAAAGGTTTTCCTGTTGTGGTACTACAGCAAATTTTGACTGATACGACTTCCCCAAATTCAGAGAATTTGTTCAAAAGTAATTTTTCATCAACATCAGATCCTAGATCACCGATATATAGAGGAATAGCCTTGACAATAGGATCTGCATATTCTGTGGTATCGACACCATCTCCTTCCGTGTTCTCCTTGGCAAAATCATTGAACCCAGTGGTCTTTAAGTCTCTCGTAGTGGTCTTCTTTGGCACCTCATTTAATTTTTTATTTGTAGCTTTGGATGGAGGGCTTGGAGGTACGTTCAGTGAAATGGTTCTCAACACCTTACTTCCAGGCTTTCCCTCAGACTTCTTGTGTACAATAGGCATATTTTCTCAGTGGTTATTTTGTTTATTGCTATTAGTATTGGTAATTGATCGATTTTACACTAATAAAAGAGTTTTTAATGTGTAAAATGTAAAGTGCAGACTGTAGAAATACTAGTCGGGGAATACTAATTTATATTCAAAAATAGACAGTTTTTTTGTGTCATGTTGAAAACTGGCACATACGTACCTTTTGCATCAAGGTGCTTACCCTGATACTGAAAATAGTAACCTAAGTGGTTACTTGGGTGGCATGTGAAACTGTGCTGATTCCTAATTCCTGCCATTTTTACTGGAGTGTTGACGGTTTAAATTCTAGTATCGTTCTATGTGGCACGACAAAAACTATAAGGTTATCTATGAAAATTGTGAAACAAAAGCGCGTTATAAGACAGCTTTAAACTATCGTCATTTCAATCACAAAAATATATAACTACGTGAATACGTTACATTAATATAATTATGAGCGATGACGAATTAATGTCTATCATGGTGGTTATAGTGTCAAATGTGTCACTCATGATAATTAGTCATGCATTAATAATCATACAGGAGATTCCAGAAGATCCGGAATAAATAAGTTTCATAGTCTGGGTTTTTTTATCTAAATTCAAAAATGATTCCTATGAGTCAACTTCTTAAGCACAGACTTGCGGGACTCCCCTTTTCAAAGGCTTATTTGCCCCTGCCTAAGTACTTTCGAGGGTCTGAGGTATTTAGGAGTTTTGGGTCCGGAAGCTCAATGCGGTTCAGGAATAGCGCTGCTAACTGGACAAATAAGGCTACAACCAAGGGTGGCGAGGTCGTTGAATTACAGTATTCGTTTTTTCGTGATAGTTATTTTGGCAAATTTGTCAGAAATGGTGTTTATTTCATTGGTGTCTCTGGTATCACATTTACACTATTGATTGCCGGGTTCTTTGTGTATGATGCAACTACTTATAATGAGCTGGAGAGTGGAAAGATATTAACCGTTTCAGAATTAGCATTAAACCCTAAGATTGGGGGACCAGAAAACCTTCCGATCTTACATGCTAACTTGGATGATTATGATTCTCCCTCAAAAGAAGCATTACAGTTTAAGCCGCGCCTTGTAATTTTAGGCTCAGGTTGGGGGTCCGTTTCGTTATTAAAAAGTTTGAAAGCTGGTGATTATAATGTGACATTGGTTTCACCAACTAATTATTTTTTGTTCACACCATTGTTACCTTCGGCTGCATCTTCCACCCTTACTATAAAATCACTCACCGAATCTATCCGAAAGATACTTCTAAGAGTCAATGGTCATTTTCTTGAGGCAACAGCAGAGAAAGTTGAATTTGCAGATAAGTTGATAAAGGTATCGGCAAAAGATGGCGAAGGCAACATCAAGAAATTTTACGTTCCTTATGATAAATTAGTCGTTGCCGTGGGGTCATCTGCGAACACACATGGCGTCGAGGGCTTGAAGTATAGTCACCAGCTTAAAACTGTGGAGGACACTAGAGTTATAAGAAAAAAGATCACGCAGGTTTTAGAGAAGGCTTGTTTGCCGACCACCACTGATGCAGAAAGAAGAAGACTTCTTTCGTTTGTTGTCTGTGGGGGTGGGCCTACTGGAGTTGAGTTTGCAGCAGAACTATATGACTTCTTGAACGAGGATCTTCTTAAGAATAACTATCCAAGTATCTTGCGACAGGAAATTTCTGTCCATATAATTCAATCCAGAGCGAATATTTTGAATACTTATGATAGAGCTATTAGTGAATATGCGGAACGTCAATTCCAAAAGGATTCTATAGATGTCTTGACCAACTCAAGAGTTGAGAAAATTTTACCTGACGAGGTAGTTTTCAGTCAAAATAATTCAGAAACTGGAGAGAAAGAAACCAAGGTATTACCATTTGGGTTATGCGTGTGGTCCACTGGGGTAGCTCAAAATCCATTGGCTAAACAAATTGTTGATGATTTAGGTAAACCCTTTCAAACCAATCGACGTGCTATTGAGACAGATTCACACCTTAGGGTCATTGGTGCTCCATTGGGTGAAGTGTACGCCATTGGAGATTGTTCTACTGTGAGAAGTGATCTTTCCAGTCACACAATAGAATTGATTCGTCACTTTATCAATAAGAAGTACGCCTCAGCTACACCTAGCGGCGTGTTTAAGAGAAATGATGGAGCCAATTCTTTTTTGTCTGATGAAGAGATTAAGACTCTCAAACTTGGCTATAAAGAGATTCTACAATTAGCAGATGACATTGTGACTTATGTTCCACAAGCCAAAGGCCCACTTCGGTACGTTGAGAATTTGCTCCCAAAATATGACGTCGGTGGTAACGGCGAATTGGAATTTAGTCAGTTGGTGGACCTTTTACATGAGATTAATTCGAAAATCACTTCATTACCTGCCACTGCCCAAAGAGCCAGTCAACAAGGAAAGTATTTGGGTAAAAAATTCTCCCGGATTGTCAGTCGCGCTAGTAATTTGAGATTGAATGAGATATTTGACGGCGATATTGATAATTCTGTCTACTGTCCTTTTGAATACAAGCACTTGGGCTCGTTGGCATATGTTGGGAACTCTGCTGTTTTTGACTTGGGGAACGGCAATTCTTTTTTCGGTGGATTGATTGCCATGTACTTGTGGAGAGGCGTTTATTTTAGCCAGTGTGTGAGTTTCAGAACCCAAGTATTGTTATTTATGGATTGGTTGAAACGAGGCATGTTTGGAAGAGATAGTATTGGATCTTAGAATCGTCTTATATAAGTTTAATATATTGATTACATATTCATCTATGATAATTTTATTCATTGGTTCTTCCATGAAAGATTGTATCTGCCCTCTGCCAACTTGTAATGTTCAACTTGCTGTATGACTTCCTCTACCGTATCAGCAAATACAACCACACCACGCTGGTTCTCGGCAACAAAACCATTGCTAACACAGTCTTCAAAAAAGGCCTTCAAGCCGTCATAAAAGCCATTGACGTTGAAAACAATAACCGGCTTGGAGTGAATTCCCAATTGGGACCAAGTGGTGACTTCCGCCAATTCCTCAAGAGTCTAAAAGTTAGTGAAGGTAAAAAAAAAATGTCAACGTACTCCATATCCACCTCACTGTTAGTAATTTCCTTAATTAAATCATGATACTTACCTGGTAATGTGATGAATGCATCTGCTTCCTGCCCCATCAATCGCTTTCTGGTATGCATGTCCTGAACCACAGTGACCTTACCGAGCTTCCCACTTTCAGTATCTGAGTTTCTCTCCCTCTCAAACAATGCCTCCGGAATAATACCGTGAGCATATCCCCCATGCTTGACCACCGATTTACACACCGCACCCATCAATCCGTTGTCTCCGCCTCCATACACTAGTCCATAATCGTTATCTACCAATACTTGTCCGAGTTTGGTGGCAGCTTCAATGAAGCCAGGGTTTTTACCGGGAGCAGATCCACAGAATACACAGACGACTTTCTTTGGAGTCTTGGCAGGTACACTTGTCTCAATTACTTCAACTAATTCCAGAGTCATGCTTAGGAAGTTGAAAGTTGACTAGCCATTTCCGATAGATATAGATAACGCATTTCGACGGGTAACCCCGTGGATGGGCTATAGATTTGAGTTTAGTAATTAAGGATGGTAAAAGACCATGAATTCTCCACTTACAATGATACTTACATATTGAATGATCAATCCAAAAAAAAAAACGTATGCGATCCATGGAATGTACCTTTTGGTCTGTTGCGGCTCCTGTTAGCATGCTGCGGGGACAGTGTCATCAATTCATGCTACAATTTTCCGATTCCAAAATTTAAATTGGGCTCAATTACTACCATATCTTCTGTTCTGTTCTGAATATACCCCGCTAAAAACATCCACTTACAGCAACACACATGAGCTGTCGGCTATGCATATACGATGGCGTAGAAACGTAGGGCATTTCGATCAGTCAACAATTCACATAATATTAGCGTATAAATACAGAAAATAAGGATATGTATTGATTGCACAAACCCCGTACTTCTCCCCTTTATTTAGCTAGGGCTGATACCACATCTGGCACATTTCCATGAATCAATGCCCAAATAAACATGTAAAGTAATCTAGGGCGATGACTCTTGGTAATTCTTGTAATACGATGTAATCACGCACAATTTTGAAGATTTTCGGCAAACATGACCAAACACAATTAACAGTAAGACCACCATCACAATAACTATATTTACTATGCTCAAACATAGGAATGCGGCATTGTTATATTTTAAAATTATAGGCGTCCCCACTAACGGAATAAGCCCTCCTGTTAAGTTCTTAAAGGCCAGCCCTAAGGATAAAATTAATGCTGAACTAGTACCGTAGACTTCCATCAAATAGATGTATATCGATTGCTGCGCCAAGAAGTATCCCGAGCCATGAAGCACTTGGGAAATGAACAATTTGTTAAGGTTCAAGAATGACTCGTCTGTATAAATAATAATAGACCCAGCAGCAATAAGTGTTGCTCCAAGTTGTAGAGGCATCAGCCGTAACTCAGGAAGCAACAATTTGTTTATGTTGGTTAACACTGTGAAAACATAAGCACATAGAAAGAGCAATAAGCTTCCTAGAGAGAGTAAACCAATTGTAAAGCCCGCACTGAAAAATTCCGGTTTGATTATATTATTTGAATGATCAATGTCTTGATGATAGTTTCGGATAATGACAGGGAAGTTTGTCACATGGAGGTACATGGACCCAGTATAATAAGCCGAAATGATATTAATTACGACCACTATAGGATCGCGCAGGAATCGCCAAGGACGTAATAATTTCTCAAATAAATAGTTTCTAATACCGTTCGAGTTTGAAATCTCAATATTTAATTGTGACTGTATTTTAATCTTTTCCGTTGGATCCTTCTGTTTTAGCTGATATGCAATTTGACCTTTGAGAGAATCACTTCGATTAATCTCGTTATCCAAACGCTTATTCACCACAGGCAAGAAGCTTTCCTGAACAAAAAAAATAGCCAAAATTGAAAATATAAGTATGATTGTTCCCGGAATTAAGTTTATCTGGCTCAGATTGTGTATAAGTCCAATCTCCATTAACAAATTTGCAATGAAACCGCCCGCAGAGGGGGAAGCAGCAATTAGAATCGACATAATTAGCAACACATATGCTCTTGAAGCGTCATTGAATAAATCTTTCAATACAGAACCCCCAGCTATCAATACGGGAGACCCAAACAACCCAGCAAAGAATCGGCATGCTAAGTACAATTTAAAATTGTCAGTGAATGTAGAAGCAACTGTAATTATCCCGCTGGCAAATGTTGTATAACAAAGGACATTCTTTCTCCCATGTAACTCGCTCAAAGGACCACAGAAAACTATACTAACAGCCGTCCCAATGAGAAACAAAGAAATGGTCAACATGGCCTTAGTAAGTGAAATGTCATATTTTTTGACATATTCACCTAGAACACTTCCATTAATGGATGAGTTTATTTGAACTCCCACTCCTATTCCAGTATAGATTGTGACAATGAGTAGTTTGCGCAGAAACGTGAAATTTCTCGGAGCACTTTCAGTAGATACTTCAATTAAGTATGTAGGTGTTGACCCTTTACTTGCATCAACGCTATTCAATACAACAGTGTCGGGACTGACCTTTGACGCAGCAAACATGAACTGCTATATGTTTGTTTATCAAGCATTCATATACTAACCACAGACGGCGTAGGTAACACAAAAGCCTGTTAATACAACAAAAATACAACACATTAATTACAAAATGTGTGCTTAGATGTCCATTTTAACTCAAACATATACAGTGACTGAGAATCACAACTTGCCATGTAAGACTCGTGACAGTGGAGATGGATAGCAATCTGTTCCTAAAAGGAAAAAGGGGGTGCAGTCAGTGCAATTTGGTGGGCACTGGGAAAAATGATCTTTTATCGTTAATACGCTGTATGACTATTAATTGGGTAATTTTAATATATTCACAATAAGGATTTCCGTATTATTTCCAAGTAAACACTCCTCGACTTGTTAACTAAGGCAGATGGCTGGGCGGAGAATCACGTGAGATGGTTCAGGGGGGCTCATCTCGAGGAAAGTGGGTGCACCAAATCCAATCTTCCTTTCTTCTTAAAAAACCGCCACAGGAAAGAAATATTCAAACCATTATTAATACACACGTTTTCTTTTAGCATTTCAAAAAAGTTGTCATTGTCTGTATCGTTCATTCCGATTCAAAATGAAATTCTCGGTCATTGCTAATTTGGCTGTTGTTTTGACTGCCTTCAGTGAGTCTGTGGACGCCAAGGTCCATTCGGCTAAAATTTTCAAGCGTCCAGTTGATGATTCCTTAAAGGGTATCTCCTACAGTGCTTATCTTGAGTCGTTCAAGAGCAAGTATGTTAACCAGTTCCAAAAGGTTTTTCAGATGGACGCCACCATCATGGAAGCTGCAATTCCATTCATGGAGCCAACCAAGGGCCACGATACGCCATTGACCAACTACTTGAATGCTCAGTATTTTACCAGTATTTCTTTGGGTACCCCTCCTCAAGAATTTAAAGTAATTCTCGACACTGGGTCATCCAACTTGTGGGTTCCTAGTTCTGAGTGTACTTCGCTTGCATGCTTCTTGCATTCCAAGTTCGATCACAGTTCTTCATCTACATACAAGGCCAATGGTACTAAGTTTGCCATCAGATATGGTTCTGGTTCTTTGGAAGGATTTGTTTCCCAAGACACCTTGAACCTTGGAGACTTGACTATTCCAAAGCAAGATTTTGCCGAAGCAACCAATGAGCCTGGATTGGCATTTGCCTTTGGCAAGTTTGACGGTATCTTGGGTCTCGGCTACGATTCCATCTCCGTCAACAAGATTGTTCCACCTTTCTACAAAGCGCTCCAAGAAGGATTACTTGATGAGCCTGTCTTTGCCTTCTACTTGGGTGACACCACTAAGGACGAAAACGATGGTGGACTTGCTACCTTTGGGGGTATTGACAAGTCTAAATTCACTGGTGACATTGCTTGGTTACCAATCAGAAGAAAGGCCTTTTGGGAAGTGACGTTTGATGGTATCGGGTTAGGCAACGAATGGGCCGAGTTGAAGAACCATGGTGCTGCTATTGACACTGGTACCTCTTTGATCACCTTGCCATCTGGATTGGCGGAAATCATCAATGCTGAGATTGGCGCTAAAAAGTCATGGTCTGGCCAATATACCATTGAGTGCAGTGCTAGAGACTCTTTACCTGATTTGACTCTCAAGTTGGGTGGCCACAACTTCACCATCAGTCCTTTTGATTATACCTTGGAAGCTGGCGGAGGATGCATCTCTGTATTTACTCCAATGGATTTGCCAGAGCCAGTAGGACCCTTGGCCATTGTCGGTGATGCTTTCTTGAGAAAGTATTACAGTGTTTATGATTTGGGTAAGGACCGTGTTGGGTTGGCCAAGGCTGTCTAAATCGGGTTGTCATGACAATATATATTTGGTATTCTAGCAAGCTTTTTTTTTTCTATAACCAGACTTGCCTCTATTCTATTATATACCGCAATAGTGCTGTAGGTTCTGTGCATAAAACAATGGCTTCTAAATATCTGCAAGACGATGTGGCCGGCCGATTTTGGTATTTCTTGGACTTGCGTTGGAGAGACTAAGGTACCTCGTATACCGTAAGGACGGTTGGGTATTCCCAAAGAGGCACGCCTGACGCAATATTTGAACGTAAAATTCTACGCCGATCGCAATATATATATATTTGTTATTGTATTAGAGAAATTGAGACGCAAACCAGACGAAAAAACTAAAGTTTTTGCCGATCACTTGATGTCAGCGTCCCTAGCATAAAACGTCGTCTGATGAAACGTACATTAGTGATAAAAAAAATCTATTATTGACCATGGACAGAATAGAATGCAAGGAAATATGAAACTAAAATAATAAATGAAACCTTCAAGGCTGGGCAAATTTCGAAAGGTCTTGGACCAAGAGTACCCCTTTCAAATCAACAATGAACATCCTTTTACCGTCTTTCGAAAACCCCATTGAGGCAGTATTTTTGCGGCAGTTGGAACCATTGACCTTATCAATAATTTCTAATTTATCGATACTCTTGTCCTTTATGTGGGCTAGCCATATATTTCCATCGGTAGATAAAAATGCAATTAAGTCGTTTGTAGAGTTAGAGCAACACTTGTGAACGTTGAACCCCACCTGGTCCAATTTTAAAAATTTTGAAGGTTGTACTGTAGACTTTTTAACGTTGAATCTTTCAATGTTGGTTTTGAGGACCATAGGTGGGGCATTTGGTGAGTTTGAAGTAATTACCATATATTTGTCTGTTTCACCAAATAATTGGAAATCAGTAATACCTTCACTTTCTGCACTTGCTTCTGGGGTACGAGACGATTTCATAATAAGTTGAATATTCTTACTAGAAGATACATCAAACACCATGAATTTAGATTCGTCCTTGAACGTAGAACACACGAGTTTTTTTCCATTACAGGAGAATTTGACCTTGTCGACGATTCCTTTATAGGGTAAGGTGATTAACTGAGAATCGGTGCCAATAATTTTCATTTCTGGAACAGGTGCAACGAGGGTAGCACATTTATCGACTGATTTCTGGGAGGCTCCCTTTAAATTCCTGATAGAGTTCTTGGTATTTAGCTTCCGAAGAAGGCCAGCATGTGGAGAGGTAGGGGAGAAGTGGGGAGAACTGCCAAATTCTTTTTGAATGTTAGCTAGTTTCTCCATAACCTCGCACATCAAGCTCTCGGTAACCTTCATCTTCTCAAACTCCAATGTAATCAAGAGCACAATACTCCCCTTGGTTTGTTTGTTTCTGCCGTGCAACCCGCATGCTATGAGGTTATTTGTAGGAGAAATGTCCACGGATTCTATTGGAAGTCCTGCATCACACAGGTACAATACTTTTCCACCTTCGAGTATATCGTAAACTCTCAAAGACCCATCTGTGCATGCCAAAACAAGAAGTCTCTCAGATAAAGCACACATTTTGAAACTCACTTCATGGGTAGGGGTCATTGAGTCCTTGTTCAACTGGTCGAAGCTCGCACCGTACTCACCATCAATTTTCCCGCAGCATAACAAGGAAGGCTCTGATTTGTTAATAGTGTATACTAACCATTTGTCATCGTCTACGAGCACAAATTTGGTAGCATCTGGGGAAATTGCGCTTGTCAAGTAGCACAACTTTTGTTTCTTCTGGATGCGAGGAGAAAATGGGATCTTAAATAAAGGCTGTGTTTCATAGTAAGTAGAATACCTATGTTTTCCACAGAGAGTAGAAGTATCGCTCAAGGAGTCTGATACTGTAGAATCGGAATACAGGCTACTCAAGCTTGTCGAACTTTTGGTGGCATCTCTCTTTATCATTCTCTTCATGTACTCATGACGCTCGATCAACTGTAGGTGGATAGGATATGGATTTGTCTTTTCAGTACCTGAGCTATTCAGTATTTCTTCCAGGCTCATACCAATTGATACATTATGAATCCTTGTAAGACATATACTTATATATAAATCTAATAATTTTATGCTCCGCAACTAGGTGCATATAACTGCATACATTGAAACTCTATCAGCACAATGCGGAACAACAATGTCTGAGACTGAGACCACTGGATTAAAACCCAAAACAACTAAAGTCTACATAAAACTTTCAAACCAAACATGTCAGGCTACTTTTCAATTGTTAGCTCCTTGATCCATTCCTCACCAAATGAAGACCCATTATTGAACTTTCTCAATGATCCCTTGCTGTTAAATACCTTGCTAGGAATACCAATATCAATCAAGTAGTGACTCAAATCACCAACTTCAATCTCGCCTAAATTGTATGCATGCAAGACACCAATAACTGGGACACCAAACGAGACAACGCTGTGCGGGTGAATACGTAAATTATCAATAGCGATTTCTGATCCCTGATGTTCTTCAATGTCGCTGACACTGAGACTTAATTGACCAGACCCTCCATCTAACCCACTGGCAATATCCACAGATACTATTTTAGCCTTTTGCTGATTAACCCACGAAATTAGTTTCAAGCAAGTCTTCAACTCATCGCCCCAAAGGTCGGACAAACTATCATCATACCCCTGAATAGCATCTATCACTAATTCAAGAGGAGAGTCCAACCCCTTGATTGATTTGAGTAACTGTTGGAAATTGTTCATCACCTTGCCGCCAAACTTCAAAAACAACTTCAATTGGTCCTTGACAGAATTATCAAATTCCTCTTTGGCATCATAAAATATATCATCAGTACTTCTGTTAATATCTTTTCCTGTAAACTCAGAAATGTCGTTATTCAAAACAAATGCAATCACTCGCAACCCTCTGTTAGTCAAATGACGCCCTGCTGCCAAAGCCTTTGCCCCTGCCCGATTGTTACCAACTAAAAGTACTACCAATGGCGGTTTATTGTGGGTGTTCAATCTACTGTTGCCACCTAAAAGCTTAATCACCAACTTTGTCAATCCAAATGACGCATTCTCTATTAGCATGTTATTGGTACATCCAAAGTTGTCTAAGGATAATCGCTCAATCTCAAGTAACTGCAACGGTGAACAGAAGGAGATAGGCTTGCCAGCCAATTTGAATTTAACCTCAGAACTAATCTTAGGCGAAAATATTGGGGGTCTACCCACTTCTCGATTCTTGGACAGTATTTTTTCAGGTTGAATTCTCTCAGGTAGAATTTTCTCAAGTTGAATTTTCTCAGGTTGGATTTTCTCAGGCTGGATTTTCTCAGGCTGGATTTTCTCAGGCTGGCTTTTTTCCATCAGAATCTTTTCATGTTGGTTAGCAGGCTCTGGTACAGATCGCTTCAATATAGAAACCTTGCCCTTTTTGAGATTTTCCTCAAAATTCAACCTGCGGGCTTCATCTTCGTTATTTGTATCCATAATGCTATCCCACTTGTCCTGCTTATTATTAAGCACCATTTCCTTATTGTCGTAGTTCTTCTTAGCTGGAGTGTTTACCTTGTTATGCCCTGCTAGTCTATCAGAATAATTTACAGAATCCTTTGATTTTAAGTCTTTAAACACACTGGCCTTGTCAAAAAGGGCCAAATTGCTAGCAAAGTCAAAATCCTCCGATTTCTTAATTTGTGATACATCATCATTCCAGGTCTCTTCCTTTTGGTTCTTTTTAGCACTACCAGCAACTTTCCTTTTGCTCGTTCGGGGAGTATCAGTAACACTACTAGCAGTGGTATTACCACTAGCATTATTCTCAATAGCAATGCTGTTACTGCTGCTCCTAACAGGGTTATTCACACTATTGCTACTTGGCTTTGCAAATATAATCGCATCGTCCAATAAATTAGTAGGGGTCGCAGCACGAGGAGCAGAAGTTTGATTCAGCTTATTCGGCTTGTTTCTCTTCAAAGCCTCCTTGGGCAACTCTATAACGCTTAAATCATTGATGAAGTCACCCCCTATACTGTAAACACTCAACCTTTTATTGCTACCAACAAACTCCACTAGTTGGTTAGTCCAACGCTACTGACCAATAGGCATAACTTACCATCTGTCAAAGTCAATTCTTTCCCTTCAACCCCCTTCACAAATCCTCGGATTCTTGAATTATCATGGAGCACAAGTTCCACTTTATAGTTTTTGAATTCGGCCATTTGATGGATCGGGTGGGAGAAACTACGTTGATGAAAAACTTATCTCGTGCACGTGACTTTTTTATTGATTCTGAATATACACTTGACCTAACTCCTCAATATCTTTTATAATTTTATTGACATAATCAGTTGTGAGTTTTGGGTTGATAAAAACAATTCGAAAGAATTCGCCCTTTGATGGATCGTCAGGATAGGGTGCGTAGTCAATAAGATACTTTCCTTGCTCATGTAAAGTGTCGGAGATGAATCTAGTACAGTTCCCTTTGCCAATTTTATAAAAAAAACATACTTGCAAACATGGAACCTCGTCATCAAATCTGTTAACCAACTGAAATCCGGGCCGTTTACTCAACTGGATGGAAAAATAGTTTGCAATGTCATAGGAATGCTCCACTCGGTGACTAAAACCCTGACTGCCATAAAAGTACCAGCTCAAGTAAAACTTGAGAGCATCGGGCCTTCTTCCGCAGCCTAATGTACCATCGGCTAAATCAAAACTATCATCGTCACCATGAAACAAGTACGGCGCATCTAATGAATTGCATATTTGGAACCGTCGACTGTCTTTCAATAAGAGGAACGAGCATGTAGTAGGGACGCCCAACTGCTTATGAGGGTTGACAGTGACCGAGTCAGCCAATTCTGTGCCTTTTAGCTTGTATCGCAATCGCTCACTGAAGATGAAGTTACCTCCGAATGACCCATCAACATGACACCACAACTGATTCTTCTTACAGATGCCAGCCACTTGTTCAATTGCGTCGAACGATCCGTAGACGGTGGTGCCAGCAGTGCATGCAACGTAAAGAGGAGTGTATCCTTCGGTCTTGGCTCGTTGTATTTGTAATTCCAAATCCTCAGGGCTCATCTGGCCCTTATCATTGACCCCGACTTTGAACACGCCTCGGGCTCCGATGCCACACAATATCGCAGACTTAACCAAGCTATAGTGCGAATGGATACTGGTGAATACGGCAAAGCGATTATCGCCATTTCCATGATCCTTGGTCTCGGGGAAAAGAAACACCTTGGCCATGTGCATGGACGTGATATTTGACCATGAGCCACCAGGGAACGTCAATCCTCCGCAATGATCCGACTTGAAAAACAAATTCGCATACTCCTTGCCGACTTTCTTCTCTATTATCGACAAAATAGGGGAAACATCAAATACGTGGCTGTTGGTGTTCAATATCGACAAGACCAAATCACTAATCACACCAATTGGGTTGGTCGAAGCGTACAACTTATCAAGAAACCCCAAGCTCCATGTCTTGACTGAGTCATCCAAAATAAATTCAATTTGCTCAAATACCTTTTCGAGATCCTTTCCGTATCCGATTTTTGGGGTCTCAACCACACCTGAAGCTGTTAATTGACGGAAGAGCTCCTGCGGATTATACTTTTTTCCAACCGAATCTGCACTCTTGGTATAGCTGATTAATTTCTCGGTCACTCTACGAAGAAGATATTCCAATTGATACGTCTCGTCCTCGTTAATAGTTAAAGATTTAATTTGTGTCATTATTGTCGGTTTTCACTGCGAAATATTGGGCTTTAAGCCTTTTGCTATCTGATCCTGGAGTAAACGTGCGTTCCTTTAATAATTATGTACGTTAAACTCACCCGAAAACCCCGAAGTACATTCTCCGGCAATGTATTTTTTGGTCATACATACAAGGTGCGCTTTATTATCAAACTGGAGTCTCCGGCAAGAGAAACAACTTACTTTTATGAGATTTTTAAATTGCGAATCACGTCAGTGAATACAAGGATAGGATGCCTTACAATGAAAGATTTTAACCATGAGGACTGAACACAGTTGACTGATCTATGATTGGTGAGTTATTGGGTATATCAGATTTTGATGTGACCGATCACCGGTCACTTGCTGGACTTTCAAAGTAATTTTAAGATATCAATTATAGATTGGCAAGATGATTTAGCTTGATAAGTTTTAGTTACTTCCTGAGACAGTCCCTTGCCAGTCGATCCAGAAAGAAAAGCCCCATGAAATCACTGACATGGCTTATTGACTACGCTAGATCTCCGCATGTAAGAGACGATCTTTTAATAATTGTCGTGCGTATAATGATGAAGATACGCAGTATGCTCTATTGGGAAGAGTCAAGTTTAGATGACGTCAATAAAGTGTCCAAAAAAACTATTGTATGTCATCAGTTGATCATTAATACTGGATAGTGCAGATTTTACATGTATTGGGGTACTGGAATTTATCTTAGATACTTGAGATGCTATGGCTAGAATTGTAATCCAAGATTACAGAGGCGCGTACTGTTCGAGCACTTTGTAATAAATATAAGCGAGCCCAATTTATATCAGTGAATCGTTTGTATGTCTTGCCTGAGCTATAAAACTACTTCAGTAATAAGCTACTATATACAATATTGAGCTAAAGATTTCAAGACACTAATTTGCATCATGATATACGAATTATGCGTACAATTTGACCTAATTATACGCGTGGGGCATTCATCTTAGCACCATGTATATTACGAAGAAACGTGGCATCAATTCTCTTCGTATGAAAACGTGATGTAAGCCTCAACTCCACTGACGTCCTGTATATTTCGGCCTAGCATGGCATCTACAAAATTATGACAAATCACGTGTTTATAAAGCATTTTTCTGCGCATTATATTGTCTACGTATTAAAAACAAAAAAATCAGCCCTTATGGCCAAGTTGGTAAGGCGCCACACTAGTAATGTGGCGATCCTCAGTTCGAATCTGAGTGAGGGCATTTTTTTATGGATTTGGTAAAATGCGTTGGCACTTTACGCTAGAATCTAAATCGTAACATTTTTTTTTCAGTGCGCAATCACCTTCACTGATTACAATGACAAGTCTAAAATATTGGGTGACGCTCCTATTGATTTGTAAACTATCGTTTTGTTCATTGGGCGATCAATTAGATGAATTTCAGAGATGTATTCAAGCGTGTGAACAATTGACCTGCTCTAAAAACACAGGACAAGACAAAGGAAATAATGAGTTCACGGAATTGAACTTTATGGAAATGCCGTTGAGTTTATCGTTGAGGGCGTTACTTTGGGACTGTAGCCTGAACTGCGACTATCAATGTCAAGATGTTATTAATATCATAAGAAAGCAGAACAATGAGGAATTATATCAGTTTCATGGTAAATGGTTCTTTATAAGGTACTTCAATATACAAGAACCTGCGAGCAGCATATTTTCATTTTTCAATTTAATTAGTCATTACTTGGGTTTGCAAATCTTGAATAGTGAGATTGTGAAATTGCGAAAGCTCAATTTGATCAACAATCTCAAGTCGGTAAACAATTTGATTTGGTTGTTTGAGAATTACAAGATAATGTGCAAGGTTGCAATTGGTGCATGGATTTGCTCTACTATATTCCACTTGCGAGATTTAGATGTCACGGAAAAGTTGGATTATTTTTTTGCTGGTGCAACTGTCTTGTCTGGATTGTATTGTGCTACGATTCGACTTTTTAAGTTGTATGATGATTCAAAAAAAGTGTGGGCTTTAAGGGCAGTATTATTATTTGTCTACGCCTGTCATGTCACTAAATTATTGATTGACTGGGATTACACTTATAATATGCAAATCAACATAGTCTGGGCATCAATCCAATATGTCCAGTGGGCTTGGGTCTCGGTTACTGGGTACATAAAATACTCGGCATACTTGAACAAGAAAGACTTTAAAAAGAGACAAATGCTTAAGCAACGGGACATACCGGAGTGGCAGTTATTCTATTTGACCTATCAGCCAAACTGGGAAAATGTAAAGTGTTTAATACCTACAGGACTATCCATCTGGGTGACATTGGGCTTGGTCTTTGAAGTATTTGACTTCCCGCCTTGGAGAGATTTGATAGATGCCCATTCGCTATGGCATTTGTTTACGATTATTCCTGGGTATTTGTGGTATCACTGGATGGTATGGGACTGTGCCCAGATTAAGGATCAGATATTGTGATATTATTGTACATTATGCGCCATAATCGCAAACTATGTAAAAATTCTTATAAAGATCATATAATACTCAAAGCGTAACTGGATCAATACCGTTTAATACTAATAATTCATTTGTACTCAATACCTTGTCAAAATTTCCCTTTTTATTGTCTAGTAGATATTTGTCATTGATTTCGGCTCTTTGCAGCGGACTGAGATTCAAATTGAGATCCAATAATTTTATTAGCTGCTGTTCCTTTAGGATCATAGTGTTGATTTGCCCTTTTAATCTGTCTATGTCCCTGGTCAAAATTTTCATTTGGCTATTCTTTTTTAGTGACTTTTTCTTCATAATGTAAGTGGAAGATGTTAGCTGTAGACTGCAAGTGACAAGCTCCGGCTGCTTAAACAATCCCAAAAAATAGTCCAATTGGGATGGCTTATCCAAGTATTTGACAGACTCCAAACGATTTGTCATAGGCAGGTCTGAACGATAGGACGACTGTGATGAGGTTCTACTCATATCTGTACCATATTCTTTTAGATTTGCCTTTATGAAGTTGCAATTCTTTCGGAAGCAGTTGGTACAGCTATAGGGATACTTGGTTAACGAGTCGCATTTTATTTTGTTTTTCCGGCATCTTGCACAGGATTTGAGCTTCTTGAGATCTCCAAAGGATGTGCCAGCGATTGGGGCGTATCCACTGATAATGTATATTAGCAAGTTTAAGTTTTTTGCTGTCAAATCATCGTAGTACTTTATAATCTGATTGCTGATGAGATACTCGTAATTGTTGTAAATGTGTAGTCGGCTTAATATCCTGTTACGGATATCACCGTTGGAGAAATCTTCAACGCTGCTGGAATATTCGATCATGGACGCAAAGAGCGTAGTGAAGTTTCCTTGATTCACTGGAGTACCGCCATATATCAAGAAGTTGAATGTTTTATAATACATCAACAAGTCATTTGACTTTAGGCTGATTTCCCCTTCCTCATAATCTTCGTCTTCGCCACTCTCATTATAGTTATCTAAGAAGTCCTCTGAGTTTTGCCATTGCTGTTGCTTTAGCTGTAAATCGTAAACGGCTCTTTGATTAGCCATGTCTTCTTGTGATATCTCAGGGCCATTATCTGTTGTGTTATACAGATAATTATCTGGAGTAAGTACTTTAAAACTCGGCAGAAGTTCTTTATCCAAGTTCAGGATCTTGTTGTCCGGATGCAAATAACTCTCTAGCAAGTTCAAGTCATTGTTGACAAGGAATTTGCTGAGCAAGTTATGGTTGTTTGTAGATTCGGGCCTATATAGCTTGGTGCTTAATTTTGTCCTGTCCACTTTTGGAAGTAAAGGTATCATCTCAGTGTGACATTCCCGTGCTCCTTTTTTTATTTCCTGCAGTTGACGATATATAACGATGTACTAGTCCGTATCCCCGGGTCCCTATGCGCGCTATTTTCGGACTCCTACAATGTGACTACACACAAAAGAATCTGTGGGACTTCCCATAGATCAACATAAAAAAATAGGCTATGAAGCCAATAATATATTCATACATGCTTATTAATTAATATTGCGGCCAGCACAAGTAGGCTTGGCTTCTCCGCAAACCGCCTCCGCGCGACTTATTTGACACATCTGTCAAGTGCACTGATAGTAATCTACACAGCACCAATGATCTTTGGTACATTAGATATACGACGATTATTTCACTTCTAAGTAAGCTATTGCTCAATATATATTAGTAAACCCACACGGGATAGTATTTGCCAGTCATGGCAAGATTTCACTGATTCCTCCTGCATGTACTTTCCGCTTTCAGCCATATACGTGGGGTTTCGTCTCACATAGATGGATGCAGGTAAATCTGTCGGCAAGAAGTTTGTAAGATTTAAACAAGCTAGTTATGCTGTTGCGAACTGTTCTGATTCTTTCATGAGTTCTAGGATCTAATATGTTATTTCAAGTATTATTGGGATGAATTTGTGATTCAATATATGTAAATATTGCCTTGTTCTATTTAAGGGTCTACGGGCTTCTAAAGTATTTTTCCGAATCCATTGTCGCCTAACTTTTTGTCACTTTACTGTAAACATTACGTATGTCTGTCAATGGAAAAAAAAATTTTTTTTTAAGGACCCACAAGTTAGACTAAATTGCCAAGCGTTTCACTAAAATCTATGCAAGACATAAAATTCTAAAAAATAAAGCCAGTGTACGCCCGGGATCGAACCGGGGACCAATAGATTTGCAATCTACTGCGCTACCACTGCGCCACGTCCACGACTTCAAAACTAAAAATTGTAGAACGGATTATTACCCTGACAAAAAGAATTGGCAAAAATGGAAGAAAAATTTACTTCTGGCCACTATAATATCTAATTAGCAATATATTATTGTAAACTGCAAGGTATAAGTTATAAGTTATTTTTGATCCATATTAAGAATTCTTCCTTTTCTTCTAGTTAATTTGCATTTTGGGTCTTTTGAAACAATATAAATGGAACATTCGCTGTTAGCCAACCGTCAGGAATATACGGATTACATCGCTAAACAGTTACGCGATCACCGATCCATTATACTGCATGACGCAATGCTATAGCTTGCTTTGGCTCTTATTCTGGAGAGCCAATTAGATAACAGATTAGGGCTTCAGATTTGGCTATAAGCGTTATGGTACCCCAAACTGTGGTTAGTTGCTCATTAGCTAATTCACAAACCATCACACTGTAAAAGATAATAATTATAAGTATAGCTAGCTACTCCAAGCTTCTAGTTCAGTAATTCTTCCGATACTTTGAAATCAATGATAAACACATCATTATTACAAAGAGGATATGAACAAAAAAAAATGAAGCAAAAGTTTAACAATATCCTATAAGAATTTTATTAGGAATTGGCATAATGGAACAAATTAAATTTAATGATGTGTGCGGTTCCCTTTAATCGCCGTGTTTATAATAATCCGAGGATTATACTTGCCTGAACTTTTTGAAATACAAACGCCGACGAGCAATTATCCTACATCAATGTTTTAGCTTTCAAATTTTTTTGGTAACAATTTTACCAAAGTTAAATATAGCTAGAATGTCATATATGAAATTAGAGGACCACAGCCAAAGCAATTAGCTGAAATTTATATACGTCGAGACCAAAAGTATATTTACTAATAAGTGGTTCTATGGACACAATAAGACAGAACGTTGCCAAAAGTGTGAAAGACAATACCATAGTTGTTTTTGGTTAAAGTGGTATTCATATGAAACCTTAAGAGTTCCATTGTAAAGTAATGGCCAAAGCAGTTTAAAAATTCACCAAAAAGGAAATATGCAAGGGTTTACTTCCAAATATAGTATTACTTAACAACAGGGTCAATAAAGATAAAAAAAGTCAAACTCTACTAGAATAGTTATTTAATGTTAATAATGACAAGCTAGGAACCATTCCAGAAATGGGCAGCGGGTAAAGATCTCTTTTGCATGGCCGTGCTAATTATGACTGCACGATGTGCTAAATTTTTCTGAGCTACAAAGCACTAGTCATCTATGAAATACAGTAGATCCCAATATTGTAACAAGATAGGTCTACCTCGATAAGAAACCACATCTATATATATATACATTGCATATGGACGCGTCAACATGCATTTACAGGGCGTGTTCAAGGGATAGAATAACAACTTTATAGGTTGTGATATCATGGCAATTAAATTGAACCGTCATCATACACATTCGCTACACCATCCTTTAGAATACTATCGTTTATTAAAAGGATCATTCATTCGTTACCAACCTTTTAAAGTTACTAGTTAAATCCACTCCTGAGCAATCATCGATACCCATTGACCCGAGACGACATTAGTACTGAATCATGAAATATGAAGGTTGATTTAATCCATAAACTTTGCCAGTTGACCCAATTAACAGCTATTCTTTTCAGCATAGCAATTGTTGTTGTTTCAATATACCTCACGTCTAATTATGAACGAAATTCTGTTGCAATAAACAATGGTTTTGTTGTGTTGATAGCAGCTGAGATATGTGCAGTGTTAACCAACCTGGTTTGGATGTTTTCCTACTATCATTATCGCTCCGAAAACAAAGATATCAGTTACTATTCTTCAAATTACTCTCGGTATGTGATTTTGTTGATTTTCAATGTTATTTTTATTATTGTGAGCATTGCGGCTAGCATTACTGTCATCAACCTCAACTTGAAGCAAGGAATACAAGGTACTAGATTATTCCATTCTAGTTACAGAGTTTGGCTAGGATTCATACCGCTAGTGATAATATCCATGCTTTCAAAGGGTTGTCTAATAGCAACAAACTTCAGTGTTATAATACTATCAGTGATTCAAATGTCCTTGGTTTACAACCCTTCTAGAGAGAATTTATCATTTCGTCCATCAATGAACACAATTTCTGATAAATCAATGTCAGTGCGAGCAGCTGAAATTATGGACGTCGACAATATCCATGATAATTCACGAACGTCAAACATGTTCAATTCTGATTCTTCCAATATAAGAAGAACAATCATCTATTCCCCTGGCCAAAGATTGTCGTTCCATAGTGCGAACATGACACCTCCTTTGAGTGCAGCTTCTCTTCAAAAATTCCCCGATTTAAATGAGATTGGCGAATCCCTCGAGCCAGTTAAGAGCAATGAGAAAACCCAGAAAATGAAGCCTAAAAAGCAGCTATCACCCATTCATGAGCCCGCCAAAAACATTCTAACCGAATCCCCTGTGTTCCGCAGAGGCACCAATACCATGTTAACAGATCAACTAAAGAACAAAAAAGTACAACTAAACAGAATGCTACTAGACAATTTTCACCAGGACTTTAATAGTGTACTAGGCCAGTTCGAGAGACGTGATTCCACATTACCTACGCCAGATCAGCGCGATTCCTACTTCAACTTCAACAAGGCTTTACGAAACAAGCGAAACCTTCTGGTAATGATTCCAAAAAGCCCTGTTCCAAATGCACCACGCCCAGTATCATCTCATGCCGACCTAAAGCCTTTTTCTTTGTGTAAGCATGTTAACAGCCTGCCAGAGGCCAAATCAGTCAATACCCTGATGTTGGAAAAGACACCAGCTAAAGAAGAAGACAGTCTGGACGTCACACCTCCAGACAGCTGGGACTCTACTTATGATCCGTTGTATGAACATGACTTACAAGATATTCCATCCATCCCAACTAACACACTTTGGCCGTTTACCAAAAAATCCCCAACCAGCCAACATGGTTTTGATAGAAGTAAACTCAGTCCTCGAAACTCTCAGAGAAAAGGATTAAAACATATTTCGCTCGATGAATGGACGTCTAACCCAAGGAATCGAGGTGACAATATATCTTCTCCTACACATGTGAAAACTGACGAAAAGATGTATGAGAGTTCAGAAAGCCAAGAAACCACGGAAAAAGTTCTCAAAATACCCAAAGAAGAGTTTGATAAAGAGAACCATGACAAGACATCGCAGGAAAAAGACGACAGTTTCACATTTGAGAAGGACATGCAATTAACTGTTGGCTTCAAGTTTCCTCAGCCTTCTAGCGAGGACCCCTTGAAGAGCTTCAGCAATACCGATATCAATATCTTAAATAACATCAGAGGGGAAAAGCGAAGGACGCTACTAAAGTCTTATGGCCACCATAATATTCTCTCATTCTATTCTGAACTGTCTTCCCCCAAAAAGAGCAGAAGCAGGTCCCCATTGAAGAGACTCAGCAAACACGATTCAAAACGCTCCACTGTATTGTTTGATGATGACTTCAATGACGACTTGGACGATCTCCAGCTATCCGGAGAGAGAAAGAAAAAGAATTTCAGTGTGAGCAGCATCAAATCAGCAATTAATCATTTGCATACAAGATCTCTCTCATTATTCGAAGGGGCTCAAAATAGCACCTTACATACCCAGAGCTACTCGTTGGCGGATCAGCCAACGGAAATTTACGATTGGAAATTTGAAAACCAGACTGAAGTTGCTAAAAACGTGGACAACAGCTTGATAAAAGATGTCATGGAACACGAGGAAGATTATGAATTCACGAAAAAACTAGAGGAGTCTTCAGCCAACTATGTGCTTCAAAGCCTCGACAATAGCTTACATTGATTGCTATCCTTGCTCAACCAGGAAGATCTTGCCGCCAACTATAATTATTAAAACCATCTATTCAATACTTGCTTTTCTGTATACTAGAACACAAAGTGGCTAATCTAATTTTTTATCATCTTGCAAGCTTGTATTGTTACCATTGTAGATTGATTTTTTCTCCTGCCCTTGCCTCATTCTGTTTAGATCAGACAACGAGGTGATGCTGTTATTAAAATGCGAGCTAGAGCTGTAGAAAGAATTCATGTCATCAGTAGACACATTCCTCGATCGAAAGAACGGACTGTTGTCTCCGGTATTCGCCTCTGAGTGTGGCTCATTTGATGCGGCCTCCGGTTTAGGTTCCTCATATCTCATGGCATTATAAATCGCGTCACTGACTCTGTTGAACCAGGTTGAAGGCCCTCTATACGCAGAAACATATTTGTTTTCTGGTTTCAATATCAATGCAGATCTTGGAGATAAATTCAATTCGGATAGTGCCAACGATTCCTCGCTAATACTGTAAGATTTTCGAATCACTGCCTCATAAAAAACATACGGCTGGTCGCTGCCGTCGCTCCGATTGGCATCTACCCACTCCCGCACCTTTAACAAGTTATCCTTGGAAGAAAACTCATGTGTAACTCTAGACCCATCTAATAGCCGAATTGAGAGAATGGTTGTTTTGGACACCTTGTGCACTGCACGATGTTGCGACTCAGACTCTGTATGTTCGGTCGCTTTCTTTCTATTCTCAGACCGCTCCCTTTCCAACTTGTCAGCTTTCAAAAGATTAAGTATTCTTTCCTTCTCTTCCTTCATCTGTTTCTGTTTAAGCAAAACCTCTTTTCTGTGCTGCTTCACTTTATCATCCACTACTAATCCCCTCAATGTGTTGCGCTTGTCTTGTTCAGGAGCTGGTTTGCTATTATTAGCTTGAGGGTTTGGTTGCAGGTTCACAGGCTCAACATGTTCAGGCGACGTCCCTTGGTTCCCCAGAATAGTACCCGGAACACCTTGTTTTCTCCGCTCATTAAGGATCACTACTTTGTTTAGCCGTTGTATGAAGTCTGCCAAAGGGATATCCGCGTTAACCACATCCAAGAGTTCCCCAGTCTTGAGAAAAAATATACTTGGGGTTTTTGGATCTGGGAATATTTTTTGAAAATAATCAAATTGCTCACTTGGGTTAACTAGTTTCAATGCCACCAAGTTCTTGGAAACTATACTGATAACTTGCTCATCAGTGAACAAGGGTTCAGCCCAGTTTGAGGAAACGCCATTTTCCGAGGTCACAAGCACAACCATTGCCTTTGATTGCTTGATAGACCTCGAGACTGCGTCAGAAACAGATTCTAAAAAAACTAGGGACATGTTAGCTTCTACGCATTGTCTCTTTTGCCATCCTGCTAGATACTATATACTATGAGCCCTGCCCTAGTATGACACCTTCAACCTCAACTCAAGAATCCTGCGCTCAATGTCTCGAACAGAGCGATTCATTTTGAGCGCCAATTTATTCTTGACGACGTCACTCAAGCTCATGAATTTCTCACACAAATCCCCGTCTATAACCCCTTTGACAGGCACGTAGTAACTCCGGAACATCATGTGATCTCGCCCTAGAATAAGCAACTCCTCAAGGGCCAAGTTCTTTTCCAACTCCTGGAAAAATTTAATTTCTGATTTCGTCAAAAGCGGTGTTAACAGGCCAATTGTTCCCTGGAGGCCCGTGTATATTATCGAATTATTCAAGCCACTCAAATCGGCTATTTTGTTGAACGATGTTGGTATGTCATTAAGAAAATAGTGAGCCAAGAGATTCAACTTATAAGGACTACCTCCAAGGAACGAGTCTTTGCTTGAAATGAAAACCCCTGTGCTATCCTCATCAGACATCTTAGACGGCTCGTCGGGACATCTCACAACCCAAAAGTTTCCAAACTTATCACCCCCAATGACAGTATTGTAATCCACCATGTCAAATGAGGTGACATGCCGAGAGACAATATCATCTGCAAATGGGATAAATGTGCCCTCAGACTCCTTGTAGACCACAAATACTACTGATTCCTTCACGTCTCCAACCACTATGCGATACCCTTGTGTCTTGAGTCGTACAATGTTGGACAAACCATTCACAATAACTTCTGCTTTTCGAAGTAGCTGCTTCTGACCAGCGTCATACAATCTCAAAGCTTTCCCTACACCAGCAAGCAACCTTCCAGCAAATTCTGTCACACTAATGACCGGCGAATCTACCTGTGTCTGGTGGACAGGATTCAATTCTAGATCATAGCAAAAGATATAATACTTGTCATCACTCTTTCCTCCTACCACAATGTATGTTTGGTTCTTAGACCGAAAGTAGCACTTGGTAATAGAATACAAGCAGTTCTTTTGATCAAGAGATTTCACCACCTCTCCGTCATGTACTATTTGTATGCTTGAGCTCCAGACAGAATTATCCACCTGAGACTCCACAATGTAAATTTTGGATTCGTGCTGTATGAATCTCTTGGGCGTATACTTCAAATCAAGCGAGTCCACCTTGAATTCATTCGACAAGTTTTCCAATGTCAATATCACCAAGTTACTCTGGCCAACTCCTACCAAACCATTTGGACAATCTTCAGAGTGGAAGCTCGATCCATGAGTCAAATTGACACTGTATGCCAACGGCAAGATGGTGAAGCCACTAGCAGAATTATAGGCTAAGTAAGTCTTCTTGGAAAAAATTAAAACCGCTTCATGATGTTCCGTAGCAAGCTTAGAAAGACCAATTGGATGTGGCCCAAGATACTGGACTACCTTGTCGCTGACTTGTCCAGTGCTACTTAATAGTGTCTTGACATATATGCCACTTTCTAGGCCTATGTGCAAGTTTAAATGAACATTGTCTTGCTCTGTCATTAGCAATAATAGAACTGAAGTGGCATTGCTGCTTAATTCCTGGATGGAAAGCAAAGAAAGAAAACTCGAAGGGTCTACTGATAAGATCTGTATTGTTTGGTTTTCACAGCTCACAGCGAGAAAGTTACTTCTGAGTTTGCCCTCTGGAATGTCTCCAAGGTTTAAGGACAATATATGGTCAGGTAGCACTGTGGTTTCAGAGTGCACCATTAATTTCTCATCATCACTGAACTCAAAATAAACCAACTCCTTGTTGGACAAACCAATTACCAACTGATAGTTTGTGCTGGAACTGCACACAATCTTGATTCCGGCAGGTGGAAACCATTCGTCCCGCTTTTTGTTTCCTATTAAATGAATAATTCCATTGGCATGTATCTGCACCAATGAATTTACTCCCATCTGCTGTACCCCTATAGTAGGGCTCTCAAGATCAAACCCGCTGTCGGAGACTTCATCCACCGATTCACCTATAGAGAGTACCAAGGTGCTGGTGTGGAATGAGATGACCAAGTACTTGTCGTAATCGTCCTTGGAGTTGATTTTACTAGAGTACACTCCAGTAGCATTGCTAGGTAACTCGGAAGCCACTGCCTCATTAACAGTGAGACCATGGTATAATGTCTTCAAGGAAGACAGAGACCCAGTTCCACATATAGAGTATAGTTGGTTGTCAATTAACTTTGATTCAATTATCGGATTGATACATTCAATAGTATCATATAGTTCTAGATTCTCCACCTCTGGCCTCACCACGAAGTTCACGTCATCTACTTCTTCGCTGGTATTGAAGTACTCTCCAGAATGAAACTCTGGCTGGTCGTCATCGTCTGCCAAATTTATAATCTGAAATAGTAGCTTGTCACCGACCTGCGAGTCTGCAAATATAAGTCCAGATTTTAAGATGATCAAGCTATTGCACACGGGGACAGTGTCAAAATACTTGATTTTCATGGAGATCACCTTGGAATCTTGAAAATCTATTGAGACTTTGAACAAGTCTCCGTAGTTCGACTGTAGGAGTATAAAGAAGCTCTTCTGGTTCTCTATCTTGATTTTGTGAACAGCACCAGTGATTATATAACTATCCGACGCCTGTCCCAGGCGCTTGGGTATGGGCAAAATATGGGAGACCGCTTGGTTCTTGTACAGAATGAAATTCTTACAGCCAACGATCACCCCTGACGGCCCGTCGCTGCCTCCCGGTATGCTGAGTAAAAAATTGCTGGTCTTGGAAATGGGCTCGGTGTACTTTTTCACTACGTGGTTAAGGCCCAAGGCTAGCTCGTAGTACGTTAAGGATTTTTTGGAATCCTCAACCTCACCGTAATCTATTTCGATTGCGGCAAACAAGGGATTCTCATAGCCGACGTCGAGGCCACAGCAGGCAAAGGTCAAAATTTTGTTTCTATTGGCCTCCAATGGAGACGAGATTGTCAACTTATCCTGCTGATCGCGATTCAACACATATACCAACTTGTTTTTCTCGATTGCGGTAAGCATCACTGCCCTGCCCTTGGCGTCATTTACAAGATACTCACCAGGGACGAGTCTTCTCAATCCGGACTTTGAGAAGGGCTCGTTAAATACCACCTCGAATCGCTTTTTATCAAGATTCAAGGAGAGTATGGTAAACTTTCCCGAGTCCGAGGTCACTGCCAAATAGTCCTTTATCCCCCCTGCCAAGCGAAACCCACATATGGAGCGGATTATGGCAAAACTGTCTTGGCTAAACACCTTGATCAATTTCCCGGTGCTGCTATTGACTCTATAGAGGTCCAAGCAGGTGGAGTTGGCAATCACAATCTCCTGAGACTTTTTCCCGTGGAATTGCCCCGCCACCGACATAACGGAAGAGGTGGGTCTTTGAAGCGTCAAATTATAGAGATATAGACTGTCAAACGACATGTATGGTTGAGATTTGTGTGCGGAAAAATATACATGGCGCTTACATAAGCAGCGATGTCTTGGGAAAAATCCCCCCCGCAAATGAGCAATGAAATTGCACTGGATAGTCGGGCTTTGCTTGGCTGGTACTATTTACGGTGGGGTTATCGAACAGACGCCTCTTCAGGCTGCGCTGGTTGGATCTGGGCTACGAGATGAAACTGTGGTGTTGAGCAGCTTGCCAAACTACAGTCTTAGTGTGACGCGTCCCGACCCAGCCAAGTTGGGCATTGATACTGTGAAGCAGTACTCTGGGTACCTTGAGACAAAGGATACGGACCGGCATTTTTTCTACTGGGCATTTGAGTCGCGGAACGATCCTGCCAACGATCCGGTTATCTTGTGGTTGAACGGTGGGCCGGGCTGTTCGTCCTTGACTGGACTCTTTTATGAGCTCGGGCCGTCGGCGATCAACAGCACGATCCAGCCGGTGCACAATCCATACTCGTGGAATAACAATGCCACTGTGATATTCTTGGACCAGCCGGTGGGCGTGGGGTTCTCATACTCGAAGGAAACCGTGACAAACAGCCGGGCTGCTGGAGAGGACGTGTATGCGTTCTTGGAGCTTTTTTTCCACCGGCATGGGCAGTTTTCGCAGCTGGGACTCCATGTTGCCGGGGAAAGCTATGCTGGAATATACATCCCGATGATTGCCACGGAGATATTGAAGCACAAGGACCGTGGGTTCAAGTTCTCGTCGGTGTTGATTGGCAACGGCATCACCGATCCGGCAGTGCAGTACCAGTACTACCGGCCAATGGTCTGTGGAGAAGGAGGGTATCCGCAGATTGTCACCGACGACGACTGCGAAGCTATGCGGAAGCAGGAGTCCCGGTGCGGGAGCCTCATCAAGGCGTGCTACAAGCTGCCGATTTCGGCATTGTGCCTACCAGCGACGTTGTACTGCGACAAGAAGGCGTTTGACATCCCCACCAAGTACGGATTCAACCCGTATGACGTGCGGGACAAGTGCGGAGACGACTGCTATGCCGACACCGCGTACTTTACCGAGTTTCTCAACTTGCCGTTGGTCCAGCTGGAGATTGGCGCACGGGTCGAGAAGTATGAGGGCTGTAGCGACGAGGTGTTTAACCGGTTCATTTTGACCGGTGACCAGATGAAGCCGTACCAGGAGAAGGTGGCCGAGCTCTTGGACAAGCATAACTTGCCTGTGCTCGTGTACTCGGGCGACAAGGACTACATCTGCAACTGGCTAGGCGGCCAGGCGTGGACTTATGAGCTTGAGCACACCAACAAGTACAATTTCCAGGCGGCACCGGTGAAGGAGTACCGGACGTTGAGCGGCGAGTTTGCGGGACAAGTCAAGAACTACGGCAAGTTTACGTTTTTGCGGGTGTTTGATGCGGGCCACATGGTACCAAAGGACCAGCCGGAAACCTCGTTGGACTTTGTCAACCGGTGGATTTCCGGGGAGTACGAGTTATCTAGATAGGTGATTAGTTTCTGGTTAGCACGGGCTATCTAGATAGACAGTTGGACATTTCTTGTTAGCACACTATCTATATAGACAATTGTACATTTCTTGCCAACACACTATCTATATAGACAATTGGACATTTCTTGCCAACACACTATCTACATAGTAAAATTAACCATTGTTCAGCTTTCTATATAATCCTCCTATCCATCAATTAGACTTGCCGGACGTAATCAGAGTGTCGGCATAGCGGTCTCCCTTGGCATAGTTTCCCAACTTGAGTCTCTCCTCAAAGTACTTGTTCCATTGCGCGCCGTTGTTGGCGTACGAGCCAAACTTTCTATAGTTCTTGACCAACTCATTGGAGTTGAACTTGTACAACTTATTCACCAAGTCAGCGTTGTTGAGAAGCTTGTTGTCTGCCAAGAACGACACAGTGTAGAATGCAATGTACTTGTACGAGAGCTTGAACTTGCCCTTGTCCGAGTCGGTGAACAACGGATCGTACCCGTCTTGCGATTCTTTTACAATGACCTCGGAGTCGTTCGACTCTTCTTCAATGGCCTTATCCTCGTCGATCTTCTGCTTGAGCTCCTTCAACACCTCGGGAAATTCAAGCACGGAAATCGGAGACAAGGGGTACTTTTTCAACTGGGCACGGTGGTCCTTTGGCAATGGTGTGCCAAAGCCCTCGTCGTTGTCCAAGTAAACACCCAACTTTTTATTAATATTTTTCAACAACCCCTTTTGATGGGCCTTGACCAAGCCTCCGGCATTCTCAATGATCACGTTCTTGTAGTTTTCCTTGTAGTCGTCCAACGACAACTTCTTCGAGCCGGTCCATCCAATACTAATCAAGTCCTCGGCCTTCAAGTTACCAAACTTCTCAAACGCGCTCAGTGGCTGGCCCGAAACCGCACTCTTGTAAAGGTGGCTGAAACGGTTGAAGAAGATCTTCAACGGGTTCGACTCAATAGGGTTGACCAAGCCAACAAACAAGCAGAGGTAAATCAACCCGGTCTTGAGCAAGTGAAACACAAAGAAAATAACCTGACCAGTCTGCGAGGCTCCATTGACACGAGCCTCGTTCAAAACATTCTCGGCATACCCGCTGTACTCTGGACCAGCAAGGGTAATGAGATAGGCGGTGAAGCGCAACAATTGGTTACTCAAGCAAATACCCGGGGTAGGGGAGATGAAATCCGGCAAGTCTGTGTATAACCAAGCCAACAAGATGAGAATGGTGTTCAAGTGGTAAAAGTGGTTAAACTGCCACACCGGGAAGATCAACTGGTTTGGCCATATGTAGTCGGAGAGTCTATCCAACTGGGACTTTGGCAGTTTCAAGAAAAACTCATTGTCAATGTTGTAAGGGAAGAGCAAGCCCCCATTGGCAGTCAAAAAACCCGGGTTCACACTGTACTGAAACCCTGTAGGCTTGGGGTAGTAGAACAAGGAGGGTCTAAGGGAGATTGGGAGAATGTCGAATATCTTGTTCAAGTCGTTAAATGTAGTATCCTCATCCACATTAAAACAATAATCCTTCTCATTATCGCTATTAAAGCGAACATACACCTCAAACACGTTTGGATATTCGGTGGACATGATTGGTATACAAGGGGGTTGGGTGGAAAAACTTTCACCCTAAAACGCCCCCACACTCTCCGCATTGAACTGTCAGCTGATAGGGCCTCCTAGGACGGCCCTGCAATCTCGCTAGTACATGATCAAGCGAGTAATACAAGAAGTTATTCCCCCAATACTACCACTTGTGGCCCTCTACTTGGTCAGCAAGGGATATCATTTGTATGGTGAGTTTGCTTGTTTTATTAAATGACAGCGTACTGACAGCTAGACTTTAGTCCGCTCCAGACGGTGCTTGGACAAAATGTCCTTGCCGATGTGACGGTTTATACTGTTTTAGTCATATACAGAACTTACATCGCCTTGTCGTTGCTATATACCGTTCTATTCCACTCCTTTTGCTGGTTCTCCATTTACGAGGGCAAATGGAGCGGCTTGGTCAAGTATCTCCGGTCGATTACATCATAGACAAATGGCGTGCAGGAATACCCACGCATTCTTCTACAGGCCCTCAGCTGGGAATCCTCCTGTAACATATAACGAAGCTATCATGAGGTTATACAAGGGTTCCATAAAAGTGTACTGTAAATAAAAGTAGGCTAATATAGGTCCAATTTATGTTATTCATGTCTTGTATGTCAAGCATCCCGTCACATCCCAAAATCAAATGCACTCATGTCAGGCTCCTCAAATGCCGTGGGCGGCGGCGGCGGCTTGAAATTGTCAAAATTAAACTCAGGCACTTGTGCCTCGGGCACTTTTCTAATACTCTTTTGTTGGCCAACAATAAAATCCCAACTTCCAAGTAAGTCGAGCGATAGATAGTCGCACCCCATTCTACTGTATATCATGCATATTCGTTTGATGTATGGCAATTCGTGGTCGCCAAACTGCGCAACCAAATCCATTCCTTGCCGTAGCAACTTCTTTCGTAGTGTCTTGTAAACAATCACCAATATCGGGTCGTTCTTCAAAAAAATGTTGTTGTTGTTTATGGATATATCATGCGTCTTTTCCACATTCTGTTCTCTAATTATGCTCATCGTCTTGGCATAAATGTCCTTGTCATTAAAATAACTCTCAAAGTTCTCAGTATTAATTATATCATATGGCGACTTTGTCATGGCCAATAAGGCCATCTTCTTCTCCTTCAACTCAAGGTATATATATGTGTTCAACCACCGGTCCCCTGTACTCAATACCTTGGGCAATAGTCTCGTCAATAAAATGTCTCGAAACGTCTCCCCACTCGGCTCATACACTCGCGCTACTCCAATAGCCAAATCAGTGTCATGACACTGTTTTATAAGCACATTGCAGCAATCCTTTACTCGATCAGCCAACAAGAAAAAACACGCAGCAAGGTAGTATCGATGCTTGCTCAAGAGCGAAAACGCATTCTTCTCAGAGCTTAATTTGACCTTCGCCTGAGTAAAATCCTGCAGTAGAAACTTCATCATCTTTTGCTGTTCTGGATGTCCGTACGAGATCTTCCATAGTTTCACAAATGTCGGCAATCTTCTTAATGCCAAGTTGAATATCATACTATTAATTGGATTTCTTGTGCCGTTAAAGTCTTCAAAATATCTCGTCTCCGGGGGTTCACTGCTATTTTGAAATTCACTATTAGCAATCACCTCAAATTGGCTCACTAGCAAGTCGTGATCTAGCCAGTACACTAGACCAAGTTTATGTGCTTTGTTCCAGTTGATATTAGCAGAGACATGACTCAACAATAGCTGTCGGCTATCCGAAAAGTATCCAAACAAAATATCCCTCATGTGTAGCCTTGGTTGTGTCTTTATATGTGACTGATACAAGCGAAAGCCAATTAAGAAGTTCACTCCGCTATAATCGAATCCATCGTAGCTGGATGTGCTGGTTATGTACTTGTCTATGCTTTCGAGCGACTCGATTATAGTCACTAAAGTGATTTGCTGATGTCTGGTTAAAACAGGCAAAGATAACAGCATTAGTCTGTCCTTTAACTTTTCCATTTTCTGCTGGTAATTTTCAAAGTGGTACTTTTCGCTCCGGCTAAATTCTCCAACTCCTATATCCAAATGCAGAGACAAATTCCTAATATTATTGCCGCTATTATACGAATCTCCATCTCCAACGTCTTCCAAGCCATCCAAGCCAGCCAATAAGCTCATAAAAATCTTTTTCACCAACAGGATTTTGCCAAAATATATACACTGGATAATTAGTTGAGGGTGGTAAACTGGCAAAGTGTTATTCAATACTTTAACAAGATTGAAGATTGAATTGAACGAATTACTGCTTAAAGAACGATCACCGATAATTTTCTTTGTAAAATTATCTTCATCAATCATCTGACTAGTCAACGAGTTCTTTGTGTAGTTTTCATTTATGAACAATTGATTGCCGCAACCTACTATCAATAATCCACTATTTAACCAAATAGAATCATTAATAGCATGCGACGTAAACCTCAGTAAGTCAACCTTCTTTATAGGGGCAAACGATGGAAGATTATTGGTATAGTCAAAGTTTAATTCAGAGTACAAAATTAAGCAGTGCTTGAACCCAATAGACAAGACATAGCCTTTGTTACGGCTATTAGTTTCCATATTACATGTCATATTAGCCCAGTCAATGTCCATGATTTCGTCAGACAGCCCAAACTCTTCTGAATATTCTAGCATCGCATATCTTGTGTTGTAAATGTACAACTTATTATCAAGAGACACTGCGATCTTGTTAATAGACGAACCTTTAATGTATGAAGCATTCATGATATGTGTATCGATAACACAGTTGGATATCCATTCGAGTCGCCCATCCACTAATTGCATAGAATAGGATTTTAGAGTCCCAGTAGTGGTGATCACAGTTAGGATATCTCGTCTGGAGGTAGCCAACGAAATTCCCACAGGGTCTACCGGAGAAATCTTAGCAATAATGCCTTCTAATGGCAAGTCGCTTATAACCAGAGACTCTATCTTGTAGTTTCGCAAGTCTACTTGCCATGATTTGGTCAAGTACTTATCATTGTCCTTATAGATACCCACTATTCGATGAATATCACTGTTCTCGTTTTGAAATACCGGCAATTGAAACAAACAGATCAACTCGGATGGGTTTTTGATAGAATACTGGCAAACTTTTTGTGCTTCCTTCAAGTTTACAGTATTCCACATCACCAATTGATGATCCACGGTATAGCACACAATGATCTCACCTTTTCTCATTAATATAGCGCTGATAAGTGGACTATCTGTATTTATTGTGCACTTCTTCAGCAATATGCATCCACGATTCAAAAATAAAGGTTCCCAGAGCTTGTGCTCATTGAATCGAGAAATACTCAACACGGCTTCACCTCTCTGATCTTTGAACACTTTCTGGATGGACTTCTTGTGCCCTGTTAACTTATCACCAAGAGTTGCTTCCACATAGTGGCATAATTGCTTAGCCTGGGAATCAACCACTGGTGATGAAACCTGCAAGGACAAGTTTGTAATAGATTTCCGAGGCACCCTTTCGTGAAATAAGTTCATGTAGTCCAAACATTCTAGCATGTTATCCAATCTAAAGTAAACTAAGCGGATATTCCTTTTGACCAAATCCTGAATCGCAAAAGCAACATCCCCGTTCTCGGATAGTTCACCGTTTTCGATAGACCGAATTTCCTTAAAGTTGGCAAATGTCACTTTATTGTCCTTTAACTCATTATAGACCTTTATACATTCGCTCATTCCAATATACCGGGGATCCGAAGGAAACACATGGCTTGGAAATTCCATGAAGCTATTATTTATGCGCTTGAACTTGATTGTCTTTGGTGGGTTCAGACTCAAATTGTTGACTAGGAAAAAGTCGACTTTGCCCTTTAGATCCACTACCATGATCAAGTCACATTGGAGGGCCTTTAATGTGTCTATTTTATTCTTCAAAGAGTCAGATATCCCCCTTTTTTTTAATCTGGCCATGCTTTGAGAAATCATATAATCAAAAAAGGAGTTGTCGATAATTTTAACAGACTTGGACCCCTGACCTAAGTCCAAGGAACCCCAGTGCTGTATTTTCTTAGACCTCTGGAATTCGAAACTAAGGTACACTCTGACAAAGTTGTCGTTGGAGATGGTGTACAAGATGGTATAATTGTGGCAGCTGGCGGACCAAAATCTGAATTTAAAGTCAATCACATAGGACGAGTGTTTTAAGCATATTAGGTTGAACTGAGTGTTTTCTTCGTCGAAATTTGTCCGATAGAAGAAATTGATAAACTTGTCATACTTGGATGTACATGCAATCAACTCTGAGTTATGTGAAAACCTCACCAAAAAACAAGGCGAGGGTAATATCTGCTGCCATAATACCTTTAATTTCTCCTGTATTTTGACTAGGCTCAATTGTGTTTCTGAGCCAATCACCAATTCACTGTCATTACCCCATGATAAGCTGGTTACTGCACTACAGTCTGGAGAGATGTACTCACAGACCAACTGCCAATTTAAATAGACCGACCGTGTGGCACTGATGACGTCGAACGGTTTGTAAATATAGACGCGAGACTCACTCCCCACGGCTATGTACCCATTGGTAGCATTGATATCTACACATGTCAAATCACGTTCACAATAAATGGTTTGGAGGTCACTGAGTAACTTGGTCAATATAATCAAGTTATTACCGGAGCAATACGCCAATATCGAGTGATTTTCCCATTTTGCAAAGCACGACGACTGATTTCCAACATTAGGCTCGCCAGGCTGAAAGTTCATTGCGCGAATTGCTAGAGTGCAACCCCAGAGTATAGAAAATAATGCGTGTATCTAGCAATTATGCACGTGTACGCATACAGTGTCACCCGGCCTTTAGTGTAGAATGTGCTGCCATGTGGGTATCACTTATGAACAAGCGGTGAATAAGTTAATGGAAGAAAGCAGAGATTCTCTATCAACAGAGGAGAAGGAATTGCAGAAACAGCAGATAAATGGCAATGAACTTGTTTGTCGCTCCTGGCTTCTCAAACGATCACGAACCACGCTATCTTGGAAGAAAACTTGGTTTGTACTCCGCAAGAATGGTCAGCTAACTTGGTACAAGGATGATCAGGAGTACAAGCCGGTAAACATCATGAACTTGCAACATACAGATGTGACATTATCTAAGATACTAAAGAAAAGCAGCAAAGACAAGGAGAAGGCTTTTGATCCGGCAAAGAAAGAGAAGTTCCAGTTTGCGTTGTTCAGCCCTAAGAACAAGACACTCCATTTACGCGCAGTGAACGAGTACGACTACAATAATTGGTATTTAAATTTAGAGAAAATGCTCCTGGGATCTGCAAATTCGTTCCATGAGGACGCTAGTCCTAGCGATCACATGGAGAATGAGACGCAGGTGGAGGACGAACGCACCATTCCTGACTTTGAAATGAGTGATGGCGACTATTTTACGTCGGATAATGAGACAGGAGGCGTTGGTGTGCATTTCACAAGCAGCAGTCTACCAATACCCGAGGAAGATGAAGCGCAAATGCTTCGGGAACAACAGGAAGCAGTGGAAGAAGAAAGCTCCACGAACAAGTTGAACTTGGAGAGAATTAAAAACTCCGAGTCGCCTGATTTCATGAAGGATTATTTGATACAGCACTATTCATACAACTCCAGTATTGCCGAGCATATGATCCAGAAAGGGTATTTGCTACGGCTCAAGAACTTGAGTCAATGGAAAAAGTTTTTTATTATACTCACTAACAAGCATCTTATTTTCTACAGGATTCACAACTACAGTGACACTGTTCATATTGATTACGAGAATCTATTGGATACGCTAGCAGTCAACCCGGACATTATTGGCGTAACGTCTGAGGATACAGGTGAATTTACAGTGGTGAACCGTACAAAGAACATTAAAATATACCCTACGAAAATCATTGATCTCAAATGGGTGGTTGATGTAGTGGAGCTCGATCCGCTTAGCAAGAGTAAGCAAAACTGCTTGCTTATAATAACCCCTACAAAACGGTACAGGTTCTGTACTAAGACCGAGGCAGAGTTGGTAAACTGGCTAATTATATTCAAGAGCTTCCTTATTGTCAGAAAGAAAGAGCAAGAGTTTGAACAAGAGATTAGTCTCGCTGACTCTGGGAGTTAACTTTACACACTCGCATAATCATGCATATCAATGCAAGGTTATTGTCACATTACAAGTTCTGATTAATAAGCGTGCACCCCCCACACCTGAGTCATAATAAAATACAATAAAATACTATAAGTACTAATAATCCTATTGTTTGTAGCACGATACTCCAAGATGCCACCATTCAAACAAGTCGATGTCTTTACCAATGCCCCTTTTAAAGGAAACCCAGTGGCAGTCTACTTTGATGCTCTGCACTTTACCGAGGATCAAAGAGTGGCCATTACACAATGGAGCAATCTATCCGAGGTCACTTTCTTTGATAAGCCGACGCGAAAGGAAGCCGACTACCGGATCCGAATATACACTCCGCCAGGAATTGAGTTGCCATTTGCTGGGCATCCCACCATTGGGTCTGCCTATGCTGCGATTGAGTCCGGTTTGCTCGATTTGGAGAAGATCTTGGCCAATGGAGGCAAGTTGGTCCAGGAGAGCAAGGCTGGATTGAGCGAGTTGCAAGTGACAAAGTCCAACGGCAAAATCAGAGTGGCCTTTCAGCCTCTGAAACCGCAGATTGTCAATCTTGATCAAGAGGACGTGGAAGCAGCAATTGCAGCTTTGACGGCGGGGACAAATTCCAAGGTCATAAATAAGCCGAGACTCTACCATGTTGGACCACTTTGGCTTATAGTTCAGTTGGAGTCCACCGACGACGTTCTCAACTTGACTCCAGATATATCGCGTATCTGTACCCGCGGGGCACACTTCGGTATCACGACTTTTGCATTGGGCCAGGACAACAGCTACGTTGTGCGGACCTTTGATGAGCAGGTACCAGGAGGAGAGGACCCTGTATGCGGGTCCGGGAACTCTGCTGTGGGGATTTACATCAGTGAGGTGTTGGGCCAATCAGGCGATTTCAAGGGAACCCAGGGCCAGAGGTTGGGCAGATTGGGAAAAATCAGTCTCAGGATCTCCGAAAACTACCCACAGGAGCCGATCTGGGTCTCTGGAGAGGCAGTGACTATCATTGACGGGACGGCTTCCGTCTAGGCGTCGCTGTGGATTATGTCGCTGACAGCGACCATTTCAGGAATGTCCAACCATTGGTTGTTTGCCTCTGAGGGCTTCTTTTCGTGCTCCCACACCACGAAGCTGGTGACGTCACCTTTAAAGGCAAGTGTGTCGACCCCAGTCTTTTCAAAGACACTTGCGTTGTAGCCTGGCACCTCGACTGCCTGGCCAAATAACTTTCTTCCTCTAATGTATGCTTGACTTCCCTTTTCAGACTCGTCCTTGTACACTGGGTAGAACTGGTTCTCTTCGGTAGCACCCGCTTCCGTGGTCCCATGCAGGGAATTGTACCTGCTGTTTGAGTCCTTCCACAATTTTACATCCTCTTTACCATTGTAGGCGATTTTGCAGGGCAATACGTTCACGCAAAGATTAGATCTGTCCATGACAAATATCCATCCAAGGTACGCCAAAAAAAAAAAATAGAAAAAGCCAGTAACGTGGGGGATACCCTGCCTCAGGCTGCACCAAGGGCCAAGATGAAGGGACGAACCAGATACTTGTCACAACATCAAGATGAACTACCAGGTGGTAAACCAGCTCAGCGAAATATATCCCGACGAGGATGTGTCGGTGCTCATGAAGTACTATAATGAAGCCCAGGGCGACTTTGAGCAGGCATGTATTCTTCTTGCAGAACAAAAGTTTGAGCCGCATCCCGAGCCGGAGAACGAAGCTGATGCGGAATTCGCGAGTATCAAGGCAATGTTTCCCGACACCGATGATGCGAAGATCAGAGAGGCGTTGCTCTCAGCAAAAGATGCCGAAGATGCGGTCAACCTTCTTCTTACCCAAGCTACATTGGACTCAATGCCGGCCAATGAAAAAGAGGTGAACATGAGCCACCCGCTTCTCAGCCAGCAGCCAGAGCTACCCAAACGGCCAGTAGACTGGGGCGACATTCTGGCCAAGTCGGAAAAGTTGGCTGGGGCCTTGAACATCGACAAGAACACCGCTATATCTCTTTTGCATTCCAGCAACGGGGACATATCAATGACGATTTCAAACTACATGCGGCAGGAGGCCGCAAAAGGCGACTCCACAGCCGGGTCGTCTCTGCCGTTTAAAAGACTTTCCATTGGTGGGCGAAGAGTGCAGAATGGCACGACCCTGTATACCAGTGGTGCCTCGAAGAAACCCGTTGAGCTTACCACCGATGATTTGGTGGCATTGCAGGTCTTTTTGGATGCAAATCCCGAGTATTCCAAAATTTCAAAGGACTTTTACATCAATGCCTTGAAGGTCTTCAATAAAGATCTAGCCAGGATAGCTACAGTGGGCAGCATCATTCTCGAGGAGCAAGGCTGGAAGGCCACATTCCCCGAAGAGCCGAGTAAGAAGGCTGATTTCGTAAGCGTTGATTTGTTCACAGCACCCCCAAAGAGACCATCAGAAGGTTCAATCAAGCTAGAGAGACCAGTCACACCTACTCCGCGCGAGTTTTCCTCAACCAAACCTACTGTGGTTGATCTTCATGGCTACACGGTGGAAGAGGCCCTCGAAGAAACGATTTCCGTGTTGAACGACTGGTGGGCATATGAATTGAAGCAGCGCGAGTTTTACGGCAAGTATGTGAATGAAACTCGGGTAAAGCATGTGCAGACGGTGACAATAATTACAGGAAGGGGGATCCACAACATTGGCGGGTTTTCTCCAATTAGACGAAAAGTTATAAAATATTTAGACTCCAATGGGTACAAATTTGAACTAGATACAGGATCGGTGAAGGTTTGGGGGAAACGTCTAAGATAGACATGGTCTATTTTCCAAATACCACTGTTCTGAACGCGCTTATCCACGTTTCTTTCCCCTCGCCGTTAATCTCACTCAACAACCGCAGGTAATAGTCTGGATTTCCTGCTGGCTTGTACAATTTGTCACCCACGTCATAATACGTTTTAAACTTGTTATCTTTGAGCGATTCGAGAGCGGTGATCATCTGCTTGAGCTGCAACTCGGAAAAATTCTCCTTGGCTAGCTCAACCGGCGCCTGTTTCTTGAATATCAACTCCTTCACGCTGGGCTTTTTATTGACA
Source organism: Saccharomycopsis phalli (assembly GCA_020342235.1). Classification (NCBI taxonomy): domain Eukaryota; kingdom Fungi; phylum Ascomycota; class Saccharomycetes; order Ascoideales; family Saccharomycopsidaceae; genus Saccharomycopsis; species Saccharomycopsis phalli. Next base: position 1,161,634 of record CP073217.1, read on the forward strand.
ATATCATACTTTTTTGGACCTTTCACCAAGTGTCTAAGTCTTTCATATTGGGACTCCTTAAACGAAATTGAGTGCTTTAATCTTTCGTAAGGCAAATGCTCAATCTTCTTTATTAGACTCGCGGCGTAGGACATTGTATGCCAGTCAATAAAATTTCGTTAACTAGTTGGGAGCAGAATATGCTAAACGCACCGCAGTCAGTCCAGGGTAATGTTTCTCGCCAACGACTCGGAAGCCGGAAACAATCTGTTGGTAGACAATATGGCTACATAATTTTACAATAACGACTCAAACAAACATTCTATATTACTGTTAAACACATTAAAAACCAAGAAAAATCATGACGTGCCCTAACCACCAGGGACTCTATTGTATCTATTAAGCAGCAAAAAAACCAGGTGTATCATAAAAGAAGCAATCCAGCGACTAGTCCACCAATGGCAAATGCCCCCTGCTGAGCGGTGTATCTTCCACCATCGTTTTTGGCATTTAATGTTGTGGCGTTGGCACTCACTATCTGTGAGTTGGAGTCCGTGGCATAGGAAACCACTAGCGTATTTGTATTGATTGTATATGAGATGCTTCCAGAGAGTAGAGATATCGAGCTTCCAGCTGCCGTAGCATCCGTGAACGAAGAGGAATCGACGACTAATGACTGATCAGCAATCACACAGGCCGAGAAAAGTGTCAACACATTAAGTATGTACTGCATTTTTTTTTTTATTGCTACCTAAATTATCTGATTGAGGAGCATAAATCCACGGGAGGAAAAACTTATATATACTTGAGGTGCAACGTTTTACTTCTACACTAATAGTCTAAATTGGAAGCTGTGCGTGTTCACACATTGTGCAGAAGCTAAAACGATAATTCCAGGCAAAACCATTGTTTGAACATTTTATACATGGCACGGTCCGGCAAATGAGGGTGGAGTAAAAAGCAAGACAAATGGCAAATAAAGATGAGATACGCAAAATTGGAAAGTAATGAAAAATGTATAAATATGTCGTATCTAGTCATTGAGCATTCTCATGAGCTGTCGCGCTAGTCATTGTAACACATCCACAGCTGCACATTTCACACACCGGGGCTCATGGCCCAAACACGTACCTCCAAGAGTCCAAAAAACCTGTCTATGCATCCACACCGCGCATAGCTTCTAAAAGACGGGCCAAGCACGCCCAAACTTGTAAATAATATGCACGAGCTAATCTATTTCTTCCAATGATACATCCTTATTTGGAAATTCATAGGTGCTTGGGCCGTACTTAGTGTGCTTCACCACTAAACCATTATTTCCGAGGCCTGATTTATCCAAAGATCTGCCCAAAATCACCGGGTTTCCAATACTCACAACCTGCAGCCCAAGAGGCTTCAAACCATTATAAAGTTTCGGCTTTGACAATCCAAATTGACTAGGCATGTCATTTGGCATTTTATGCACATACGTACTTTTAGGTTCGTGCAAAGTCCAATCAACTTCGTTATTCTCCTTTAAACTCTGCCGAAGCTCCATTTCTGCCTCCTTTGCATTTTCAAAGGCGTGCAACAAATATGGCATTTCTTCCGACAAGGTGGTCCGTCCAAAATGGCCGCCCATGGACTTGCTACTGCCACTGCTCCACGACTGCAGCATGGACTTTTTCTTGTGATCTCCCTCATCCTCCGACTCGTACAATGTGTCATTATCAAACGTCGTCCCCGAAGGCAGATCGCTTTCCTGGTGTACTAGCACTTGGCTTTGGACCGGCAGGGTAACGGTGGTCTCGTTCACCTGCCTCATGAGGGCTTCAAACATTTTCTCGAGGTCGCCAATCACGGCAAGACACTCGGTGATCTCGTCCTTGTCTTCCAACTCCTGGGCCTCTTTTAATTGACTGAGAATCGTAACTACAAATTCCTTGTACCCTTCGATTGTCGCCGCAAGGTCATTGGAAATCATTGGATGGTTTGCGTTGATGATCCCATCGCTATTGTTGTACTCCTGCAATAGGGTTTCGAGCTCCGAGCCCATGATTATTAGCTGGGACTTTGAGTAGGAGATGTTTATTTTCTCGCCAACCTCGGCTTTCATCTCAATTACTCGTAGTGACAAGTTCGTAAGTAGTACTCCGGCATCGCTAATGTACTGGCTGGGCGAAAACCTGGCAACCTTGTTGTTGATGTTGTCAATGTCTCGCCCTAGGTCGAAAATTCCCTGGTGAAACTCTAGTGATTTCTTGGACACGGCCTTGGCTATATTCGTGTCAAATAGTCGGGTCTTTCGCTGATGATTATTGCTGATTGTCAAGTCGATTGTCTTTTCCAAAGCCATAAACTCCCACCCCGTGGTCACCTCTTCCAAAAGCCCAGAAATTTCTCCCTGTATCTGGTGGGCTCGATTAATGTATTTTATTAATGGCTGGTCCGAGACTGGAAGGCTCCGTACCACCAACTGAAGCGAGGTAGCCGAGATCTGCTCCTCCGAAAGAAGGGCGAGGATAGGGTCCTCGTAGGTTGTGTAATCTTGGTTCAAGCTGTCAGAATACTCGTCTATGGCAAAAGACTCATTTGCCATCGTCAGAGTATTTAACAAGTCAGTCATACTTGTCAGATTCGCATGTATTTTTTGATGTTATTCTGATAACTGCCCCAATATGCTGCAAAATCATTCGAGGAAACTGGTTATGCAGCCCTGGCTGAAACATGTAAACAATTCATCACGATACGGCCTAGCAATTTACGTCGGCAAATTGTGTATTATGGTTTTATTTAGTGATACCCTTCTCCTCTTCTACCCGCTCCTTCAAGCTCGAGTAAAACCCCTCGAGCCCTCCACTTTGTTCGTTGTGCACCGCCACGATCAAAATTGTCATGTTATCAAATCCAATGCCAGTGTTGGTATTGGTCGAGTTCAAAATGTTGTCAATGACCTTCTCGCAGATTCTATCTAATTTACTGCCGAGGCAGATTTCATGGCGCACAAAGTCCACCAATGTAGAGTTTTTGTAAGTGTCCCATATCCCATCGCACGCAAGAATAAGAAACTCGTCACTGGCATAGTCTAACTTCAAGTTTATAATCTCCGGCTCAACAGTCACCTGTGTCTCCTCGCTAGCAAGAGCCACCTCGGTGAATAGCTTGGACAGGCTGCTCTTTGAGAAAAAAGATTTTCCCAGGGTCTTGTTCTGCTGCACATCATTGTTCTTGGTGATGTATATCGTGCGCTTTTTGAAGTTAAAGTCCCCAAATGCCCGAGAGAGAGCCAACGAGCCATTGACCCTCCCCATGTTTACCGTTCCACCGGCATCTTGAATCCTTATAAGCTCGCCAATGTTATTGGGCTTATGGTCAAAGGAGAGGTTTTTCACTGCCCCTAGCCTGCTGAGAATACACCTGGAGTCGCCGGTATTTGCAATATAAAGGTCCGAATCGTTTATTATGACCAATATTATTGCGGTGGAGCCGCTCTGGAAATGCTTGATGTACAATTCGTAGTCGCACTTGAGAAACGCATTCTTGATAATCTTGTTGATGTCGTTCTTGGTTGGCCGGTCGTTTGGCAAGTAGTCGCACTTGAACTCTTCTATAATACACTTGGGCAACTGGCTTGCGATAAACTTGGCAGACTGCGATCCGCCATGGCCGTCAAACACCCCAAATATCTTCAAATTTATAGTCTCCTCGTTCTCCTCAAGCCGCAAATGCGGCTCTCTGCCGAGATTCGCGTTATTGTTTATTATGGGGATGTTTTTGCGCACTCGTATAGTCTCTTGTACCGCACAGTGAGCATCTTCCATACTCGATCGCCATCCCTGACAACTACCGATAACATAAGACAATATATCCGACTCATAAGTGATGGTAGACTTGTCGGTGACTGGCTGAGATAATAACTGTCCCATTGTATAATTCCAGGGCACTCCACTCTTGTGTATTCCAGTGTGTGCGAGGTTTTCCCAACAAATAATTCCAGCTTTGAATATTTGATAGACGCAAGGGGGGAACGGGTGTGGGGGCACCCATGGAATACATGCTGAAAAAAAAGTCACGATAAGACAACCGGCTGATTTATAGTGGTTTAGGCTCGGTTCTTGGGCAGTAGGTATTGCAATACGTATATAATATGGTTCTGTCTACGTGTGGTTATTGACAGGAATTAGTGAAATTTAGCCCATTATGACTACCTCCAAGCACGATATTATTTTGTATGTTGCTACCTGTACCATTTATATAAACGGGTTCACAATTAGCCCGATGCCCGTATCTTTTTACCTATTTTGACGCTTTACCTTTTTAGTTTTGGAACAAGTTATAATCTGGTGGTTCCTTGCGACCCGCATGCCTGCTTATATAGCATTATACAATCACCTACTATTGTCAAGTGTCCAGTTATTGTATTTCCAGACATGTCTTGGATGTCTTCAATTAACGCATATTCTGCTAATACATTGTAACGGGATTGCTACAAAATATTTACTCTCTAGCAAATACTCTAGCAAATACTCTAGCAAATACTCTAGCAAATACTCTAGCAAATACTCTAGCAAATATTCTAACAAATACTCACTAGCAAATATACTCTCCTGGCACATTATGCCCCTACAAATATCCTAAATAGTTTATTAAATATCAATACTGACCATCAGTCAATACCATCAATACTAATCAATACTAAGCATCAATCAAATTCTCATCTGGCTTTTCTTGGTCTTCCTCGCTTCTGTCCCTGTCATAAAACTCGGCCAAGATCTTTGGTGAAATTCTGTTCAACAATTCCTTTGGATAAATTCTCAACAACGACCATGCCTGATCCAAGGACTCGAAAATAGTTCTGTTCTCATATGCCCCTTGCGAAATAAAAGTCTTTTCAAACTTCTCCAAAAACTCCAAGGACAATTTGTCTTCTGTAGATAACGCCTCCTCACCCACAACAGCCTTCATGGCAGCCGCGTCTCTTCCAATAGCATACTTGGCATACAATTGGTTAGAAACATCACCGTGGTCCTTTCTGGTCATCCCTTCACCAATGGCACTCTTCATTAATCTGGACAACGATGGTAACACATTGATTGGTGGGTAAATACCTCTATTGTCCAATTGTCTATCAATCGAAATTTGTCCCTCGGTAATATAACCAGTCAAATCTGGAATTGGATGGGTGATATCATCGTTAGGCATGGTCAAAATTGGAATTTGAGTAATAGACCCGTTTCTACCTTCCACTCGTCCAGCCCGCTCATAGATGGTAGACAAATCAGTGTACATATAACCCGGGTATCCTCTTCTACCAGGAACTTCTTCTCTAGCAGCAGAGACTTCTCTCAAAGCGTCAGCATACGAAGACATGTCGGTTAAGATCGTCAACACGTGACGCTCGGTCTGATAAGCCAAATATTCAGCAGTGGTTAACGCCAATCTTGGAGTAATAATTCTTTCAATAGTTGGGTCATTGGCCAAGTTAAGGAACAAGGCAGTTCTCTCCAATGATCCGTTCTCCTCGAAATCTTGCTTGAAAAATCTGGAAGTCTCCAAGTTCACACCCATGGCAGCAAAGACAATAGAAAAGTTTTCTTCGTGTCCATCATGGACATCTTTAGTAGGACGAACCAATCCTGCTTGTCTGCAGATCTGAGCGGCAATCTCATTGTGTGGCAACCCAGAAGCAGAGAAGATAGGAATCTTCTGGCCTCTGGCAATAGAATTCATGGTGTCAATAGCAGAAATACCAGTAGAAATCATTTCCTCTGGATAGATTCTGGCGTATGGATTTATAGGCGACCCGTTAATATCTAAGTAGTCTTCGGCGAACACCTTTGGCCCGCTGTCAATTGGTCTACCAGAACCATCAAAGATTCTTCCCAACATGTCCTCAGAGACAGGTAATTTGAAACTCTGGCCCGTGAACTCAACCCGGGTTTTCTTGACATCAATTCCGGAAGTACCCTCAAACACTTGAACGATCGCCTTATCTCCCCGTACCTCCAAAACTTGACCAGCACGAGCACTTCCATCTGGCAAAGTCAAATTAACAATTTCATTATAAGTAGGGAACTTGACATTCTCCAAAATAACCAAAGGCCCGTTAACACCTCCAACTGTATTATAGTTAAGACGTGGCTTGATTTTGAAGCTATCAACAAGCGCTTTCTTATTCAACTCATCTACCAGTTAGTTATTTCCCAAAAGCCAAGACAATTAAGTTCTCTGCTACTATATGACATTTTACTTACAGAGTTCCTTGTTTGATAATGTGGCAGCCATGACGTTTATAAAAGTACTTGAACAGTCCCTTTGTAAATCCAGAACTGATACTTGGTGTAATTTCAATTTGCTAACGTGCAGTTACCCGGTTTAAGAACCCAGGCATGAGTCTGCAAACAAGATGCAGTGAGAATTGTCATTTTTACTTTGAAGACATTATCTTAGTTAATTTACGGAATATTCCAGCAGTTTCGTCATAAATTGAGTGGGGTCTTGGAAGTTGTAGCGTACATCAATTTCTTTGGCTTGCTTCTAACTCTTGGGCAGCCAATGTCCTTGTCTTGTAACCTTTGTACAGCCAATACCCTTGGTTGTATTATATCCTTGGAGCAGACTATTTCTTTGCATATGTTATTATAACTTTTTGGTTATTTATTTTCAATCCCTCGGTCACGCCTCTGACAAATACAGCATCCTCTTCCGTCTCATATTCTATAAACCCCACATTCCTTACCTTTACCAATCGTATTTCCACAAACCCATTATATTTATTGAAAATATCAGTAAGCTGCTCCGAAGTAATATCATTTGGCAAATTCTGGACCAATAGCACTTTATTTGGAGGTAAGGCTGACAAGTCAATCTTGGACTTTTTATGTCGCGTTTTCGTCGTGACTTCTTGAAGCTGTCGCTTATTGTTGGCGACTGTTTTCTTTTCGCGTCGCTCTTTTAGATATTCCTCATACTTCTCTTGGGGTAATTTCCTCTCCATTGCGGCATCCGAGTCTTTCTTGGCCAAGGAAATGTCCGGTGACTCTCCAAAGATTTTAAAGCCATTCTTTTCAATTTCATTTTTAAAATGGTCAATACATTGCTGGCATTTTTCCGTACTTTCCAAGGCGATAAACGCCTGTCCTTTCATTTTCAAGTTCTTGTGGGCAGTAATCGATAACACAGGCCCCCATTTCTCATTTTCAAATATGCTCAGCAACTCTTTCTTGAGAGTGTTTACTGAAACCTTTTCGTTGAGATTCCTCAAGTATATCCTAAAATTAGTAAAGAAAACGGCATGAAAGCAGGTTCCACTTACGTTGAAGTCATTGCTAGCTAGCTCTCAATGTAATTTCCAACGCAAAACATGCAATACATCCGCCAATTTGGTATACTCCGCCGATTGAGAGAATGCCTGCAAGATTACTGATTATGGGACTAATCTCAAATGGTACGGGTAACACATGAGTATGTATGGGCCCAAAGTTAGCTTGCCATCATGACAGGTGCAAACAGCTTGAAGATAGTGGACCCTAACCCTATTGAAGAAGATGAGGTACCAGGAGTACCAAGGACACCGCGTTTTGGAGTTCGATTGAATTCGGTTTTGCTGGCTCTTGGTACTTGCCAAAAATATTCGAGTTACATCTTTTCGGTATTCTTTCTCGTGCATGGAGTGAACGTGTTGGCTGCTCCGTCTGTTGACTTGGAATTGGCCGAAGAAATCATGATGATGGCGCGAGATGTTTACCAGCAGGAGTACTTTGAAAAAGTGGTTATATATGGCAGTTTGATTGTGCATGTTGCCTCTGGGATCTTGAAGAGGGTGCTTGGGTACTACTCGAAACCATCGAAACCTAGGCAAAAAAAGACCAACAACAATGATGTGAATTTGCACAAGTCAATCAAGCTCAATTTGCGCACCAACGACTATGAAATTAATGACGACTCTACTGGTTTAGGCGGCTGGTTTTCCATCTTCAATGTCGGCTTGAGACGGTCGGTGACTACCAGGTTAGGACTTACGCCGGTACAATTTGCTGGGTACATGCTTTTGCCTGCTTTGACTTACCATATAGTCGGCGAACGAGTAATGCCGTTAATTGTAGATGGGGATTCATCGTTGGTGAGTTTGAAATTTGTGTCACACACGTTGAATGCAAACAAGTTGGTGGTGTATTCTGGGTTTGCGGTGTTGATTTACGCGGGGCTTTACCATATAATTGGAGGATGGCTAAAGTGGCTAAAGATATACCTGATAAAAAGAAAAAACTTTTACTTCTTGCTCATTAACAGCTTGACTGTTTTGGGGATGTATAGTTTATACTCTGTTTCGACATTTGGAAAGGCTGCTGGAAGTATTGGCAAGGCCTTTGATCTGTATGCAATTTGGTAATTATCGAGTATATTGCTAACAGGAGTTTGAATATATTTCAACAAAACCTTTCAACAAAATCTTTTTAAAAAAATCTTTCAACAAAATCTTTTCAACACAATCTTAATATTTACCACCATACTACAACCAATTATGATGGCCCATGTAGCTGGTATACCTTGTATGATCCATTTCAGCGGGCCATTACAAAATTTTCAGCTCCATGATTAGGCTTCGGGGTATAGCACAGACACTACGGCTAGTGAACAGGCATTCGTTTCCTTTGCCTGGTGTACGTAGTTTCAGTCTTCAGGATAAGCTCAGCGTGCTATCCAAGGGCCAGACGTGTACTTCCTGTGGAATTAAACTCCAAGTTAGCGATAAAGAGGCCCCGGGTTACATCGACTCAAGGGTACTAAAGCGAGAGAATATTCAGTTTAAACGGGAGTCCGACTTGGTGTATGAAAACTTGTACAGTGGATTGTCCGAGGAGGATCGGAAACTATTGACAAATGGAACAGGCGCTGTTAATGATCAGCCCAAGGAAGAGGAGCCCGAATTGGTGAGTTGCACTAGATGTCACGACGCATTACACCACAACACGTACTTTGACCTTGAGAAGGCGCCCAAATCGACCATCGAGGGCATTCTAGCTAGCCCTGAGTTTGTAAGAGCCAAAGACTCGGCGGTTGTATATCATATTGTGTCGGCAGCAGACTTTCCTCTTACGTTGAACTTGACCAGTTTGGTAAGCAAGGTTGCGAATCCGGGCCGATTGCGGTTTGTGATAAACAAGAGCGACATGCTTTTCAACCACGAGTCGTTTTTGAATAAGTTCGGGGTGAGCTACTTTGTTGGTGTCTTGAATCAGTTTATTCGCATTTGCCATGAAACCGGACACTTGAAGGAGCCGTTTGAGGTGACGGCCGATCAAGTTATTTTGATAAGTGCCAAAAAGGGGTGGAACATTGGTTATTTGTATAGCACGATTCCGTTGAGAAAGCCAGTGTTCTTTGTCGGGGAAGCAAATGTCGGCAAGTCGTCCATCATCAACAGTCTTTTGCGGTATGATCGTAACAAGAGCCGAAAACCGCGCAAAGACAATGGGCCAGCGGCCTTTGTTCTTCCGGGCACCACCCAGGATATTTTGAGGTACGAGATCAAGGACTCCAAGGCGGTTATCAACGACTTGCCGGGGTACAATAATGACTATTGCTTGTATACGATGCTCAAGCCTAGCTGGATCAAGCACTTGTCCAAGGCGGAGAACGAAAAGCTTCAAAAGGACCGGACGCGGGCCAGACAGAATTACAAGGACACCAAGTACGTTTCGATTGTCGACAAGGACTGCTATTCGCTTGGTGGCATTTTGTTTCTTGTTGGACCTGCAGGTTCCGTCACACAGGTACGCACGAGCATCCACGAGAAAGGGTACAAGTACTCTGATTTGTCAAAGGCATTGGGTGTTTGCAACGATCCGCCGGTAGCCATGGAAAAATTTGTGGGGGTCTTGCCTGGGAAATTGGAGCTCAATAACCTACAGCGATATGTGATTCCTCCGTTTTATGGGAGCGTGGACTTGGTAATAAAAGGACTAGGGTACATTACGATAACCCCCACAAAAAGTCTCAGCCGGGCAGATGATCAAAATCCGCGTGACGAGATCTTGGCATTGGCGACGAATAATCTATACGAGTTGTATGCGCCGCGGGGGCTTGAGTTCTGCATCCGGGAGAATGTCGACGGGTATTTGATAAAAAAGACCAAAACGCTGGAATTCAGAAAGGCTAAGCAGCCTAGGCGCGTGGGAAACAAAATACAAAGGGGCGAAGTGATTTTCAGCAAGACCGTGAAACCTGTCATTGACCGCAAGAAAATCTACTCGCAACTATTCAATGTGCCTATGCAGGAGTCAGACATTGGCCAGTGGTACTTGAACAACGTTAGCAGGGACGTGAAAGTCGAGAGTAAAAAAGATAGTAGAGGCCGGATAAAGCCCGAGTACCGAAATATGGCCAACAAGGACATTGACAAGGACACGTTCAAGTCCTCGGTTAGGGAACACTACTGGAGGGACTTAGTGAGATGAGCCAGGGTTTTGGGCCTAAGATAGGATTGCGCACAGGCATTAAATGCCCATTGTCAGTGTAAACGCTAAAATGCTTGTATTCAAATAAATTCCCTCACCATGGAGTGCGTGATGATCTTACCAGTACAGCTCCGCCTCGTTCACAACCAAGGGCCCTAGACTTATTCAAATGGCACATTGAAAAATGTGTTTTTTTTTTTCAGTCAATAGGCCGCAGATGAGTGACCGCATGCCGGCAATTTGGCACAGGAATACATGTTTCACCTGTTTACTCTTGTACGTAGCAAGAATGCACTTGCTCCGCCCAAACTAGCATCTGATCAACAAGGCGCTGCGTTTTTCTTGGCACTTTTGACATGTGGGTCCTCGCCCATTAACTTGCTTCTCGTCTCAATATATATTTCGTACGGGTTCCTGGTGCTAGTATTAGAAAAAAAAAATACTTTCCTTTATAATGAGCACATCTATATTAAGCCCAACCAATACATTTTGCGCCTCGCCTCTCAACCAACGACCACGAACCACAATAATAGTCAACAACCTCAGCCCTGAAATATTCCAAAAGAGTCGGCAGACAGGCTTGTCCATTGCCGATGAAATGAAGGTGCTTATCATGAACTACAACACCAGCATTGCCAACGAGATATGCCACTTTTCCAACTTACCCACCTGGCAACGAATTGTCATCGTGTTGAAGAACGAGCGCATTGCTGCGGAGATCCAGCACTTGCTACAAGACAAGTACCCTCAGTTGAACGTGAAGTTATCCGAAACCTTGATACGGCGAAACAGCAGCAGCCACCTAAATATCACCGGACCATCTGGTAACCAAGACCATACAGGAACACACGCAGACTGCTTCATCAAAAACTATTCCGAGCCGTTGCCTACAAAGATTGTGCCCTGTGGCACCGAGAACAGAACCACCAAGATGCTACTAAAGTCAATGGACTTAAAACTTGACACTTCGGTGGCGTCGGACGACTCGTCTACATCGCCGGTCAGTCCCTCAATTACGTTGGACAATTATGATTTATAAAAACTTGTATAGACTAAAAACATTGAATAAATTGCCCCGGTAGAATTCCACCCCACGTACATTGGCGAACATGCCGTAACCACAACAGCCCCGCTGTTACCCGGACGCAGATGTCATTTCATCCAACAATCTTGTGGGGAATCAATCCATCTTCGAATGACCGAAATCGAGCAGGCAGGTCAGTCGATTAACCAGAATGGCGATTATCTGAAGCGCAAGCGGAAGAAGAAGGTGCAGGTCGCCTGTGTGTTTTGCCGGAGATCCCACATGATATGCGATGATAACCGGCCGTGCACTCGATGTGTTAAGCGAAACATATCGCACTTGTGCCGTGACGAGCCGATAAATTCCAAGGTCAAGAAGCCTAGAGGCAGTGAGGCCGATCTGGAGGCTGAGATGCATCATGGGTTAGAGGAAGATGAGTCCGAGATGCTTGAGATGCGGACCAAAACCGATACTGACGACGTGAAGCCAATACTAAACGAGCAGGTTGGCCAGGAGATGAAGACAAGCATCCCCATGGACCAGAACTCGTTCCAGAATATGTATCCGTACAATGGGAACAGCAATATCCGCAGCAATCCGTCCAGTATGTCACTATTGGCCCAGCTACATCCGTTCAGCAACCAGGCTCAGCCGTTTTTCTTCTCTGAGCACGCCAACTCGGAGTTCAGCTCTTTAAACGAGTTCTTGTCCATGATTGATGACCCTGAGGTGGTGAGCAGTGTCAATAACCAGTACTCAAAAGGACTCTCGCAACACAACAGTTTTGGCGACTTGCTGGGGTTCAACGACGTGAACTTCGATCAAATACAGGGGCAGATATTCGGCACCCAGCAGCCTCAGACACAGTTGCCACAGCCCGAGCCCCAGCAGCATGATGTAAGCAAGGGCATCAAGCCCAACCCAATAGCAGATACAAAGGTGAACCCGGAAACACGCACAGAGATGATCTCAGATAGTGCCAAGGACAAGTTTTTCCTTACTGCTGCGGACCCGTCGACGGAAATCACGCCTGAGGAGCGGTTGAAGCAGGTGATCAAGGCCAAGTTGGACGCGGGGTTGCTTCAGCCGTACAACTACGCCAAGGGCTATGCGCGACTACAAGACTACATGGACAATTATATGAATCAGCAGTCGCGGCAGCGGATCTTGAAGCCGCTCTCTATTTTCCGGCCTGCTTTCCGAGCCATTGCACGGACGCTCAAGGACGTGGACTTGGTGCTTGTGGAAGAGGCGTTTGAGCGGATGATGTTGGACTACGACCGGGTGTTTACATCGATGGCGATCCCCGCCTGTTTATGGAGGCGGACAGGCGAGATATATAGAGGCAACAAGGAGTTTGCGCAGTTGGTGGAGGTCAACTCCGAGGCACTCAAGGATGGGAAGTTGACCATCTATGAGTTAATGTCGGAGGAGAGCGCCGTCAACTTTTGGGAGAAGTATGGGGCAATTGCGTTTGACAAGGGCCAGAAGGCGGTGCTTACGAGCTGCAATCTCCGGACAAAGGACGGAAGAAAGAGGAAGTCGTGCTGTTTTAGTTTTACTATACGCCGTGACCGGTACAATATTCCTAGTGTAATTGTTGGGAACTTTATACCTGTGGACTGAGGGCTTGATTCGATGGAGTTTTCTTTGGTTCGGCTCAATGTATTTTAGCTGGATGCTGTCCGTGATTCGGTGTTATCCTATGACTTTGTTATCTATGACTTTGTTATCTATGACTTCTATCATCTATGACTTTTGTTATCTATGACTTCTATCATCTATGACTTTTGTTATCTATGACTTCTATCATCTATGACTTTTGTTATCTATGACTTCTATCATCTATGACTTTTGTTATCTATGACTTCTATCATCCATGACTTCTATCATCCATGACTTCTATCATCCATGACTTCTATCATCCATGACATCTATCATCTATGACTTTTGTTATATCCTTTCTCGTTATATATGTATGCATGCTTAGTCGCCATATCATGTCGTCTGCTGCGACTCGCCTACCAAATACCTATGTAGGAACGACATTTCACTAGCCATGACAATTACACTCAGATACAAATCATAATTAGCCGTCATCAAAGCATGCCCACCAATCTCCAGATAGTACATGTGCTACGCTTGGTGATCCGCATCTATTCCCTGCCAATGTACCCATTTCCTGGGCAAACTCCCGTACGCTGTATTACCCGCCCGTACGCGCCCGCGAGATGAAATATTACTCAGTTGTATCTACGTTAACATGTCAGACGGTAATAGCGGGGGCACAAACAATGCCAATAATTCACAAAGACCTAACCAGGGCCAAGCATCTTCTGGGCTGGCCAGTGGAACTGCCCAGGGCGGACAGCTTTCTAACCAGTCCCAGCCACCACAGGGCACCCAGTATTCCCAGGCAGACTTGAATAAAATCGTGTTGGAGTACTTGAACAAAAAGGGGTACCATCGCACAGAGTCCATGCTCAGAAACGAGAGCGCCAGTGTTGCCATTGGATACGGCCAGTCCATGCCGGTGTCTCCAGCGTCTACGGGGATTCCAGGCACACAACCACCGTTGATCAAGCAACAAACCATGCACTCCATGGGCTATAATGGCAGTTCTACATTCAAGTACGCCAGCACTACAACCACGACCAGCGATATTTTGAATGATATCAGTGCACAGGCAAAGAACCCGGAGCACTATTTCAAGGGATACCGGTTACTCAGAGACTGGATTAATTCGTCGCTTGATATTTACCGGCCAGAGTTATCCAAGTTGTTGTATCCGATTTTCGTAAACTGCTACATCGATCTCATCCTGCGGAATCAGACCGAAACTGCAAAGGAGTTTTTCGAAAAGTTCAAGGACGACCACTTGATTTCGCATGGATCGGATATTGTGGAGTTGTCGGCCATTGGCTTAGTGGACCACTTGAAGACCGACGGCTTCATCAAGAATTTCAGACGAGGAAAGTACAAGATAAGGATATCCTCAATCTCGTTACATCTCTTGTTGTACTTCTTGGACGAAAACAAGTACGTGGGCGGGGAATTGATCATCAGATTGATAAACCAGTATCTAGACTTTGACGTGAAAAACAGCGAGGACAAGTCCAACGACTTTGAGTCCTCTGCGCCAAACATTCAGCAGTTAAACTCCGCAAAATTGACCCTAGGCAAGTTCCCGAGGGATGAGAATTTCGATAAGGAAATAGAAGGAGAACTACGGTTGAAGGATGAAAAGGAGCAGCAAAAGAAGAAGACCGGCGCAAAAAAAATGAGCTTGGTCGATGAGTTCAACAAGATAAAGTCGGAGAACGGCAATCCTACCGTCAGTACAGCCAGTGGACCTGTTCCGGAGAAACTGACTACAAAGGAGGCAGACGATGATCATGATGAGGAGGAGGGTGATGATATCGACGATAAAATTGTGGTCGAGGAGGTAGATGAGGATAGCGCAGGATCCATTTTGGCCAAGTTGAAGCGAAACGATGATAACTTCGATGCCCCAAACAAGGAGGCATTGCCATTCCCTGCCAAGACCATGTTTGACTTGAAAAAGGAAATCCAGCTAGTCCAAGACTCTAGAGCCAGACTCCGGCTTTCGTTTGACAAGAACCAGTTCTCTGCTCCGTCTGTGTGTATGTACTCGTTCCACAACACACTTGACGAAGTAACCTGTTTGGAATTCAATGAAAACAGTAACTTGATTGCCGCAGGATTTGAGGACTCGTATATAAAATTATGGTCAATAGATGGCAACCCGTTGAAGTCGATTGTGAAAAGCGATCCGCAAAACAAGTCCAGCACCAGAAGATTAATAGGACACTCGGGTACAGTTTATGGCTTAAGCTTCTCACAAGAAAATAACTTCCTATTAAGTTGCTCGGAAGACGGGACCGTCAGATTATGGTCACTAGACACATTCACCACCTTGGTGATATACAAGTCGCACAACGAGCCAGTTTGGGACGTAAAATTCTCTCCATTTGGCCACTACTTTGTGACAACGTCTCACGATTCAACCGCAAGACTATGGTCTGTCGACCACATCTACCCATTGAGACTTTTTGTGGGGCACATGAATGACGTCGACTGTGTCTGCTGGTTCCCAAACGCCTGTTATTGCTTTACAGGTAGTTCAGACAAGTCTATCCGCATGTGGGACATTCTCAAAGGTGAGTCAGTCCGGTTATTTCTTGGCCATAATTCCGCGATTAATGCGTTAGCAGTGAGCCCAGATGGAAGATTGTTGGCAAGTGCCGGAGAAGACTCTGTCATTATCATATGGGATATTTCTAGTGGAAAGATATTGAAGTCTATGCGAGGCCATTCGATGAAATGCTCAATTTATTCGTTGGACTTTTCCAAAGATGGTAATGTATTGGTAAGTGGGGGAAGTGATAACTCGGTGAGAATATGGGATGTAAAGAAAAACTCGGAGAACAAGCTTTCAGAGCCAGAGTCATTCTTTTCCAATTCGAAGGATGGAGAAAATGGACCTTCAGATGCGGAAAATGGCAAGCTGACTGATAAGGACAAGGACGACGGCAGAAAACTTAAAGATATGGGTGGTTGTACAAGCGATCATGTGGCTTCGTTCTTCACAAAGCAGACTAACGTGTACAAGGTACATTTCACTAGACGTAATTTGTGTTTAGCAGCAGGGGCTTTTCGACCATGAAATGTGTATTGATAAAAATTTTGCAATAAGTTGATGTTAATGCAAAGCAAAAGAATGTATAATAGTACTCCGCAATTCATGTTAGTATATGTACAACAACGATGCGCAAAAAAAAAAAAAAAGAAATTAAGGTTCCTACAAGAACATTATCTTGAGCACCAGATCCTATTATTCTTATAGCGTCGGTACTATTGTTCAATAAGATTAAGCTTTAACCAAACTCTCTGGGTAGCCATCCAATTTTGGAAGTATAAACCCTATTTAGATGGTAATAAGTAAATATTTTGTCATAGAGCCGAGATGTTAAACTGGACGAAAGGATATAGAAGTATTCCCAAATATTACGTAAGATTAGGTGCAATCACCAAAAAGAGCTGAAGGAACCGCCTTTTGTCGAGGCTGTGCTGAAAGCCAAACCTTGTTTATTCAAAGTAGACATTATAGAAAGGATAATGATGGTAGTGACATGTGGAATATTATCAATGGGGACCTGATATAGCTGGAGATTGGCCTCTGGCACAAGTAAATGGAACCAAGACAAGATTTAAAGCAAGTATAAAATAATAATGTATCAAAAGAAGTAGTAATACTATGGCATAGAAATTTGGTTGGAAATTGTTCATACTGTTAATTGGCTGGTTAGTACTGGTATAAATATGTCGTGGTTGAGAACCACTGCAGAACAAGTTCACTAGTGCAACATCGGTGTCGGTAATTTCTTTACCGACTCCCGGTTTTGATTAGACTAAAGTAATCCAACCAATGATGTTTTTGATAAGATATTATTGGAGGATAAAGATCTGATAAGAGATCCAGAATAGTCTATATAAGAAGGGCTTCCTTCTTATAGAAAACACACAATTAAACTGAACAGTTCAGCTAGATATTATATCTAGCAAAGCCCAATCCGGTTATCCAAATCCTAAAGGAACAAAACAAATAATTAAGTAGTTTATAGTTCACATAATACTATGTCTATTTCAGGCGATACTATTAACTACGACAAAATATGATTTACAAAAGTAGTGGTTAAATTTAGCATTCAGATCATGGAAAACAGGACTACGGTAATTCTTCTTCGCAGACTTCCCAATGTCAAAAGGAACAGAACATATTTAAGATGGCTTCAAATTTTAATATAATCAATTTAATGATACAAGCCCTAATAGTATTCGGGATAGAATGGCCGTCAGTTGAAAATCACGGGATCAAGTTTGGTATTATACATATCATTGTCGGTAAATGTTAACCAATCACCCCAAAAGCCTCATGATGGAATATATTTTTATATTCTTAAGATTTATACGCTCGTCAATGTATTTTAAAAATGTTGTTTTATCTAACTGTTTACACGAATTCTGTGGAGAATGTGTGACTATATATTCGATATCCACTGGCATTAAGCAATGATTCCGGAAATTAATGATTTAATCAGGGCTTTCCATTGCACATTGTATATATATATTGCTATATAGAAATACTATGTGATTTTAAAAAGCGTAATCTATGCTGGGTCTAGGAACGTATGCACGATTATGTATAGAAGCAGTTGCTAACAATTATTACTCTCCAAGTTGTGAAATGTCACCAAAGAAACGAACTGCCACACCACCAGATATTGGCAAATTTGTTCGCAAGAATTGTGTGAATTTCTCTGTAAATACCAATGTAATATTAGAATATTCATTGAATAACAGTCATAACACTAGTTAGTCACTTAGTGCAGACTCGCGATATTTTCTTTCGTTAACTGAGGCGCACAAGACGATACATTAATATGAAAACATTCAGAACAACCACTTTCATAACAAATTGTGTCTGGCCTGTTCAAATTTAGATAAAATACGTTGTTCTGTCGGTATTGGCAGTTAAGCAAAACTACAGGTTTCAAATTATACCACAAGTGCGGATATTAACAACTAAACTAGCACTAAAAAAAATCACCAAGATGTACGCCCAAAAAATTCCCCATCCGCAAGAACTCTATTAATTGCAGTTCCTTGAGTGTCCAATGTATTATTGACCACGTCATTTCCCCACCATGCTGGGAACAGTGTATTGGTCAAGAATAAACACAAGAAGACGATCAAGGAAGACCAAGCTAAACCGATATCTAAACCGGCAGATAAAGAATAGTTATACTTCGACCACCATGCAAACCATCTCTTTTTTATAAACCAGTTAAAGGTCAACCCCACCATACAGTATGCTCCATAGTTGTAAGGAGAAGCTGGTGGAATCTGTCCTGTACCAGTGAAAAACACAGGCCAGTTCAACCATTTCACTGGGGAGTTTGGCCATTTTCGCAAAACAAGCCAGTTAATAATCGGCAAGATAGCTCCGGCAAGGAAGAAGTACATCAAGCCATTGTAAATTTGGCCTTGACTAAATTGTCTTTGAGGACCAATAACACCCCAAATAATAGAGGCATTGAAGAACACACGACCGTTTGGACAAGTGAAGTGATTCACTTGGTGTGGATCACACAATCCCTCGATGGATCCTTGTGCCCATCTTAATACTGCAATTTGGACGATTCCACCCCAGATAGCAGCGGCGAATTGTGCTGTAAACATGACCCTTGGCGCAATCTTCATATAATGTCCCAACTTCATATCTGACACAAATGCAATTGCTTGGGCATTGGTAATGTATCCAAAAGTCTTAAAAAACATCATACAAATAGGCTTCCCAGGAACCATGTAACCGATGATGAACTCAGTTAACACATTTAAACCGACTTGGATATTTGTGATAGCAGTAATAATACCAATAGGAAACAAGAACACAAGAGCAATAACCAATGCAACAAACAAGGAATAGATAGGCATTTCAGTGTTCCAACCTCTCATGGTACCAATTGAAAGGCCCAAAAAGACCAAGAAAGAAAGGATATACCACCAGTCAGGACACTCCTTGTATGCTGCCATTAATCTGTTGTGTACGTCTTTTTTTTCCTTATTTCTTAATTGTCTCCAGATGTCTTTGGAAAAAAACAAAGCGGTGTGGACAATGGTGGCAGTAATAGAAGCAAAGGAAAGACCATAGGATAAAGCAAATGTCGTGGACAAGTACAACGGAGAGTATTCAGCATACGCCTTTGGCTTGAAGGTCAAGTTTTCATCAACAATCATAGAGACGTTGTAGAGTTGCTGGAATCTGTCATAAGAGTTGGAGTCGCTTATTGGCAAGTACAATCCAAACCAAGTATTAGTAAAGTGAACAATAGGTGTGATGAACCAGAAAATGATAACCATTGACAATAAGATGGTAGCGAGAGCACCTGCTGGAGGGATCAAAGGGGATCCAATATATCCAGTGATTTGCTGCCAGTCAAAAGTGATTGGCAAAAGACCCAATCCAGAGGAAGCTCCAAAGATTTGGTTTACCTTCACGTTATTTGGCTTGATCCAAGTGACCCAAGCGAAATACGACAAAGCAGTGAAGATATATCCCGGGAAAAAGTACCAGAAAAACGATCCTGCGAATATAATACTAAAAAACTTTAATCTGGAGATGTTCCAGCCGTGCGCAGGATGGTTATCGTTGATGTGGATGTTGGTCAAAAATGTGGCAGTAATCAAGGTAGAAGGCCAAACCATAGACGAAGGAGAAACCAACACTCTTCTAGAAATGCCTCCCAAAGATAAACCGATACATTGAGTTGCCAACATTGTCAAGAGATTGAACCCCCAACCAAAGTCCTTCTTATAGAAATTGTTCAAGGCAAGAATAATATCAGTCACATATGCGACACCAAAAGAAACGTTAGCCATGATGGTAATCAAGGTGTGTTCCTTCAAGTTGAAAGGACCAGGATTCAATGGGGCGCCAAAAATTTTCCAGTTTGGTAAAAATTGTGCCCAACACCACCCGATCGGCCAGGCAATAATAGAAGTCACGAAAATCGAAATCGAAATGGAAGGGGCTCTCAAAGAAAAGAACATATTCAACCCAGCGCCAATAGTAGTCATCACCAACCCGATAAACCAGGCACGGATGGTGTTTTGAGGAAGAGAAGGATCATCGGTTGAAGGAATTGCTGCTCGGACTTCAGGGTATGGAGAATCATCTTCGACCTTAACACCGGCATATTCATCGTCCAAGACTTCTTTTGAAATGTGAGAAATAACCGGATCAACGCCGAATATCGGGTTGTCGTCGAGCTGCTTGTCAACAATCACTTCTGCCTTTTCATTGTCCATGATGTTCTTTTCATCTGATAGTGGAGCGTCCTTGGACACTATAGATCTGATGGCTTCCATATTTAAAGCCAAATATTAGGTACCGATCCACAAAAGTAGATATTGTCAACTGCTTTTATATGTGCATATCCTATCACGCCAGCACCAGTGTAATCATTGATATCTTTTTTAGCTTCTATCATGCTATGGTATGTTGCGGGCGATAATGCAATTTTTTTACCGATTTCAACTGTTTAGGTAATTTGTGGGTATCCGTGTGTTAATGTCATGCAACCTTTAAGATCAACGGCATCGCCGTGAGATCGAAACGGAATATTTTTCCGGCAGGAAACATAAGGATAGAGCAGATCATAGTAAGCCCGTTTAATCCGTGTATTACAAATATTTCAGAAAGAGACTAACGTTTATGATTTTAAAATCCTGGAAAATGATTGATTGATGTTATATGTATATTTATTATCAAGCCATATTAAAGTTGGGGGGAAGATTCGATAGTACAGTTTGCTCTGAATATTCTAGGAAGAATGCTGCATATGTCCACATATGTCCTTAGCCGCAGGTATTCAGAAACCTTAGCATCGAGCAAATTACTCACGCGAACACAAGATTAAATATTATTGTACTGGAAAATTTGCTGACCCTAAGCGATTGGTGCCTTGGTACTCGGCCATGCAGTATAACTCGTTATTGTTAGTGGGGAGGAAAATGCCCCGTTCTTGAAGCATTCCAGCAAAAGTATTGTAGTATAATAAATACCCGATACGCTTCGACAATATAAGCTATAGTAGCACCATATTAGTTCACACAGTCTGACGAGTTAGATTATTATACGCCTGTCATCACCACTGGCATGCATATATATGCAACACACTGTTACATGAAATGGAACGGCGCCTTGATTTTATCCTAGGAAAGCTACTTCCATTACTGAAATCCACTACCACCCCACACTATCACACATTATCAAGTTCTAAAATACTAATTAATTGGCGTGCTTTATCAGCAAGCACAAGGATTTGTGTGTACTCCACAGTTCCCCCTGAAACAGTGTTCAGTTCTTAGCTGCCCCGAGACGTCTGTTTCACGCCATACTTATAATAGTTTCAATTCTCTAAACGTTTGCCATCAGCTGTTTTGTATAATTATACAATATCGAATTACGTATCTCTGTATAATGATAAGATAATAGTGATACGCATTAAATACGTTATTCGCAATGCTTGTACATCGATCATTGTGGGATTACAGTTTGTCTGATCTTCTATCAGCACGTGATCAGCACTATCGGAGCCAGTTCTGTTTCCGATGGCGTATCATTAAAAAAAGTAAATGTCTAGTTTACACACCCAGATTACGTTAGAGCTATACAGTTTGTTTTTTCAAGACAGTATAGGCAAACAAGGCAATGACTACTGGAATGACTTCTTTAATATCACCATACTTGAACCGGCATTGTTGGCCACATTTGATTCCATGGATTTGAACAATAAGTACCATACCTCTGTTACCGCCATTTTCATGGCCAAAGTCACAAAAGCATATCTGAAGATCGATCAGAATGACTTGTACTTGAAAAATAATCTCATTCTAATCATAAATGCGTTTATCAAGAACTTGAAAAAAATCAATCAAAACCAACAACGATATTACCTAAAGGACCCCATTCCAAAGGACAGCCTTTTAGACCTTGTCTTGTTTAACAATGATATAAGCGATAAAGAAAACGTTATGGAGCAGTATTTTCAATTAATCAAGACGAGCATTAATGACAAAGACCTTTCCAAGTCTGGTATAAGTTTGCTATTGAGCACAGTACTACTTTTCCACGGAAGTCTGTATCTTAATTACTTTTGCGAGTATGACTTTAATGATTGTATCTATAACTCCATTGAGCTGATCAGTCTGTTATCCGTATTGGATTTTAATCGCTTGTTTGTTATACTCAGTATCTTGATCAACAATTCAGAAATCAAAGACAATAACTATAAAACATTCAAACCATCTAATAAGATCTTTGATGCCACCGTCAAAAATATATCGCAATTATTATCCTTCAACTTGGTAATACTAGACTCTATCCGGCCAGACTTGCTAATAAATCAATCCTATTCTGGTTCGTTTTTTAACTGGTTAACACTTAATAAACTCAACAAGTTAAACTATTACTATCTGGAGTTTTTAGTACTTGATCCTGAATTGAAATTGTTGGCCAATTATAAGAAGGAAACGTTAAAGCAGAGAATCGACGACTTGCAAATAACTCTGAAAGTCAGCAAGGCACCACCAATCAATTTCATTGAGTCCTTGGCACTTAATATGGTGCTATTTTCATTTACCAATAATAACGACGAGTTCATACGTTTCATTTCTGACAAGGAAATTATTAATCTCACCTTGTCATACAGTTCTTTCATTTTCCAAAACCAGCACTACAACAAAATTAATCATATTATTACCAGATTGCAATTGCTCATAATTTTTAATTTAATGAATAATAGAGACTCTGTTGTTAGTTTCTTATCGAATTCCATAGATCAGTACAAATACAAGATTTGTCATCAGCAGGAACCCATTATTCGCAATTATGCAGCAATACAAGATACACAAGGGATTGATGATGATGAAATAAGTAACAACCAGGAGAAAGTTTTGATATTCTACACCATTGATGTGTTGCAATGCTTCATTCGATATAACTTGACTAGTAATCTAGATATCATAGGTTACAAGTTATGCATTAATAACTTATCAACAATAGTGAATATCTTAATTAGTAACTACAAGTTAGCGGCCCAAAATGATGGAGATAACGAACAGCATCTTATTGAACAATACTTATTTGAATATAACTGGAATGACTTGTTTGTTACTCTATTTGAATTGTTGAAGTTCTTAAGTAATACCAAAGTGTTGGATAAAAAATCAAAATCAACCATAAAGTTATATTCTCTAATTGAAGAAATTTTTTTTCTCATTGATTTTATTTTAATTAATAACGAATGTTTGTTCAAGTATAATGTTTATTTGATACAACTCATCTACAAATTTCTCGAGTATCGTTCACCGATCGTTGAGTTATGTGTCAGATTATCTGCTAGTTCTGGGGACTTGTCCGTTTATGCCAAAATCATATTGACGATAATTCACTTTATGGAGACTAAATTGGGAATACATGACGAAAATTTGGGTCAATTAATAAACAATCCAGAAAGAGAGAGTGACATAAAAACCTCACTCGTTAATCACGATTTTGACTATAATCAAATATCCGAAATATTAACCAGTCACATTGAAGATATACCGTTGACCAGGAAGGATAACAAGTATATGAAGGCTGTAGGGGAAATGATGTTTGATGACGTTTTGGTGCTTCAGAGGCATAGTCAGTTTCCTGACGAATCCTTCAAGTATTTGGAAAAGAAAGACGTTATCTCCAATAATAATAAGATCAGTCTAGCCAATGAGGCTATTTCGTCATTGATAAATGATTTTGATCTGATGTTTAAATAAAAGATTTTTTTACAAGCTGTTCATTCCTCATTATCTATCACCTTCTTAATATATCTTTATATACATTAAGAAATAACACATCTTTGTTGATTTCCTCTTCACTGATTTTGTTCAAGTAGAAATTTGTCAAGTTTATGAGCTTTTCCAAATTTGAAATCACAGGCTTCCCTAAGTGTAGTAATAAAAACGAATTCAAGCGGTCGATTAAGGCCAACTTCATCTTGATAAAATTTCTTGGATTCAACAAATACTCTAATGATTTCTTAGATGGCATTTCTATAGATTGGTTTGAATTGCCGAACGTCAAATCCTCGTGATTATCTTCTGCTGACTGAACATTATTAAAGTCTGCAGTAATCAATAACTTAAAAATGTCATTTAATAAAGACACTTTGCTTTTAGAACTATGATAGAATTTAATCAAGTACTTCGCATACTTGATTGTATCGTCAACTTGTTCATTGCTATAGATAATACAGTCTTGTATTTTCTTAATTAAAGCTGTACACTTCAACTCAAATATCAAATACTCGGCAGGTCTATTGGCAATCTCTTTGATGTCACTTGAATAAGTGAAATCTGAATCAATTATTCCAAAAATATTGTTATAGTTCTTCTGTAAGTACTTGAGGAGGGAGTCAACATTGTCTTCAATAATAAGCCTTCGAATCTCTTGTTTGGATATCATCAAAAAATCATTATTTTCTTCTTCATCTTCATCTTCTCCCTCTTCATCTTCAATTACATTAGAGCTTTCTACCTCTGCACTTTGCTCATTTTTTAAATCTTGTTTAAATGCCTTAATGGTGTCTATGTAGCCCATATGATTCAAATAGTTGCTTATCAATTTATTGATCACAGTCTTATTTTCAATATCTTGAATCACTAAACCTGTGCTCGGTCTATAAATATCCTCTTTAACGAAGTTTCCGTCATTATTCGATTGGTCCAACTTAGCGGTGGATCCAAACTGTTTGTTGCGAGTCAAGTTGTCGTGCGTAATCTTTTTTATTATTTTGGACTTCAATGATGATACATAGCCATTTATATCAAAAAGAAAGTTCTCTGAATTGAATCCAAAATTTGTTGTGACTTCATGGATAATGTAGTCATTATTAAAATTGTCAACACTTTCAATGAACGATTTAAAATTTCTAGTATTACCATTATTGGTCAGGGCCAAAGTATTATTAGTCAATGACGTTATATCGCCGCTACTTCTCTTTTCCAGTTTATCAAAGCTGCTGTTAAATCCAATTGTTGGTATCGCGTAGTTTATGCCGGTATTCTCGAAAGCGACACCTAAATATTGTCCGTTCTTGGTGTAGAAGATTGTATCATCATAAAAATTCACACCACAACCGATAATGTCATTCGCACCGAATTTAGTACCAAATGATTTAGTTTTATGCTTTCCAGCATTTCCCCTGGACATCACGGTCCCTGATAGTCCATTGTAGCCATATGTGAATTCTGCCTCTCCAGGTAACTTACTGATACTTAATTTGTCATTCAAGTTCGAGATGGAATCTTCAGCAGATATTAGATTTAACTGAGCAACACCAATAGATAAATTATAGTATTTAATCTTAGTGTTTATTTTTATTTCGAAGTAGAAAACCCCAACATCACTCGGAATGTAGTTGTTAGATTTTAAGAGAAAGTTTGCTGGAGATGACTTAGGAACAGTAAGCAGACCAAATCTATTGGGTGATATCGAATTCACTACCAATCCGTCATTGGAAATCTTTAAAAATCCCTTAGCACTAATCTGGTTATCTTTTAATTTTAAAAGTTCCGTCTGAGCCGCATTGGCAGGGAGCCATTTTGTAGGCAATGGGTAACTGGAAAATTTAACCAGTTGACTACTCGTCAATATCCTGGAAATTGGACACACATCATGCAATTTCTTACGCTCGTCGCGCACCATATATGATTTCCCTACAAGTCTTTCGTCATCGTTTGTAGGTTTGCTGTCGTCCTCCAAGTCGTCAGACTTGGAATCATCCATGAGGTCACTGTCCAATAATTCGGAAGTCTCCATTTCCTCCATTGGCTTGTTTCTGTCACCAAGTGTCAGTATAATATTGTTGTAATAGCCCGGATTTTCAAGGAGTGCTTCGGGATGAGTTCCAAAAACCCCTTCGCTCATCAACCTATCACGCAAAGGATCATCTCTCTTAGTACTATCCTTTGACTTTTTAAGCGAGGATTTTAACAAATTTGCCCCGAAATTTGTCTGGAGCAAATATATTGGTGGGTGAACGCTATCAGACATTGCTCACAGTATTGAGGTCAAGGATAGAGACGTACTTATGCTTAATGCATGTCCGGGTAATATTATCTTTGATAGGTTTCGATGAGCACTACCTTGATAGGGCAATGAGTGGGCCGAGTGTGGATTTTCTCCTTCATTTGAACGAGTCTGAGTTCAAAATCCCGTTGGAGTTGTATAAAAAGAATCACAAGGAGATAAGTAAAATACATGACAAAGTTGTTGCTCTGGTAGACACCCAGGTTGCTAGTTACGAAGCGAGTCCCGATCCTGAGAAGAGATTGAAGGCATTGCGGAGTATTATCCTGAACTTGGAGACATTTGAAGAGAAATTGCAAGATAAAATATGTTTTGAGGAGAATTATATTGGCCGCATAAATAAAAGATTTGACAAATATGTGCAATTGAATGAGATTAAGTCTGGCAATAAACAGTATGGGGTTACCAGTAATGAAAAGAACTTCCTTATTGATATGGCTAAGAAGGAGCAAAACATTCCTTCTGATTTAATTAGTAACCTAGACACAGATCCGTATTTAAATAGCTGGTTCAAGAATCAAATTAACCAGTTGATTGCTCAATATATTCTCAAGACATCAGACTTCAGTGACTTGCCGGCTGGTTTCTTTAAACGGCCTATTGACTTTCAAGACTTTACAAAAAATTCAGATACGATTAACGAATACATCATGGGTAATGCAGGATTATATTATTTGAGACATTTCGATAAAGGAGACATGATAGACTATGAATTGATTATCCGTTGTAATTTGGTAGCACATGACATTCTATTGAACAGCTGCGGTAAAAACTTCTTGGGAACATGGATTAAAGAAAACGATAAATTTTTGAGAAAAATCCGATCACCTTTGAAGTTTGATTTATTATTGACGAACTTCATTGAGCAGATAAAAGCAAGCACACTTAAAGATGAGGAAAAAATTGACTTCTCTGACTTCAAGTTTAACCCAACTATGGAGAGCAACTACCTGAAAGCAATGATTTATATGAAGTCAGATATCTTATTATTGGAAGATACTTTCATGTATATGGAGGAAATAAGGCTAGCCATTGGGTTAATAGTCATTCCAAACAAAATCGTTCTATTGTTCTTGAAATACGAACAGTTCCTCATTAAGCATTTCTATTCTAAACATTTTACATTGACTAATTTGGACTCTTCTATATACAGTATTAGTCAGTATGAAGATTTTAAAATATTGGTTGATAAGGACTGTTTGAATCAATTTTTGGAAGAAATTACCCCATCCAAGAAGGCTAGAATAATTTGTAAAAGATATTTATTCGACAAGAATTTGTTTCAATATTTCAAGTTACTCTCATTCAAGAGATTTAATTTGTTGAATAATGTGTTCCTTGATAACTTTGATAAATTATATGGCACGACAGCGAGCGGCCTTCTGTTCGACTATATGTTATCGTTAGGACTTTCGGTACTAAAGAGTAGGAATTGCATTACTACAAAAGATTTAAAGAAGGCGAAAAACTCTGCTAATCTCGACTTGTTGGGTTCTGCTACTACAGAGAGTTATGAAGTTACTAATCGCGAGCGACTTACAGAAATTAAGTCGAGATACTGTACTATTTGTTCCTCGGCTCAGTTAATCAAACTAAGTAAGGAATTATTGTTCTCGCACCATTCGAAATCCAAATTAAACTATAAAACACCAATTATATTGCCTAACGATAATATTTATGATCAGCAAGACTTGTTCAAATTCAACGAGGCCTTACTCATAAAATTTGATAGTGCATCACCAGATCGTCCCCATGAAGATTATAATGCGTTTTATTGTCTTTATAAAAGCCGCGTCAAAAGCGATCCCTTTACCAGCATTGTCGACCCTATAACTGGGGATATATTCGACAAGAATCAATGCGACTCTAAGGTCTTCCCCACATGAGTCTATAACTCATGATTCTGAAGTTGTTCTTTGAATCTATACGACTTTTTACGGTTTTTTCTGGTGTTTTGTTTGGTGACTTGCTCATTATTTTTGCTAATGTTTGTGGTAGGAACCTCGGTTGCTTCCTTTTCAATAATATTATTTGAAACGATATCGCTGTATGAGGTTTCAGTCTCTTCCTCTTCTTGATCATTTAATTGTTCTTCTGTAATCTGGCCACTTTTCACTTGGTTCTCTCGGACTTGTTTTTGCATTTTCTGGTAATCTTCGCCAAATACTTCCTTGTATAAACTATTAATATCTTGCTTTTCAGGCAATTCTTTTACTTCGATAGTTTCTGCAAATTTGACAGACTTGGACTCGTTTTTAGAAGATGTTTTAAGACTTGATTTTGTCTCAATAGGTCCTGTAATCGGTTCAGACGTGTTGTCTGAGTATCTCGCCAATATTGGTTGACTCACCTCATACAGCAATTGACCCCTTACTTGGTTTAAAATTTCTTCAGATATTATGGGCATCTGTAATTCTTCATCATACTCAAGGGTTTCAGTGTCGTCTAGATCCAACTGGTCCATGTCTATTCCTTCTATTGGGTTTATGATTTCATTTTCATCTGTTACTTGCCCTCCATCATTAGTGAGCAGTAGCCATGGGAAAACCTTTTTGTACAATTCTTCCTCCTCATAATTTGCCACAAGATCTTCTTCTCCTTCGATATTACCCTCGTGAGTCTCTGAGATTTGAAGTTCTAGTATATCGTCCATTTCAATATCGGGAACATTATAATCAGACTCTTGAGTGAAAGAAATCGGTATTGATGATTGAGCCTCACCTTGAGAAGTGTTTTGTCTGTTTGGTAAATTTTCTATCGACTTTTCTTTATTAACGTCTGTGATGCTTTTATGTGATGCATTATTACTCGTCAACTCAGCTTTGCCGCTGCTGTTTCTGCTTTTCAAACTTCGGCCCACTCTATTTCTTGGTATAAATAGAGATGAAGTATTCATATTCTTTAACTTGTTAATTGTCTTGCTGGTGACTGCCTCGCCTTCTTCCTTCTTCGCCTTTATCCCGATTATATTCGTGTCTTCTTCTTTCGTAATAGTGTTTACAGAAGACTCACTCTTTTCACCTTTGCTTTTATCCTTCAAATCAACTCCCATATCTTCATATAACTCATCCCATTGACTATCAGCGTCTTCTGTGTAATTCTCATTCAATCCAGCTCCTTCCACATAGCTCTGTGGCTGGTCGGCAGTTGAGTCAATATTTTCCAACTTATAATCAACTACGTTCCCTTCATTATCCAATTCTTCGACAATATTGATGATCCCATCGGAAGTCATGTTGAATAATATATTTGGGCTTGTAAAATTCAATCTTCGTGCATGATCAGGGCTCGTATCTATACTAAAGCATCCTGCAATTCAATCATCGCAAGATGGAGGTGGCAACAGAATTACATATAAGGTTTTCTGATGGTGCTTTAAAGGATCTAATAGTTCCAGTGGATGATTTAGGTGCAATAAATAACAGCTATTTGCGGCGGTTAATCCGAACTAAAGACCCAGTGCTATATGGCAAGACACACAATAGACGACTAAAGTTTATCTATAATGGACAGCGGTTACAAGATTCGTTTAACTTTGAGGAGTCGTTGAAGAAGTTCTATAAATTGTTAGAGTCACAGGATTATGATGATGATGATGATGATGATGAGCAAGATAATGATGATGCAGACGATGATGGTAGAAATGAAGAAAGCAAAGCATTGTTGAAGTCCAAGGGCAAAGAGAAATTAGCTGCTGATGACGAGATAAAGCAAAAGAAAACCAAGACGCATAAAATTTACATTCACTGTATGATTGGAGATGTATTATCTGCGGATGAACTAGCTCAGGAGGACCGATTAGACAATACCATCCAGGAACCAAACATCAGCGCTGCACCTATTGGATTTGATAGACTATTAAGCGCAGGGTTTTCTCAGGATGAGGTTTCAGAGTTACGACGGGAATTTCAGAACATCCATGGGTCTGCAGTTAATCAGAGAAATGCTGCGGATTTGGATGACGAGTTCGATACTGATGAAGATCCTGAGAATGAGGATGAGGAAGATAATCAAGATATTAGACATTTAGAAGAAAGATGGATAGAAGGAAATGCCAACGAGCCGCTAATTACTAGAAGTGGGCATTGGAGATTTGGGCTAAGTGCACAAGGAGATACAGGAAGTCAGGACTTGTTAGTTGGTCTAATGATTGGCTCGCTCTTTGGAGTTTTAGCCCTGTTTTTGTTGAAGGGTGAGTTTAAATTCTTGAATAAAACTACGCGGATCAGTATTGTTGCTGGGATATTCATCAACTTCAGCTTTGCTATAATAAGACAATGGGGATAAATGGATTTATTAGTATTATATATAGCATATAAGTAAAATTAGTCTTTGATTAAAATGGGTTTAAACTTCCGTAGCAGCTTTCTTTTCAGCCTCTACCTTCTTCTTGGTAACAACGTTTTCGTCCTTTGGTAATCTTTTATTGGTGGCAAACAAACTGATAATAAAAGAAAATATAGCCTGAGCCAAGCCAAAGTAGAAGACGTTCTTTAGAGCAATCATGAACGCATTATGCACCAAGTTCTGGGCATCTGGAGGAAGCGTGTTGATAATGTCTGGCGTTTGAATTAATACTATTGGATTATAATTGGATAATGAATTGTAAAGCCCTGGATTTGAGTCTTTAACGTTTAGGATCAACTTAGTGATTTCTCGTCGGCCAGTTTCTTGGAATATTAACTGAGCAATAGTAACTGCAATAGCAGGTCCGAGGTTTCGAAGGAAGTTGAAAAACACGGTAGTTTGGATGAGTGCTCCTTCAACATTTCTTGGGGCTTCCAATTGAGCTGATAACAACGTAGGCTGAAAGGAGAATCCTACTGATATACCGGCTGGGATCAAGAGTCCGATTCTGTTCTTTGCAGGTGAGTCTCCCTTTAAAAGCAAAATCAAGCCAGTTCCAACACATCCTGCAATGGTAGAAAATAGCAATGTGTGTTTAATCAAGCCCGACTTGCGAATAAAAACGCCCGAAACCACTGCAGAAAGGGCTGTAGAAATTATAAAAGGTAACAAGTCGATACCAGACTTCCAAGCAGAGGCCTTGAACATTACTTGGAAGTAAATGGTCAAGTAGGTTGTCATGGTGAAAAACCAGCCAAATATAAAACTCATGGTCAAGGCTGCCCATATTACCTTCAAATTCACAATTTCTCTTTGGATGATTGGATACTTTGAAAACTGGAAATTCCATACAAGGAAAGCTATAACAAGCAAGATTCCAAGTACAAAGCACAAAATGACTGCTGCTGACCGCCATGGGAATTGGACACCACCAAAAGTGAGACCAAGCAAAATAAGAGTCAGTCCCGCAGCCACAAGGAACGTACCAAGATAGTCAATAATCTTCAACTTCTGAAAAACATTACCCGATGGCTTTGGCGGATTGAAAAAGAAGAACAACACGGCAAGCGCAATTCCTCCACATGGTAAATTAATATAGAAGCACCATCGCCAGGTGACATGTGTAGTGAATGCACCGCCAATAAGAGGACCAAGAACAGAAGCAATAGAGAACGTGAGTCCAATCAAGGTGAATGCCAAGGGTCTGTAATGTACAGGCACAGCTTCAGACATGATCACCATGATCATGGACTGAATGCAACCACCGCCAATTCCTTGGATTACTCTTCCACCAATGAGCATGTCCATAGACAGAGACAAGGCAGCAATAAGAGACCCGATTTCAAACACAATCACACCAATCAGCAAGGTTAGCTTTCGTCCAATTGCAATTGAGAGTCTTCCATATGACGGTGTAAGCACGGCCATTGGAAGCATGAACCCCACATTTAGCCAACCGATTTTCGCAAATGCGTGAAACTTGTTTCCCACTGTCGATAATAATGTGATCACAATGGTGGTATCCAAAGCTACAAGAAACATGCACATCACCAAGGAGCCCAAAGTGAGGGCGAGGTTGACACCAGTGATTTGCTGATCCAAAGCTTTGGTCCCATCACCAGCATTGGCGTCCAAATATTTTTCCTCTTCATCATCTGCCAGAGGCTTTACCTTATTGTCTTCCTCGAGACTGGAGCCAATAGCATGTGAATCAACCGATTCAATTTTCAAAGACATTTTCTGTTACGTCGAATCCTTCATGGCAAGCCAGATATTTATAGTCAAGATCGCGGATGTTTCGATTTGTCGGGAATATGCAGTTAAACCCGAAAAAAGCTAAACAGTGCGGCCTTAACATGAAAGTCACCGGAAGGGGTTGGATATTAGTATATTTTGACGTAGGCGGGGTGTTGTATATCTGCAGGTGCTGCATTTGTATTACTAAAATAGCTTATTTCCGGTCGGGTTTAACATTGTCGGAGAAGAAATCATGTGAAATAGCAATGTCATGTGGGTGCGTCACGGATACAATTACATATCCGCACTGTACTATTGATTCCGTATTCACCAGTAGTTATCAATTGAGCGTCGAGACGAGTCTTTTATTGAGTAGATTTGTCGTCAAATTGGAATAGGATGATGTAACTACAAAATGTAACTGAGTTCTCATTGAGTATTGGTTCAGATTGCAAGACTACATTGAAAATAATACACGCTGTAGGTAAACATTTTTCTGACTAATTGCCTGGTGCTTCTGCCTGCGATTGCCAAAGCATATATTTTGGGCGATTTGATATTAGTGCTGATCTTTATGAAGAACAGTTGATTTTTGGTCCATTGGATGGAATTGCAAATGCGCCAATAATGCGATGTTAATACATATTGATTTCTGATTGATTAAATGTATTTGGCCAAGTAACGGCTCTTGGCATTTTTATGTGATATCGTACGGCTATTGTTGACGGGTCATTACCGAAATCGGCACATTGGATCCAGAACACGCAAGTTAGAGCTAGGATTACATTTCTGGCAAGTTTAAGTTGTGGCATGGCAATGCGATTATCGGGTCATGTACATGGTCTGCATTCTGGTATTTCTCTACAATATATTTCAAGCTTGATGTAATAAAAAAGGGTACTACTTTCTTCCTGGAGCTATGCAAAGTCGTTAGTTTTATACGTGGTCCTTGGCTACTCACGGTTTCTATATACTTCCCGTAATTGTACTAGTCTTTTATCATTGTTCTCATCTTTTGGCAATTGTGCTTTATTTTTTAGTGCAGCTACCATCTTTGAAGATAAGAAGTAAGATCTATTGGAATTGGCTCTTTGGCAGAATGTTACTTCATTTTCAAGTATAAATAGTCAAGTGAATATATTTTAGCCAATTTACCAGCACGTATTGGTATATTTGATAAGATTCCGTTACCAGGTAGCATTTCCGTGGTATCTGGTAGTCACTGAGGAATATTTGCAAATTAGGTTTACCGGGCTTATTTCAAAGATACGAGAATCCAGTGCATATTAACAATTACTTTTCGAGTGAAAGAAGACTATTTACATCATTCTCAGAGGCCTTGCCGCTTGGGATTTCTGGCAGCTTGGAATCTATATATGGCACTGCACCTTCTGCCTTGACGGTATCCTTTTTCAAGTAGATGTTGTTGTCATTGTAGAAGTCATCACCAAGAGGCATGAAATATTGGAACGCGACATTTTGGACCAATGAGTACAAGTTGGAGCTTATCCAGTACAATGCCAAGATAGAAGGGGCCTGTGAGCTGATTCCCATGAGGAATACCACTGAGAGTCTGGAGATGTTCAAGATCGAGTCGAAGATTGTCAATCTGTTTGAGAAGTTATCCTTTACAAACTGGCTGTTGATGGCGACTGGATTATACTTGGACAAGAACTCTACGTTTGTTAAGGATATCACGCCAAGGATGATTGGCAAAGCACCGTAGGGGTCGGCCTGGCTCAAGTCCTGAAACCACAAGCCACCCTCTGAAAGCAACGATGGTTCCAATTTGTCGGGGGTGCTGCTGATGAGAAAGCTATCCCAGCCCAGCAAGCTGCGAATTGTCAAGGACAAGGTTACCCATAGCGGGATCTGGACCACGGGCAAGGCCATGTTTTTCCATATCTGGCAGTTATTTTCTTTGTAGAGTTTCCGCTGGCGGTTGCGCTTCTCTTTTGCCGAGATCAACACTGCCTGTTCGTAGGAAAGCTTTGCCATGGGGTTGGTGCTGGAGATTTTATTTTTCACGGTGGACATTTGCTGTTTCATGAGATTGAACTTGAGAATGGGGTACATGGCGTTGACAATGGGACGCAACAGGTGCTGTTTCAACACACGCCTGCGGTTTGCAATGGCAAATGGAAGCGTCACTGCTGATCGGAGGGCGATGGTGGTGATCGGGACCAAGGCCCACCAAGGAAGTGCAGTTGCCGAGTGCAAGTCGATAAACGACGATGCACAGCTGTGGATCACCGAGGTCAAGTCGGACAAGTGACGTTTCCCCGTCTGGAGAGGCGGTCTGCCATAGGTCTGGGTCGGTAGCCTTGCTGCACGGGAGTATAACTGTAGTCTACTGGTGAGCATGGAAGGGGTCGATGGGCGGTGTAAGGGACGGCGTTGTAAGGGACGGCGGTGTAAGGGACGGGCGTTGTAGTTGGGGGACGCTTGTGTTGGGCCACGGGCTGCGAACCAGAGGTGAAAATTGGCATGCAAAGTGCAACCCGGGAACATGTCTTATAAACAGGAGAGAGCGTGTATGTTGTGTGGGATAATACAGACCCAGCAGGTGAGTGGATTTGGTGTGCCTGTGGCGGGCTAACAGTAGACTTTTTTGCGCGAGGGGTGTCCCAACTGCGAGGAGGTGTTGAATTTCCAGGACGACGTCGCCAACGTGGTGGAGTGCACGTCGCCGTCGTTTGAGGGCATGGTTGCTCTTGGGCAGCCGGACGAGAGCTGGGTGGCCAAGTGGTTGCGGATTGAGAACTTCCGGCCTGGATTATACGCGGTTAAGGTGAGCGGGAAGTTGCCTGCAGATGTGGTGAAGGATTTGGAGGCCAAGGACATACAGTATCGGCCGCGAGACGGGAGTGCGACTGACTGAGGTATATATTGCACGAATTGAAATTGGCTATTGTAGTTGCTGCACGAATGGATATTGGCTGTTGTAGATGCTGCACGAATGTATATTGGCTATTATAGTTCTGCTTGGACAAATGTATATTATTGGCTATTGTAGTTCTGT
Source organism: Saccharomycopsis phalli (assembly GCA_020342235.1). Lineage (NCBI taxonomy): Eukaryota > Fungi > Ascomycota > Saccharomycetes > Ascoideales > Saccharomycopsidaceae > Saccharomycopsis > Saccharomycopsis phalli. The sequence goes on from CP073217.1 coordinate 1,196,898, forward strand.
TTGGACAAATGTATATTGGCTATTGTAGTTCTGCTTGGACAAATGTATATTGGCTATTGTAGTTCTGCTTGGACAAATGTATATTGGCTATTGTAGTTCTGCTTGGACAAATATACATTACCTATTGTAGTTCTGCTTGGACAAATGTATATTGGCTATTGTAGTTCTGCTTGGACAAATATACATTACCTATTGTAGTTCTGCTTGGACAAATATACATTACCTATTGTAGTTCTGCTTGGACAAATATACATTACCTATTGTAGTTCTGCTTGGACAAATATACATTACCTATTGTAGTTCTGCTTGGACAAATCCATATCGGCTACTGTAGCTTCTGCTTGGACAAATCCATATCGGCTACTGTAGCTTCTGCTTGGACAAATCCATATCGGCTACTGTAGCTTCTGCTTGTATAACCGGGTGCCCTGGTCAAACACATAGTCCACTGCATGCTCAACCGGCGCATCAAACAAGTACGGGAGCACAGGAACCACCGCCAAACCCAATCCCACGGGACCGTAGGTGCGGACAGCCGGGCTCTTGGCGAATCGCTCCTTGGTAAAGAGATACTGTGCCGAGTATCGCACCGTGGAGTGGATCGTAAACGCCGGTAACCCCATGCTGGCAATCGACTGGAACACGCCCCGTTGCAACGCAGCAACCCTCCAGTCCGGTAGGTCGGGGTTCGCGTGCATTCGCGCAGTCTCGGAGTCGGCTGCAGGAATGTCCAGCGACCAAGGCATCATCCCAGGAGAGTATCGACCTTCGCTGCGCAACTTTGCCTTCCATCCTTCGAGCAGGACGTCGCCCAAGATATACAACCACGACACCGCGTAGCCTGACTTGACCAAGTACGGGTGTGCCACCGGACGGAACGATTCGCCAATGTCCGAGGTGTAGGCGATGTACCGTTGCGACGCCAACAAGATGGTGCGGAACCGGTTGGCGTAGGCGGCGTACCGGATGTTGGACTCTGTGCTGTCCGAATGCTCGGTGTGGCTTGCGGATTTCGGGTAATCCTCCAACGATTCGAGTGCTTCGATTGTTTCGTTTGCCATTGAGAAGCAAGGTACGATTTCGGCTCGAGTATGCCCCGTGCGATTTTGAGCGCTGCTGCGCACTACATGTGCAAAGAATATTTCATATATGGAGGGCTACTCAATCTTGGGAATAGCATACTCACGGCTAGACTAAGCTAGACTAGGCTAGACTAGACTAAGGCTAGCATACACTCAATAGTGAGGCTTGCTAGCATACACTCAATCGCGAGGCTTGCTAGCACCCACTCAACACGAGGCTTACTAGCATCCACTCAATCACCCACTACCTACTCCAATCTCTTTGGTGGAGGAGCCTCGTTTTGATAGTAATACCCTCTAAAGAAATCCATAGTCTTGGTAAATACCACCAACAACACCCCGCCACCAGGCCCAAGCCGCAAAATCTTTGGCAACAACCCCTTAAACAACGCCTTTGGACCCTCCTCCTTGGCAATCAAGACAATCGACGGAAACGTCCAGTTGTACTTTGGCACCACGCCGGGAGTCCGCACCGAGTTCTGGATCCGGGTCTTGACCACATCAAACGGAATGTTCAACACAGTACCCAAACACCCACCAATTGTCCCGCTAACCAAGTCCACCATCATCTTCTTGTTCTTATCCTCGTACTTTGGCAACAAGCTGCGCAACTGGAAAATCGACCCAAAGTACGCCGCATTCCACCACACATGTCTCCAGAAGGTCGCCTCCAACCCATTGTACAATGCAAGCGGACCCTCGTTCTTGATGATCTTGCTCACCACATCCAACGCCCCGTTGTACGTAGACGACTTGTCCTGTAATCTGATCTTCACCAACTCAAACGGAACAACAACAAGCGACTCGGTTGCTCCGGCACTCGCTCCATTCAAAATCGCCAATGGCTGGGTGATTTCGCTAACCCCAAACAACTTCTTGTACAACTTCCCGTACTCGTCATTCGCCGCAAACTTGGTGGCTCGCTTTGGTGCCTCCATCAAGATTGGGGCACTGATTCCCCGGTACAATCTCCCAGGACCCTCAGTCCGGATAATCTTTTGCAAACAGTCAATCACCCCGTTGTACTGGACACTGCCAACACCCTTGACCTGCAACTGGATCCGGGTTTTAACCACATCCAACGGGTACATCAAGAGGATTTCCGACACTCCGGCAACTGCGCCGGCAAGAAATTGGTAAACAAATGGAAGAGCTATATGTTAGGGTTTTTTTTTTTCCGGCATCGCTGCTGTACTACTTACGTCTATCGTCGGCCATTGCTATGTGTGTGTGTGTTAATCAATAAAAAATGGCTGATGGAAAAATCTTCAGTGCGAAAATTCCAGTGCGTATCTTGATAGAGGGCAATTGCTGGTAGGTGCAACGGATACGCAAAACATAATTTTTCGCCCGCTTTTGTAATTTCTCGTCCGCTTATCGCGTGATTACATTTATAGCCTACTGGCATATGACTATGCTAAAGTTGGGGTAGCACCTAGGTGTCTGAATGCGGTAATACGAGGAGACCTGAGTCAGTCACGACGTTAAAGCCCCACATTGTTGTACCATGATATCTTTATTCACATTTATTGTATATTCAGACAAATTTTACCACGAAATTCCCACGGGCTTTTTTTCTCCTCCTAAAGTTACCAAATTATGTTTGCCCAGCCTCTTGCCTGAGCGTGTGCCTGGATATGCCCAAGTGTGCCTGGATATGCCCAAGTGTGTGTCTGGATATGCCCAAAGTAGTAATGTCCTCCATTTGTCTATATGCTTATATTTACAGGTTAAACAGCTGGGAGTGCCGCTGGCGTCGACACAGGCTCCACTGCCAATGACTGGTTCAGATCATAGTGCGCCTTGAAGAAAGTGTAGTGCAACACAATGTCGTCGATATTTCTCATTGATGGGTCCTTGGCAAAGTCCGGGTCAATAAAGAAAAACACCGGCATGTCCACTTCTTCGCCGGCCACCAACTTCTGCTCCTCGAAACAGAAGCACTGGATCTTGTTGAAGTACGGCGCAGCTTCTCCCGGGGTGACGGAGTACGTAGCCATGCCCACAATATCCCGGTTGCT